>JALAZF010000426.1:3677500-4877500 GCA_022829125.1 Lathyrus tuberosus | reverse complement strand
GCTGTCCTCCCTTGTAGTCAGGTTGGCCTGGATATCAGATAGTCTGATTCTGGTTACTCTGGCAATGTCTCTGGCAGAAGGCATTTCTTCAATCCCAGAAAATATAGCAGCTTCTCTGATTGGAATTCCTATCATGGCTGAGAACTCCTCCAGGGTTGGCACCAACTGGAATTCGGGGAACACGAAACAGCGGTACGCCGGATGATACAGCTGGACCAAAACTTCAAGAGGCCCTACAGTTACTGGTGTCTTCATTAGTGGAATGATGCATCCATATCTATCAGCGAAGGCTGACTGATCTTCAATCATCTCTCCTAGCCACAACAGACGTTCCACCTCCGGTAATTCGAAGAAATAAGGCCAGACTCTCTTCCCTGTAGCATCCATTTCTATAAAATCTGCAAAACAAGATCAGTAACTTGATAGCTTAGCAGGAATGCAAAATGCAACATGATGGATGTAATTCAAGGAAACTCAACATTGTATTTTTGCAAATTTTAGGGAACCTTTTTCTTAGAAGAAAAATCTCATCTCATTTCATTAATAATAAAGTTTTTGGATTACAAACAAAAGATGATTACACCTTCAAGGCCAAAATACAAAGTACAAAATAAAGAAAACTAAGTTCTAAACCATCCAATCAGTCTTCTCCCATCAATCTCATGGCGAGCTTCCGCTTTTCCTTCTGCAACCTCTCATTCTCATCAACGAGCTTAGCCAACTGTGACTTCTATGGTTCTGGTGGAGATGATGTACTAGGAGAAAATAAATCTCCTTGCGTCTTCCTTTTTCTGACAGACTCCTCTTCCTTCCTCCTGAGACTCCTCTGAAGTTCATTCATCTCAAAGTCAAGAATCTGATACTTGTTCATCCATGCATTCCTTTATCGTTCTGCTTGGGCCAACCGGATCTTCAATTCGTCCTCATTGCTTGTGAAATAAAGAACAGGATCTCTGGGAGCTAATGGGATAAGATCATGACGATCATATGGCATCTTCAACTCAACAGCCCTCTTTTGCACCCACTGAGTGTAAGATTCTAAAGCCAAACACTCAGGTTTCCCCAAAGCAAAGATACCTCTTGTGTGAACATGACGCCAAGCGTGAGCCATCTTTTCCCTAAGCACAGGGTCCTTATCCTCTTCAAAGAACAAACCTTCCAAGTAGATGTTGTTAGGCTTAGCTTCCATAGAATAACCATGTTGACGACAAGCCAGAGCTGGATTGTAGCTTATGCCTCCTTTTGTGCCAAGAAGCGGTACATTAGCAAATCCTCTGCAGCTAACAATCATATCTTTGCCTTTGAGCAATGGGTGGTACCACTCTAGATCAGTGTTGGTGAGGGACATGATCTTTTCTTACCAAAGAAACCCATCTTGGAGATCCCAAAAGGTCTTAGAACGGGGTAAGTGGGAGATAAACCACCTATACAACAGTGTGGCACAGCATGTTACCATCCCTCCCTTATGAGCAGTCCTCAAATGCACTGAATGGTAGGCGTCTGCAAGTAATGTTGGAACTGGATTTCCAATGATAAAGATTTTGATTGCCTTCATATCAACAAAGTTCTCAATGTTGGGAAACAGAAATAACCCATAAATGAGAAGGGCCATGACAGCTTCATAATCCACCATATTCCTCATGCTAGCATAATAACTGGCTTTCTCCATTAGAAACTTGAGAGGTAACCCAAAAAGTCCTCCTTTGACAACCAAGTTAGCCTTGACTTCTGACAGCTTGAGATGAGCCGCTTCTGCAATTTCCTTCTCCTTAGGCGTCCTTTCCAAGCCAGAGTAAGGAAGGTTTGGAGTGATGGGAATACCAACTAGAATAGCATACTCCTCGAGCGTAGGCATTAACTAGTAATCCGGAAAAGTGAAACAATGGTACATGGGATCATAAAACTGTATGAGAGTAGGGAGCAACCCATCTACCATCTTGGTCTTCATCAGAGAGAAAATCTTCCCATACTTGTCTTGAAACGTTGATGATTCATTGATTGGCTTACCCAAATTCTTTAAATCTTCCAATTTTGGGCTAATGAAGGTGTACTTCTTCGTTTTCCTTTTTTCAAAATCCATCCTATAAAGTTTGCAAAACAAAGTTGAATTCCTTGAATATTCACAATGCATATGATGCAAGGATGAATGCAACAAACACACATAAACAGATAAGCACAAAGCATACAGAGAAACCTAAATTAAGAGTCACGAGCATGGAGTCAGAGGTCTACCCATCCCAAAGGTATGTACTATGGTTTTCATCTGCAGAACAGGGTTCTAAAAAGTTCCCAGAGTCGACAACCCATCTTTCGGATTTTATCGACTTTCCAATTGCTTGGTGATCGATAAAATTCTCAAGAGAGTCTCATCTGAGTGTAGTATCGCGTAGCAACCATTTGGGATTGCTCCCTCACAGTCCTCGCACTACGTCCTAAATAAGCCAAGTTGGGGTAAAGGTATAACTAAAGGTCATCAGTGTCTCTGGCTCCTAGGTCGAAAGTAGTAACGCGTTCACAATTGCTCGTTCAACATATACCACTTCTGAGAGGGCCTCAACTGAGTGTGGACTTCAAGTTCCCTCCTTTGGGATTTCTCCCTCGAAGTTCCCTTGACTATGTCCACGGTTCCTAAACATATGTGTTCTCTCAAGTCCGGGTTAGGACTTATCTCACTCATAGATATCATGTCAACCCATAGAACAGATAATGAAGCAAGAACAAAGGTACAAGTATATAAGCAAATATGACATACATAAGCATATACAAGTAAATAAGCAAACATGAATAACATAAAAACAAGATTGGCTTAACCCTCTTAGGAAGGACCAGCAATAGGTCTAACTTTCCCCAGTGAAGTCGCCATTTCTATTGCAGTGAAAATCGGATAACAAGCTATGAATTAACTTGCATCATTTTCTTTTACAACCGACTTTGATTTATCCAAAGGAAAGGTTCAAGATCGTTAGAAAAACCTAAGGGGAAGAGATCTAAGGTTCGGGGGTTGGTTACGCCTAGGGAAGGTATTAGCACCCTAAACGTCCGTAGTACTCTACGGGAACCTCTTGTTTAAGTTATGTTGCTTGCTAAAGGTTCTATGCTAAAGGTTGAAAACCCTAGGGGTTAGTATCTAAGTATACTCGATAAGGCATCGCACCTTACGCCTACGTATCCTCAGGAGTAGAATCAGAGTATGCGTAATTCTACTTCTACTGAACTATTGACTATGGTCAATATTCAGAGGGGAAATGAGTACAAGCTCGTTGTAGAGTTCAAGAACTCTCTAGATCTAGTTGTAATGGTCCTATGTTATGTTTTAGTCAGTAGGGAAAAGTGACAATTCATTATGATGAATATCACTAAGAGTTTAAGAACTCTCTCCTAAAGCTAGTTATAATTTCTATGGCTCTGATGAGGCCAAGAAATAAGGTTTCTCCTAAGAGGTTACTTAGGTTAAGGTGGGAGGTCAATGACTTAGGAGTCAACCAAGTTCATCTTCCTTTGGAACTGGGGAATATAATAGTTATAAGTTACTAACAAGATAACAAGTTAATATAAACATGATGACATAAAAAAAAAGACATGCATAAATTGATATGAAAAAACAAGATCAATATATCAATGCAAAGCTAGAAACACATATTAGATATGATCAAGCATGATGGATAGGGGTAACATGGCAAGATTCATCAAGAAATGCAATAAATACTTAATAAGCATTATAAACTAAGCATGCATAAAGGTTTCAAAAATAAAATATTTTTGTCATTTCTTTTTATATGCAGAAAGTAGATTTAATTAGAGAAATATAGCAAAAAGAATGGGGTAAAAAGGATTAAAAATGAACAAGTTATAGTGTTTTTAAAATTAAGACATAAACTAAATATAGTAAAACAAATAGGTGATAAAAAAGAATGGCAACCATGGGGATTGAACCCACGCCCTTTGAATCAACAACACCAAACCATGGCCAACTGAGCTGCGTGCGCGTGGTGAACATAAAAGGGAAATGCATATATACATTTTAAGAGGCAAAAAAAAAGAAAAAGTAAAAAGGACTGGGTAGGGATCGAACCCTAGTCCTGTGGGCGAAAGGGAAAAGGCAAGGCGTGCGTGCTACCATTGGGATGGCCCTTACATCCGGTATATAATACGACTTAATAACTACATAGCATGTATATGTGCGTATTCCCAAATTAAACAAAACTGCCCATCCAACCAACCGTGACAGCCAAACCAAATTCAAAGTTATGTCAATCATACAACAAAACCAAACCAGGTGAAAAGAAAACCTATAATCTATACACAAGATCAAAAGGTCTCACACGTATTGAATATCAACCATGGTTTAACATGTGAATCCAAAGGAAAATCAATTTAAGCAATGAATTTATAAATATCAGCAGCAGTGGTAGCAAGCCATCAAATTGAAAATCACATAAAATAAATCGAATCTAAACACGTGAAACTAAAGGGTCCTCAACAGCAAGACAAGCGCTGCTCAAGCATATCAAAAAAACAAAATCTAATCATACTCAAACTGTGGTAGCAGAGATTGTTAAATTTCAAGAAAGTTTAAAAACGCAAGGAGATAAAGGACACAGTAGAGCATTACAAATTCCTAATGGTCACACTTATATGTTTTAAAGCAACAAGACAACAACAACAAACAATCAAACAGCAGCATGTTAACATTACTAAACAAATGAAGTAACAACACAAATCAGGTTATGAGCAGAAATGCATCAGATAAGAGTCTTGGGCAAACATATAGATGAAGTCACACATTTCATTCACCAAACATATATAAGAACCGGACTGAACATGATATTGACCTAGTTCAAAGCAGGCTGGCAAACATCAACAGATAATGAAATAATGATGAACAAGACAGCTCAATAGTTAATCACATATGCCACTTAGATATCATCTACACATGTGTTAGAAGCAACATGCACAGCATACCTGATAGCAGTAATAAAACAGGCAGAAACATACAAACAGAACCAATGGCCATAGATCAAATAGGTTAGCAAATTAATATTAGCAGATCGTTCTCAAGCACATCAAACAATTCTCAACTTAAGCAAAGACAAAGTGTATTGATTTGGGCAAATGGACAAACAGTGTTGACAAAACTGATACACACATGTCATGAGTTATAGATCAAGAAACAAACTATCAAGGGTTAACAATCGTGGAAATTAAAGCATACAATAAAATGATGACAAGCATTTGTATTGGCATGGTCATGAGAAATAATTATTAAGAAACAGTTCAAGTGTACAAAGATAATAAAGTGTTGTGGCCATAAGGGAAAGGTTGAAGGGCATGATTGTGACATGATCCATCATCACTCCAGGATGCTAACAGGTCCTTCTCTAAACAGTTAAGTTAGAGACACAGACATAATGCAAGTAAAATCAGTATCAGCAGGCATATGCATCAACGAGATATCATATAAGGTGACATGGAATCAAGGGGTGACAATGATTAACATAGTATCTCATTATAGCACACAGACAGAGCTTTAGAATAAAGGCACTCTTGGACAGGCAAGACACACACATGGATAAGGTTTAGATTGCACACATACTAAGAATACAATGGCTTGGAAGAAACAAGTTCGTAGTTGAAACAAGTTAAGTAATCAATTGAGGCCTATCATACAGTCTAAGCAGGAGTGGCATGAAATCATAAAAAAAAAGCAAGTGATCGAACTCATATGACATCTCAGTATACATAAGGCAGCAACTAATACAAAACTCAGAATAGCATATCTCAGGTTATGATAACATCAACACTTCCAATAGGCATCCTAAGGCTTATTAGTACATCTAACTAACAAGTAATTAGTATATAGAACCACATATACTCAAAGGAGTCAGAAAAATTTCACATCAACACTAAGACATAATGCATAATATTCATTTCATGTCAGTAGCATAATCAACTTTGGATAAAAGCTAAACGACAGGAAAGTTCACACACACATTATAGGCTCAAACAAAATGAGAAGCACACAACAACATATATTTAACTGCAATCACAACATAGCTAAAACGATCACATTTTAAGAAAACATGAACAAATGAGTAGGATTAAAGTTTAAAGAAAAGGAAAGTTACCAATTTCAAATATGACTGGACTTGCTTCTCTTTAGACCAACCACAAGTTCTTGATGCCAATCCTCACTCTCTTCCCTCTTTTGCAGAAATTTGAACTTAGACGTTTAAAGTGATTTTGTGGAGATTGTTGGTGTCTGAGGTGTAGAGGTAAGTCCCTTTATATAGACAATGACATTGGGCCGGGTCAAGAGAAATCCAACCTTCAAATGTTTGAGTCTAGGGTTTAGCAATTGAAATTCAAATGTTGAACCTTGGGAGGCAAATGCTCCTTGTTGCAGAAACTCAGAAACTTTGCAGGGTGAATGCTTAAATCGTGCATTGCTTCTGAGACCAAACTTCTGGTGGTAAACAGGTGAGTATTGAAAGAGAAAGTGGATAAAGACATTTCTCTGGCTGGTTCGCAGGGTTTGCAGATTTGAGCTGAAAACGAAACGCTTCTCAAACCACTTTGTTCAAGTAAAATTTGTTGAGCTTGAAGAGGAAACTTTAGGGTAAATTGAAATTGGGAATGTAGCGCCAAGCTTGTGATGAGGTGAATTTGAAAAAAAAGAAGATGCTTGGAACCGTTTGAATGAATTGGAATTGTTTTCCTCCTTTCTGCAAAACCAAAACTCACGACCAGAGGAAGAAGAGAAACAACCCAACACACGTGCTATGTTTCAATTGGTTCAAATTGTCCGTTGAAAAGTAAAAAAACCAACGTAGCCTTCTGATTGGCTAATGGCTTTTTATCATTCTCCAATCAAAAATTTCTATAAATCCACAAAAGCTCAAATGGAAACATGCCACACATATCCTTTCTTTCTCTTAACGAAGGATTAATAATTATTAATGAAGATTTAGTTAATTTAAGCAACAATTAATAAAACAAAATAAATGAAAATTAATAAAATGATTAATAATGAATAGATAATTGATTAAAATTAAAATAATTAAATTGAAACTAAATTACTACTAATATTAATTAATTAGAAAAAAACTCGTAATATAAATAAATGACCTGAAATTATTAAAAATATGTATGTAATAAAATAAGCTAAAATTATTTAAAATGAATATATAAAATAAAATAAGCACGGATAAGAAAAATGAATATATAAAAAAAAGAATAAGTAAAATAGAAAAGTAAAAAGATTAAAATAAAATACAAGGGAGAAAAAAAAAGAATAGAGAATAAAATTTGGGGTACAACATCTAGGTTGTTAGAAATTTTTCTACATACTATATAAATATATATATATATATATATATATATATATATATATATATATATATATATATTTACTGCTTTTCCAACTTGATATCCGTGTTTTTTTTTTGTCAATGGGAATGCGATTGATACGCATGTGGAAAGTTTGAGAGAACCCTAAGATAAGGGGTGGCATAGACAGGGGAACTTGTATGGAGTGAATCCCAAACAAGCGATCCTAGTAGACCACCGAATTAGGCGAGGGCCCGTGTGGATACTAAATGTTGAACGACCGATTGTCGTGAAAGCAAAGTTATCCTAGTGCGGCACCGGTGACCCTGAGGATTTAGTTGACATTAACCCTATGACCATTTGGTAGTGCGGTGACTATCAGGAATAGTTGATACGCGATACTACACTCAAATGAGATTCATCCTAGGATGCTACAACTAGCTCGGGTGAACCAGCTTGTTGTTGATATCCCTAGGAGGGGTCAATGATTTTGGGAACCTGGAACCCGTTCTACAGGTACAAAGATTGACCAAAATAGTACAGCCTTTAGGGATGGATAGAGCCATGACTCCATGCTCATGACGTTGAACCCTTGAACCCATGTTTTTTCAATGTTTTTGTGTGCTGCATTCATGCATTCATCTAAAAAACTCTTAAACAAAGAAAAAAAATATTTTTTCAAAATAAACTAAAACAATAATTGCAAATATCAGAGAGATTGCGTTATGGATTTTGGTAGAAGAAAGACGCACAAGTACACCTTCAAGGCTCCAAAACTAGAGGATTTAAGGAGGTTGGCAAGGATGATTACCAACCCTGACACTTTCATAGCTAAGCATGGAGGACTGTTGTCTCAGTTAAGGGTCCACGTAGTTGAAGGAATCCTGTCTACGCTAATTTAGTTCTACGATCCGGTTTATCACTGCTTTACATTTCTGGATTACCAACTGGCACCAACACTGGAGGAGTACTCTCATCTGATTGATTTACCTATCACTGATCAAGCTCCATTTTCTGGACTGGAAGAAATTCAAAAGGAACAAACCATTGCAAGATCAATCTCTTTGGACGAGTCAGAAGTTAGGACTCACATGACCACTAAAGGAGGAATCCAGGGTTTACCAGCTAAATTCCTGATAGAGAAAGCCCTATACTTTTCCAAGTATAGGAAACGTAACTGCTTTCGAAGATATCTTTATCCTACTCACATATGGGTTATTCCTTTTTCCCAACATTGACAACTTCGTTGACACCAACACTGTTAAGATATTTCTGATTGGAAACCTCGTACCAACCTTGCTCACGGATGCTTATCATTCTGTACACTTAAGGAATTTGTACAGTGGAGAATGATCACATGTTGTGTACCCCTACTCTACAAATGGTTCATTTCCCATTTACCCAAGTCTGCTGCTTTTTGGGATCATAAGAGTACTCTACGTTGGTCACAAAGGATTATGTCCCTTACCAACTCTGACATAGATTGGTACAATAGGATTTACGAAGGGATAGAGATCATCGACAGATGTGGAAATTTCCCTAACATACCCATCATTAGAACTAAAGGAGGAATCAACTATCATCCAATTTTAGTTCGCCGTCAACTCGGATACCCGATGAAGAATATCCCGCATAATGTTCATCTGGAAGGTCTTTTCTTCAAGGAAGGGGAAAATGATAGAGGGCACTAAAGAAAGAAATAGTGCATGCCTGGCAACATATTCACAGGAAAGAACGAGAGTCTCTAGGAAGACCAAACCGTATTCCATGGAGCCTTATCTCCACTGGGTGCAAACTAGAGCCCTTAAGCTGAGGATGCCTTACCCCCGCCAAGAAGTTTTTTCGTTAAAAGAATATGTCCTTTATTTCATGTTTGATACGGAAAAACTCCAGGTAGCTCTCAACAAAGTTCAACATGAGAAGAACTCTTGGAAAAACAAGTACCGAATCCTCAATGTGGAGTGTACCAAGATTCTGGAACTGTTAAAGGAAAAGGATGCTCTGATTAAGATATTAGAGCAGCATGCTGTAGAAAGTCAGGAAGACCGAAGAAATTTGCTCGCTCCTTTCACTTGGCAAAGGACTGACTTGTAACAACTGCAATCTTTCGAATTTAACAAAAGGGGTATCCCCCACTATATGATATTTGCAATCTATTTGTTGAAGTTCTTTTTTGATTAAAACAAAAAAAACTAAAAAATATGGCTTTGCATATCATTCATCATAACGTGTTCTTCTTATCTTTGAGTCTCACGTATGTGTCACGATTCTAGAGTCCAATTGTCTCACTCATACAATACTCGGGCCAATCGACAAAAGAAAATGGACGATCTCAAAGAAAAGGAAAATATCGGAACCAGCATCTGAGCTCTCTTCGGAGAGAACTTAGGATCCATGAGCTTAATCATTTTCCTTACAGCAATTTGTAAAAAACTGTACGTTTCCTTGTAACAACTGCAATCTTTCGAATTTAATAAAAGGGGCATCCCCCACCATATAATATTTACAATCTATTTGTTGAAGTTCTTTTTTGATTAAAACAAAAAAACTAAAAAATATGTCTTTGCATATCATTCATCATAACACGTTCTTCTTATCTTTGAGTCTCACGTATGTGTCACGATTCTAGAGTCAAACTGTCTCACTCATACAATACTTGGGCCAATCGGCAAAAGAAAATGGACGATCTTGAGGAAGAGAACAGAGAGCTGAGAGAAGAAATTGACGCTCTAAAGGAAGGTTTGGAAAAACTTCACAATGACATGCAATCCCTAGTAGCACCTCAGAAGCAACAACAAAGGAATGTGATCTCAAATATCACATCTACGCCCATTATGGAAACACATGAGAATCATCCTCAATACAACATGCCTAAAGGTCGCCCCTGGGGCATGCCTCTCAACTTTGTCCCTGAAGGATATATCCCGTCGGTTACTGAAGACCAAGAAACTGCAGCAGGAACCACTGGACCTGAAGGTTATAAACTTCGAGAAAGTGAAGACGCATGGTTTACAACAGCAACACCTGAAGGTTACAGACTTCAGGACACTGAAGCGCCAAGAATCACCACTGTAATGTCTATACCACAACCAGTCGTAAATACTATCCCGGAAGGACATATTCCACAAACAATCTCTGGTGGAAACGAAGACATGTATGAAAGGATGAATGAGTTCCAGGAACAATTCTTGGAAATGCAGAAGGAACTGCATGCCATTCGCGGTCAAGACTTATTCGGAAAGGATGCCGCAGACCTTTGTCTGGTCCCTAATGTAAAGATCCCACACAAATTCAAGGTGCCTGACTTTGAAAAATACAAAGGCAACTCTTGCCCTCAAAGTCATTTGGTGATGTACGCTCGAAAGATGTCAACTCAGACAGAAAATCAACAACTACTGATCCATTATTTCCAAGACAGTTTAGCCGGTGCCGCACTCAAATGGTACATGGGTTTAAACCGCATCAAGATCAGTACTTTCAGAGATCTCGACGCTGCCTTCGTTCAGCAGTATAAATACAACTTGGACATGGCACCAGATAGGGATCATCTCAGAGCAATGTCGCAGAAGGACAAAGAAACTTTCAAAGAATATGCTCAGAGATGGCATAAAATTACCGCCCAGATCTGTCCCCCTCTTGAGGAAAAAGAGATGACAAAGATATTTTTGAAAACCTTAAGCTCATTCTATTACGACTGAATGGTTGCAAGTGCACCCAGTGACTTCACTGAAATGGTGAACATGGGAATACGTCTTGAAGAAGCAGTCCGAGAAGGACGATTAGTCAAAGATGCAGAGCCATCTAGCAGTACCAAAAGATACGGTAGTGCTTTCCAAAAGAAAAAAGAGCAAGATATTAGTAATATCTCTCTGGGAAAACAAAGGCGAAGGTATCAACCAGTAGTGGCAATAACTCCCGTTATCAATTCAACGTCGGCTTTGACTTATCAACCTCAGGTTGGTCAGAGCCAACTAAGTCAACAACAGTATCAACAAAGGATACAACAACCTCTTCAGCAGGCTCGTCCCTAGTATAACAACAACAATCATACGACATGACCATCAGGGTTTGACCCTATACCGATGTTGTACGCAGAACTATTTCCACTCTTAATGGGCAAGGGGCACGTCCAAACCAGGATGCCTCTTACAGTACCGGGAAATCTGCCTTTTTGGTTCAAAGCGGATCAAACTTACCCTTACCATCAAGGAGGATTGGGGCCCAACATTGAGAACTGTCTCAGCTTCAAGTCTGATGTACAGAAGCTTGTCAGGAACGGGATCCTATCTTTCAAAGATACTTATCCGAATGTTCAGACGAACTCGTTGCCACAACATGAGAAGACTGCAGTAAATTTAATAGAGGAAGAATTTAGCCGCAGTTATCAAATTCATGATGTAATCCTATTAGGAACTAATCTGGTGAGGATGCATTGCAGACAGAGCGGGTACGGTCACGTACCACCTCACAATTATCACCAGTGTGATATCTGCTCAAAGAATAACCAAGGGTGTTCTGTAGTGCAATCAGCATTACAAGAACAAGTGGATCTATGTTGGATTCAGGACCATCAAATCCGTGAAGTCCACATGGCCCATCTGTGTCCCAACATTGTTCAGAACTGCAACATTCTTGTGATGAACGTCAATTTGTTGGCGATGCATTCAAGGCAAAGTCAATATCATAATCTGCCACGACACGATTACGACACTTATTTGATCTGCTCAACAAGCAATCAGGGATGCTCTTTTGTATAAGAGGCCCTTCAACGTCAGATGGATCTCGGATGGATCCAAGACTACCGTGAAAGAAATAACCATCAAGTCAATATGGTTTAGATCTTTGACATACGCTTGATGAATACCAGACGGTAGAATTACATGCTAAGCAAGTAAGGCTCGACTTTCTAGCTTCACATGATTATCTAGACTGTGAACAATGTCGTGAAGACGACCAACAGTGTGCACTTGTCCAAAGAACACTTCAACACTTGTTGGACCACTGGTGGCTTCTAATCTACTTGGATCAAGCTACACAACAGATTAGTATAACTGGCGGGAATCCTGGTAGGCATCAAAGTCAGGATGTCCGCTCAATGGAAACAGATATAGTAAAGATGCACTGCATACAAAGCGGGTGTGGCCGGATGCCACCCCACAACTATGAGCGCTGTAGAGTTTATTCAGAGAACAGCCAAGGATGCTACCTTGTGCGAGCGACTCTTTAAAATCAGTTGGACCGAAAAGAGGTTCGACCATGTTCAAGTTCTGGGTCGATCAACGTGATACAAAATTATCTCTCTGATCAAAGCAAAGACGTTGTCATAATCTCCGATCATGGGAGGACCAAAGACGTTTGTGCCATAATCCCTCTACTCGATTAATCAAGAATTCCTCTTGATAGTGTAATACCCTAAATTTTGACCACTAAGATTTCCCATCACTGTGCAAATCATCATCACAATATGGATGAACCATCTTGCCTCAGCAGTCTCCCCAAAGATGGGTGAGCATCCACTACTATCAAACTTAGGGTTTCAAGCCCTCTCAGAGCTCTTAGGCAAATGATCAATCAAGAAATGACATGATCTTCAACTTGTCTAACCTCTCAAACATCCATAAAGGATTAAGAGGACTCCCACATCAAGAATCAAGCACAAGGTTGCAGCATTCTAAGTGGATCAAGCCTCAAGATCGCCAGTGTCACCAAATTAGGGTTTTGGTCAACCAGGGCCTCCAGAGGGAAATTTTCCTCTGGGCATGAGCCAATGCTTCAAGGCATGACCTAAAATACCCCATGGAATCTCATGGACCCAAGCATTAAGTCAATTTGACCTCAGGGGATGCATACATCAAAAATCAGGAATTAGGGTTTCTTGACCTAATTCACCCCTAAGTTGACTTTTGGGATAAATCATGAGCCCAGACCTATGATTTGAGGGTCTCTAACACACTACATTGATCCATTTACAATAATGGATTGATCCAAGAAACTTGAGCAACAAGTCTCAATCTCATCAGAGCCACAATTAGGGTTTCGCGAGAAAAGTCAACTGTACCTTTGACTTTTGACCAGGACATGCTCCCAAACCCTAGGACATGATTCAATACACCCTATAACACCTATGGAATCAATCCATCAAGTTTGATTTAGGTCAAGGACTTGATTTCATAGAGGATCGCACAGTTTGGAATTCACTTGACAAAAAGTCAACTGTGCACAAAAGTCAACTTTGACTTTTTGAGATTTTTCACAAAAATGGTTTTTTAACCCTAAAATGATGTTAATGTATGATTTGAATCATCATTCATCAAGAAAAATCAAGAAAAGTTGGATAACTTGTAAAAGGGGTAACCATAAAAAACTTAGGAAATTTTCTAAGTTATGAACAAAGTGGCAAGGGTACCAACTTTGGAGGATCATAACTCTCAAACCACAAAGCCATTTTTCCCCATCCAAAGCTTGATTTGTAGATCTCATTACCCTCTACAAAAGCTTAGAACTGACCCCCTTCCAAATTACTCATGGATTTTGAGTTATGGAGGGATCAAAGTCACTAAAAACATGAAAATACAACTTTTCCAACACTTAGAAAAATTCTGGCCAAGACAAATTTTTGTTGAAAACACCAAAACTTATGGGATTTTTTCACACAGTTCCAAGCTAAATCAATTCAAGGTGTAAACATCAAAGTTGTTGTACATATTGCCTACAATCCAAGCAACTCATTGGCATGAAACAACTCCACTTGAGCCAAGAGTTATGGCTGCTACAACACACCATGTCAAGGCTGCCATGAAAAATCAGTTTGTGAGTTCTCTTGCCATCCATAATTTCTGAGTCAAAAGTAATGATCATTATGCCACATGCATTCAATCTGATCATAAGGCAACTGATCTAACTGATAGGGCTGAGTCCAAAAGCCAAGGGATCTTCCAACTTGAGATTAATGCATTTTGGCATATATGCCTTGAATTCAAAGGCATTTATGTGAAATAGGGCATTTTCAACAAAGCCACTCTACTCAGTCAAGTTATTTGATTAAACAACAATAAAAACATCTGAAGAATGTGAATTTGGTCAAGGCTCAGCCCTGCTCTTGGGAGAGGCTAGGTTGCCTTGCATGAGAAGAAATGCCACCAAGCCAAAGCCTTTGAATGTGATATGATCCAGCAACCATTCACTATTCCTCCAAGACAAGAATTGATCACCTATAAATAGAGGTTCCAATGGATCATTCAACTCACACCAAAGCCAGTTATAGCACTGCTTTCTCTCAGTCTCTCTTAAGTGCCAAATTTCTTTGTTTTTGAGCAACCACCATCGGGTTTTGAGTTGCAGCCATAAGCAATCCATTCCAATTGCTCAGACACATCACATATGATGTATTTGAGGTGTCCAAACACTTAAACACTAACTGTAACACCCCTAGCTCAAAATCGTCCTTCAACCAAGCCATTATGCCTCAATTATGCAGTTGGAGTGCTCCAGTTTGATCCAAAGACTTTCAAAGTATTCCAAAGCTTGCAACACACTCCACAACATCCATTGAAGCTGTAGGGATCATCAAATCACATCTGGAACACCATCTGTGCAGAGTTCCATTTCAGCTTGCATCAAGGTAAGCCTCAAACTCCAACTTCATGATCCATGCACATTTCCTCGCATGATATTTTTGCCAATTGATTACCATCATATGCTGAGTATTTCCCCTCAAAAAAATTGATCATAGCCCTCCTAATCATGTTTGATCGATTGCTTTTGCAAGATTAGGGTTCATACGGCCACAGTGATATAATTTGCTATACACTGAAAATAAATAAAATTGAGTATTGCCATCTTATTCCTTGTGAAAAAAATGCATGAGTTTGGTGTTTGAATCATGTCAAATGGTTGAGAAACAAGAGAGATAGAGGGATTCACGCATCTGAGCTGGAGGTTGAAGATGACCATGGCGCCATGCTTGAGAAACCAACCAAGTTCTCTATATATTTTTCACTTGCCATACTATATTTGAATTGGCATTGCGCCCCAGTGGTTGATCAGCTGGTTTTGTGTGTATTGGCAAACGAGAGGTCTGGGGTTCGAATCCCCCTCACCCCAGATCTCTTTTTTACCACTTTTTCCTATTTTTGTTATTTTTCACTTTTATTTTAAATAATTTGAAAAATTAATAACTCACTCAATTTTAATTATTTTTTATTGGTTCTTTTTGCAAAAAATCACAAAAATGTTGAAATATTTTATTCCACGAAAAAATTAAATTTATATTATTTATTTAATATAATTAGTATTTTTGTGAATAAATTCCTTTTTAATTGTTTTTAAACATTTTAAAAATGAATATTTACTTTGAAAATCAAAACCAAATGAGTTTTAGTATCTCTTGTGATAAAAACCTAATTTTTCAAACCTTGAACAAAAATCACAAGTGGTTTATTCAAACCTATTTGGTATTTTTATCATTTTAATTGATTTTTCTTTTAACATTTACTTTTAAAAGAAAATAAATTAGGGTTTCTTTGATTTTCACCCTCACAAATCATTTGCAAATACTTTTGGGCCTCTAATAGAGTGTAAGACCCAATCCTTTGTAAATACAAAACCTTTTGGGCCTCACTTATTGTATAAGTCCCGTTGTATTTCAAAAATCACGGCGCAATCGTCGCCATTTCAAAATAAAACCTATGGGCCTCTCCTTGAGCTGTAAGCCCCACCACTTGTACAAAAATAAACTTATGGGCCTCTATTAGAGTGTAAGACCCAATCCCCCTTTTAACCAAAACAATTTTTGGCCTCACTTATTGTATAAGTCCCTCTGCGTTAAAAGAAAACCTCGGCGCAATCACCAGTTGAAAAATCAAACCTATGGGCCTACCCTCGTGTTATAAGCCACATTCTTTAAATCTTTAGGCCTCTTGAGAGAGTATAAGACCCATTCCCTTTGTACAGAAAACCTTTCTTGGGCCTCAGTCACTTGTATAAGTCCCTGTATAAAATGACAGTGCGATCACTGATAAACAATGGGCTTCTCCTTGAGTTGTAACCCCAACCATTTTTCTTTCAAAGCACTTTCTCCTTTGATTTTGAATATACTGTTGTTTTTAATCTTTATTTATTGAACAACTAACCAAACAGCATGGAAGCTCTACAACCAAGTAAGTGTTTATACGCTTTTATTTACCGCTTTCATATATATATATAACTGTATTGTGGGGTTGTTTCACTGTAAGTCTTCTTTCATAAACTCATATCAACTGTGTAATAATAGTATAGATATTTAGAGTTTCCCCGGCAATTACGTCTAGAACTAGACAGAACCTCATACCCCGACGTTCACCCGGACATTTCAACATAACCCAGACAGTAAAGAACTTTCTACATAACTATATCTAAGAAATTTCCCCTTTTTGAACGGTTCATATACAGAAGGACATTGTTCCATGTGAAACCCCTTCTGGAACTGTTCATTAGCCTCCTCTTGGGCTTAATGCAAGGACCCCCAGGCTTCCTAAAAGCATCCCCGCCTCCTCTTGGGCATTGTACAAGGACCCATCGGCTTCTTAGAAGTCACAGCCTCCTCTTAGGCTTCATATAAGGATTCTTCCTCCGGGAATGATAGCCTCCTCTTGGGCTTCGTACAAATTGTCCCTCGGCTTCTTAAAAGTTTCCAGCCTCCACTTGGGCTTCGTACAAATTGTCCCGACGACCTCTTAGAGGTATAGGAACATGAATTAGTCATCTTAATAGAACAGCCTTTCAAAGAGTCTAGATCTTTTTACCGTGAACGTACTACAACTGTTTCTTTAAACATAGTACAAAAGACAAAACTCTAGACTTGGACAGTCTAAGACCCTTGAGTCTCAAAGACATTCTCAAGCCCCTTTCAAGAATAAACTTCAGAGGGGCTCCATTAGCACCCAACTGATACGTCTGACCTCCCACACAACTCCCTCGAGCTAACATCCTTGCATAATCACACAACTCGTCATCTGCCAACTAAATGTGGTTCCCAAGGTAGTTATTAATTGCAACTCTAGAGAAGTCGATCTCTTTGCCCCTCACCCAAGTCTTAAAGTTGAAAGGCTCATCTCCTGAAGGTAAGGCATTCACAAAGAATTCTTTCACAATGTCCAAATGATACTCAGGGTATGGTTGAAAGAGCTCGTCCCAGACACCTCCTTGCAAAAGAGAACCAGTGAGGCGATAACTCCCCTCAGGATTAATCTGTACAATCCTGTCATCCCACACAGTTCTCCGCTCAAGTTGTTGATACCTTAACTGTTGGGCAGGACCAAGAAACCGAGTATGATCAAACGGCTCTAATGGAGCACGCCTAGATGGGTTTGAGGTAAACCCGACACGTTCTTTCTTCCGACCTGACATCTGAAAAACACAACAAAACGTCCACAAAATAGACAAATACGTTAACGAAAACAACATTAAAATATGTCTAAATTCCTAAACAAATACGACGATTCATCCATAGGAATCAAAACAGAATTTAGAAGAGGGGAAAATTTCTGAAAATCCCAGACCGCGCTAAGCCCGCAGAAGCGCACTAAGCAGGCTCTGCAATTTGCAGAAATTTCCTCTCTGCAACAGAAATGCTTCCATGGATAAAACCCTACTTCCTAAAACAAAGATATGCACAGAGATACTTCCAATCACAAATTCATAAAATTAAAAGCCTAATTACTACAAAAGCCCTAATTTCTAAATTCAAGGTTCCTATCCATATGCAAATACAACTAGTCTAGTAACAACAATGGAGAATGACGAACAAGAAGAAGAACAAGATGAACAAGAGCATTAAAAATTAAAGCTTCAACCCAAAATGGGTTTTTTTACACGAAAAATTCAAAAGAAATGGAAGAACTTACAGTTGTTGATGTAGATGTTGAGCACGAAAATGAACAAAATGAAGCTAGGGCACAAAGAATCCAAGGAACTCTCAAGAGTTTTGGAGAAGAAGAGAGAAACTTGAGATTTTGTGAGAAAAGGGGTGAAATGAGGTGCATAACCTCAGAACCCTAGCTTTACTAAAATAATCTGGGCCGGGTCATGCATTATTGGGCCCAGACAAAATAATTTTTTTTTCAAAATTTCGCAGAACGCGCTAAGCGCGCTACTCACTGGAATTTGGGGTTGATTTTTCTTAAGAGCGCGCTAAGAGGGCTCCTGCGCGCTAAGCGGGCTCTGCAACACAAGAAACATTTCCAGCAGCACAAAACTTATTTCCAGCAGCATAAAACATCATTTCCAGCATCCAAAATCACACCAACTTTACAAAAACATGATTAAACAGCAAATTGACCAAAACGACGATAAAAACTTACAAAATTGGGGTGCCTCCCAACGAGCGCTTGTTTAACATCAGATAAGCTCGACGGCCCAATACGATCAATGAAGAACGTCTAGAAGAACAAAACAATTTTCTCGATCAAAATTACCTCCAAGGTAGATTTTTAAACGTTGACCATTTACGGTCCAACTGTCTTTTTTCTACATATCTTCGATCACAATTGCTCCAAAAATTTTCACCTCTTTGACAAGAAACGGTCCTGACCACTTCGATTTTAACTTTCCCGGGAAAAGTTTCAATCGGGAATTGAACAGTAATACCATTTGCCCAACCTTGAAATCCTTTTGCCGGATCTTCTTGTCATGATAACCTTTCACCTTTTCCTTATACAACCAACTAGAATGATATGCGGCATTCCGCATTTCCTCCAATTCATGTAGTTGTATTTTCCTTTTTTCTCCGACCAAGTTTTTATCAAAATTTAACAGTTTCAGGGCCCACAATGCTATGGTCCATTTCAACTGGTAAATGGAATGTTTTACCATAGACCATTTGAAACGGAGTTAAGCTAATTGGAGCCTTGTAGGCGGTACGGTACGCCCACAAAGCCTCATCCAATTTTTGTGACCAATCTTTTCTTGAACTCGACACGGTTTTTTCCAGAATCCTTTTCACCTCTCGGTTAGACACCTCGGCTTGACCGTTCGTTTGTGGGTGGTAAAGGGTCGCCACTTTATGCGATACACCATAATGTTTAAAAACACTTTCAAGGGATGTATTGCAAAAGTGTGACCCGCCATCACTTATAAGAACCCGAGGAGTGCCAAAACGGGCAAAGATGTTTTTCTTTAAAAAATTTATTACCATTTTTCCATCAGCCTTCGGTGAAGCAATCGCTTCAACCCACTTCGAAACATAATCAACCGCCACTAAAATATACTCATTTCCAAAAGAGGGTGGGAATTGACCAACAAAATCTATGCCCCAACAATAAAAAATTTTAGCCTCTTGGATATTTTGAAGGGGCATTTCATCTCTTTTTCCATTTCCACCAGTTCTTTGGCAAGTATCACAACTTTGCGCATGGAGATTTGCGTCTTTAAATAGAGTAGGACAATAAAAGCCTGATTGCAAGACTTTCGTGGCCGTTCTCGAACCATTAAAATGGCCTCCATAAGGCGAGTTGTGACAATGCCATAGAATACTCTGAGCTTCATCACTCGTGACACACCTTCTCAAAAGGTTGTCACCTCCTAACTTGAATAAGTAAGGGTCATCCCACACATAATAATTCACATCCGATAAGACCTTCCTTTTTTTATTCCAAGTTAGGTCTTCGGGTATCCAACCGGTTACTTTGTGGTTAGCAATATCTGCAAACCACGACCTAACTTGGACTCGAAACAATTTTCATCGGGAAATTCCTCTCGGATTTCCTTTTCTGTTTTGGTTACCTCCACATTGATCAAACGGGACAAATGATCCGCCATCAAATTCTCTGAACCCTTTTTGTCCTTTATTTCCAAATCAAATTCTTGGAGCAAAAGGATCCAACGGATGAGCCTTTGCTTCGAATCCGGTTTGGTGAGCAGATATTTGATTACCGCATGATCAGTGTAGATTACCACTTTTGACCCTATTAGGTAAGAACGAAACTTCTCAAGTGTGTATACAATCGCAAGCAACTCTTTTTCGGTAGTGGCGTAATTTACTTGCACCTCATTTAATACCTTTCTTGCGTAATGTATAACATGAAAAGCTTTGTCCTTCCTTTGACCTAACACCGCTCCAACAGCGTAATCACTTGCGTCTCACATTAGTTCAAAATTTAAAGTCCAATTTGGCGCGATGATTATTGGTGCGGTAATTAGTTTCTCTTTCAAAATTTTGAAAGCAATAAGACATTCATCGTCAAAGAGAAATACCTGATATTTGTTGAGCAAGTTGCTCAGTGGCCTTGCTACCTTTGCAAAATCTTTGATGAATCGCCTATAAAATCCCACATGCCCCAAAAAGCTTCTGATTCCTTTGACGTTGGTAGGAGGAGGCAACTTTTCAATCACTTTAATCTTTGCTTGATCGACTTCAAGGCCTTTGGAAGAAACTTTGTGGCCAAGCACAATTCCCTCTGTCACCATAAAGTTACACTTCTCCCAATTCAACACCAAGTTTGTCTTTACACACCTCTCAAGGACGGTTTCCAAATTCTTCAAGTATAAATCGAAAGATGCTCCAAACACAGAAAAATCATCCATAAACACCTCCATTGTCTTTTCTATGAGGTCGGAGAAGATAGCTTGAACACACCTTTGGAAAGTTGCTGGCGCATTACATAATCCAAAAGGCATCTTTCGATAGGCAAAAATGCCAAAGGGACAAGTAAAAGCCGTCTTCTCGTGATCCGCTGGGTCAACCGCAATTTGATTGTACCCTGAATAACCGTCCAAAAAATAATAGAATTGTTGCCCGGATAACCTCTCGAGCATTTGGTCCATGAATGGAAGTGGAAAATGGTATTTTCTTGTTGCGGTGTTCAACCTTCTATAGTCAATACACATTCTCCACCCCGTCACAGTCTTTGTTGGGATTAACTCATTCTTCTCGTTTTAGATAACGGTCATGCCACCCTTTTTAGGAACAACGTGCACGGGGCTTACCCATGGACTATCAGAGATCGGGTAGATCATTCCCGCATCCAAAAGCTTCACAACTTCTTTCCGAACAACCTCTTTCATAGTAGGATTCAAACGGCGTTGTGGTTGAGCTACCACCTTGAAATCCTCTTCCATTAGAATCTTGTGCATACAATAAGATGGACTAATTCCTTTAAGATTGAAAAGAACCCACCCTATAGCTTCTTAATTTCTTTTCAACACTTGAATCAAACGGGTTTCTTCTTTGTCAGACAAAACATTGCTAATAATAACCGGCTTGTTCCCACTTTCATCAAGGAATGGATACTTTAAATTACAAGGTAGCACCTTCAATTCAAGTTGAACTTTCTGATCACTTGGTTCTTTCTTCAACTCTTCATTCTCAACTTCCCATGGTTGTAATTCTTTGAGTGACTCAAGCTCTTTCAAACATTCTTCAAGTTCCATTTCTTCCTCACTAGTAAGTATGTTAAATGACTCACCAAGTGCTCTTTCTAAGGGAGTCTCCACATGAACTTGTTTTGCAACTTCAATAATTGCCATATCTGATGCATCAATGCGGAAGCTATCATGCTTGTCTTTGGAATGCTTCATTGCTTCAAATAGATTAAAAGATACCTCTTCATTTAGAACCCGCACTTTCATAAGGCCATCAACAACATTTATCATCATGTGGGCGGTCTTCATAAAAGGGCGACCAAGAATTAGAGTAGCATCCTCATCCTCTTCCATATCAATAACAATGACGTCCACCGAAACGAAAAATTTATCAACTTTCACCAACACATCTTGCGCTAACCCAATCGGATGAGTGGTAGATTTGTCGGCCAATTGCAATGTCATCTGGATGCCCTTAATTTCAATGTTCATAAGCCTTTTCACAATAGATAACGGAATGAGATTTATGCTTAAGCCCAAATCAATAAGGCCATTTCCAACAAAGACATTACCAATTGTAACGAGTAAGGTAACTCGCCCCGGATCGGCTTCTTTCTTCGGAAGAGTTCTTTGAATAATAGCACTACAATTTGCCGCAAGAACAATGGTTTCCGGCTCCGAATATTTCCGCCTCTTTGTAAGAATATCCTTCATAAATTTGGCGTATTTCGGCATTTGCTCTAGAGCTTCAGAAAAAGGGATGTTGATTTGTAGTTGCTTAAAGATATCCATGAATCTTGAGTAGTGCCTAGCATTGTCTTTCCTTGTCGGCACATGAGGGTAAGGCATATTTTGAGTCGGTATCGGATTCATCTTCTCCTTCTCCTTCTTAACTCTCACATGTTTTTATTTTTTCTTCACTTCCTCCACACTCTCATTTTCAACTTCAACAATATCATCATTTTTCTTTTCAACTACAACCTCATTATCATTTTTCTTTTTAACTACATCCTCATCATTATCCTCCTCAACAATACCATCAATTTTTTCTTCTTCTACACTTTTGTCATTTTCTTTTGTTAACTCCTTCCCCCTTCTAGTAACGATTGCTTTGCAATGCTCCTTCGGGTTTATTTGATTATTTGCGGAGAATGAAGGACTCGATTATTGCTCGGCTATTTGTTTTGCAAGTTGCCCAACTTGATTTTCGAGATTCTTTATCGCCGCATCGCTACTCTTTTGGTTGGCCATAGACATTTGAATGAATTGATTCAAAGTGTCTTCCAACTTAGAGCTAGCAACCGGAGGTGGTGGAGGTTTATAAGGATTTTGCCGGCTTGAAGAACCGCCACCGTAACCTTGATTATTTTGATAGTTCCCCCTCGGTTGATATCCTTGATTGTTTTGGTAATGTTGTTGAGGATTATTTTGATAACGTTGTTGTTGTTGTCTTCCTTGATAATCTCGTTGATTGCTCATGTAGTTCACTTCTTCAAATCCCGGTGGAGGACAAAATCTGGTGTCGTGCTCTCCTTTGCGAAGTTCACAACATGCAACTTATTTACTCTTGCTTGGTTGCTCATGCAATTCCTTCAATTGTTGTGGAAGCTTCGACATTTGTTGAGTCAAAAGTTCCACTTGTTGAGATAAAAGCTTGTTTTGAGCTAGGATTACATCATTAGTTCCCAATTCAAGTACCCCGGGTGTTGTACTCCAAATTTTACCCTTAGATTCTGATCATTTCATATCATTCTAGGTGGTCTCTATTTTTTTTACATTTTTAGTTAAATATTTCATTGATTATAATCATGTACTTATTGTCAATTTTATTCTTCCATTTTTAGAAACTTGTTAAAAAAGGCTTTATGGATTTATTTATTTTTATGGGTTCCAATGCACCATTTCTCTCGAGACACGCATGCCCCCGTGCACTGTTCCTGCTGCTACATGAGGTACTAGGCGGCATTTTTTTTAAGGAAATAACAATAAAAAACTGACGCATACACGTTATCCCTACTTCTTTTTTTAATTTTTTTCTTTTCCTACTATGTACCACTTTGTTTCTCTCCATGCACCTTTATAAAAATTTCCTCTTCATTCACATCTTACTGCTACAACAATCCCACAAAATCTGCAAAAAGAGACAGAAACCACCCCATACTTTTTGAACACGCCATGCACCTACACACATAGGCAGCGCACTCATTTTTGAAATTTGAAACAACAACATCATCTCAGTAGCTTTGTTTCAAGCCAGATAGACTTCTTCAGTTTTTAACCTTCAAATGCCCTTAAATATTACCTTCATCCTTGTTTTCGCAGCAATCGAAGTCAACATTCACGTACACCACCTTAAATAACTTCGTAATACCACCGCCAAACATCTTCAACCTCCGCCTTCCACTTTGAAGTTTCCTACAATTCACCATAAACTTTCAATCATGATCAACTTTTCGTTCACCGTTCCAACAACATAACTCACCTTGCCGTCGTGTATTTCCAGCGAACAACTTGCCACATCGCGAAACTGACGAGAACAACGACGTGAGGAGCGAGAGATAACGCGCGAGTAGTAAAGGAGAGAGGCTAAACTTTCTTTTTCTTTTCATTTTTTTGGTAACTCACTTTTCATACCTTTACTGTATTTTTTTTAGTTACATTAACTCTTGGTATATATTTTGTTCCATGCTTAGCTTGGTTTCTCATTGTTTGTATTCATCATGAAGTTCAGTTTGATTTATGTCCAAGTCATATACATGTTGCTGCTGCTATTTTGGATGTTGTTGATTCTGGTTTTTGAGCATTGTTGTTGTTATATTGAGATGTTGGTTTTTGTTGTTGTAAGAGGAGCCTCTTTGGAAAGTCCCACGTTTCAACTTTTTTTCATTTTGCAGCCTAGTTTTGAACCGTGTGTTGGTATTTTGGAATTGAATTGGATACTAATGAGCACTAATACTGAGCATGATTTTCTATTTGCTGAAGATAGTGTTAGTAATATTATGTTTAGACCTTCATTTATTTACCATAAATACTGGGCGTGAGTTTTATTTTTTGCTGAAAATGGTGTTAGTTTTGTGTTTAGAATTTTATTAATATATAGATACTATGATTTTGTGTTTAGAATTCTTCCATAGTGCATATTGATACTGTAAGTTTGTTTTGAAATCCGGTCCTAATGCATACTGTGAGTTTGTGTTGGAAATTCTATCATGATGCATACTGTGAGTTTGTCATGATGTGCCTATATCTCCAGCTCATATGATTCCTCAATGCTGCCTTTACTTATTTAAACCTTACCTATTTTATTTTTCAAATATGATCCTCCCATCTTAGTTCACACTCCATATCTCTTTTCTTTGTTCTTCTTTAATTAATTTCTTTTCTATTTTGTTCTATTTTATTAAAAAGGTTTTAATATTTTGTCTTAGATTTGATGAAGTTTTTTGGTAAAGACTTGATTTTTATTTCATTTTCTTCCCATTTTCATTTTTGGGCCTATGACATAAAAAAACTTCTTGATTTTGTTGATTTATTCAAGTCACAAATATCATGATTCATATGAGGCCATTTTTCAATTTATTTTGGTCAATGAAAATCTAATAGGAAGGTATTCGATTTATCGATCTAAATCCTTATTTACATGAGACCAATTTTATTTTCATTTCGAGCCCGTTTCTTTATTTTTGGGCCGATGATATTACAGAAATCACGACTTAGTCGATTTATCAAATTACTAAAAGTCGTGATATGTATGAGGCCACCTTCATTATTTTATCGGTCGATGAAAGTCGAATATCATAGATTATCGGTTTCTCGATTAAATCATGATTAAGACAAGACCGACTTTATTTCTACTTCATTCTGTATTTTCTTATATTTTCATTTTCATTTTTGACCGATGAAGTCTTTCTATTCACGAACGTTGTTAGCGAAGCGACGAACCTTCATTATTTCAAATCTGTAGTGAGTGATCATTGAGATTTCTTTCTATACTTTGAGATCGTGATAGGTTACCTTCGACTAATCAACGAGAGTTTGTGACTCAAGACGAGGTCTCCACCTTTTCTTTTCGTGTGGCACGATTTCATCGGAGAATGATCTTCTATATCATTTCTCTATCGTGTCTTAACACAAAGATCAAATTGTGCATCCTCTTATAGTATGGTCTTCCTCATAGACCGTACTACGACGGATCAGCACTACATTGGACCCGATTCATCGATCCAATAAATTAATCAAAAATCACTAAATTTACTTTCAGGCAATATATATATATATATATATATATATATATATATATATATATATATATATATATATCTTGATTTATTCTTTATGTCGATTATTATCCTTGTTAATATTATCATTGTTCATATTTATATCTTGTGTATATTGTTCATTTAAAATACACTAATAAATATCGAAACCCGAAAAAACTCAATTGACCGGACTGTGGTTACTATTGTGTTTTGGACTGAGGACTTAGATTTAGGACTTTTACCCTATGCTCTTGGAGTTGGTATTCTGGTATTCGGATCTTGCTTGGCTGGTCAGTGGCCCATCAGTGGGAAGTGTTTATGCACTATTCTAGTCAGATCTTTCTATCTCTTGCTCATTTACATTGATGCATTTTTTATGGCTGCATGTATATATGTTTGCCTGACATTGTTTTTTAGCATGTTAACATGATACTATGTGGATACTATCAGTCTTTGATTTATTATCACTTGACTTTGATGTCATTGTATATACCATGTTCATATCTTGTTCATTCTATTTTTATCATATTCATGTTCATATTATCTGGATTATATCTTTGTTCATATTCACACTGTTTTTATCATATTCATGATTGTTCACACTTGACCCTCCTTCCAAAGGAAAGATCTTTACTTTGACTCCTAAGTCACAAACCTTTCCCATTTCATCCATGGCCTCATAAGAGCCGTTTCCCTCATAGTTTAGTAATAGGATGGAGTTATCATGAACTCCATGTGATTCTCACTATCATAAGAACTCACTTTACCTTTTACTCAGACTTACAGAGTTATCATGAACTCTGTGTGGTTCTCACCATCATGAGAATTCACTTCCTCCCTTCATAACGTAGACTTAAAGAGTTATCGTGGACTCTACGTGAGCTTATGCTCATTCCCTTTGGAATGTTGGCCATAGTCAATGTTTTCTTTTCTTTCACCCTTAGTTAGGTGAACTACGGTTGTTCTGATTCTTCAGTCAGATACGTAGGCACAAGATGCGACGTCTTGGCGAGCAAACTTAGTGTACATACTTAGGTCTTTACCTTACCTTAGCATAGATATCTTAGCAAGCAAACATAACATAGCACAAACTTAAGCAAGAGGTTCCTGTAGAGTACTATAGATACTTAGGGTGCTAATACCTTCCCTTTGTATAACCAACCCCCGAACCTTAGATCTCCCCCCTTTTAGGTTTTCTTCGATCTTGAGCCTTTCCTTTGGATAAATCAAAGTCGGTTGTAAAAGAAATGCGATGCAAGTTAATTAATAGCTTGTTATCCGATTTTCACCGTAACACCGGGTTTCTTTTACGAGTTGTTACAGTTTTTAATTTGAAGATCATTGAGAGCCATTCTATTGATGATATCCGTAGCTTCTTCGGCACTCTTTGATAACAAAGCTCCACCAGAAGTGGCATCCAATAATGTCTTGCAATTTGGTTGGAGACCATTTCTGAAGATGTGAATTTGAGTTAACTCATCAAACCCGTGGCCTTTGCATTTTCGAATCATGGATTTGAATCTTTCCCATGCTTCATTTCGAGACTCATTAGTACCCTGAGAGAACACAGAAATCGCAGTTTTTGATTCCATGAAACGATTGTGAGAAAAGAACCTTTCTATAAATTTCTCCTCTATAACATTTCAATCGGTCACCACACCAGGAGTTTGGTCAAGATACCAATCCTTAGCTTTGCCAAGCAAAGCATGAGGAATAGTCTCTTGAATAAAGGTAACTCTTGCGCTTGATCCACTCCAGCCGCTAACGCTATCTCGTAAAATTTGGTGAGAAAAGCGAAAGGGTCTTCATGATCATTCCCGTGAACGGACTTCTATATAACAAATTCAGAGTTCCCGTTTTCATCTCAGCTTGCCTTCCATTATTTACATTGCGAGCAAACTGAGCGGTGTGACGCGGACTATTTACACATGGTGTGGAAGCAGGAGGTGGAGGTGGTGGTTGTTCCATGATTGGCGTAAACTGTGGTGGTGGTGTTGAAGTAGAACTTTCTCCTTGCACTCTTCGTTCCTTGGCAAGTTGCCTCCTCCGTCTAGTTTTTCTATTTAACTTCCTTGCGGTTCTTTCAATCTCAGGATCAAAAAGAAGTTGGTCTGCGGGAAGTTTTCCTCGCATAAATAGAGTCTGCACAAACTTAACCAAACAAATTAACAAGTACAAGAAAAATTTTAACAAGTCTAAAACTTCACAACTATTGTAATGCTAGCAATATCAATTAACAATCCCCGGCAACAGCGTCAATTTGTTGAAATACAAATCGAGTAGGGTTTTTGTTATAAGAAAATAACAAGGATCCACAAAAAATGCTGATCAAATCTATTTATAGAGGGGCTGAGACGCGCAAAGCGCGCTAAGCGCGCAGCACCGCGCTAAGCGCACTGTCATTTATTGCTAAACCGCCCTAAATCCCGCTTAGCGGGCTCCAGACTGCGCTAAGCGGGAAACCTACTGGAATTAGCTCCTTCCTTGGGCTAGGAGCGCACTAAGCGCGCTTGTAGCATGCTTCAAAAATTAAGTTTCTTCAAAAATGCTCCTTAAGAGCCTTCCATGCTCCAAGCTTCCCATTGCAATGTTAAAACCTACAATTATAAACACAAAAGTTAAATAACTAAGTTTAATAATGCATTTAAACTATACTACGATTATTTACAGGAAACAAAGGGAAAAAGCATCAATTAACAAATAAAGATCTCAAAAGGTGCCAAAAACTAAACTATATATTAACACATTCTAGCACCTAACAGGTACTAGACATCGACATCAAGGATACCGTAATGACACTTATTCGCTTTTCGCAAACGAAAACTAACCCTATGCAAACTAATCCGAATTATGCCATTATAACTCGACCTACACTCTTTGTTCTTTTTCACCTCTTTTCATTCTATCACAATCACATTAATCCCGTTATCCCCACACGCATATGGTAAGTGAACCTGTTAGTGTCTAATGATCTCATTACCAATTATTCAAATTATTCATTATTTTTTTTCTTTTTCTTTGCTTATTCTTTCGAATTAAAGAGTCCGTCCCATTGGGTTAAATGGTCGGGTGAGGACCACCTAACTTAGAAGGGATTTATCCTATCATTCAATTTCTCTATAAATATTCTCGATTAAATTTTTGAGATCATACACATATTTGCATCGGTTCCTTATTTAGTGTGGCATTAGGATGGTGTTAACTGCTAGTATAAACTACTTAAGAGGCTACTTCAAAAACTTAGAACTTAAGGTCTCGACATAATGGTTACTCAAATCGATGTCACATACTTAGGGAGTTTAGGGTGTTAGGATGGTATCGTTTTTATCAAAACTTTCCCAAGTCTATCTAACATAGCCTAAAAATTGAGATACAACCTATACTCTAGGCGTGTCATGCCACTGAATCCGAACAATTTTTTTTCATTGGGGGCATAATCTAATGGAGAATTATAACAAGTGAAAAGAATATCGTGTAATAGGACTCAACAGCACATGTATGACTCGACAAAAAAAAAATAGGAAAGATAAACAACTTAATCTAAAAGAAACTAACTAGAAAAACAGTAAAAAAAATGAAAAATAAAATGGAAAAATAAAAAGTAAAGCGGTAAAGCTCCACCCCCACACTTGAACCAAACATTGTCCCCAATGTTTTAGTGTAAGGTGGAAAAAGGACAGGATAAAACCTGGTAGATGGCTCAGTTTCAGCCTCAGCCTCTGTGACGTCCAACACCTCCTCTACCATATGTTGGGTGGGGTACATGTTGCATAAGCCCGCTCATGTCCGATACCTCTATGCGCAATCCGTTCATCTGCTCGATGAGGTCACCTATTTTATGCTCAGTCCTATCAGCAAAGTCAACCTGCTGCTCTCTGATCTGGTGGATGGTGGCCATCATCTCCTCTTGCTACCTCTGCATACTCCTGAGTAGCAGGTCACGCTCCATGTAGATATCATTCCGATGTCTAAGCTCACACGGGACGTCATCAAGGGCGGTCCAGATAGATGTGCAGTCGTAATCCTCGTGGGACTGATGTGGTTGAGTTACCTGTAAAAGAGTCAGTGAAACCACGTGCAATGCGTGCATGGCTATCGATCACGGGAGCATCATGCTCCATATGCTTAATATCCTCATCAATTTCATTACCCACACCAGCCTGGGCATTCACATTATCACCAGGCATAAGCGCATTAAGATTGTCGTGAAAAACGATACCGGAATAACAAAGTATATTTGGTTTCTTGAACACCAAGAAATCCACAAGGGTAGAAAAGAAGGAAAAAACTTGAACAGACAAATGAAACCCTATTAGGGTTCACAAAGGAAGAGAAAAGAGTAAGAAGAATAGAGAATTGGTTAAATCTATTTTACTATTCACTTTCTCAATAGGGTTCAAAGATTACAAGTGAATACCAACAATTAACCTCTCTCAACCTAATAAGGTTTTGTCACACCTTAGGAAGATAGACTAGTATGTTATTTATAATAAACCTAACATACTAAACTAATGGGCTTTATAACAATTACCCATTACAAGCTAACTTAGGGTACAAGCTAACTTAAACAATTGGATCCATAACACAAGGCCTAATTCGATCTCCTACATACTAGACCACAATTCGACTACAGCATGTAGGTCTTCGACAACAGCATGTGAGCGGACTTCGACGACATGCTAAAACTAGAGTTCGATCCAATATCTCACAAATCTCCACCTTGGATCTAACTCTATATCCTCAAGAAATAAACTAGCTTTCTTCATGCAGCTTTATCAACTGTATACAGTGGAAAAACTTGCAACTGGGCAACGTCTTGGTAATCATATTAGCAGCATTATGATCTGTCGAAACCTTCAGCACTTGGACTTCTCCACGCTCGATTACCCCTCTGACGAAATTCAGCCTCACATCAATGTGCTTGGTTCGCTCATGATAGGCGGAATTCTTCGACAGGTGTATTGCACTTTGACTATCACATTTAACAGTGATAACTGGACCTTGAAGTTTCAACTCCTTTGCAAAACCTTCAAGCCACAATGCTTCCTTCACAACTTCAGTTAGGGCAATATATTCTGCTTCAGTGGTTGATAAGGCAACAACCTTTTGAAGTGTTGCTTTCCAACTTATTGTTGTCCCAAACATAGTGAACACATATCCAGAAATAGATTTTCTGGAATCCATACAACCTGCATAATCAGAGTCGACATATCCTTCGATTGCTGCTTTACTATCTTCACCCAAGGCTCCACCATAAATTAGGACTCTATTCAGAGACCCATTTATGTACCTTAGAATCCACTTCAATGCTTATCAGTGAGCCTTTCCAGGATTCGCCATGTACCTGCTTACAAGACTTACTGCATATGCTATGTCGGGTCTAGTACAGACCATAATATACATCAAAGAACCCACTATATTAGCATATGAAATGCTATTCATATAAGCTCTTTCGACATCAGTACTAAGACATTGATCAATACTCAACTTGAATTGAGGGTTTGTCGGAGTCACAATAGGCTTTGAATTCGACATACCATACTTTTCGAGAATCTTCCATAGGTATGCCTCATGAGATAAGCATAATTTTGACTGCTTTCTATCTCTTCAGATGTCAATCCCAAGAATCCTGGACGCAACTCTCAGATCCTTCATGTCGAACTCCTTATTGAGTTCAGCCTTCACCCTCATTACATCTTCAACATTGTTGCTTGCTATTAGAATATCATCCACATAAAGCAACAAAATAACAAATGAATTACCAGGTCAAAATCTGAAGTAAACAAGTGGTTGAACTGACTTCTAATGAAACTTATGTGTGCCATGAACTTGTCGAATCTCCTATTCCACTGTCGAGGATATTGTTTCAGTCCATATAAACATCTCTTCAGCTTGCACACATAATCTTCCTTCCCCTTTTCAACATACCTTTCAGGTTGCCTCATCAGGATTATTTTATCTAGATCACCATAGAAGAACGCAGTCTTCACATCCATCTGTTCCAGTTCAAGATTGAATTGTGCCACCATGGCAAGTAATATTCGAATGGACCTGTGCTTCACAACAGGAGAGAACACATCATTGAAGTCGACACCTTCTTTCTGAGTGAACCCCCTAGCGACCAATCTTGCCTTGTATCTCTTCGACGCCACTCCTTCGATTCCTTCCTTAACTTTGAAAATCCATTTATAGCTGACTAACCTGGCTACAGCAGGTTTCTTTATCAGTTCCCATGTGTTGTTATCATGAAGAGATTTCATCTCATCATCCATGGCCTTCAGCCATTCAGTCTTGTTTCGACTCCTCATAACTTCCTTATAGTCTCTAGGTTCTTAGTCGAGAACCTCACTTGCAGAGATTAAGGCATAAGCTATAAGATCTGCATACCCAAGTCTCTGAGGTGGCTTGATGAATCTCCTCGACCTGTCTCTTACTAGCAGGTAGTCATTATCAGTCTCCTTATCTTCGACAACACCTTCTGCTTCTTCTTTGACTTCATCTGGGATATACAATTCAACATCAACATGCTCCACCTCAACAAGAATCTCTCCCTGTTCCTGCTCTTCATCAGCATCATCAATTTTCTTAAAAGCCATCTCAGCTTCATTAAAAACCACATCTCGACTAGTGATACACCTCCTGTGACCTGGCTCTAAGCACCATAGCCTATAAGCTTTGACTCCTTCATGGTATCCCATAAACATGTATTTCAGAGCTCTAGGTTCGACCTTGTCTTGCCTAATGTGAGCATAGGCCACGCAGCCAAATACTCTCAGTCTGTCGAGACTAGGTGGATGTCCTGACCAAACTTCTTCAGGTGTCTTCATATCTAACGCAGTCGAAGGACATCTGTTTATCAGATATGTTGCTGTCGAAACAGCCACAACCCAAAACACATTCTTTAACCCAACACTAGTCAACATGCATCTAATTCTTTCCAAAATAGTTCGATTAAACTTCTCTGTCAAACCATTTTGTTGTGGAGTACCTACAGTAGTTTTATGCCTTGCAATACCTGAGGAAACACACAAGCTGTCGAACGCCTCATTGTAAAATTCAAGGCCATTGTCGGCTCTCAACCTCTTGACCTTTCTGCCAGTCTGATTTTCTACCAGAGTCTTCCAACCTTTGAAATTCTCAAAAGTTTCATCCTTAGTCTTCTAGATGAATTCCCACAACTTTCTGGAATAATCATAGACTATGGATAAAAAATACCTTGCTCCTGAATGTGATGGACACCTTGTAGGCCCCCAAAGATCAGCATGGATGTAATCAAGGGATCCATGAGTTCTTTGCTTGCCTTTGTTGAACTTCACTCTGCAAGATTTTCCAAGTACACAAGGTTCACAAAATTTCAACTTTTCGACTTTGTCTCCTCCAAGCAGATTTTATTTCCCCAATTCGACCAGACCCCTTTCACTGACATGGCCCAACCTCATGTGCCAAATTTCTGTCTTCGACAAAGGTTTCTTGGATGCAACATTTATCAAACCACTTACAACTTCAGCCTCAAGGGTATACAAGCCTTGTTTCTTCACGCCTCTCAAGACTTCCTTCGACCCCTTCATGACTCTTAGGATACTTTTCTCTCCTTGAAAAACATATCCCTTTCTGTCGAATTCACCAAGAGAAACCAAATTTCTCTTCAAATCAGGTACATACCTGACTTCAGTCAATAACCTTATTGACTCATCATGGAGCTTGAATCTCACAGATCCAATACTTGCAATTTTGCAAGCTTTGTTGTTTCCCAGCAGCACTGATCCACCATCTTGATCACATAGCTCCTCGAATAATTCTCTGTTTGGAGTCATGTGCCAAGTGCAACCTAAATCCATAATCCACTCTTTTCTTGAGTCGCTACTTGAAACCACAAGGACATCAGATGAGTCGAAGTCATCTTAAACAATGGTTGCGTTGCCATTATCCTTACCTCCATGATCTTTTAGGCGTTTAGGGCACACCTTTCTTGTGTGACCCTCCTTCTTACAGTGATAACATCGAATACCAGATGTTTCGCCACTATAAGACTTCTGCTGACTTTTGCCTCTCTTCTTGTCGAACTTACCATCCTTTCGCAAGAATTTTCCCTTAACGGCCAAACCTTCACCAACTGTCGAAGGTTTATGCTCCTTTCATTTGTTCATATCCTTAGAATACAAGGTTGACTGAACTTCTTCAAAGCTCAGGGACTCCCTTCCATACAAGAGAGTTTCGTTGAAGTGAGCATGTGTTATGGGCAAAGCACGCAACATCAACAGTGCTTGATCTTCGTCATCGATCTTCACATCAATATTTTCAAGATCAAGAATCAGCTTGTTGAACATATCCAACTGCTCAGCCAAAACTTTGTCTTCACTCATCTTGAATGAATACAAAGCTTGCTTCAGGTAGAGTCGATTCACCAGAGATTTGGTCATGTACAAACTTTCAAGTTTCAACCATAACCCCGAGGTCGTAGTCTCCTTTGATACTTGTCGAAGAACCTTATCACCAAGGCTTAACAGTATTGCGTTGTGGCCTTTCTCTATCATGGCCGTCTTTTCTTTTACCGTTAACGCAACATCCATGACTGCCTTTCCCTTCAACGCTTCAAAACAACCCTGGTGAACCAGTAGGGCTTTCATCTTCAAACTCCATAGACCAAAATCGTTCACTCCGGTGAACTTTTCAATCTTATAATTTGTTGAAGGCATCTTCTCCACGCTCACCGCACCAATTTGTTGTGAAAAACGACACTGGAATAACAAAGTATATTTGGTTTCTTGAACACCAAGAAATCCACAAGGGTAGAAAAAAAGGAAAAAAAATTGAACAAACAAACAAAACCCTATTAGGGCTCACAAAGGAAGAGAAAAGAGTAAGAAGAATAGAGAATTTTTTAAATCTGTTTTGCTATTCACTTTCTCAATATGGTTCAAAGATTACAACTGAATACCAACAATTAAACTCTCTCAACCTATATAAGGTCTTGTCACACCTTAGGAAGAGAGACTAGTATGCTATTTATAATAAACCTAACATACTAAACTAATGGGCTTTTTAACAATTACCCATTACAAGCTAACTTAGGGTACAAGCAAACTTAAACAATTGGACCCATAACACAAGGCCCAATTCGATCTCCTACATACTAGAACACAATTCGACTACAACATGTAGGTCTTCGACAATAGCATATGAGCAGACTTCGATGGCATGCTAAAACTAAAGTTCGATCCAATATCTCACAAAGATTATAGATCTAGTTGCCTCTCACTCGCACATGAATGCGTGCGGCAGAGGGCAAAGTAACTCACTTTCTTTCTCTGTTACTCACCATTAGATAATACCTGCCGTCAGGTTTGTTCTTAATCAGGTGCATACTACGACAAACATCTAAATCTAAAAATGATATCTCGAGTGGCTGAAGCGTAGCCAACTCTGAGCATAAATCCAACGCAAAGGATATGGATGTGATCAATCCTCCAACACATACAGGACCTCTTACCCTACCACTGATAGACTGGAAATGCGCTAAAAGGAATGGTGTAGGGTTAACACGTGTCTGTGATAGTGCATAGTAAATAAAGAAGAGGTCTTTAGAGTTCACCTTTCTATTGTTTTCTCGACCAAAAACGGTGTTGGCTAAAATACGGTGAAGGTACCGAATTGCCGGTTATGAATAGCAATGGCCTTTAGGCCTTCCCAGTCAGCGGTGGTTTGGTCAGTGATCTGGTGCCAAAAACTAAGAGCATCGGCTTGCCGGTCCCTCTCTAAAGGGGCTTCTCAAGCAAAGCCATCTCCATTCGGGAAATGAAATATGTTGGCCATTTGTTATTGATTAAAGGTGTAGTCTTTGTTGAACATCCTAAAATAGACAGTGCCTACTGTGCGTGAACTTCCTATAGGTGTTTCATATCTATATGTGTTTAGGAACTCATAAGTAAGCCTAACATAGGTAGGACTGGTCAGTGAACAGAAATAAGATATTACTAAGTTATTTAGCATCCAGTTAACACTATCAAATAAACCAAAATTACGAAGGGCTGCGTTATGGGGATACCTCATTGCCGCGACACCCCTCTCGAATAACTTGTGGTACTTCGCTCTTTGATTTTCTCCTTCAATACCTTCTGCGAAGGTGATTCCCAAATAATCAACCTCTCTCCTTGGTCTTGCTACTCTATGAGGCATGGTGAATGAGAAAGTAGGATAGTTTGGAAAGAAAAGGGTAAGGGATTTGGAAAGGGTAAAGGATGAGTAGAAGAGTGTTTGAGTTAGCGTCATACCCTAATTTTTTGCCCTAAGATCCCACATCATTTGCATTTCATTAGCATCATATGTGTGTATACTTTTATGCATCACTAACCCATTTGGAGATACAAAGATTGTTTGTTTCATTTGATTACAAATTAGGGTTTTGAGCCTCAAAAGAGACTCGGGCAAAGGATCAATCAAGAATGGGCATGATCTTCAACTTACCCAGTTTCTCATTCATTCATAAAGATCAAGAGATTTCCTCCATCAAGAATCAAGCACAAGTCTACATCATTTCAAGTCAATCAAGCCCCAAGTTCACCTGGTGCACCAATTAGGGTTTTGGTTTATCAGGGCCTCCAAATCGAATTTTTCATCTGGGCATGAACCAATACCTCAAGATATGATTCAAGGAACTCAATTTTACATTTGAAGTCCATTTATAAGTTTATAATTGCTAAGAGGGTTGAATCATTAAGAATTGGAAATTAGGGTTTCTCCGATCAAATTTCATCGGATGCATCAAGCCAAAGTTTGACTTTTTGGTCAACATCAAGTGTCATGAGCTATTATTCAAAGAAATATGACACATAGCTGTATTTGATCAAATATTAATCAAGAAATCAAGGTTACTTGCAAAAGAAGCAAAATTGGAGAATTTCAAATTTTCACTAAGTCCTAAAATTTCATGTTCAAGTACCCAACTTTGCAAGGCCATAACTTTTGATCCAAGCAACCATTTTCTTTACTCCAAAGCTCAAATGGAAGATCTCATTTCATACAACAAGAGTGTCATACATGGTCATCTCCAAAAAATGCTTGGATTTTAAGTTATGAAGTGATGAAAATCAAGGTTCAAAGTTGTAAAATTCCAACACTTAGTAAAAATTTGCCTAAGTGTTTTCAGCCAAAACACCAAAATTAAGAGGCATTTTTCACCATGATCCAAGATGAACCAAGGCCAACCATGAACATCAAAGTTGAAGTATAACATCTCAGCTTTCCAAAATGTCCAAGAGCACAATCTAATTCCACTTGAGCAAGGAGATATGGAGTGCACAATATGCCTTGATGCAATTGCTTTGGTAAGGCAGATTTGGCATTACTTGTGATGCACGATTTTTTTGAGTCCAAGTGTGATGATCATAAAATGCTAATTCAACAAGAATCTGAATAAATCATACAAAACCTACAAGATAGAGCCACTAAGTCAAGAGTAATCCCTTTGAAATGATAAAACATTATCACTTAAGCCTTGAATTCAAGAGGCATTTATGTGGAATAGTTCATTGTCAAAGAAGCCACTCCCACCAGTCAAGATGCACTCTTAAACAACAATAAAAACATCTGCAGAATGTGGAATTGGTTAAAAGGAGAGCTAAGCTAGTGGACGAAATAAGGTACCTTGAGATAGAAGTAATGATGCATTGGCAAAACCATTGAACATTGAGCTCATCCTTCAACCATCACTATTCCTCCAAAACAAATTTATTCCCCTATAAATGGAGGCCACATTGGTTCATTCAAAGTACACTAAAACAATTACAACACTTGTTTTCTCATTCTTCTTCTTTCACTTAAAAGTTTCAAATTTTCAAAGAGTGAGAATCAAGTTTTCAAAACCAGAGCTTCTCCACTCAAACTTTTTATTCAAACACTTCATATACATCATGTATAAGTGATCCAAACACTTTATGTAACATCAAATTCATCAATATCACATCTCACCTTGATTAAGATGCACTTGGATTCAAGCCATGCAATCCAGGAGGTTTCAACTTGTTCTAAGCATCTCAACACAATCCTTGAGGTCCAGGGAAGCTGTTAGGATCATTATTTCACATTTATAACACCTCCAACTGAGGATTTGATTTCCTCTTGCAAGGTAAGCCTGAACTTTTCAAACTCTATGATTCATTCATCATAAATGTTATTTCAAGTTACCAATGTGTTTCTTGTAGTTCATAGATCATTTACCCTCAATCAATTGTTATTTATATTACGTGTATAGGATTTCATTATAGTTTTTGCAAAACTAGGGTTCATCTGGTTCGTGCTTAATAATTCACTCCACACTAAAAATAAATGAAATTAATTACCACCATTTGATTCCTTGATTAAAAACGAACAATTTTCATGTTTACATCTTTCAAAACCATTGCGTATTGAGTGAGATAGAGCCCTTTTTGCAAAAATGAAGCTCGAGGAAGAAGATGAAGTTCATGGCGCGCATTTTTGAATTTGGCACGCATTCTTAATATTTTTTCAAATGGTTTTGTTTAATTATCACCAACATATGTTGGCTCAGTTGGCAAGGGCGTGTTTTGATGGTTTGATCCTTAGTGGCGTGGGTTCAAATCCCACCCACAACATTTTTTTTTACCACTTTTCATATTTTTCACATTTTTATTGCAAAATTCAAACATTTATTTCTCTTATCAAATTAATTCTTTTTTACCCAATCTTTTTCACACATATCACTCATACACTCTATTATTTTAATCCATCAAAAAATTCCAAAAAAGGTATTTATTTAATCAATTTTTATTAAGTTGAAAAGAAGTGATTTTTTATGTTTAAAACCTTGAAAAATTGATTTTCTTTCTAATTGTTTCAAACCTAATTCATTTTTTATTCTCATATGGATAAATACACTTTGTTTAAAACATTGTTACAAGATCACAACATGTTTATCTTGACTTACACATCATTTATACCATGTATAAATCATTTCCTTTTTGAAAATACCTCTGATTAAATCTTTCATTAGGGTTTCATCTTGATTAAAATCTTTTCCAAAACTTCTTAAACAACTCTATAGGCCTTTATTAGAGTGTAAGTCCTTCCCCTACTCTCAAAACTTTCTTCAATTTCTCAAATCTTTCAATCTTTTAAATCTCAATCTTCAACTTTCATCAAACACAACCCTAGTGGCATTCAAATCTAAAACTCTTCGGGCTTCTATTAGTGTGTAAGACCCACCACCTTTTTAACTCAAGTTTCAAACTATTTAGGCCTCTATCAGAGTGTAAGACCCACCACATTTTCAATTTAACCATGTTTTAGACATGGGCCTCTATTAGAGTGTAAGACCCTCCACTTTCAATTCATGTCTATACTTGTTAAATACTTGTCATATACCTATTCATATTAAGTTTCTCTTAACATTTATAACACTTCATCCTTAGTTTAGACTTAGTTCAAACATTAGGGTTCCCTCAACTACAACTTAGTTCAAACACTAGTTCCCCTTGGATGAAGTCAACTTCACCATAACCTCCATCTTGGGCTTCATACAAAATACCATCAATTCAAAACTCCCCCCAGTTAAGTTAGCCTCCTCTCAGGCTATAATAAACTTTTTAACTTCACATCTTGGGCTTTGAACAAAATACAAATAAACTTTTTAGCTTTACATCTTGGGCTTTGAACAAGATACAAATATTTTAGCTTCAACATCTTGGGCTTTAAATAAGATACTCAAATAATTCAACTTCTCCCCATAGATGAGATATTGATTTATCTCTGTAGGAAGATATCTCTTGTATACACCACAATTCAAAATCAAACATTAAAAACTTTTTTCCATATAAGTGATGTAAGTGGCACAGTTGTTGATTCAAAATTCAAGCTGGAGTCCTTCTCTTATCATGGTCCAAAACTTTTCTTTCATCTAAGTGATGTAAGTGGCACACTTGTTGACACTATATCCAACTTAAGGTCCTTCTCTTAGCATGCAAAGACTCGTAAAGGAAGATGTGGCATTGCTTAGGATTATTTAACATCCAAGTTCAAAGCTTCTTCCCTTATGATATTATTCTCAAATGTTTGTGATGAATAGGTGGGATATCTCCCTTAAAAATGACAATTTATCTTTTCTTTCAAACCAACAAAACTTTTAGCTTCACATCCTAGGCTTTGAACAAGATACACAAATACCTTTTAGCTTCATCATCTTGGGCTTTGAACAAGATACAAATTCTACCCATAGTTAGGTGGAACTACAAACGCTCTGATTTCCCAAAGTCTCTTTTTAGGAATACGTAGGCATAAGGTCGTAAGATTTTAATGAGCACACCTTTAAATAAAACCCCTTAGGTCCCCGTACCTCTCATAAAACAAAAACTCCCAAAAACATCTCACATTCTCATTCTCACCCATAGGTTAAAACTTTCCCAATCAATAGTAAACAACTTAAGTAGATAACATAAATAATAGTAAAGATGTACAAAAGGTTCTTATAAAGTACTGTAGATACTTAGGATGTTAATAGCTTCCCTTAGTATAACCAACCCCCGATTCCAGATCTCTTTGCATTTGTAGGCAAAACGTTTGCACACAGGGTTAGTTTAGATTCCTTCCCCTTCCTTTTAAGCATCATAGGATAAATATTAGAAATTCGAAAGTGGCACAAGCACTGTTCACGAGGATTTCACCATCTCAAGATTGGTAGGGTCACGGAAATCGGTCCATAGTTAGAATGTGGTAGAATATGGTTTTTATGGTGATGGAAGGAAGTTTGAAGGTTTAGGAGTTAAAGATGTGAATGAGTTGAGTATAGCAAAAGTTTTTAGAGGTTTAAATGAAGGTCATATGAAAAAAAATGCGCAAGAGAGGTTATTTTGAAATGTAACAGCCTCTCAGACTGATATGGCGGTTGTGTTTAGGCTAATGGTGAAGGCCATTAGCTTAAAACAAGGTTATGAAAACTGGACCGGACCGGCCGGTTCAATCGGTTAGACCGGGAACCGGGCCTATATCCGGTCAATTAAACCCTTAAAACTGGCCTGTCAAGGAACGGGGGCAAACACTGTAAAACCGGGTGGAAACCGGGAAAACAGGTCAAAACCGGGGGTTCCATGGGTTGAACCGGATTTTAACTTTTTCAACTTTTTTTTAATTTATTTAAAATAAAAATATAATAAAAGATGAAAAAAACAATTTAATACTATTGAACCAAATTGATCTTATAATTAAAGACTTCACTTTAACCCATTCAAAATTTGGATTTTCTTGATAATAAGGCATAGAATTCTTTTTATAAATAATACTCTCCAATTTATTTTCTAAGGATTTGAGTGTCGGACATAATTCATTAATAGTATAATGATCACACTTTCACAAAGTCGACAGTGCTAAAAAAACATATTTCTTATAAAATTCTAATATTCTTTGGCATAAATCAAGCACCATCTAATATATTTTACATAAGATACAAAATTCTAGCATTTTTAATTCTTTCCCAAACTGATTCTAGTTAAAAAAAATTATAGGAAATAAAAGTCACCAATCTATATGATAAAGAACTAGTACTAAATCATATAACATATACAATAACGGTCCGACCCGGTCAGACCTTAAAACCTTAAACCCCATCCTATATCGGTTCAATAGTCGGTCCGGTTTTAATTACCTTGGCTTAAAATGTTACATTTTCAAAAACAGGCTAATGGCGAACACCATTAGCATTATGGCGACCCCATTTGCTTTAAACACATGAAAAAATGAATTCAGGCTTAAAAACAGTGTATTTTCTCAATCTTTTGGTTATCAAGGCCAGAATTTTTCTAGTTGAGCCGATTTTTGCATATGGTCGTAGTTGGAATCATAAAGAGTAAATAAACGAAAAATTATATAGCCAATTATTCCTATTGTGTACACTCGTCCTTTCATGGTTGGGGAGTGTAAAGTTATGCATCACTTGGTTATCAATAAGCAGCTCAAATTCTATAGGTCCTAGATTTGCAATGAAACCACGGTTGAAGCAAAAGTTAATATGGATAGGATGGATACCTCCTAAAGCATGCAAACGGTTAATTGGGTATCTCAGGCCTATACCAACAACAATCATAGTAACCAATCCTCCTACTAGGATAGGTCAATGGGTCTCTCGGGCAATCCTGTCTAGGTTAGATAACATGAATGTAGCAACATTAACAGATCTACCTTGGGAGGCACAAAACATGATAAATAGCTCTTCTCTAGATACTGATGTAATGTTTTCGGCCTCCTTACCAAATAGTGTGTGGGCTAGGATTTTGTGGAAGTATCGGATAACAGGGTTGTGAACGTTATCGGAAAACATGGAATTAGGCTCGAGATGGTAGTTTCCAGTTATGCTACCCCATAAATATTCATGGTCAAGATCAGAGCATCTTCTTGAGCTATGGTAAAAACATTCGGGCCATTAGGGAATCATAACAATTCAGCCATTTCACGATGTGTGAAATGGTACTTCATCCCAAAAAGTCTAAAGGTAGCCAGACCCCTGTTAAATCCTAAACCTCTGTTAGGATCATAGAAAAAGGAACTCAGGAACTCAAGGGTTAACCTACGATACGTGCTAAACCTCTTTCTCACAGCAAAATTATCCCAACCTATCTGGCTAAGAAGATACATCACACTATCTCGGATCCCTAGGATGGTCATGGTGGGTCCGTCAGGATAAATAGACAATGCCATATCTCTCTTAGCTAACGCTTCGAAATGTCGCTTATGGGTTTCATTCCTAAAGATCACCTTCATATTATCAATAGGCTGCATTATCTAAAGTTAGCATCAAGCTATCATAAGCTAAGTTAGCTTGAAAGTAGACAAAGATTAAGTTAGTAGTGGTTAGAGCAGTTAATTGTACCACATAGAAATGTTTGAAAAGAAGGAAAAATAAATAAAAACAAATGAAAAACAAAAATCTAAACTTAGAATCGTGGGTTGCCTCCCACGTAGCGCTTCGTTCAATGTCGGGAGCTCGACATTAATTCAGAAGGGACTATTCTTTTGAAAGAGGCAGATCTTCTAATTTGTAGCTTATGTAGAAATCCTTATTTTCTATGCTATGGTAATGCTTAAGTCGCTGTCCATTTACAACTTATTTCTACGCTATGTAGAAATCCTTTTGAATGTCTCATTGGATTTACCTCTTATTTCTACGGCTCCAATTTGGAAAACTTTAATGACATGAAAGGGGCCAGACCATCTAGAGCGTAGTTTTCCTGGAAACAATTTCAGTCGAGAGTTAAAGAGAAGGACTATGTCACCCTCATTAAATTATCTCCTTGTTATTCGCTTATCGTGCCACTGTTTAGTTCTTTTCTTGTAAATCTGGGCATTCTCATAAGCATCTAATCTAAGTTCTTCTAGTTCATAGATGTCTAAGATTCTTTTCTCTCCTGCGGCTGTGTAATTCATGTTTAGGTTCTTAATGGCCCAATAAGCCTTATGTTCTAACTCAACCGGCAGGTGACACAATTTACCATAAACTAACTTAAATGGAGTGGTTCCTATTGGAGTTTTATAAGCTCTCATATAAGCCCACAGAGCTTCGTGAAGTTTTCCAGACCAATATTTCCTAGAAGTCGCAACAGTTTTTTCTAGTATTTGCTTAATTTCTCAATTGGAAATTTCAACTTGCCACTCGTTTGAGGGTGGTAAAGTGTTGCTACTCGGTGTCAGACTCCATATTTAAGTAACAGTCTCCCAAAGATATTTGGAATGAAGTGGGACCCTCCGTCTCTAATGACAAGTCTCGGCACACTGAATCTAGGAAAAATGATGTTCTTAAAAAGTCTAAGAATTACTCGCGTGTCATTTGTAGGAGTGGATATGGCCTCTATCCATTTTGAAACGCAATCAACGGCTACGAGTATGTATTTATTACCAAAAAAAGATGGGAAGGGACCCATAAAGTCAATACCCCACACATCAAAGACTTCTACTTCTAAGATACCTTTCAATGGCATCTCGTCGCGCCTAGAGATATTTCCAGCGACCAGTCGCAATTTATAGTCGCGGTATGGACATCTTTCTACAAACTAGGCCAGAATAGGCCTAACTGTAAGGATTTTACGCATGTCTTAGATATGCTTGCATGCCCTCCATAGGGTGCAGCATGGCAATGGGTTATGATGTCTTATACCTATTCTTCGAGGGACACATCAACGGAAAATACCATCGGCGCCTCTCTTGAAAAGAAATGGCTCATCCCAATAGTAATGTTTTAAGTCATGAAATAATTTCTTCTTTTGTTGATAAGTTAAGTATGGTGGAAGTACACCGGCTGCTAGGTAGTTGACAATGTAAGCATACCATGGCACAATAGTTTTAGTGTAGACTTCTTCCACAACTTCATCGGTTTCTGCGTCATTATAAATTAGAGAACATTCAGTTGTGTTATTTTCTAACTGGGCTACTAGTCTGTCATATGGGAAATCATCGTTGATGGGTACTTGTCAGCCTTTCTATTATCAATCCTAGAGAGGTGATCGACTACTACATTCTAGATTCCTTTCTTATCCTTAATCTCTAGATCAAACTCCTGAAGTAGTAGGATCCATCTCAAAAGCCTTGGTTTAGCATCCTTTTTGCTCAATAAGTACCTAATTGCAGCGTGATCGGTGTAGATAATTATCTTAGCTCCCACTAGGTAGGAACATAACTTATCTAGTGCAAAAATGATAGCCAAAAGTTCCTTTTCTGTGGTGGCGTAGTTCATTTGTGTTTCATTTAGAATTCTACTTGCGTAATAAATCACATGAAGCTTTTTGTCCTTGCGTTGTCCTAAGACTACGCCTATGGCATATTCACTAGTGATGCGGTGTTTTCGCAAGTATACGAATCACGTTAGAGTAATATAAAAGATTATCGATCCCACATAGACCAAACGTCAATCTATCGATTTCTATCATTACGATGTTTATCTAAGGCAAATCAATCGGGAGTTCGTGAGTGCACAGTAAAAGCAGAGTAAAGTACGAAGATATAAAATTCAATAAACAACAGGCTTGAATGTAATTCACACAGTCAGATAATATTCCAAATGCTTGTAAATAGAACTACTTATGGGGTAATGCTTTCTACTTATGAAAAGAACTAATTTAACGGGAACTGTCGCTTTCGGGTAATCAGAACCGAGTTTATCCCTTAATCGAACCCTCTTATTGTCACTTATAAAAAGGCGCGCATTGCGTTAAAGTAATAAACCTATTTTAAAGAAATATAGTTTCTTGACTCAGTTGAAAAGTATTTTGACTTATAACTTTTAACAAAAAGAGGTTCATGCGAACCGGACTTTAAACCCATAAACGCGTCCGAAAATAGTTTTAAAATCGTTTTTCTAAAGTATTAAAAACTCCTACTTTACTGGACAAAGCGCTTTCGCTTCCTTTGAATAGTTAAGACTAACCAAGTTTAACCAAAGGTTGGACGACTTTCGATCTTGCCCAACAGAAATAAAGTACAGAAAACCTGTGTTAAAAATCAAAATAACCCCTAAGCATTTCTATCGACACATTGTATGGAATATTACTTTAACTATGATCCTTACATTCTAACCTTTAAGATTTAGCCAAACATGGAAATGTAAATAGACATGTTGAAATAGATCATGTTAAAGTAAAGCGAGTGCGAGAAATAAAGAAAGTAAAGCGAGTGCGAGAAATAAAGAAAGTAAAGCGAGTGCGAGAAGTAAAGAAAGTAAAGCGAGTGCGAGAAATAAAAAAAGTAATCTTACCGGTTGATCAGAACCTGGAAGTGGGCCAGAGACTTTGTCTACGATGCTGGAATGGAGGAGGAGGGGGGGTGTACCTGCAAGGCACTCCGACACTCAAGTAAGAAAGGGTCAGAGAAAAGGGGCAAGTACAAAGTGTGTTTTTAGGATGATTACTGGATACCTGACCCTCTCAAGTGAGAGGGTTTATATAGTGCCCCCAGCGTATGGCCAATTGGTCCCTATTATTCGGGCGCGGATTGCGGATTCCCCAAAAATAGGTAACTGCCAGAACTAGCTGTTGGAATGGGCAGGTCTGCTCGGAACTAGCCGTTGTGCTGAGCAGGGGAGTGTTTCCGAGCAGGTGCATTTCGGCCAGGTTCTGGATGATTGTCCGTGTATGACGGGCAGAGTTAAGATAGAGGGCAGAGATGGGCAGCTATCCCTGGAGGTCAGCCGGGCATCTCTCCTCGGTGAGAGGGGCAGGCCTGCTCGGAACTAGCCTGTTGCTTTGGGCAGGGGAGTGTTTCTGAGCAGGTGCATTCCTGCTTGGTCCTGGATGGTTGTCCCATGTATGATGGCCATAGATGAAATGGAGGGCAGGGCTGGCCTTCTGTCCCTAGAGATCAGTTGGTCAGCCTTCCTCAGCATAGGGGCAGGAGGAAAATGGTATTCCTTTGTCCTTAACTGGCTGGATCGAGACTGCTGGGTCGTTCCGGGCAGCTGCCTCGGTGGAGGGGCAGGAGATGATTTCGGGCAGGAGCATTACGGCCATCCCTGGATGTCTTCCCTGTGCGTGAGGGGCAGGAATGTGATGGATGGGCAGAGATGGTCGGCTGGCTATATCTCATCGGTGGAGGGGCAGAGGGAAAATCGGTTCCCTCTGTCCTCAATTAGATGGATCTAGGCTATTGAGCCGTTCTGGGCAGCCTCCTAGGCGGAGGGGCAGGAGTACTACGGCCATCCCAGGATTTTTGCCCTGTGCGTGACGGGCAAGCATGCCGGGGAGGAGCAAATGACCTTGAGGTTCATCTATCCACAGGTGCCCGGTAGAGGGGCAGAAAGGTAAATGCTGCCCTACCTCAGCTGGACTTAGGCAATTGAGCCGTTCTGAGAAGAGAAGTGGATTGGGCCATGCCTAGCCATTGGTCCAGTCCGGAACAAAAAGTAAATGCTGAACTTGTAAATGAAGCCTGCTCCAAATCGGAGGCTTTAAATCTGGTACAACTGGAAATAAATGACTGGAAATGAAAATGGCGGCAGGATTAACTTCTACCAGAGTGCTCCAAACTTGATTACAGACTCGATCAAACAGTGTGATAACTCCCCGATGTGAAGAGTTTATCACTTTACAATACTGAAATATATGGCTTGAGTTCTGAAACTAAGCTTGGATGCCCCAAAAGGATTCAAAACTCGTCTATTTATAGCCTAGGAAAATAACATGGAAGGACAAAAGTGCCCCCAACTTCTTTTGGGAGGGAAATCAAACGACACAGGTGGCGCCCGCCACCCCTCATGGCGCCCCCCATGTGAACCAAGGGAGAAAGAAATGGAGATCGTGGCAGTTGACAGCAGTTGACTCTTATCCAAGTCACAGCCTACCCTATGGCGCCCGCCATGGTGGATGTCGTGTGTACAATTTCCTCAAAAACTGGTTTTCTTGCTCGTTTTTCTTCATTTCTTCACAAGGAGCTCTGGAAATACAAAGAACCTAAAAACAAAACAAAACACAAGCATAACACAAGAAAATGGCAATAAAATCCTAAGAAACATGTGCAATCCGAGTCAAATATGCAGTGTGATTCAGCGTTATCAAATTCTCCCACACTTAGACCTTTGCTTGTCCTCAAGCAAAACACTTTATAGCTCATGACAGAAAAAGGTGGTATCAACGAATGATTTGGACTAAAAGGGCTTCTAAGTTCAAACTAGGATGAGGTGATAGGTACTAACTAAGTGAACCAAGGATATCGTAATGACACTTTTCCGCAGACACGGACATAAACTTCGTCCCTATACAAACCAATCCATACTACCCCGCTGTACGTAGGCCTACCCTTTTGCATCTCTTTTTGGGTCCTCTTCATTCTAGTGCAATCACATTAAGCCCGTTATCCGTACATACTCATAGTAAAGTGACCGGTTAGTGATTCTGATCTCAAGCAAGGGGCTCTGGTATACAAACTGGTGTAACCCCTTTTATTGACCCAATTGTAGTTGTAGGAGATCGGATCGTAACCCGCCCTACCAAGTCCAGCACCAAATACCTCTGAACCAACCAACAATGGGCAAATTTTATTCTCCTTTTATATATATATATATATATATATATATATAGGCTAAAATACAGTTTTGGTCTCCCTGATTGTCAAAATTCACGGTTTTGGTCCCCCTATTATTTTTTTTAACAGTTTTGGTCCCCCACTCCAATTTTGGCCCAAAAAAATGATGAACAGTACCTGGTCCGTACATGAACAGTACATGTCCGTACATGAACAATGAGGGGTGGGGGACCAAAACTGTTAAAAAAAAAATAGGGGGACCAAAACCGTGAATTTTGACAAACAGGGGGACCAAAATTGTATTTTAGCCATATATATATATATATATATATATATATATATTTTTTTTTTTTTTTTTTGCGACTGTTTTATAAAGCATAGCATACAGATCATTCACTTATATTCATCGGTCCCCTATGTAGAGCATGCTTAGGCCGGAGCTGACTACTAGGATAAACTACTAAGGACCTACTTAAAAAGACAATTAAGGCCATGGTATATGGGGTATCGGGGTCGATTCCTATAATCACGAAGCCTATGGTGTTAAAATGATACCGATGTTTCAAAAAAGTTTTCCCAAGTCATCCGCATCCTAACTCAAACCTGTCTCAAAGCCCAAATTTTCAGAACAATACACTTTCTTTTGTCAAAAAAAAAAAATGGTAAGGCTAAGGAAATGGGGAAATAGGGATACACTATACGAATGACTCGTCAAGCACATGCATATTCTAAAAATAAACTAAAAACAGGGCCAACCCAAGCCCAAGGCGAGTGAGGCTATTGCCTTAGGCCTCAAATTTTCGGACCTTTAAAATAGATTTCAAATGCAAAAAAATAAGACCTCAACTTTTATATAATAAAAGAATGTTTCATAAAATATAATAGGAAATCTAATAGAATGGTTTCTACTTGTAAAAAAAAAATACACAGGAGAGAAAAAATAAGTAAGTTGTGATTGCATATTTCATTAAAACAAATTCTATAATTATTAAACAACAAAATTAATAAAAAACTATATATATATATATATATATATATATATATATATATATATATATATATATATATATATAATTTTAACTTTTAATTAAATATTATTTTTAAAATAATTTAAATCAAGTTTCGCCTTAGGCCTCTGAATGCATTGGGCCGACCCTGACTAAAAACAAGATAAATAAACTAGAAATCAATAAAAAAGTAAAAGGAAAGAAAATGCGAGTAAAACAGATAAAGTCTCCTCCCACACTTAAATCGAACATTGTACCCAATGTTTCGAAATAAGATAGGGAAAGAGTAACCTGGAAGTCCTATGGCATGCTACTGGTACTGTCGCCACCGTGCGGTGAGCGCCTAGGGTGACGAGATCTGCTGCGGCGACGATCGCTCTGAGAAGCTGCGAACTCATCAAATCTGGTGGTCAAAGCAGCCTGAGATTGCATAATACTTTGAATAGAGTGGTATGTCTGCTGCTGTGACTCTTGCATGAATCTCATGTTGTCGGTCAGTTGCTGCTGGATGGCAGTAAGCAAGCCATCACGCCTTTCTTCTCTGGCCAGCTGGTCGCGCCACATCTGCTCAGTAATATAGAAACCAGGAGTTGTACCTGCAGAAGGGTGAGAAGAAGACGGAGGTCTAAAAATAAAAATAGAAATAATAAATAAGTAAATAAATTAATAAACATAAAAATGCATATATATATATATATATATATATATATATATATATATATATATATATATATATATATATATATATATATATATATATATATATATATATATATATATATATATATATATAAGTCTGAAAAACGGAAATAAGTAAATAAAACGGTAAAGAAGATAATGAGAGTAGTGTCATCATGGAGTCGGATGCTCCTCGGTCTGGTCAGAACCTCGAACTGCGGCTAACTCGCGGCGTAGATCTGCGATCTCCTGATACAAGCAATCAGCCTCTGTCGCGTGAGTCTGATCAAACACCTGGACCTGCAAGGTAAGGTCAGTAACCTCCTGTCGAAGTCTGGAAGTCTCCATACATAGCTTAGCTAGCTGTGTGTACACGTCAGGTCTCTGCAAGGAAAGATTATTCGACAACACTGTAATCCTGGGAGAAGGTGGTGTAGGGTGATACTCTGGAACTGGTGGAGTGCGAGGCTCATCAACTATCTCTCCATAACCCTCTAAAGCATAACTCCAATTAGCAGGGTCGTGGACACTAGTCATGATAGGATCAGGCAAAGTGAAGTAATGGATGGTCTCGCTGTCAAGAGCCTGAACTGGTTAGGGTGAAAGGAAGCTCTCCTCATCAACCCTCGATCCAAGCAAAAATCGATATCCAACGTGGTATACCCGTAGTAGGGAGTCAGGTGAAGCAGCTTACTAGTAAGACCCAAAGCGGTAGCAATCTGAGTAACTGTTCCTCCCACATGGATGATTCCTTTAGAATATCTGGCTGTGAGTGTGAAGTTATCAAGCAGAAAGTTCCCACAGGCCACAGGACGCGACTGGTTCGCACAGAAAAGGAAGAAGATCTCCTCCTCACTAACATGGACATCAGCATCAGCCTTTCTAAGGAAGGTGTGGGCAAGGATCATATGGAAATACCTGAAAGCTGGGTTATGGATAATGTGAGATAGCTGGGTGGATGGATCAGGGCTTCCTCCACCTGTAATATCGCTCAAGAACTTGTCGATATCTCGACTCATAAAGTATCCCATAGGTAAATCAGGAATGGCATCAGGGGAAGTCTGGAAACCTAGCAAATCACCAAACCCCTTATGGGTAAAAGAGTACTCTATCCCAAACAGTCTGAAAATGACGCTGCCGTCCTGACCAACATATGGCTCATGGCTAAATGAACTGAGGAACTCCAGGGTGAGGTTTCTGTAGGTCGAATGCATGTCATCAGCATACTCATCCCACTGGAGCTGGCTACATAGAAACCTTATACTGGGCTCGATGCCTAAGGCATCCATGCAAGCCTGGTCAGGGTAACGGGTAGGTGCCATGGGGCGCTGATAAAGGACTAGATATCATTGTCTCTGTGCGTCATCTCTGAAAGCGACGTGCATGTCGCCGAAGGTCTGCATCCTGAAAAGAAGGGTTAGAGAATGGGACCTAAAAACACAACCATCATAAAATGTTAGTCTATATAAACAAACTAATCAAAATAGAGACAAAATGTAAGATATGAAAAGTAATAAAAATAGAAGAAAAGAAACAAAATAAGGAAAACCGTGGGTTGCCTCCCAAGCAGTGCTTGTTTAACGTCGTTAGCTTGACGAGTATAACTCATATAGCTGAAGTAGGTAGTGGTGGATCGATCAGAGTGTGGCTGGAGTAGTCAATGGGAATGTCACCTCCTTCGTAGTGTTTTAACCTCTGCCCGTTTATAATGAATGGACTACAAGAATGGTTCTTGATCTCAACTGCTCCGGATTTTAGGACTTTTGAAACTTCGAAAGAACCTGTCCATCTTGAACGAAGCTTGCCAGGAAAAAGTCGCAACCTGGAATTAAAGAGGAGAACAGGATCTCCTATATTGAAATCTTTCTTTATAATTCTTTTATCATGCCAAGCTTTGGTTCTTTCTTTATATATTATGGCATTTTCATAGGCAGACTGGCGGAGTTCTTCTAGTTTATGAATGTCAAGGATGCGCTTTTCACCAGCAGTCAAATAATCTAAGTTTAAGGTTTTAATGGCCCAATAGGCCTTGTGTTCTAACTCAAAGGGTAGGTGAAAGGACTTTCCATAGACCAATTGGTAAGGAGTTGTTCCAATAAGGGTTTTAAAGGCAGTTCTGTAGGCCCATAGTGCTTCTTGTAGCTTCTGAGACCAATCTTTTCTAGTTATTGAAACAGTTTTCTCTAAGATTTGTTTAATCTCCCTATTAGATACCTCTACTTGGCCGTTAGTCTGTGGATGGTAAGGTGTTGCTACTCTATGCTTAACTCCATATTTGCTTAAAAGTTTATCAAAAATTCTTGATATGAAGTGCGATCCACCATCGCTTATAACAAGACGGGGTACTCCGAATCTAGGGAATATATAATTCTTAAACAGCTTAATCACTACTCGTGTGTCGTTTGTGGGTGAGGCTATGGCTTCAATCCATTTAGAAACGTAGTCAACAACCACTAAGATATATTTATTTCCTAATGAGGATGGAAATGGTCCCATGAAATCGATACCCCAAACATCAAAAAGTTCTACTTCCTGAATGTTCCTTAAAGGTATTTCGCCACGTCTGGAGATGTTCCCAGTGCGCTGGCACCGGTCACATTTGACTATATAAGCATGAACATCACGCCAGATTGTGGGCAAGAAAAGGCCAGCTTGAAGAATTTTAACGTGTGTCTTGGAGGTACTAGCATGTCCTCCGTAGGGTGCAGAGTGATAGTGTTCTAAGATATTTCTTACCTCTTCTTCTGGAACGCAACGACGAAAAATACCGTCTGTACCTCTTTTGAAAAGAAGTGGCTCGTCCCAATAAAATTTTCTTACATCATTAAAGAACTTCTTTTTCTGTTGATAGTTAAGGTCAGGAGGTATGATATCAACAACTAGGTAATTAACAAAATCAGCGTACCAAGGTACGCCACTCACCGCCAAATATTTTTCAGGGTTCTTATAAGGATCTAGGTTATTTTCTTCAATGGCTTCTATCTTAGCTATTAACCTGTCATAGGCAAAATCATCATTTATAGGCACTAAATCTGGTTTCAGGTACTCAAGTCGAGAAAGGTGATCAGCAACTACATTTTGTGTGCCTTTCTTGTCTCGAATATCTAGATCAAACTCCTGCAATAAAAGGATCCATCAAAGTAACCTAGGTTTAGCATCTTTCTTGCTTAATAGGTAACGAATAGCAGCGTGGTCTGTGTAAACTATAATTTTAGCTCCTACCAGATAAGATCGAAATTTGTCTATAGCAAAAACTACGACAAGGAGTTCTTTTTCAGTGGTAGGGTAGTTAAGCTGAGCAGCATCTAGGGTTCTACTAGCATAATAAATTACATGTAATTTCTTATCCTTTCTTTGACCTAGAACATCTCCTACAGTGTAATCGCTAGCATCGCACATGATTTTGAAAGGTTTGGTCCAATCTGGGGGTTGCATAATGGGTGCTGAAATTAGCGCTTGTTTCAAAAGGTTAAATGTTTCAATGCATTTTTCATCAAAATTAAATTCAACATCTTTCATCAGGAGGCCAGTTAAAGGTTTGGTTATTTTAGAGAAATCCTTGATAAAACACCGGTAGAAACCAACATGTCCAAGAAAACTTCGGACTTCTCTAATGGTCTCAGGGGGTTTTAGGTTTTCTATTACCTCTATCTTGGCTCTATCTACTTCAATACCCCTTTCAGAGACTATGTGTCCTAAAACTATACCTTCGGTAACCATAAAGTGGCATTTCTCCCAGTTTAGCACCATGTTTACATCCACGCATTTTTTCAGGATTTTCTCAAGGTTAACGAGACAGTTTTTGAAATCAAATCCGCATACTGAGAAATCATCCATGAATACTTCCATAATTCCATCAAGGTAATCAGTGAAGATTGACATCATGCATCACTGGAAGGTAGCTGGAGCATTACAGAGGCCGAAAGGCATTCGTCTATAGGAAAAGGTTCCATAAGGGCATGTGAAGGTTCTTTTTTCTTGATCTTCTGGGTGAATAGGAATTTGGAAGAATCCCGAATATCCATCAAGATAACAAAAATAGGAGTGTCTGGCTAAACGCTCCAGCATTTGGTCTATAAATGGTAAAGGGAAATGATCCTTCCTAGTTGCTTTGTTTAATTTTCTATAATCTATGCACATACGCCATCATCCTTCTATCCGTTTTGCTACATGTTTTCCTTTCTCGTTTTGCACAACTGTGATGCCTCCCTTTTTAGGTACTACATGCATAGGGCTCACCCACTTACTATCTGAGATTTGATAAATTATACCTGCTTCCAGTAACTTAAGAACTTCCTTCTTAACAACATCACTCATTATAGGGTTTATCCTTCTCTGATGTTCTCTGGAGGGTTTTAAATCTTCCTCAAGTAAAATTCGGTGCATACACACAGATGGAATTATACCTTTCAAATCAGAGATATTATATCCTAAGGCTGAGGGATATTTCCGCAAAACATATAAGAGCTGGTATGTTTCTTCTCGGTTTAAGGTAGCACTGACTATGACTGGACGGTTCATTTCCTCGTCCAAAAACTCATATCTTAGATTCTTGGGTAGTTCTTTAAGTTCTAAAGTTGGTTTCCTGGGGCATGGTATTGGATCGGGGGTAAGGGATAAACATTCGTGAAGGTTATCATCAATGTAGGGTTCCATAAATCCATCATCTTCCCTTATTAGGGTTGAAGGTAGTTTGATTGTTTCTATGGGTTCTTCTTGATCTAATTCCCTAATGAATTCATCAATGATGTCTATGGCATAACATGCGTCTCCTAATACTGGTGCCATAAGAAATTTTAACAAAATGAATTCTATCTTTTCATCACCTACCTCAAAAGTCAACTTTCCCCTCTTGACATCTATTATGGCTCCTGCGGTTGATAAGAATGGCCTACCTAGGAGGATTGGAATGTCATCATCTTCTTTAATGTCCATGACAAAGAAATCAGTAGGGATAAACAACTGACCGATCCTAACTGGGACATCTTCTAATATGCCTACTGGATATTTGACGGATCTATCGGCTAATTGAAGAGATATCTTAGTAGGTTGCAGTTCTCCTAATTTTAACCTTTCACAAACTGCTAGAGGCATTAAGCTCACACTAGCTCCTAAGTCCAGGAAAGCTTTATCGATGACATGACTCCCCAAAATACAAGGTATGGAGAAATTTCCAGGATCTTTCTCCTTTTTGGCAAGTTTATTCTCGAAAATGGAATTGCATTCCAAAGGTTTTGGATCGTCAAGTCTACGTTTATTGGTAAGGATGTCCTTGAGGAACTTTGCATAAGATGGTATCTGGGTGATGGCTTCTGTGAAAGGGATCTCCACATGAAGTTTTTCTATGACTTTAATGAATTTCTGGTATTGGTTATTGATCTTGGTTTGTTTGAGTCTTTGTGGATAGGGTATTGGAGGTTTGTATGGAGGGGGTGGTTCATAAGTTTTATCTATAGCTTCTCCCTTATCTTGATTTTTCTGTTCTTCAGATTCCACTGATTCCTCTACTTCGTCTGTAGGTACAATGCTTTTCTTAGAAGTTTTGGGTTTGCCCAATGCCGGGTTAAACGGTTTATCGTAAGCGGTCCCACTTCGTAAGGTAACTGCATTGGCTTGTCCTCGGGGGTTTTGTTGAGGTTGTCCAGAAAATTGTCCTACAGGTGTGGTTTCGGGAGCTTGTTTGAGAGCTACCTGAGAGATATGGGTTTCAAGCATCTTATTGTGGGTGACTATTTGGTCTACCTTGGTTCCTAACTGGGTAATCATTTCGTTTACATGAATGTTTTGGTTTAGGAATTCTTTGTTTTGATGGGTTTGAGCCGAAATGAAATTTTCCATGATTTTCTCAAGGTTCGGCTTGGGCGGCACAACTTGCATAGGTTGGTTTTGTTTCTGGGCTTGAAAACCGGGTGGTCTCAAAGGTGCAGGGTTTTGGATAGGGTTATTGGTTTTGTAGGAAAAGTTTGGGTGATTCCTCCATCCAGGGTTATAAGTGTTTGAAAATAGGTTCCCTTGGGCATAGTTTACCTGGTCTGATTTAGTTTCATTCAACAGATTGCATTCCGCTGATTGGTGTCCTTTGGTTCCACATAATTCGTATTCCGACGAGACTGCTGCTGCAGTAGTTGGGTTTACGTACATATGTTCGACCTTAAGGGCCAAAGCGTCCATTTGGCATGCATAATGTCTATAGAACTTATCTCATGTATTCCTCCTTGGGCTTCTTTCTTCTCCACTGTTGCTCGTTTTGTTCCCCATTGACAATGGTTTTGAGCCATATCTTCGATGAGAGCCCAAGCTTTAGGGTAAGGTTTATTCATCAGAGTGCCACCAGCGGCAGCGTCGATGGTCATCTTAGTGTTATAATGAAGTCCATTATAGAAGGTATGAATGATTAGCCATGATTCCAGACCATGATGTGGACATATTCTCAATAGGTCTTTATATCTCTCCCAAGCTTCGAAGAGTAATTCACCTTGGTTTTGAGTAAATCTGGTTATTTGGTTTCGAAAGATGCCAGTTTTACTTGGGGGAAAATATCTAGCAAGGAAAACTCTCCTAAGGTCTTCCCAAGTTGTTATAGAATTGGCTGGAAGGGAATCTAACCATGTGAGGGCTTTGTCTCTGAGGGAGAAAGGAAATAGTCTTAGACGAATCTCCTCAGGAGTAGAACCATTGGTTTTAAAAGTGTCAGCTAATTGGATGAAGACTTTTAGATGTTGATTTAAGTTCTCAGAAGGGAGACCCGCGAATTGGTTTTGATGTACTAATCGTAATAGGGAGGGTTCCAGTTCGAAATTGTTAGCAGGAATATTAGGGTTTACTATACTAGAACTGGGTTCGTCATCGGATGGTTGAGCGAAATCCTTAAGGGGTCTTTGGTTACGGTCTTCGGCCATAGTTTCCTTAATTCTACGAAGTGAGAGACATGCGCGAGCGTAACGTTCAGGTTCCGCTAAAGGATCTATAAGACTGCTGGTGCTACGAGTTCTTCACATTGACCAGTAGGTAAAGCCTTAGTCTAGACGGTGTAACAACAGGGTACGAAATTTGACGTAATAGGTCCCCGGCAACGGCGCCGAAAACTTGATGCGGTGTTTTCGCAAGTATACGAATTGCGTCAGAGTAATATAAATGATTATCGATTCCACAGAGACCAAACGTCAATCTATCGATTTCTATCGTTATGATGTTTATCTAAGGAAAATCAATCGGGAGTTCGTGAGTGCACAGTAAAAGTAGAGTAAAGTACGAAGATATAAAATTCAATAAACAACAGGCTTGAATGTAATTCACACAGTCAGATAATATTCCAAATGCTAGTAAATAGAACTACTTATGGGGTAATGTTTTCTACTTATGAAAAAAACTAATTTAACGGGAACTGTCACTTTCGCGTAATCAAAACCGAGTTTATCCCTTAATCGAACCCTCTTATTGTCACTTATAAAAAGGCGCGCATTGCGTTAAAGTAATAAACCTATTTTTAAGAAATATAGTTTCTTGACTCAGTTGAAAAGTATTTTGACTTGGAACTTTTAACAAAAAAAGGTTCATGCGAACCGGACTTTAAACCCATAAACGCGTCCGAAAATAGTTTTAAAATCGTTTTTCTAAAGTATTAAAAACTCCTACTTAACTGGACAAAGTGCTTTCGCTTCCTTTGAACAGTTAAGACTAACCAAGTTTAACCAAAGGTTGGACGGCTTTCGATCTTACCCAACAGAAATAAAGTACAGAAAACCTGTGTGAAAAATCAAAATAACCCCTAAGCATTTCTATCGACACATTTTATGGAATATTACTTTAACTATGATCCTTACATTCTAACTTTTAAGATTTAGCCGGACATGGAAATGTAAATAGACATGTTGAAATATATCATGTTAAAGTAAAGCGAGTGCGAGAAATAAAGAAAGTAAAGCGAGTGCGAGAAATAAAGAAAGTAAAGCGAGTGCGAGAAATAAAGAAAGTAATGCGAGTGCGAGAAATAAAGAAAGTAAAGCGAGTGCGAGAAATAAAGAAAGTAAATGCTGAACTTGTAAATGAAGCCTGCTCCAAATCGTAGGCTTTAAATCTTGTACAACTAGAAGTAAATGACTGGAAATGAAAATGGCGGCAGGATTAACTTCTACCAGAGTGCTCCAAACTCGATTACAGACTTGATCAAACAGTGTGATAACTCCCCGATGTGAAGAGTTTATCACTTTACAATACTGAAATATATGGCTTGAGTTCTGAAACTAAGCCTGGATGCCCCAAAAGGATTCAGAACTCGTCTATTTATAGCCTAGGAAAATAACATGGAAGGACAAAAGTGCCCCCAACTTCTTTTGGGAGGGAAATCAAACGACACAGGTGGCGCCCGCCACCCCCTCATGGTGCCCGCCATGTGAACCAAGGGAGAAAGAAATGGAGATCATGGCAGTTGACAGCAGTTGACTCTTATCCAAGTCATGGCCTACCCTATGGCGTCCGCCATGGTGGATGTCGTGTGTACAATTTCCTCAAAAAATGGTTTTCTTGCTCGTTTTTCTTCATTTCTTCACAAGGAGCTCAGGAAATACGAAGAACCTGAAAATAAAACAAAACACAAGCATAACACAAGAAAATGGCAATAAAATCCTAAGAAACATGTGCAATCCGAGTCAAATACGCATTGTGATTCAGCGTTATCAACTAGCGTCACACATTATTTCGAAAGGTTTACTCCAATCAGGCGGTTGCATGATACGTGTAGTAATCAGAGCCTTTTTCAATAATTGGAATACCTCTAAGCACTTTTCATCAAAAATGAATTCAGTGTCTTTCATTAACAGGCTAGTTAGTGGTTTAGTTATTTTAGAGAAATCTTTTATGAATCGTCGGTAAAAATCAGTGTGTCCTAAGAAACTTCGTATTTCTCTAATGGTTTTCGAAGGTTGAAGGTTTTCTATGACTTCTATCTTGGCTTTATCGACCTCAATCTCCTTATCGGACACTATGTGTCCAAGCATTATTCCTTGTCGGACCATGAAATGGCATTTTTCCCAATTCAGCACGAGATTAACTTTTACGCATCTCTCTAGTACCATTTCTTGGTTTGTGAAACATCCTTCAAAACTCTGCCCACAAATGGAAAAATCATCCATAAATACTTCCATGACGTCATCTAGAAAATCAGCAAAGATTGTCATCATGCATCTTTGGAATGTTGCGGGAGCGTTACATAGTCCAAACGACATTCGTCGATAGGCGAAGGTACCATAGGGACATCTGAAGGTAGTCTTTTCTTAGTCATCAGGGTGAATAGGAATTTGGAAGAATCCTGAATAACCATCTAAATAATATTAACCAATCGTTCAAGCATCTGATCTATAATGGGTAACGGGAAATGATCTTTACGAGTGGCTTTATTCAGCTTTCTATGATCAATACACATCCTCCAACCAGTTACAACACGTTTCACTACAGATTCACCCTTCTCGTTATCGACAACTGTAACACCTCATTTCTTTGGCACGACATGTAGTGGGCTGACCCAGTTACTATCAAATATCGGGTATATAATTCATGCCTCTAACAGCTTCTGTACCTCTCTCTTAACTACATCACTCAGGATCGGGTTAATTCTTCTCTGGGGTTCTCTAGAAGTTTTGCAGTCTTCCTCTAGCATAATGCGATGCATGCATACAGAGGGACTTATGTCTTTTAGATCTGAGATGTTATAGCCTATAACTTTAGGGTATTTCCTTAAGACATGTAATAGTTTCTCAATTTCTATCTGTCCTAAGTCTGCGTTGACTATTACAGGGCGTTCAAGCTCTGTACCTAGGAATTCATACCTTAGATTTTTGGGTAGTGTTTTAAGTTCCACATAAGGTTTCTTTGGGCAAGGCATTGGATCTGGAGTTAGTGTTAAACATTCCCTCAGACTATCATCTACGTATGGTTTACACCAATCATCATCTTCTATTATAGGAGGTGCTGGAATCTTTAGTATTTCAGTATACTTAGATTGTTTCATCTCCATTTCTCTTACACATTCGTCAATGATATCTAGTGAACAACATAAATCGTCTATAGCTGGTGCCTTTAGGAATTGTGAAAGGATGAATTCAACTTTCTCTTCACCAACCTCGAAGGTTAACTTTCCTTTCTTCACGTCTACGAAGGCTCCAACAGTGGCCAAAAAGGGTCTTCCTAATGTGATGGGAATGTTGGAATCCTCCTTTATTTCCATTATTACGAAGTCAGTAGGGATATAAAATTGACCTATTCGAACGAGAACGTTCTCTAGTATACCTACAGGAAATTTGACAGAACGCTCAGCTAGTTGTAGAGACATCCTCGTTGGTCTTACTTCTCCTAATTTGAGTTTTTCGCATATAGAAAGGGGTATTAGACTAACACTTGCTCCTAAGTCGCATAGTGCTTTGTCTATGACACATTTTCCGATTACACATGGTATGGAAAAACTACTTAGATCTTTTAATTTCTGAGGCATATTATTTTGAATCATAGCGCTACACTCTGCAGTAAGTGTAACAATTTCATTATCCTCTAGCTTTTTCTTATTAGATATGATCTCTTTGAGGAATTTAGCATACGAGGGCATTTGTGTAATAGCTTTTCTAAAGGGTATATTGATATTAAGTTGCTTAAGAAACTCTACGAATTTCTTAAATTGTCCTTCATTTTTAGACTTAGCATGTCTTTGATGATAAGGGATAAGTGGTTTATCTGGTGGTGGAGACACATATAGTTTTTCTTTCTCTACGACCTCTTCATTTTTGTCATCTTCCTTACCATCATTTTCTTTATCTGATTGGTCGTCCATTGTCAACTTCTTAGTTTCTTTTCCATATTTTTGATACATGGATGGGTTTTGGATTCCAGAACTTCAGATAGGCTGGATTTAAGATCAGAGCGAGAGAGTTCGGAAAATACCTCTTCATAATCAGACTCAGATTCTGATTCTGATTGACTTGCTTTTGCATGAGCTTCTGTGAATGTTGTCAGAGCCACATTCGCCTGCTCTTCTTCAGAGTCATCTTTAGAAGATTCTGAATCATCCCATGTAGCCATAAGACCCTTATTGTTCTTCCCTCGGGAGTCTTTCTTCTTGGGTTTGTCATTCTTCAGCTTGGGACAGTCATTCTTATAATGACCTGGCTCCTTGCATTCATAGCAGATAACTTCTTTGCTTACTCCAGCTTTCTTGAATCCATAAGTAGACTCAGAATGACCACTTGTCCTTCTTTGTCCTCTGAACTTACCTTGCCTTTTCTTCCAGAGTTTATTCACGCGTCTGGAGAGCAGAGACAATTCGTCTTCTTCTTTTGATTCTTATTCAGACTCTTCATCAGTATCATCTTGAAGAGCTTTAGTTTTCATTATCCTCCTAAAGACTTTAGAGCAACAGACTTGCTCTTTCTCTTGGGCTCATCTGCTTCGAGCTCAATTTCATGGCTTCTCAAAGAACTAACCAGTTCTTTAAGAGATGTGTTGTTGAGGTTCTTTGATAACTTTAGAGCAGTTACCATTGGTCTCTAGAGCTTAGGTAGACTTATGGTGATCTTTTAGACATGATCAGCAGTAGAATACCCTTTGTTCAGAACCTTAAGCCCTGCGACAAGAGTTTGAAACCTTGAGAACATGTTTTCAACAGTTTCATCGTCGTCCATCTTGAACGCTTCATATTTCTGAATCAAGGCATGAACCTTGGTTTTTTTCACTTGTGCATTCCCTTCACGAGTCATCCTCAGAGAATCAAATATAGATTTGGAAGTATCTCTGTTGGTGATCTTTTCATACTCAGTGTAGGAAATGGAATTTAGCAAGATAGTTCTTGCTTTGTGATTATTTTTATAATCCTTTTTCTGTTGATTTGTCATCACTCTTCTTTCGATTTTGTTACCACTTGAATTTACTAGGTGTACGTAGCCACCAACTACCATATCCCATAGATCTAAATTGAGACATATAAATAAGCTTTCTATTATGTTCTTCCAATAGTCAAATTTATCTCCATAAAAAATTAGAGGTTTAACATCATATTGATCTCTATCATTTGTTTGAGCAACTGGAGGTGGAATGGCAACCACTGTGTTTTACATTGGATCTTTATCTGACACTGTTAAGTGTTTGATAATCTTATCAAGATCAGAACCGGAGCTCTAATGCCAATTGAAGGCGGCAAGAAACACAAGAAATGGGGTGGGTTTCTAAAAAAATAATCCTTTTTCAAAACCAATTCAACAAGTAAACACATGAACACTAAAAATAACACATTATTTGTATATTGGTCTGTTGTTAACTAAGCTACCTCCAGTCCACCCCGCCAAGGTGATTTTGCCTTCTCAATAAGGACTTAATCCACTATAATCAAATAGATTATAGACACCACAAAGACAACCATCTTTGTCTTCTCGAGTATACAGACTAAGCCCTAGTCACTCAAGGTAATCACTCAAACAAATTTGAAGTTTTGCAGACAGTGGTTACAAAGATTGTTTCTACAAAGCTGATTAACACAACTTTAAGTACGAAGAAATACTCACACAATATGAATAAAAGTTCTAAGTGTGTTTATACAATATTCACAAGAATAATATTATCAGAGAAAATACAGCAGTGTGTGAATAGCGTATTGAGATTGTTCACCTCATTCAGTCTTCCTTATATAGCCAAGAAAAGATCCGTTGGAGGGTAGAAAGGTAATCTTCTTGAATGAGCTGACACCTTGAATAACCGTCATCAATGGTGGGATACAAAACTTACATCATAAATGTCCTTGCTCCACAAAATTTGTGTATTGGAAGGAATGTTTTGATCATGTACTGTGTACTATTTATTAAAACAATTTGTTCTTATCACCTTCTAATCATCAGAGGCTTCTGAATGTAGTTGTTGAAGCATAGTTACAGGAATCAAGGGCCTTGTAAAGAATCTTCAGAACTAAAGTCTTCAGAGTCTTGACATTGTTCCTCATAATCTTCAGCACTTGTTCTTCAGATTCTCCAAATCTTGAGCAGAGTCTTGAAGAATATAAAACATTCAGAGGCTCTTTAATCAGGGTCACGATCAGAGTCAGAGTGTGTTGATTCTAGCAGCTTTAATCGTTGTCTAACAGATTTCTAGATCTTGACATTTTCTTGTAACATGCTTGTTTCTCTTCAGAGTCATAGTGTGTTGATTCTAGCATCTGATGACATGACCCATCAATGCTTTAGAGTCAGAACCTGTATATTAAGGGCTACACACTTGACAGAAACCATTAGTATACAAAATTGTTCTTTAAGAATCAATGTATTGTTATCATCAAAACTAAAGGCCATATGCAGAACCAAATATTGTTTGAACACCCCTTTCACATATGAACTTATGACTCCTTTGTCATAAGTCATGTTTGTATAAAAGGCTCTAACCAGATCTCCATAAAAAACACCATGCATGCTTACCAAACCATCAATATTTTGTCTCCTAAGATCCTCAATAAACTTGAAACATGGGTAAGGAAAAAAACTTAAGTCAACATTGTAAGACCCTAATCACTGACTCGACATTTAAATAAAATAGTTTGAATAAATTGAACTATTATAGTGTCACCTAAACATAAAACTTCAAAAACCAAATAGTCATGCAAAATAAGCAGCGAAAATTAAACAAAGTCCAAACTAAAGTCTCATAACAACTCCACCAAACAAAATAAAACATCACACAATAATGGAAGACATCCCATCCCCAGTGCTACATATCAGAGCGACTTCTCTAAGACCCAATGATAGAGCTAAAATGGGCATATACATCATCCCTTACACATCAGATACTTATGTACTTGATTGTTTGTACTCCAGAGGAACACAAATGCCACAACAACAAATAGAGGATGAGAATACATCTAACAATTATTAACGGTGATTAATATCAAAACAGGATATTAATGATGAATAAAACAATATTTTCAATCACACTCAAAACACAATCAAACAAATCTTAATGCGGATGCAATGCAATGCCACTATCTCCATCTCATATGTACGTGGTACCAAAATCACTAGGATTAGAGGTATGTTACTAATATTCCCATGTCTTCGGTTCCTCTCTGAACCGTGTCCCTCTGTGGACGTGAGACTGCCATAGTCCCTCACTGAATCAGACCATCATTGGACTGAAGTCCTACCTATCTCCAAAATACATGAATGCATTATCACAACATCATAACATATAATAACTCGTCATCTCAAAATCATAACAAAATACAATTCTCAATCAATCACAAAAGGTTCCATACTTGAACCTATATTTCGCCATAATCGGCCATCACCGTAATCCCTCTCTAGAATACTAACTCAAAACGCCATTCAAGGTTATCACTGTAATCCCTCTCTGGATTACTAACTCAAAATGCAAATCAAGGTCGTCACTATAATCCCTCTTTGAATTACTAACTTAAAACGCCAATCAAGGTCATCACTATAATCCCTCTATAGATTACTAACTCAAAAATTATATTTTTAAAACAATTTATTTATTTATCTCAAAAGGCAAAGTTATATTATTACCAATTGTTCTTAACTCATCACACTACCCAAAATATACAAAAAGTACCAATGACCCACAGTTTCTCAAAAATTATTATTTTCTCAAAAACTTGTAACTTAACATTTCCTAAAAAACTATCAGTTTTTTTTTATTATTGTGTCAGACCTCAACAGGACCTCAACAAGGTAAAGATGAGCATTTTCCTTAATTTACTAAAAAATGACCCTATGGTCACAATAAGAACTCTAAAGACACAAGTTGCTCCAAAATGTCCTCGCAGGCTCATATTCTCCAAAATTTTCAGGAAATGCTCAAAAACTCAAAAATTACCAAAAATGTCCTAAAAGTCAGAAAAACAAAAAATCGCCCGAAAAGTCGAAAAACTCGAAATCGCCCAAAAATCGGGACGCACTGAAATCGATTGTCGCTAACCGGCCGTCGTATCCGAGGCGCGGCGTGGCCACCATCATTTTGCAATCTAAGTTTGCTCGGCCGCCGCCATCCTTATGTGGTTCGCTGCCACTACTCGTCGTCGCGCGGCTCCCCGCCGACGCGACACTGCCGCGCAACTGTAATCTCGCGATCGCCAATCGCCGCCATTCTGGCGCGGCCCAACTGCCGCCGTCGCCACCACCACGGTGTGGCAGACCCTCCTCCCAACCAATTTTTCATAATTTCCAAAATTGTATGATTTAAAAAAATCTAGTTTTAGGTTTTTGCCAAAAAGTTATTTTCTTGTAAAAGAACTTAAAAAATTAAGTTATGTAATTTTGGGGAGAATTTCAGAAAAATGGTCCACTCAAAAAGGACAATTGGGAACACAAATCAAATCGAAAAATTATAAATCTGGGGAGTCAAACGACCCTAACGGAGTCGTTCGAAACCTCGGGGCAAGTTTCAACACAATAGCAACCAAATCAACAAAACAGTCGAATAATCAGGTAATATATCATATCATAAGGTTATTACCTCCAACACTGAGGTATAAAGCCCTAAGAGGATTTATCCCAAGTCCCCTAATTGGGTCTACGATCAAATAACACAGAACAACAACAGTCCAATGCAACTGAATTAAATATGCATGAAAACATCGTAGCTCATCAATATACAAAGAAAATTAAGGGAAAACCCTAACATTCCCTAAGGGCGCTGATAGAAGGGTAAGGAACCCTCGCTATTCTGCATGCCAGAAACCACCGAAGTGTAGACAATTCCCCCTTACCTCGAATTTTTCGTACGATTGATTTTTGGAAAAATCCCCTTTGAAACTTTGCTCCCAAACCTCTACGATCCTAAAAACCATCTGTCTTTTTCAGGTTCTGACAAAATTGGATTTTAACCTAATTTTGTCACAACTTTTAGTATTTATGGTTTCATTTTTCCAAAATTATATTTTTTGCCCAAATAAATTCAATTATATCTTTTTCTATCTTCTACTATCCATTAATCACAAAACTGACCCTTTCTTTTATTAAATCCATTAAATAATTATTTTAAATAAAATAAATATTCAATTAAATAATTATTTAATCACAAATCTCCATTTCCTACTATATTATTTTATTATCGAAAATTAAGTAATAATTAAAATAATACTATTTATATACTCTCACATCTTATAACTCTGGGTAATTAGTAGATTACCAAATTACCCATACACTCCAAAAATACCACAATTCTTATATAAAGGTCGAATCACGCAAGCAATTAAATAAAATACTTAAATAATAAGTTGAGGCGTATAAACTTACCTAGCACCAAAAACAGGTTTGGTGAGGAAGTGATCAACAAATCTTTTTTGCTGTTGCTGACAATGAAACAACCTTTTTAGCTTGGACTCCATTATTGAGGATTTTGGAGGATTTTAAGGTGTGGCCTTCTCTTTGCCCTTTAAATCCTTCTTTTGTTTGAGTTTTGGACCCACTGAGATGAAGGTAGGAGAATGTTTGATGAAGTTTATGTGAGGTTGAGTGAAAAAAGGTGTGGTTTTTGAATGGTTAAAGATGGAGTTTTTGAAAACAATTTTGGGGAAGATGAGGAACAAGGGGCGTCTGATTTTAGTGTCGAGGCTAGGGTTGAATGCATTGGTAAAGAAGGCTTCTATTTATAAGGAAATAGGTTTGAATGATTGACCAAATATTTAATAAAAAATAATTTAAAAAATTGAAAAATAAATAAATGCAACAATCGATTGTTGAGAGAGAGAGAAATTGATTGTGATTTGGAAAAATTAATGGCCAACAATTGATTGTGTTAGGGTTGCAATCGATTGCAATTAAGAAGTGTTAGTTATTGTCTTCAATTTTCAACCAATTAATCGATTAAAATTTCATAGCAATCGATTGCAATGAAATTTTTTGAAGGCAATAAACGATTGTGATTAGCTTGCAATTGATTGTTTACATATAATTTTTGAAAATTTTTTAAAAGCAATTTTGGAAAACCAATATCGAATAATAACCACATTTAATGAACACAATTAACAAGATTTTAATAATACTATATATTATATATATATCATGATTATTATATAAATAATTGGAAATTTAATCATGTTATCACACAAATTCAAGGTATCAGCACGATAATTAAGAAAAATTTAACAGAAACTTTGACCGTTAGAAGAATGGAGTATAAGTAAATGTACAGGAAATTAAAAATTACTGAAATGTGAAATAATTAAAGCATACATTCACCTTTAATTGATGATTCATGAACACTTATGAATGATTATATGTCTTGTTCATCCAAAATTCCCAACTCGCGTCAAATTTTGTTGAATGATTCTTTTGGAAATGGTTTGATGAAGATATCTGCAAGTTGATTATGGGTATCCATAAACGTAACTTCAGCATCGCCTTGTAGAACATGATCATGAAGAAAATGATGTCTGATGTCGATGTATTTTGTTCGGGAATGCATGACTGGGGTCTTTGTAACGTTAATCGCACTTGTGCTGTCACATCTTAATGCAATGCATCCAAGATCAAGTCCGTAGTCATAAAGTTGTCGCTTAAGCAATAAAATTTGAGCACAACAACTACCTGTTGTGTATTCTGCTTCTGCGGTACTAAGAGCAGTGCATGCTTGTTTCTTATAGGACCAAAAAACTAATGCATTTCCTAGGATGTGGCAAGTTCCACTTGTGCTCTTTCTATCAGTTTTACAACCTGCATAATCCTAGTCAAAATAACCAACTAAATCACATATACTACCTTTTAGATACCATAGTCCAACATTTTTTGTTCCTTTCAGATATTTCATGATACTCTATACGGCGGTGAGATAAGATTCCTTTAAATTTGCTTGAAAGCGTGTCTCAACGCGAAAAACAACCGACAGAAAAACAGATTCGCCACCGAACGTTATTTATCCCAACGGGGGAAAGGAAACGATAGAAGAAACCTCAAAAGAGAGAAAGAACATGGTCTCGCAACTAAATTCAGGGTTCGGGAATCGATTATGCGAGAGGAAGGTGTTAGCACCCCCTCACGTCCGTGTACTAAACGGGATCCACTTTTGTTGGTCTAATAAAAAGGTGTGCTTATCTAAATCCTATCTGCTAAACAGAAACAAAAAGGGAGAAAACATAAGGAGACTCGATAATACTTCATCGTCCTAGGCCTACGCATTCCCTCATGCAATGGGAAAGTCAGAGTCAACGTAGTTCGGAGGACTACGGGTGGATGGGGGAAGGTTGCTTGCCAAGACTGACTTCGTCGTCTTGTGCCTACGTATTCTCAATAGGTATGACAAATCAGAGCGTCCGTAGTTCGTGGGACTATGGTTGGTTAGTCTCGATCGCACTTGGGCGAGAGGAAAGGCTTGGTTACCTGGTCTCGATCGCACGGGGGCGAGATAAAAGGGGAGTTAGTTGTTAATGTGCTCGCCAAGGATAGGGATCCTTGTGCCTACATATCTTCATTAGGGAATGAGGAATCAGAGCATCCGTAGTTCACAAGACTACAGTTGGTTGAAAAGGTCTTGATCGCACGGGGCGAGAGAAAAGGTTCTGGATTGGTTGAAGTGTTTTGAAGAAGTTCATTGACTTTATTTGAGATACGTATTACACTAAAGTCTATGACATAGGAGCGAATGCTTTGCAAGGTCGCCCCCAAAAGGGACGTATGCGAAGAACTCTAGAAAAAGTAAGAAGAGACTCCCCACTCATCATTTCCCATGTACTTAAGGCTTGTGACGCACAATACTCATTGTATTTATTACATGTTTTGAATGGAAGACGGGGATGGATGGAGGTTGATGAAGATGCCTAAGCAATCGACTTACGGGTGTGAAGGGTGAGAATTGTAGGAGTGAGATAGAGATAGAAGTATGAGAATGGAATGGTGTGGATGAGGTGCTTGACATTGGATCAAGAACTCGCGTTGTGCTTGATTGATTTTGATTTTGAAAAGCACATGACGTTGGATCAAGTGTGTTTTAATCTTGTGAAGAATCTTTTTTATCGTTTTGATTTTATCTTATTTATTAGCATGTGAAGTAATCAACAAAGGAAAAAAATTCTAAGATATTACATGGGAATGGGAATGGGGGACATATTATCCACAATGGGGGGATGAATCACGTACAACAACAACAAGTGAAAGCTAAGTCTACACACGCATACAAAACCATACCATGCCCAAAATCGATCAAGTGGCAATAAGAAAATCAAACAACCATCACCAACATGATTCATGCACCAAAGTGTAATAAAAATGAATGTGAAAGAATTAATTCAAATGAGATTTAATGGAATGTTAATCCTAAAATCAATATTAACTAATTTGCTTAGTAAAGACTAAGGTGAATTATTTTCTAGCTAAGCTAATGTATTAATTTTCTAAAAAAAATGAATTAATTCCTAATTACGCTAAATTAATATTTTTTTTTTAACTAAAATTATTGTATTGTATATATTATAAGCTATTGATGCTATTATATATTCTAAGATATGGTTATTGTTTAAATTAAAACTAATTTTAATAATTGTTTGAGTAAGACTAAAAGCGTGTGCTTTCTAAGTGGCTAAAAAATGTTAGTGTATGTATCTAACTATTTAATGTATGATACTGTCAAGGTAATTAAAATCAGACCGGTTATTGAATCGGTATAGGTTGAGGTTTAAGGTTTTAAGATCTAACCGGGTCGGACCGAGGGTCGGATCGTTATTGTATATGTTATATGATTTAGCTTTAGTTCTTTATCATATAGATTGATAACTTTTATCTATACTTATAAATAAAGGGAATAAAAGATTTTGGTCTGACCTTTTTTTCTTTTTTTTTTATCCTTTACAAGTTGTTAGAATTTTTCTTAATTATTAAAAAAAATACAAAAGAAAAAAGGAGTTACTAAATAATATCCATGTAAGATAAACCGTGTAACTTACACCACCACTCCAATACAACATATCCCTTTATCTTTTTATGGTTACTATTTACTCTCTAGGTTGCAACTTGCCACCATAGTCATTATACAACTGCTCATATATATAAATGAAGTATGTGTTGTTTAGAGAAGTGGTCAAAAGCATTATCAACTGCATTTTTAGTGGTTACTGTTTCTTCTACTATCTCTATTGAAATTTGGTTTATTTTCAATTTTTTTTTACTTCTAACATATTATTTATTATTTTGTCCGCAGTGAACCGGTTAAAAAATCACTACATAATGTCATGCACATGTTATATAATGTAGCCTAATAACAAAAGGAATAAGATTAAACAGTTAGTAGAATTTATTGGAAATGGAGAGGCCATTTTTACAATTGAAAACCATTCATTGTTTTTTGTAATTCCAATAAAATAATTTAATTCTGCACATGAAAATTGGAAAAAATAATTTGATCCAATCACAAATAATTTGATCTTCACAAAATGAAATAAATATTTTTATTAAAAAATATTTTTTTTAGAATGATTTTGTAGGAATGACAGTGCAGTATTTTTCGACAAAATGGAAATGCTAGCATGTCTTCAAGATGAACAAAGGTTACAAATCTATGAAGAATTTGTTCACATTGAACAAAGGTTACAAATGTGTGAAAAATTCGTTCAAACCTAAGTATTCTGGTTCAGTTAGTTTACGACTTTAATTTAATTATTCACTTTTCAAACGCGGGAGTGCCCGTTTTAAAAGGAGGTATCAATTTTGTCCGTTTTTTTTTAATGTGCACACGCGTCAAAGCATAAACGTATTTTTTTATTTAATTTTGGTTATAATTTAAATTAGTTATATAACCATATAACTAAGGGAAGAAGAATTAACTCCACAAGAGTCTAGACGAATCTATCAAACTTGTGAGAGAGCTCTTTCTATAAATAAATACATGTTTATTTTATTCTCTACCTTATTTCATTGATGTTTATTTTATATGGTTATATAACTAATTTAAAATATGACTAAAATTAAATAAAAAAATACGTTTATGTTTTGATACATGTGCACATTAAAAAAAAGCGGACAAACGAGCACGGGAGTGCCCGTTTGGACGCTAGTTTCCTATAATTTTTTTAACTAGAATCAGTTTGAGAAAGAATTAAAAATATTAGAATTTTGTATCTTATGTAAAATATATTAGATAGTGTTTGATTTAGGCCAAAAAATATTAGAGTTTAAGAAGAAATATATATTTTTAGCACTGTCAATTTTGTGAAAGTGTGATCATAATACTATTAATGAATTATGTCCGACACTCAAATCCTTAGAAAATAAATTGGAGAGTATTATTTACAAAAAGAATTCTAAGCCTTATTATCAAGAAAATCCAAATTTTGAATGGGTTAAAGTGAAGTCTTCAATTATAAGATCAATTTGGTTCAATAGTATTAAATTGTTTTTTTCATCTTTTATTATATTTTTATTTTAAATAAATTAAAAAAAAGTTGAAAAAGTTAAAATCCGGTTCAACCCATTGAACCCCCGGTTTTGACCGATTTTCACCCGATTTTTTTATTTTTGGCCCGGTTCCTTGACAGGCCGGTTTTAAGGGTTTAATTAACCGGATATAGACCCGGTTCCCAGTCTAACCAGTTAAACCAGCCGGTCCGGTCCGGTTTTCATAACCTTGGATACTGTATTAACAAGGAACTAAAAAAGAATGTGACACTGCAAGGTATGTATGCTACTATATCTTAGTTTTCTTATCATTGATTTTACTGCTTAAATGTATTCTCTTTTTCTATGTGATATAGTAACTAGTTAGCATATGAATTAACTAAACTAAAAAGAATAAAAACAAGAGACACAAGACATGTAATTTGAGACGCATATAGCAGTAACGCATTGCCGTAACATGGAGAAAAATACCAGCTTTGGACAAGCTTTCGGTTACGCCCAACGGAACCAAATTCGACAAGTTAATATATCGTTGGAATCAGAATTTTACAAAGCAATTTAATACATACTGCGAATTATGAAACAAGCTACGAATTATACCAAAAAAACAAAAAGTGGACGAAAATTTGATTAAGAATGTGTCAATTCGGCTAAACTATACATCGGAACGACAAAATAATTATATATTCACGATTAGCATGAAAAATCGATTTAAATGGTATATTCACATGTAATTAAAGGTTAAATATTAAAAATCACTATTTTTCAGATTATGTGTTTTATATAAAAATAAGTGATTATCCAATAAGCAAATCTAAAACAGTAGCTTAAATTAAATCAACCAACAAACATCCAACAATTAATGACAAGAATATGGAGGGCATAAAGAATTACCGACGAAGCGGAGGTTTGCTCGGGTTAGTGTTGAAATTCGGCGTGTCGAAGCATCATGCGGAAAACTTCAAGAATAATCTCCAACTAGCTTCCAAGAATTGATTATTAGAAGATGAAAATTAGTAGATGATAAAAAAGTGATCCATGCTTGAATCTTGATGAAATTGTTGAAAATTGATGAATACTTGAATTGTTGGGAATTGTGATGAATTATGAATTGTTGAATGATGATTGTTGAATGTTTGTTATTAAGTTCAACCAAACCTAGAATTTCAATGTGAAATTCTAGATGGTGATGATGATGAACTTTAGTGGAGGTTATGGAATGAATAGAATGATGAGAGATTGTGAGAAAAAAATGGAAAAATGGTTCAAAGTGGTTAACCCCAAAAATTGGGAAAAAATAAAGTTTATATATATTTTTAGTTAATTGTGGTTCATTGGATTGCGATCCAAGTCATTACTTTATCAACAGTCAGGAATTAATTCAAATGTTAGTTGCGGATCACGAATCTTAGCCGTTATATTAATTGTTATCAATGGTTGACCAAAAAGTGAACTTTACCAAACTGACGTAATTTTTTATTCTTTTTCCTTGTAATCAATTCTTTCAACTTGTATCTCAAGTAATTAGCATTGTACCATGAATTTCGAGTAAATTAATGAAATCTCCTTTTTTTCCAACTTTGTCCCTTTTCTTTGAATTTAAACAAACTTCTGAATTGAATGACAATCACTCGAATCTCCTGACTAACCATGAGTCTCAAATAAAGAGATGATCTACGCCAATATGGTAAATAAACCCGAATAATTACCAAATAATATTCGCCTTGAAAGTCCTTTTAAACCGATAAAATCCACCATTATCGAACCTTGGCCTAATGATTGTGCTATGCAAAATGTGATGAATGGTGTGTTAAATGCATGACCTAATGAAGGGTATGTACATGAGGACTATGAGATGCATAAGCTAGTTAAGGTTAGGAATAATAGGGTAAATTTTGAGGTGCAACAGCTGCCCCTATTCAATCGACTTAAACCTGAAGGGATGATAGCAGCGGCTTTCAGAAATTCGAGGTAGACGGTGATTGAATACCAAAAGAACCGTAAAATTTGCACTCTGTGGGGAAAATTAAAGATGAAGGTAGACTCCAACAACGATGGGTGGAAATAAATTATTGAAGGATTCGACTCTACTAGGGAGAAAAAAGATATGACCAACACGGATGAGTGTTGGCAATCAATACAGACGAAGTATTGAGGAATCCAAAACAAACACAGACGCGTGTTGGCAATTAATAAGGAGGAGGTATTGATGAATCAGAAATAAACACAGACGAGTGTTCGAGACACGATGGCGTGAACTGACTACGAGTCGGGAATATAGAGGGAAGGTCGGGAACCTAATACCACTCAGGAACTGGATTTTGAAAAGAATGTCGGTCGAAGGCGGACTTACAACAAATGGACTGTCGGGAACTGAAAAATAGGAGTAAGATCAACCAACCTATGACTCCAAGAAATAAGATCAATAGATCTAATGCCCAAATGATGGGTGAAAGGAAGTAGAATCAACAGACCTACAACCTAAAGCGAAGAGAAGATGACTTCGCTGGGGAAAGAAAGGTAGACCAGGGGTACAGTCAATGGATCTACAACCCTGGGAATAGATCTGCTGGGAAATGAAGCCTCTTGGACAAAGAATATTGTGATAGTTAAAAGGCTAGTCGTCAGCATTGCGGCTGAAAAAATATATTGTATGATATCAAGATGGTGACTGGAATGTCTGTTTGGTTAACTGGGAGTTTGGAAACAACAGTATGACATCAACTCTGAGGTTAAGGAAAAAACTAGACATCCCTTCTGAGATTGAGAAAGAAAAGGATGAAAATCAACTCTGAGGTCGAGAAAAAATTAGGTAAACATCAACTCGGAGGTTGAGAAAAAATGAGAGGCGTCAACTCTGAGGTTAGGAAAAACGAATTGTTCATCAACCCTGAGGTTGGATAAAAAGATAAACATAAACTTTGTGGTTAGAAATAAGCAAGACAGACAGCGACTATGAGGTTGGACTTTTAAAGGAAAGACATCAACTCTGAGGTTGAAGTTAACAGATAGACATCAACTCCGAGGTTGGAGTTTGAACGGGTAATGTTCTCTTTAGAGGAATGAAATCATTGTCTTGATTGAGGGTTGATCTGGGCTTTCGTGCAACCAAATATGGGTTATGCTTCGATGCATGTTTGAATTTTTCTATGGCGTAATGCTCCATGTCGAATGGAAATGATACATGTTTTAGTAGATGCAATGTAATGATGACTACTATATGCAAGAATGAGAGGACATTCCACCGGGGAATGCGCAATGTAACACCCCAAAATGAGTAGAATATTTATTTAATTATCTTATTTTAAATATTCGTATTTTAGGTGAATTTTGGTGAATTATTTTGATGTCTGATGATTTGTGTTGTGGGGCATGGATGATGTTATGAGGGTATTGAGAATAATTAGAAGTGTGTGTGAATTATTAATACTATTTTGATAGTAATAATATGGGATTATGTGAATATATTACTATTATTATTATTATGAATAATTGAGAGGAACATTAAGGGCAAGCAGAGCCGGCCCAATAAATCCGGAGGCCCGTTCTAATTTTAAAAAATGGGCCCAATTTTTTTTAAAATGTGCAATTAAAATAACTAAAAGTAACATATAAAAATATAATTATATATTAATAAAAAATAAATTTAATTATAATCATTTTAACTTTGATCCATCCATCTCTTTTTTTATGCATTGAGTTTTTATTATAGCATTTTTTTATTTTATTGAATTTTTATTAGAATATTTTTTTATATTTTTTTAATATTTAATAAAAAAAATTGCAACTTATAAATTTTGGGGCCCTCTAATATTTGGGGCCCTGTGCGGTAGAGCTTGTTGCTCTTGCACAGGGCCGGTCCTGAGGGCAAAATGGTAAAATTGGATGAGTTAAGTGAGGACAAAGTTGGGAAAGCATATTAAAGGTCCTAGGGGTAAGTTTGACAATAAGAATTAGAGAGAAGGGAGAATCATTTTTGTGGTACGATCAATTTTGGAGAAAAGCTCTGAGGAAAAAGAAGAAGAAAGCTAGTGCTCGGAAAGGTTTCGGAAGAACTCGAAGAGAAGGAATCATAATCGATTTTTCCAAGGTATGGGGAGTATTGCTTATCATTATATTTGATATAGAGTAAGATGTATGTAGGTAGTTGGGGTTCGGGGCTTTGATGGAATTTGATGATAATATGACGAATTATGTTGAGATTGATGATTTGGGGGTATATAAAATGATGGGATTTGATGTGTGTGTTGTTGCTATGATGTATGGTTGTTATAGTATGATTTCTTCGTGATTGATATGCATTTTCGGGATGTATGATACTAAAATCGCAAGGGGTTTAGGGTCTGAGTTATGCAGAAAACGCAATAGTAGAAGTGCAGTTCGCAGAAACTCGTCGCGGGAAAGACCCGTTCCGCCAGGCGAAATGATCTCGCCTGGAGGTCGCTAGGCGAAACTAAAAGCGAGCGAAGGGTGAAAAAGTAGGTTCTACCGAATTTTGTATGGGGGAGGAATTTCGCCCCTGCTTCGCCGGGCGAAACCCATGCGAGCGAGCTGCTTCGCCGGGCGAGCACCAGGAGAGCAAGAGCAGATGCTTATTTTTTTTTTTCATGATGTCTTATTTTTCCTTGTTTTTTCTTTTTGACTTGGTGTTGTGGGGTTATTGATGTGTTTATGTTGTGATGTGATAGAATTCGAAATATATCGTTGTTGATTGTTATGCTGTAAGTTGTCGTTGATGATGTTGTTGAGCTGTTATAACATTGTTGTTGCATGGTGAACAGTATTGGTGTTGTATAATGATTAAGATGAATATCATTGTACGTTGTATTGTATGTTGTTGTTGATATGCATTACATGATTGCATGAGTTGTGAGATAAGTCGTGTGCCCGTGTGGGGTGTAAGCGCCTTATCCGGATTCTTTGAAATAGAATCGTGTTGTTGTTGTTGAGGTATTTGTGTGCCCATGTGGGGTGTGAGCGATTACGGGTGTTCGTGTGCCCATGTGTGGTGTGAGCGATTACGGGTGTTCGTGTACCCATGTGGGGTGTGAGCGATCACGAATGTCATGTGCCCATGTCGGGTGTGAGCGACTTATATGGAAATTCTGACGGGAATTATGATCATGAAAAAGTGATCGAATTAGTACCACATGCATGAGTCTATGTTGTGCATTTAATGCTATGTGGCAATGCATAATTGAGTGCTAAATTAATGATTGATGACGTTCTGACTTAAGTGATGTTTTGGTAATGAATGTTGATTTTGATGATTTTATGACGAAGATGTATATATGTTATTACGATAGGAAGGTGTGAGTATAATACTTGGTAAATGATGATGTAGGTGACTTCTAAGTGATGTAAATGATGTTATTGATGACGTGATTTTCTAAGTTATGTATGATGATGATTATTTGGTTTGACGATACTATGACAGTGTAAATGAACTGTTGATGCTGCTGTACTGATATATCTTTTCTTTATATCTTTTATAATGATTCGTGATTACTCACCCTGCATGTTTGAATGTTGCTTCCACGTGGGTAACGTGTAGATTCTCAGGAATAGCTCGGAGAAGCATCGGTGATGGCTTAGGAGTTATTTTTTTGTGTTTCCGTTAATAATAGAGGTGTCTTGCTCTGATATGTAACATCGGGTGGGCAACGCTTGAGTTGAAGTTGTGTTGTTTTTGTTAAACTTATTTTATGATTTTTCATATACGCTGAATTGTTTTATTATGATTTTTGACAATGACCAAAAGGCCTTGAGGTTTAATGAAATAAATGAAGCTATTTTGTGACTATGATTTCGCTGCGACGTTTGAATTTATATGTTAATGTACCAAAGAAATGATTATTATAAATGTTTGAAAACCCGTGTTACAAAGCAGGAAGCTTACTAAGATGTTTTTATGATGCATGTGACACCCTGCTTGGTGCAATGTGTTGGATTAATTATTAATTTTATTTACAATATATTTTGAGGGTTTAGAAGGGTGTTACATTAGTGGTATCAAAGCCTGGTTGGTCCATCCGGCCTGGTTGTTTAACTATGTCGTTCCCTAGTATGCGACATGTATGTGTACACTATCGATGCTTATTTTGTTTTCTATTTGCAGATTGGGAATGAAACAAGTGGGGGAGAAGCTTGCGCTTCTCCAAGATGCTTTAGGTGTGGAGTGATGGCTCAGTGTGTCGTTGGACACTATTATAGTTTGGTTAAGATGGTTTATGCCCCATCATGATTGTCGCCTATTCATTGACAAATTGAGGAACTGATAACCCTTAATCTCTTGTTGATAATAGACGGGATCATGTTGGATGGAGTAGACGTGTCTTGCCAGCTTAGATGGTGGGTACAGTGAATTATTTGGAGTTAAGCCAAGTGCTTACAGATTGTTTTGACGAGTCGATGCAGATTCCTACATTTGACGATGAAGCGGATTCGAGTTTCTTGTCCGTAAGTGAAGTTGGGATGTTTCTGAGAGAGAAAGATCAGATAATTGGGACTTGCCTCCAGAGTGTAGATCTGGGTTTGGTGATAGTAGTAATGTCGATGTTGTTGGCTGCTAAGCACGTAGACGAACTCCTAGAAGACGAAGCCTCGATGTTTGCGTTGTTTGCATCGTTGCAAGTTGAACATGAAACTATGAGTGTCGAATTACCTGTTGTCTGCGAATTTCCAGATGTGTTTCCGGATAACATAAGTGATTTGTCTCCAGAACGTGAAGTAGAGTTTGCAGTGGAATTGATACCAGGTACGAGTCCGGTGTCAATGGCTCCTTATCGGATGTCAGTTCCGAGTTGGGAAAGTTGAAGAAACATTTGGAAGAATTGCTTGAGAAGAAGTTTGTCCGACCGAGTGTTTCTCCGTGGGGTGCTCCTGTGTTGTTAGTAAAGAAGAAAGATGGTAGTATGAGGTTGTGTGTGGATTACCAGCAGTTGAATAAAGTGACTATCAAGAATAAGTATCCACTTCTGAGAATTGATGATTTGATAGACCAGCTAGTAGGCACTTGTGTGTTTAGTAAGCTCGACTTGAGGTCTGGTTATCGTCAGATTCGTGTTAAGCGTGATGATATTCCGAAGACAGCTTGCAGGATGAGTTATGGTCACTATGAATACACTGTGATGTCGTTTGGTGTATCCAATGCACCTGGTGTGGTCATGGAATATATGAACCAGATATTCCATGAGTATTTAGATAAGCTTGTTATGGTTTTCATTGATGATATTTTGATATACTCTAAATCAGAAGAAGAGCATGCTGAGCATTTGAGGACTGTGTTGCAAATATTGAAAGAGAAGAAGTGGTATGCAAAACTGTCGAAGTGTGAGTTTTGGTTAAAAGAAGTGAGTTTTCTTGACCATGTGATTTCAAGTGGTGAGATTACGGTTGATCCTTCTAAGATTGATGATGTGTTACAGTGGGAGACTCCGAAGTCTGCTACTGAGGTACGAAGTTTTTTTTTGGGTAAGCAGGTTACTATCACAAATTCATAGAAGGTTTTTCTAGATTGGCATTACTGTTGACTTAGTTGACTCGAAAGTGTCAAGCTTATGTGTAGGATGTTGCATGTGAAGAAGGTTTTGTGGAATTGAAGAAGAAATTGATGACCGCTCCGGTTTTGATTTTACCTGATCCGAATGAACCTTTTGTGGTGTATTGTGATGCATCAAAGATGGGTCTTGGTGGAGTGTTGATGCAAAATGGACAAGTTGTTGCTTATGCTTCGAGGCAATTGAGAGTTCATGAAAGGAATTATCCTATGCATGACTTAGAATTGGCAGTTGTGGTGTTCGTGTTGAAAATTTGGAGACATTATCTTTTTGGCTCTAAATTTGAAGTGTTCAGTGATCATAAGAGTTTGAAGTACTCATTCGATCAGAAAGAGTTGAATATGAGGCAGAGAAAGTGGTTGGAATTATTGAAAGACTATGATTTCGATTTGAGTTACCATGCGGGCAAAGCGAATGTAGTGGATTGAGTAGGAAGTCATTCCATATGTCGATGCTTATGATGAGAGAGTTGGAATTAATCAAACAGTTTTGTGATCTGAGTTTGGTATGTGAAGAGACTCTTGACAGTGTGAAGTTGGGTATGTTGAAGTTGACTAGTGGTATTCTGGAAGAGATCATAATGGGTCAGCAATCTGATTTGAAGCAGGTTGATCAGTCAGTTTTAATTAACCAGGGCAACGAAGGTGAATTATGATTGATGAGAATGGTGTGATGAGGTACAGAGATAGAGTGTGTGTGTGTGTGTTATAGATGTTCCCGAAATTAAGAAGAGTATTCTTGAAGAAGGACATCGAAGTGGATTGAGTATTCATCTCGGTGCTATGAAGATGCACCAGGATTTACATAAATTGTTTTGGTGACCAGGTATGAAGAAGGATATTGCTGAGTTTGTATACGTGTGATTGACTTGTCAGAGGTCGAAGATTGAGCATCAGAAGCCTTTGGGTATGATGCAATCATTGAATATTCCAGAATGGAAATGGGATAGTATTTCCATGGATTTTGTGTCGGGATTGCTGAAGACTGCAAAAGGGAATGATTCTATTTGGGTGATTGTAGACAGATTGACTAAATTGGCTCATTTCTTACCGATGAAGATTAACCATTCTATGCAGAAGTTAACTGAGATGTACATTGAGAAAATTGTGAAGTTGCATGGGATACCTTCGAGTATTGTGTCGGATAGAGACCCAGGATCTACGTCGAGGTTCTGAAAAAGTTTACAAGATGCTTTGGGTACTAAGTTAAGGATGAGTTATGCATATCATCTGCAGACGGGTGGCCAGGCAGAGAGGATTATCCAGTCTTTAGAGGATTTACTGAGGGCTTGTGTGTTAGATCAAGGAGGATCTTGGGATAGCCATTTGTCGTTGATGGAGTTCACACCCAACAACAGTTTCCATGCTAGTAGTGGGATGGCATGGTATGAAGCGTTGTAAGGAAGGAGGTGTAGAATTCCTTTGTGTTTGTATGAGTCAGGAGAGAGTGATGTACTCGGACATGAGATGGTGCATGGGATGACTGAGAAGATTAAGATAATTTGAGAAAGGATGAGAGCTTCGCAAAGTTGTCAAAAGAGTTATCATGATAAGAGGAGGAAAGCACTTGAATTCTAGGAGGGGGATCACGTGTTTTTGAGAGTTATGCCAGTGACTGGTGTGGGCGAGCTTTGAAGTCTAGGAAACTCACTCCATGTTTTTTTGGTTTGTATTAGATTACGCAGAGGATAGGAGAGGTAGCCTATCAGACTGCTTTACTGCCTTCGCTTGCGAATTTACATGATGTGTTTCATGTGTCTCAGTTGAGGAAGTACATTCCGGATCCATCGCATGTGATTCAGATGGATGACGTACAAGTGAGAGATAATCAGACTGTTGAAGCATTACCTGTACGGATTAATGGACGAGAAATGAAACGACTGCGGGGTAAAGACATTGCTTTGGTGAAGGTGTAATGAGGTAGACCAACTGGTGAAAGTTGGACTTGGGAACATGAAGATCAGATGAGGGAGTCGTATCCGACTCCGTCTCATTCAGGTAATTTTCGAGGACGAAAATTCTTTAAGTGGGGGAGAGTTGCAACACCCCCAAAATGAGATGAATATTTATTTAATTGTGTTATTTTAAATATTCGTATTTTAGGTGAATTTTGGTGAATTCTTTTGATGTCTGATGATTTGTGTTGTGGGGCATGGATGGTGTTATGAGGGTATTGAGAATAATTAGAAGTGTGTGTGAATTATTAATACTATTTTGATAGTAATAATATGGGATTATGTGAATATATCACTATTATTATTATTATAAATAATTGAGAGGAACATTAAGGGCAAGATGGTAAAAGTGGATGAGTTAAGTGAGGACAAAGTTGGGAAAACATATTAAGGGTCCTAGGGGTAAGTTTGGCAAAAAGAATTAGAGAGAAGGGAGAATCATTTTTGTGGTACGATCAATTTTGGAGAAAAGCTCTGAGGAAAAAGAAGAAGAAAGCTAGGGCTCAGAAAGGTTTCGAAAGAACTCGAAGAGAAGGAATCAGAATTGATTTTTCTAAGGTATGGGGAGTATTGCTTATCATTATATTTGATATAGAGTAAGTTGTATGTAGGTAGTTGGGGTTCGGGGCTTTGATAGAATTTGATGATAATATGACGAATTATGCTGAGATTGATGATTTAGGGGCATATAAAATGATGGGATTTGATGTGTGTGTGTTGTTGCTATGATGTATGGTTATTGTAGTATGATTTCTTCATGATTGATATGCATTTTCGTGCTGTATGATACTGAAATCGCAAGGGGTTTAGGGTCTGAGTTATGCAGAAAACGCAATAGTAGATGTGCAGTTCGCAAAAACTCGTCGGGCGAAAGACCCATTCCGTCGGGTGAAACGATCTCGCCTGGAGGTCGCTGGGCGAAACTAGAAGTGAGCGAAGGGTGAAAAAGTAAGTGCTACCAAATTTTGTATGGGGGAGAAATTTCGCCCCTGCTTCGCCGGGCGAAACCCAGGCGAGCGAGCTGCTTCGCCGGGCGAGCACCAGGCGAGCAGGAGCAAATGCTTAGTTTTTTGTTTTATTTTTCGTGTTGTCTTATTTTTCCTTGTTGTTTCTTGTTGGCTTGGTGTTGTGGGGTAATTGATGTGTTTATGTTGTGATGTGATAGAATTCGAAATATATCGTTGTTGATGGTTATGTTGTAAGTTGTCGTTGATGATGTTGTTGAGCTGTTATAACATTGTTGTTGCAAGGTGAACAATATTGATGTGGTATAATGATTAAGAAGAATACCATTGTACGTTGTATTGTATGTTGTTGTTAATATGCATTACATGATTGCATGAGTTGTGAGATAAGTTGTGTGCCCATGTGGGGTGTGAGCGCCTTATCCGGATTCTTTGAAATAGAATCATGTTGTTATTGTTGTTGTTGAGGTAATCGTGTGCCCATGTGGGGTGTGAGCGATTACGGGTGTTCGTGTGCCCATATGGGGTGTGAGCGATTATGGGTGTGCGTGTGCCCATGTGGGGTGTGAGCGATCACGGATGTCGTGTGCCCATGTGGGGTGTGAGCGACTTATATGGAAATTCTGACGGGAATTATGATCATGAAAAAGGGATCGAATTGGTACCACATGCATGAGTATATGTTGTGCATTTCATGTTATGTGGCATTGTATAATTGAGCGCTAAATTAATGATTAATGGCATTGTGACTTAAGTGATGTTTTGGTAATGAATGTTGATTTTGATGATTTTATGACGAAGATGTATATATGTTATTACGATAGGAAGATGTGAGTATAATACTTGGTAAATGATGATGTAGGTGGCTTCTAAGTGATGTAAATGATGTTATTGATGACGTGATTTTCTAAGTGATGTATGATGATGATTATTTGGTTTGATGATACTATGACAGTGTAAATAACTGTTGATGTTGTTGTGCTGATATATCTTTTCTTTATATCTTTTATAATAATTCGTGATTACTCACCCTGCCTGTTTGAATGTTGCCTCCACGTGGGTAATGTGCAGATTCTCAGGAATAGCTCGGAGAAGCATCGGTGATGGTTTAGGAGTTATTTTTTTGTGTTTCCGTTAATAATAGAGGTGTCTTGCTCTGATATGTAACATCAGGTGGGGAACGCTTGAGTTGAAGTTGTGTTGTTTTTGTTAAACCTATTTTATGATTTTTCATATACGCTGATTTGTTTGATGATGATTTTCGACAATGACCAAAAGACCTTGAGGTTTGATGAAATAAATGAAGCTATTTTGTGACTATGATTCCACTGCGACGTTTGAATTTATATGTTGATGTACCAAATAAATGATTATTATAAATGTTTGAAAATCCGTGTTACAAAGCAGGAAGCTTACTAAGATGTTTTTATGATGCATGTGACACCCTGCTTGGTGCAAGTGTTGGATTAATTATTAATTTTATTTATGATATATTTTGAGGGTTTAGAATGGTGTTACACGTAGTATGACACAAGCAACTTCGCTGAGGAAGGGATCACCAATATATGATCTCCTGCGGGGAGATAACTAACTGTATCGCCAATAACCACTGGCACTGCAAACTCTATCGGGGAACCGTACATCAAATTGCAAAACTCTTTTGGGGAGATGCCAATGAAGATTGGACTTTGAACTGCTGAGAATGCCAATAACCATTAGACTTTGACTTGCAGGGAATTATCAGATCTGACCTTTGAGGAAGAGAACACTCTGACTTCTCACCATCTTCAAACTGATTGGGAATATCCCATAATCTCACACTGCTGGGAATGAGGAGTCCTCCTACACTGTTAAGGATAAGAAAATCCTCATAAAGAACCCTTCTCTACATGAGGATGATTCTCCGATTGGGGAAGAATAGAACTTCCAACACCTTATTGGGAAAAGCTATCTTTCTAACACCTTGTTGAGGAAGAGAAACCCCATACCGGGAACCCCTTTGGCGCTTCAAGATTTTGCCGAACAACTGCATACTGATTATCATGAGTGAACAATGGTTCCTTTAATTCTCGACTTGCCCCAAACGGCGTGGTCTATGAAGGAATTCACCTCGAAAGGATTCATAAAGAACCGTGTACTATAATGCCTTGAGATATCTTCCCCAGTATTCTGAACCTTGGGGAGGTGCTTATGATTAACCGTCTTCTTGAGAGGATAACTTCTCGTGCTCTTGAGGTGGCCTACCTCAATATGAGCCTTGGAGTGACTTTGGCCTTGGCTAACTGATCTTTGAGGGAACACCCCAGACTAACTGCTCTTAGAGAGATTTGTCAAATCTCGACGTGATTCCCCCAAATTGGCTACATCTTCTGAAGAGATTTCTTGACGTGACTGCCCCAGATTGGCTACATCTTAACACGACTTACTAGGAAAGCCCGCGCTCAACAAAGTCTCTTAGCAACATACCCCTTGACATGATTGTCCTTCAGAATTTTCAGGCATTTCAATTTGGCAGGATCAAGCTTCTCGACTGATGTTCATTATGCAAGCTTGATGTTTAAGCATATGTATGCAAGCAGAAAATGTTTACTCTGAGAATGATAATTCTAATGCAACACACATATTAATCTTGAAGTTTTTACTGAAAAGATGTCACTAAACCCTGTGAACGAATCACTAGCTAGGATGCGACATTGATTTTTTTGAATGAAAAATAGCATGCACCTACAATACCAACAAATATCTTATTAGCACAACTCATGGGATTCAGGAACGCTATCTCATTGGAGTATGCTTTCAAAATAAACACTGTTTCAATTAGGATTTTTGAGGTTTGTAATGTGGTCAGGATCACGGTTTGAGAAAAAAAGGATTTATGGCTCAAAGTTTGTTTGTACCCACACATTCTCCTTGATGTTCTCTAGTCCTACGTTCAACTAATTTGGCACATGCACTCACCTTTCAACAGATTTTTGTGATGAGTGATAATTAAGGGACCCACGAGGTTTTCGGAGTGGCAGTCACCCCTTTGTCTTTGTGTCTGTGGTCACACGACTTTGTTCTTTATCTATGATTTTTCTTTTGTAATCCTTTTTGCTTTTCGTTTTTCGTTCTTTTGTTTTCCCCTAATTTTTACCTAAACTGTTTGTTTTTTTTTTGAATTTTTCAATTTTGAAGCCCAGTGGGATGCCCGAATTTTTGCCTAAGTCACTTGTTTTTAAGTTTTCGACTTAGCGGGCTTTCTTTCCTTTTCTTTCTCTTTTGATTTCTTTCTTTTATTTATTTTGAACAAATCGTGTGACACTGGTTTGTTTCACTTGTTTAAAAGTGTTGTGACTGCCTTATTCCTTGGTTGATGAAGGATAACCATTATGGTTTCACGTCCGTTGACCTTCTGATGTGTGAGGGATAAAAGGTAATGGATCCTTAGATGCACACTTCTTTTGAAATTTGGACGCTTGATCAAATTAACTGACAACTACCCTGACCCTGGGTTAGATGCGAGGGTTTTTTCAAATGAAAAGAAACTCCTACTTCAAGGCTCAAAGGGGTTAACGAGGGTCTATCTCCCTTATATCTTCGGTGTTTAGGGGATTTGAAACAATGCTTGTACATCATCAACAAGGTTTTATTCAAAAGCATACAACCAGAAAGTTTGCGTTTTTACTTCGTCATCCTCCCTCAAAGAGTTTAAGCAAGAAGTTGGTATTGCAATGCATAGAAACATTTATATGAGTGAACGCGAATGAATTACTTCAAGAAAAACATACTCATAGTGTTAAGATCATCATTCAACACGAACAAGTTTTTACTGCAAACAGAGCATTAACAAACAAGGAAAAATTACAAATGAAAATGCATAAAGAAGATGATGATTGTCATTATTGAGGAGGCTTGACTCCGTCTGGACTTATTGCTTCTGACGATGCATTTGCAGTCTGAATGCTCACTTGAGAAATGAGGCTTCAATTTATGTGCAGATCGTCTGCAATGAATGTGATGACCTTTGAGTCGACCAGATCTTGCACCTTGTGCTTGAACACGTTACAATTTTCAATTGAATGGCCCGGTGTTTCTGAGTGATACTCACATCTAGCATCCATGTCTGATAACGCGAAATTATATCGTTAAATTGACTCGACTTACATGAATTTTACTTACAATTTCTCTATTTTAATTAATTTTATTTACTGATTTATATGTGGATTTTATGTTTGTAGGTCATGTGAGATTTAATTACAAAACAAGAAAAATGGAAGATGGAACGAAAATGGAAGGAAGGAAAATGAAAGAAAAGAAAAGAAAAAAAATAAAAAAGTGGGGCCCACCACAACTTATATGTGGCGTCTACCACTTAGAAAACAAAAGGGAAGTGTGGCGGGGGCCACACTGAAATGAAACGTTTTATATTACGTGGGAGTGCCATGCACTACCGGTTCCTCCAATTTTTCCTCCAATCTCCCTATATTTTCTCAGCCACTTCTCCAATTCAACTGAGTCTTCCGTTTCTCACGCAACAATTTTTTCCACGCAACAACTGAGTATAAAAGCTGGTAGACGGTTTCAGAAAATTCTCTCTTCTCTCTTCACTTTGCTTGGCCCTCTTTGTTTCCTTTGTTTTTGCTAGATTTTCATTGTTTTAGAATTAAGCATTTTCGTTTCCTTTACTATTAAACAGTGATAGTTTTCCACATTGGGGAGCTATCACATATTAGTTCTTAGAGTTTCATTATTGTATTTTGCTGCTAATTGTAATCGGATCGGGAACTCGAAGCTTTCCTTCATCATTCTAATTCAAGTTTATTAAAGTTCCAGGTTTTCTATTTTTACTGTCAATTATTATTATTGTTGTCTTAATTACTTGTCAAAGCACGTTTATGATTATGATTTACATTTGTATGCGCATGTTTGTTTCGAAAGCCATGTCTGGCTAAACCGTTTATATTGGTATGTAAATAAGTCGATCGGAAAGGGATTCGATAAGTCTTGGCTAACCATTAACAATTTATTTTTCTGGTTTCGATTTCCTAAATTAAATGAACTTTTGTTACGAGAGTAAAAAGGTAACGAAGGTTACGATCAATACAACGAGAGTTTGAGGTTTTAACCGGATAGCTGAAATTGGACATTAATTTTAAACACAGCGAGAGCGCTTTAAAATCAATTAGGACTTGTTAGTTTTAAAAAAGTACTTTTAAATTCAAATGGCTTAGCGAAAGCAAACATTCTGATTTAGGAGTATAGTCAGAATCAATAAACACAAGAGGGTGAGGTAAAGACTTTTAAATTAATATTTTCTACTGAAAAATACTTTGACTTATTTATACGCCGATGATTTATTGAATCCCTGATGATTGACGAGCTACATACCGATATTCCGTTATATTTTATCTAAATCCAAACTTTAGTTTACCATTAGTTTCTCGTTTGCACCTTAACCTATAAAAACATCAACCTTAGCTAAACATAGTAACAATCCAATAGTATTAGTTTGATTATCATTCCATGTGGGTTCGATATCTTTTAAAACTATGCGATTAGACTGTGCACTTGCAGTTAGTAACCCCGATAGACTCATAGAGTCACGATCAAGTTTTTTGGCGCCGTTGCCGGGGAGTGATTTAGTCAATAGTGCGGTTCATTTATTGTGCCGTATAGACTAAGGCAACAAATTCCCTAATTTGCCGGTTGTATGCCAAGTATTCGCTCAAAAGGCAAAGACCTAACGCAACCGACAGATGAACCTGAACGTCTTCTTAGCGTAAGACAACGAATTAGAGAATACTGTTTAGAACACGAAATTCCTTTTCCTGACTCAGAATCTAACTCAGAATCTGAATCTAAACCTGAAACTAAACCAGACATGGCCGAAGGACCTCAGAATCGTCCTCTTGAGTACTATGCCATTCCTTCGCAGGCTGAACGACATAACAGCATCGCTGCCCCTGCCATCGAGGCAAATAACTTTGAGCTAAAACCTTCGTTGTTGTCAGCTGTACAACAGAACCAATTTTCTGGTGGTCCCACGGAGGACCCTAACTTACATTTGTCAGTGTTCTTGCAATATGCAAACACAGTGAAAGAAAATGGTGCCAGCCCCAAAGCAATAAGATTATGTCTTTTCCCTTTCTCATTAAGAGATAGAGCTAGAGCATGGCTCCAGTCTCTATCATCCAACTCTGTCACTACGTGGGATGAGTTGAAGAAGGTATTCTTAGCACGATATTTCCCACCAAGCAAGACAGCTATGCTAAGAGCCCAAATTAATGGATTCAAACAAAAGGACAAGAAATCTCTTTTCGAAGCATGGGAAAGATACAAGGACATGATGAGGCTTTGTCCACATCACGGTCTAGAAGAGTGGTTGATCATCTATACCTTTTACAATGGTCTCTTGTATAACACAAGAATGACAATAGACGCTGCCGCGGGTGGCGCACTAATGGATAAACCCTACGCTGAGGCTCATGCACTTATCAAAAGTATGGCTCAAAATCACTATCAATGGGGAAGTGAGATAACCTCCGTGGAGAAACCTACGACGAAAGGCGGGATGTACGAGATAAGCGGCCTTGACCAAGTAAATGCTAAGGTGGATGCTCTTACTCAAAAGGTTGAAAGTTTGACCCTGACACCTACAACCACCGTGGCTGCCGTAGCTCCAAATTGCGAGTTATGCGGAGTTCCTAGGCATGCTGCCCCTGAATGTCAAATTTTAACAGGAGTTTCCACGGACCAAGTGAATTATGCTCAAGGAAACCCTTACACAAACACCTACAAACCAGGTTGGAAAAACCATCCGAACCTTTAGTACAAAAACAACAATGCTTTGTATGCGCCTGGATAAGCACCTATTGTACCACCGGGGTATCAAAAGGCTGCCGTAGCTGCTCCTAATGTTCCTAGAAAGTCAAACCTTGAAATCATGATGGAGAACTTCATTGCTGCACAAGCTCAACAAAACAAGGAGTTTCTTAACCAAAATGTTCACACTAGTGAGCAAATTAAACAATTAGCCAACAAGGTTGACGCTCTAGCCACTCACAACAAAATGTTAGAAACACAAATCTCGCAAGTGGCTCAACAAGTTATTACCACTACCCCAGCTGGTAATCTCCCAGGACAACCTTAACCTAATCCGAAGGGACATGCAAATGCTATAACACTTCGGAGTGGAACAGAACTAGATGGACCAACTGACCCAAGGATCGAAAATCCAGCCATGTATCAAAAGCCTAGTAAGGAGTCTGAAAAGGAAGATGAACCAAAGGAAAACGAAAAAGAAGATGATGGCAAAGAGGCCGAAGAGAAAGAAGAACAATATGTGCCTCCGCCACCTTATAAACCACATATTCTGTATCCTCAAAGATTCGCTAAATCTAAAAACATAGGGCAATTTAAGAAATTCGTTGAACTTCTGAAATAATTGAATGTTACAATACCTTTTATAGAAGCAATCACGCAAATGCCCTCCTATGCTAAGTTCTTAAAAGAAACTCTATCTAATAAGAAAAAGTTCGAGGACACTGAAACCGTTATGCTTACTGCAGAGTGTAGCGCTTGTCGCTCCCAGGATTTTCATCCAGGTACAAACGCGAAAGTGGCACCGAAACAGAGTCGCCAGCAATGTGTATTTATCCCAAGAGAGGGAAAGGAAACACTGTGTAAACCTGAGGGAAGGAAAGAGCATGGTCTTGCGACCAAGAGAACTGGGTTCGGGAGTCGGTTACGCGAGGGGAAGGTATTAGCACCCCCACGCGTCCATCGTACCTGATGGGATCCACGCTTGCTGCCTCGATCAAAGGGTGTCGTCGTCTGGAGCTCCACTGCTACTAGACCGGAGAAGGAACGAGAACGGAAAAGAACGGAGAAACGAAGAAGAAAAGAAAAAAGAAGTGACTCTATAGGACGTCCTCGGAGTCCTAGGCCTACGTATTCCCTCGGGAACAGGAAAATCAGAGTCAGCGTAGTTCGGACGCGAACTAGGGGGAGGTTGCTCGTCGAGATATCGTATCTCGTGCCTACGTATCTTCAATCAGACGAGAAAGAAGAATCAGAGCAAACGTAGTTCGACTCAGCAAGGGTTGCTTTGTTTGTGCTTTTTAATGGAAACATCAGAGTGCGCGTCCCAGCAGTTAGGTGTTACAGCTCGCTGTATGGAGACTTATGCATTACCTGTTTGCGGTAGAACGGACATGACGAGTCCTTAAGGAAGGGAATGAAGGAGATGAGAATAGAATTTGTTTGTTTTTGTATTTTAGAAAGAAGTGTTTTGATTATTTTTGTGTTTTGTAACACGCATTGTATTTAAGTCTCTCATGTAGGATCGAATGCCTCGCATATCGACCCAAGACGGGACGTACGCTAAACATTCTAAGAAAATGAGAGAAGACCCCTCACTATCTTATTCTCACATGAAAGGCTCAAATACAATACATGTTATGCCTTTTGTTAAGTGTTTTTTATTTTTATTTTGAGATGAGAAGAAGAGAGACTCAAAAGGTGGAGAAAGGTAAAGTTTAATGAAGGAGACTAAGACTCAATCCCTAAAGTTATCATACATGGATGTTACTATGGTTAATGTGGTTTAAGAAACCTAATCCTAAGAGAAAGGAGAAGAAGAGTGAATTAAACAACTCACTTCTAAAGTAGAAGATGAGTTACAACTCAAAAGGGAGAAGAAATAAGTTATTCAAGGAAAGCATATAAATGCTTATCATGATCACAAGTTGAATGATTAAAAGAGATAAGAGAAAATGAAAGAAAGAAATGTATCTGGAAGCATATCCACACACTTACTTACCATTAGCACCTACATGAAAAGGTTAGTTCAAAACTATTTACAAGTAGTGAAATAAGGAAAGAATAACAAGTAATGATCAAACAAATTAAGAAGCAATGGATAAAGATCCTAAGAGATGAAAATCATTCAAGGTCGGAACCTATATCCAAAGGATGCTCTCTAAGGTTAAGAGATCAAACACACCCAAACTTTGCACACATAATGCCTTAAACATCCAAGAGATGCACCATGAAAGGAAAAGATGGAAGATGAATGGAAATGCAAAGTGAACATGCATTTATGCTTAATGAAATGCTAAGGTCAGAAGCATACATTATCTATGAGGGTATTATGATGCATATAGACAATCATATAAGTATAAATGCAATGGTTCAAGTAGAAAAGATAAGATGAAAATGAATGAAAAGGAGAGAAACAAGTTTCAATTAGATGCACAAATTTACATGTTAAGGATGTATATCATATGGAATGATTAATGAATGCATATGGACAGTGGCATACCATCAATGAAATGCAAATGGAATGTATGAAATGGCATACAAAAATGCACACATGAAACATGTAGAGCTTAAGAAGATACAAGAGAAGGAATCATGTCAAACTTTCAAGTTACCATGCATAAACTCATATTAAATGCAAACACAAGTCAAAGTGACCTAAAATGAAACAAGGATGACCTATAATATCATACAAATAACCTATAAAAGATGCACAAACAATTATAAAATGGTGGCATAAATGCCTCATCAAAACATGTTATCATGAAGTAGAAGAATGTGCACAAAAGTAACTCCAATCACAAGGCATCAAAAAAATATCAAAGTACATGAGAAAATTACGGAATTAGGTCATATACATCAATGATCAGAAGTAAAACATGCCACAAAACCTCATAGCAAAACTCAAAAGAAAAATGCCTCAAAAGGCCTCATGAAATCACATGGAAACACACCACAAAATTACTTAAAGATACACATCCAAACACATGATAAAATGACTTTAAAAATCAAATGAAATTTTTTTTAGATGCTTCAAGATGTCCTATAATCAATGCAAAAAATAATGGATGAACAACAGTGAGTGAAATGAGAGAAATAAAATGTGCAAGCTCAAGTGTTCATGAAGAAATTCACTCAAAAAGAAATTGGAAAAAATTATGAAATTATGATCTAAAATCAATAAATTCAGATTTAAAAATAATAGAAAATTAGATAAATGTGTTAAGAACACACATGAATTAATTTGGAATTTTTTAATGCATTTTAGTATTTTTTAAAAATAGAAAATGAAACAATATGGAAAAGGAAAAAGAAATGTAAAGAAATTAAGGCAAGGGGGTGCAGCGAAAGTAAATTTACAGTTTAAAAGTGGTTTGGGCTCAAACATGGGGGTGTGAAAAGCATTTAAGGTTCAGTCCATTAAGGCGCACGTTTGTGTGTGATACGGTGCATGCTCATTCATATATTTGATGCAATTACAACCATAGGATTAAGTCAACAGCAATCAATCATCATAACAATTCAATCCAACGCTTTAGGTGAAAAGCACATGCTAGCAAACATACACACGCACACGTGGTAGCACTCAGATTCAACATGAAGTCATGTGATGAGGATGCTCTCTTATTTATGCATTGTCACATTTCTGGCCCTAGGATGAAACAAATCAGACGGTCACGACATAACCTGAGCCTTAAACCCTAATGCAACCTCACCAGCCGGAGAATGACCTCCGGTCATCTTCTCCGGCCACCCTCCGGTAACTACAAATCTCACATGTCCCAGAAATTCGTAAAAAAGGTACCAATCGAAAGAGGAAGTTACAAGGAACAAGGATCCAGGCTCAGAATCAACACATCCTGCATATATTCAAAGAATCGAACATAAACACTTTTGCCCTAATTTCTGAAACTATGCATCTAGCATGCCTATCAACTAGCCGGATTCAACATAGCTTCTAATAAGCTCAAACACCACATCAACAAGCTAAAACAGGATAAAATCGTGCAAGCAAAGTTTGAGAAATTTTGGAACCTAAAACTTGAAGATCTTTGAATTACTGAGAAGACCAGAGGTGAGAACTTGTTCTGGAACTTCTAGAACTTCAATTTGAGCAAAATAAATGCTACTTGATCTTGAGAATAAGAAGAAAACCAGAATAAAATTCCAAATGAACTGAAACTACACTTGATGAATTAAACTTCTTCTCTCTTATTCTTGATCAGAAATGAAACATTGATGATGATGAAGATGAAATGTGGATGAAGATTGATGAATTCGTGCAATGAAAGAGAGAGAGTTCAGAGAGAGTTTGGAGAGAAGAATTTGTGAAATCTGAGAAATGAAGAAGCTTCCTTCCAATAGTGTTGAGTTCAGCTTATATAGGTGAGGTTAAGATGTTAACTCATGTGGTTGATGGTTGGAAAATGAGTTAACTGAGTTGGTTAAATGAGTTTAGCTAACTAACTGAGTTAAGTTAGTTAGTGGCGAGTTGGAAAGGTTTGGCTATGGTGTGGAGAGGTTTCTTGGAGTTATGGTGTGTTGAACAATTTGAAAATTAGAGAGGGAACCGTGTGATGTTATGTTGTGTAGCAGCATCCTTAGTGGACAAGTTTTCCACTTTGATGTATGATGGATGGTAGGTACATAGTGTAAGGGAATGCGTTTGGCTTAAAGAAGCAAGAGTGATGATGTGAAGCATGCGTGCAAGCTGATGAAACAACAACAAACAATGCCAAACAAATCAGTGGGAATGTTGATGTTTGAGGAGGAATTTCTCTCATGTCAATGGATGAAAGGATGAGGTTTTGGTGTCATTAGAAAGAGGGAACATGGGAGAACATGATTGGTATGGAAATTGAATTGAATAGAGGCTTGTAAGATGACCAAAAATAGCTCTAAACATCAATACACAAAACTGGTTTCATGGGCGCGTGACCTGGTAGGCTGGCATGGCATCATGACTTGTGAAATTTCAGCATGAAACCATCAACTTTGGACCCCTATGACTCATTCATAACTTGTTCAAATGGAAAAATGTCCAACATCAAAGTTGAAGAGGACATTGAGATAAACAACTTTGATGTTCAACATGTTTTCATTTAAAGCTTTCTTCAATGAGAAAAATGGCTTGACATTTGGCACACCAAGTGTTTGATGAAATTATGGCCTGGGGGCCTGAGCTTGCCTTGCCATGACTTGGTTTTTGCCTTGATTTTACCAAACTTTGATTGATCATAACTCCCTCAATTTTGATCCAATGGAAGAGTTCTTTATATGGATTTGAAGCTTAGAGTGTGAACTTTAATTGGCTCAACTTGGGCCTGAAGTTTGGAGCTTTTATCTTGAAGAAAGGAATGCCTTAAAGTGTAGTGCAAAATCGTTCAAACTTGCCATTTTTGGAAACCCTAAGTTTCTAAAAATGGAAACTTTGTACATTTCTTGATTTTTCATGATTCCTCCATCATTTCTTGATTAAATTTTGTCCAATGAACATATGTGACTTGAATTTCATGAATTTGATCTTTAAAAGTCAGGAGTTGACTTTTTTCACTGCACAGTTGACTTTTTTCCCAATTTCTTGATTCTCAAGCAACTGACCAATTGAACCTCTTCTGAAATGAACCAATAGGCAATCTTCTATCCTTAGATACTTGATATCATGTATAAAATATTGAGATCAAGTTTGAACCAAAATTTCATCAGGAGAGCACTTGAATCCAAAACCCTAATTTTGACTGTTTGATAGGAGATGATGCACTGTCCAATCTTCTTGATGAATTCTCATCTTCCCATGACTTGTGGTATCAATTGAGATCATGTGAGATGTAAGAGACCCTTGAGACTTGTTGGGAGACCCTTGGCTCTTGTTCCATGGCTTGGGATAGTCCATGCTCTCCAATCCACTGATCACATGCCCTTATGCAACATGCATGCTATATGAGATAAAATGAGGTCTAAATGTAATGCAATGAAACATAAGCTAGGCAACAACAAGAGGGCAAATTTTGAGGTGCTACAGCGCTATAATCTAAAACAACATGCCTCCTAAGCTAAAAGACCCTGGTAGTTTTTCTATACCATGTGTGATTGGAAAGTTTGTCATAGACAAAGCCCTGTGCCACTTAGGAGCCAATATTAGCTTAATGCCCTTATCTATTTGTAAAAGGCTCAACATGGGAGAACTGAGACCAACAAAAATGTCCGTATAACTAGCTGATCGTTTAGTGAAATTTCCTTTAGGTATGCTAGAAAATGTTCTAGTACGTATAGGACAATTCTATATTCCTACAGATTTCATAATTATGGACATTAAGGAAGACTCGAACACCCCTATCATTTTAGGAAGACCATTCCTAGCCATAGCCGGAGCCATCATAGATGTGAAAAAAGGAAAACTAACTTTTGAGGTTGGCGAAGAAAAGGTAGAATTTATCCTCTTACAATTCTTCAAAGCACCTGCTATAGAGGATTCGTACTGTTTCTTAGATGTTATTGATGAGTGCGTTAAAGAAATGGAGAAACAACAAAATACGTATTCTGAAGTGCTGAGAATTCCAATGCCACCAATTTTTGAAGATGATAATTGGCGTGGTAAATACCAAGATAATAATCTAAGTGAATGTATCGCACTCACTCCTGACCCTATGCCTTGCCCAAAGAAACCAGTTGTAGAACTGAAAACACTACCCAAAGATCTAAGGTATGAATTCCAAGATACAGAACTCGAACGACCAGTTATAGTCAACACATATTTAGGACAAATAGAAACTGAAAAATTATTACATGTCCTGAGAAAATACCCAACTGCTTTAGGCTATAACATCTCAGATTTAAAAAGAATAAGTCCCTATATCTGTATGCATCGCATCATGCTTGAGGAAGACTGTAAAACCTCTAGAGAACATCAAAGGAGAATTAATCCCATTCTGAGTGATGTCGTTAAGAGAGAAGTGAAAAAGTTGTTAGAAGCAGGAATCATATACCCAATATCCGATAGTGAATGGGTTAGCCCAGTTCACGTTGTACCCAAGAAAGGAGGTGTTACAGTCATCAATAATGAAAAATGGTGAATCCGTAGCACAACGTACTCAAACCGGATGGAGAATGTGTATCGACTATAGGAAACTAAACAAAGCCACTCGTAAAGATCATTTCCCTTTACCCTTCATAGATCAAATGCTTGAACGTCTGGTTAAACACTCCTATTTTTCCTATTTAGATGGATATTCAGGATTCTTCCAAATTCCTATACATCCTGATGACCAAGAAAAGACTGCTTTCACATGTCCATATGGTACCTTTGCCTACCGGCGAATGTCGTTTGGATTATGCAACGCACCTGCAACATTCCAGAGATGCATGATGTCCATCTTCTCTGATTTCTTAGATGGTATAATGGAAGTCTTTATGGACGATTTCTCTGTCTGTGGGGAAAGTTTTGAAGGATGTCTATCGAACCTCGAAATGGTGCTTGAACGATGCGTAAGTGTCAACCTAGTGCTCAATTGGGAAAAATACCATTTCATGGTTCGACGAGGAATTGTACTCGGACATATAGTATCCAATAAGGGGATTGAAGTCGATAAAGCAAAAATCGAAGTTATAGAAAATCTCCAACCACCAAAAACCGTTAGAGAAATAAGAAGCTTTCTAGGACACGCCAGTTTTTATCGACGTTTCATTAAAGATTTCTCTAAGATAATCAAGCCTCTAACTGAGCTATTGATGAAAGACGGTGAATTCGTCTTTGATGACAAATGCTTAGACGCATTTTGAACACTTAAGCAAGCACTAATATCAGCACCCATTATGCAACCCCCAGATTAGAATGAACTATTCGAGATTATGTGCGACGCGAGTGATTACGCTGTAGGTGCAGTCTTAGGACAAAGAAAGGATAAAAAGCTTCATGCAATTTACTACGCTAGTAGAACCTTGGATCATGCGTAAATGAACTATGCTACCACATAAAATGAACTTTTGGCTGTCGTGTTCGCTTTGGATAAATTTCGTTCCTACCTAGTAGGAGCAAAAATAATTATCTATACCGATCATGCCGCGATTAGGTACCTATTAAGTAAAAAAGACGCCAAACCAAGACTTCTAAGGTGGATTCTGCTCCTACAAGAATTTGATTTGGAAATCAAAGACAAGAAGGGCACCTAAAATGTAGTAGCTGATCACCTGTCGAGAATGGAAAATATCAAACCTGAACAAGTACCTATTAATGACGATTTCCCTTATGAAAAACTCTTAGCCCAGTTGAAGAGTAATACAATTGAACAATCTCTAACTTATAATGATACAGAAACCAATGAAGTTGTAGAAGCTGTTTACACTAAAACCACGCTGCCATGGTATGCTGATTTTGTCAACTATCTAGCAGCTGGAGTACTACCACCTGATCTAACCTACCAACAAAAGAAGAAATTCTTCCATGACCTTAAACACTATTATTGGGACGAACCACTGCTCTTCAAGAGGGTCGCCGATGGTATTTTTCGTCGTTGTGTACCCGAAGATGAGGTAGAAGATATAATTTCTCACTATCATTCCGCCCCCTATGGTGGGCACGCGAGCACTTCGAAGACTTGTGCTAAGATCTTGCAAGCTGGCCTCTTTTGGCCTACTCTATGGAAAGATGTCCATATCGTGGTTATAAATTGCGACCGGAGTCAACGCACTGGCAACATCTCTAGACGCAATGAAATGCCTCAAAAGGGCATTTTAGAAGTAGAGGTCTTTGACGTGTGGGGAATAGACTTCATGGGACCATTTCCGTCCTCTTTTGGTAATAAATACATACTCGTTGCGGTTGATTATATTTCAAACTGGATCGAGGCTGTAGCCGCCTCAAAAAACGACGCACGAGTAGTGAATAAGCTCTTTAAGAATATAATTTTTCCTAGATTCGGTGTTTCGAGACTAGTAATCAGTGATGGAGGTTCCCACTTTATCTCGAAAATCTTTGAGAAACTTCTATCAAAATATGGAGTCAAACACCGTGTAGCGACACCTTACCACCCCCAAACGAGTGGGCAAGTAAAGGTCTCAAATAGAGAAATTAAACAGATCTTAGAAAAGACCGTTGCCACCTCTAGGAAAGATTGGTCTTCGAAACTACACGAAGCTTTGTGGGCTTATAGGACAACTTATAAAACTCCCATAGGAACCACGCCATTTAAGCTAGTTTATGGCAAATCTTGTCACCTGCCGGTAGAAATAGAACATAAGGCCTATTGGGCTATCAAAACTATTAATTTAAATTATACCGCTGCGGGAGAAAAGAGAATTCTAGATTTGCATGAACTAGAAGAACTTAGATTGGACGCTTTTGAGAATGCCCGAATATACAAAGAGAGAACAAAAAAATGGCATGACAAACGTATAGCAAGGAAAAAATTTAATGTAAGAGACATTGTGCTTTTGTTTAATTCTAGACTTAGATTCTTCCCAGGTAAACTTCGTTCTAGGTGGTCTGGTCCCTTTGAGGTAACTAAAGTCCTGTTAAGCGGAGCAATTGAAATAAAAGGTAGATCTAGTGAACCGTTTATCGTAAATGGGCAACGTTTGAAACATTATCACTACGTAGACAATAGAGATTTTTCGACTGGTCTAAAGCTGGCAGAAATGCCTGCAATGCCCTTAAGCTGATATTTCTGATAAACTGTGTCGAGCTCCCGACATTAAATGAAGCGCTGCGTGGGAGGCAACCCACGAAATTTCTTTTATTTATTACTTCGTTTTTCTTTATTTTAATCATTTATTTTATTTTCATTTTTTTATTTTTTATTTATTTATTTTATTTTATTTTTATTTTTTATCCAAATTTACTTCACTAACAAATGCGGTATTTTCAATTATTTTAAAAATCAGTGCTGACTGTCTTACTTTATGCTTCCAGGACTTTATCTTTTTTCTACCTTCTTCCTTCTCCACTAATTTCATTCTTCCTACTAACTTTAAAGATGGATAATAAAGATACCATGGTTGTGCTATTCAAGAACGCTGCCAAATGGCACCGTTACGAGGCTCTTTCTCTTAGACCTATGGCTTTAACTAAATTCGCCCATGGACCTACCATGACTGCTCTAGGCATAGGTGATAGCATAGATTTTATGTTTAACCAAATAGGTTGGGAGGGTTTTGCTAGAAAGAAGCACTCGACTTACCATAGGTTAACTCTTGAATTTTTGAGCTCACTGGCATATGACCCTAATTATGGCATAGGATTTAATAAGGGTAGGATAACCTTCAGGCTGTTTGGATACACTTGTCGTTTTAACAACCGAGAAATCGCGGAACTGTTGGGTTTCCCCAATGGCCCTGATGTTTTCTCTATGGCACAAGAAGATTTGCTTATGGAAAATGAACTTAACTTTTTCTGGAGTAGTATTTCGGGACGACCACATCATGACCCGCACCCTATGGTGTCCACTGATATTAATAATCCGACCATCAGATATTTCCATATGATCTTAGCCTTTACCCTTTTTGGAAAATATGAGAATGATACCCTAATATCCAGAGATGAGCTCTTTATTATGTTTTGTGTGTTTCAATCTCGACCTGTTAATGGGGTTACCTTTATGCTTGATAACCTCCTTAGGATTGCTCAAGCTGATCATGGTCCTATTCTAATATGTAATAACCCGTATTATCTAAATGCTCAATTGGATATCAGATGAGCATCTATGTGCTCTATCCTTGGTAAATTAGATTAATGGAATCCTCTAAGTACTCTAAGAATTATCAATTGGGACCAATAGATCAGCTAATGAACTCTGAAGAGATCAATTGTTATTAGTTCAAGAGAGACTTTTATGATAACTCTAATAATTGATCAATTGGTCGAGATGACAAAATATCAATTGGAGATATTTTACTCTATTGGATTATATTATATAATATTGGTTTATATATATATATATATATATATATATATATATATATATATATATATATATATATATATATATATATATATATTTGGAAAGAAGAAAAAGATAGAAAAAGAAGAAAAGAGGAAATGGAAAGAAAAAAGAGAAAGAAGAGAAAGTGAAGAAGAGAAGAAGAAGGGAGAAGAGAGGAACCCATGGATCATCATCATTACCATCTTCTTCAAACTCCTCTTCGATTATCAGGTGGGTTCTAGTTAGAAACTCTAAGTTCTAGAATAGGTGTTTGGAAATTAGGTTAGAATTTGAGAGAAAATGATAAATTGTTGAATCAATGAAATCTAACGAATAAAATGAGTTATAAATTGTGTTGTATGATCAATATGTGTATAGAATCATCTATTGATGCTTATTTATGCATTGGGTAGTGTTTGGAATGGGTTTTGGACCCAAAGGCCCCAACAGTTACGCTGCTGAGATTCTGGGTTTTCGCAGGTTCGCACTGTGAATCCCCTAGCGAATGGGAAATCGAACATTCGCTGGTTGTTCGCACGGCGAAGGTGAAGGCGAACATTCGCCAGGGATTCGCCAGAGGTTCGCACTGCGAATATTACCCTGTTTTGGTTCTACCACGGTTCGCCAAACGTTCGCACTGCGAATGAAACAGCGAACCCAGTGTATTTAGGTTTTCGCTGGGAGCTTCGCACTGCGAATGAGAAAGAAAGCATTCGCTGGCTGCTTCGCATTGTGAACATAGCAGATCCTCCAACTTGTTTCTTTCATAACTTTTGATCCGTAACTCGGATCGGGACGTTCTTGGTGTCATTAGAAAGCTATGACGACCCTCTTTCTTATTGGGTATGATGTGGGATAAATGATTTAGTGGAAGATGAAGGAAAGTAATGTTTTGTGAAATGTTGGAATTGACACCTTTTGGATCGTAAATCCGATCGAGGCATGGGTGTAGCCAATGTAAAGCTGTGGAAATATCCTATGGGATAACAGTGGTCGATATTGATCTGATACCTGATTAAATGAATCGGGGGGACCCAGAAAGGGATCTTTTATGCAATGAACCATTATGTGATTCTATTATGCTTTTGTATAACTTGTGATTGAATTGTTATATGTGCAATTGTGATATGCTTTGCCTGTTATTGATGTTTAACTTGATCGAGAGAGTATGCATGTTAAAATATGAAATTAGGTAGAGTGAGGAAAACTTACCCCAAAACAAATCCAATAGTTAAGATTGGTATAATTCTAGGTTATGAATAGAATTGTGATAGAAACTCTGGATGGCGATGCTCGTGCATTCATTGGTGAGTTCGGGCCTGGAGTAGATAACCTAGATAGCGATGCTCGGGCACTTGATGTATAACGGTGCATCCGTGACGAGTATTGGTCTAGGAGAGAGTGAACACTAGTATGGAACATGTGTAATTGTTATGTTTTATTTTGAGAAAAGGCAAGAGAGGCCTTAAGGCTAATATGGCCTTGTGATTGTCGAATACAATCACGTTGTGTATATGATCACGTAATCGTAACCATTTATCTTGAGGTGTAGTTTCATGAGACTCGAGCTCCTCCTCTGAAACGTATGCACAATTACTTGGCAGGTTTGATCCCTGCGTGTAGTACGAATGGAGTCTATATGGTAAAGAGACTTGTGATGGTTAACAGGCCATGAGAAGTGACGGTTCACGGGTAACAGGCTGATGATCCCGAATGCATTTCGTATGCCAAGTAACTACAAGGATCCATGACTCAGGTCGACTTCTAGTCGTAGAAGCGGACGGGAAAAGGGGATGCCTTGGTAAGGTTATCGATTCGTAAGGAATCTTGAGTTAACAGGCTCAGGACGTAATTCCTTCCGTGTGATATTTATGAGTTAACGGACTCATGACATGTTTCCATATAGTGTGAGATTGTGAGATTGTGCACTCAAGGTCTTTTCCCTTCCCCTTGACTTGAGTTAGGATTGATAGAACCCTGTAAAGCCGAGAGAACTTATAGGATAGGGAACTCACTGAGATTTGATGTATCTCACCCCACTATAGTTGCTTTATTTCAGGTGCAGGTTTGGTTAAAAGTGGAGCGATGCTTGGACGTTTCAAGAGAAGCTTAGTTAAGCTTATTCCGCTGTGTGTTCTGTTTGTTGTATATAATTGTGGATATTGTATATTCTTAGATTTTATTTTCTTTGGCTAGTTCCCATGACTTGTGCCATGTGTTGTATTTATGTTTTAGAAATAGACAAGTATGTGAACTATGCCATTAGGCACTTTTGATGTGTCAGTACCATAATAAAATGCTTGTATTGAATTATTCTAGGTATATATTATACAGGGCATTACATAATAGGTGGCCTAGTGACCAAAATTGCTGAAGCCATGGGATTTAGGGCACGTCTTTCTCGAGTAAACCCTTTAGGAGGATATAAGCCCATGAACATCACCTTCCGTTTCAACAGAGGATTAATAGGAAACCTTGGACCACACCATTTCCAGCTACTAATTAATAATGAGGTTGTACCCCACTTTACCTTACCTAACAATGAGCGTACAAGTGTGCACAACCGCCATAACTAGATGTATCATTTGGACGGACCACAATTTAAGAAAGAACTTGATGACCATGTCTCCGATATTGAAATAGACCCCGAAACACCTCCACATTACCATGATTTTCCAGACCACCCTACTAATGATGCTAATACCATTCCTCCTGCAAACATCCATACCACATTGGAAGGCTTTCGTACCGAACATAATGGCATGCGAGACGAGCTCCGTACCATCCGTCTTGATGTCATCGATTTAAGGGACATTGTCGTCGAGCAGCTCGATCATCTGAACCAAGCAGTGGAGTCTCTGAAACACAATATTGGCTAATTTTGTTCTTTGATGTTTACTGCATTTTCCTTTAATTTGAATTTTAATTTTTCACTGTTATTTTTGGATTCAAATTGAACCTACTGATACTTCATGCGTTTGCATCTGCCACTGCTAATTTTTGGTTACTGAACTACTTTACTTCAGTTAATGGATTTTTATTTCACTGCTATTTATCTGTGTTTCGTTATTTGCTGTGTTTGTAGCATTAAATAAATTTCCATTACATTTATATTTATAATTCTCATTGAGGACCTTGATGTGCTCAGGTGGGGAAAGGATTTACTTTGCTTCACTGTTATTGTTTTTCTTCTGTTATGCTTGTGAATTTTACTCTCATTTGGTTTTAATTGAATTTATTCATTATCATTACTTTCCATTTTGTTTTACTATCTTTTTAGTTAAAGTATCAGTTTGAATATGAAAAGTGCATGCGTATCTAAAATAAATCACATGCCAAGAATCTTTAGTGTTCACATGCATTGGAATAATTTATGGTCAAGACAAATGCTTGTCACATGCATGCATGCATAGTGCATAGAAAAAGAGTAGGAATAAAAAGAGAAGGAATCTCTTGCATTGCACATGGCGCATGCCACTTTCCAAGGGAAGGAAAGTGTGGCACCCGCCACACCACTTGTGGCACCCACCACCCTTTAACCTTGTGGCACCCGCCACCCTTTACAATTGTGGCACCCGCCACACACTCTTTTCCCATTGTGGCACCTGCCACATGCATGTGTGGCCCCCGCCACCATGCATTCTCCTTATTTTTTGTTTTGTTTTTATGTTTTTTTTGTTTTTTTGTTTTGTTTCTTTTACTTTAATTATTCCATTTCATTCATGCATGCATGCCACGAGTCATACTCATTTGCACCTTTGACCACACTTTTACTCACTTACCAATTTCTAACCATTTCATTTAATCACACAATAATTCACATCATTATTTATACCCTCCACCAACTTCTATTCTACCATACAAACTCATTTCTTTCACACTTCACTCCACCCCATCTCCACTTAATCAAAAGAAAAAAAAAATCGTGTGTTGAATTCGAAATGGAAGGATACCGGGTTTATTTCAGAGATGGTGCAGCAGGTAAACACCAGGCTGAACTCTACGCAGCACTGCAAAATCGAGAAATTGAATCCACGAGGTATGCTGATGTACCTTGTTTAGAGGCTTTAGGGATCAAAGATAGTGTTGATTATATACTAGAGAAGTTGGGCCTAACTTATTTTCTATCTTTTAAGGACCCTGTTTATGTCCAACCCACTCCAGAATTTTTAAGCTCACTTATCTATGATCCTGACGAGACACTCAAATTTCGACTATTTAATGTAGAGTACACATTCACTTTTGATCAATTAGAGATCTTGTTGCAATTTCCCTACGGAGAGGGAGTAAGGTATGACGTGCCTAGTGGGGAGGGTTGGACTAACGCCTACACATTTTTTTGGAAAGGAATAACGGGTACAATGACCAATAGTTTCGAAGGCAACCGAGCCTCCCTAATTCAAAACCCATCTTTACGCTATTTTCGCTAATTATTGGCTTGCATTCTTTTCGGTCGGTCAAATTCTAATAAAGTGAATGAAGTAGAACTTTTCTATCATTTTACCATTTTTTCCGCCGAAAAGATTAACATTGTCCCGTTTATGTTCTCTCATATGAAAGCAATAGTTGTCGCGCAAAAGGGAGCTATCATTTTTGGTGGCTTAATAACTACGTTAGCCCGAGCCATTGGGCTAGAAAATAATCTCCTACCTTTAACACCACTACCATCACGCACTATGGACATTGAAATGGTTAAAAGCATGAAATTGGTAAAGAAGCGACGAGATGGAAATTTTAATTTAATGATTAATAACCAAGTTTTGCCGGGTTTAATTCTTCCAAACCCGACTCGCACAGATGTGCGTAATGACAATAACTTACGATATATTGATAACCCAGTCCCCGCGCACATTCTAGAGAATGTTGCTGCTGGCGGGGACAATGCTGACGCACAACCACACACTGCACATGTCTTTGCTGAAAATGTTGCAGGTACTTCCTCAAGGCGCAGACCAAGGAGAAGAAGTAAAGACACACATGCCACTCTTGAAGATATATATACTGAGCTAACACGACGGAACGAATTAGACGCTCAGCGTGATCAGAGAATCCAAAGCATCGAAGCTCAGCAAGTGGAGATGATGCAAATCCTCAGACAAATGCAAAGAGAGCAACACAGCATGTCAGGCTTGATCGCGGAGATGGCAGATCTTACAGTACGTGTGGAGCATTCTCAAGAACAACCTGACCAGCCTGGAAATGGCAGGCGTGCACGAACTCGAGGCCGAGGCCACCGTTAGAAGACATTATAGGTTCCACCTTCCTTTCTCACCTTATGTCGTTGCATTGAGGACAATGCTCGATTTAAGTGTGGGAGAGGAAGATTTACTGCTTTATTTTATCATTTTCCAGTTATTTATCGTTTTTAGGTAGATTTTAAATTCCTACTGTTCATTTTTATTATTATGTTTATTTCCTTGCTTAGTATTAATAAAGAAATTCATGTGTTGTCGAGTCTTTTTACGTAGTTTCCGCTATTTATTTGATTATCCCAAATTCTTGAGCCTTAACAAAAGTTTTAATTTTGGTTTGTTACATAATACGACACTTTAAGAATTTATTAGGCTAAGTTGGAAAGACTTGGGAAAGTGTTAATAAAATCGGTACTGTTTTGACACCCTGAACCCCCCGAATATGCAGATGAATTTGAGTACTTATTATGCCAAGACCTCAAATTTTAAAAGTAACCTCTTGATTAGTTTATATTAGCAGTCAGCACCATCCTAAGGCACAAACTAAGTAAGAAACCTAATCCAGAGTATTCGAACTGGTCCACGTAAGCTGGTCGTCAGAGGGCAAGATGCTCGGATGGATGCTGGTCGTCAGGCGTGCAAAGTGTTCAGCTTGTGAATGAGGAGAGAAGGGGGTGTACCTGCAAGGCACTCCGACGCTCAAGTAAGAAAGGGTCAGAAAAAAGGGGCAAGTACAAAGTGTATTCTTAGGGTGAAAATGTGATACCTGACCCTCTCAAGCGAGAGGGTTTATATAGAGCCCCCAGCGCGTGGCCAACGGTCCTATTTTCGGGGTGAACTAACCGTTTTTCCCAAAGAATAGGTAACTGCCCAAACTAGCCGTTATGTCGGGCAGGGTGCCAGAAACTAGTCGTTGTGTCGGGCATAGACGCAGCTCCGGGCACCTGTCCATTGCTGTTCGGGCAGCGAGGAAGCTGTGCGTAACGGGCATTAAAGCCGGGGAGGGACGTTGCGTTCCTTGCCTGGTTGGAGGGGCAGAAATGTCACTTTTGCCCCTCTGTGGATTGGGCTTAGGCAATTTGGGCCGCTCTGGAGCAGAGGTGGATTGGGCTAATTCTAACCATTGGTCCAGTCCAGAACAGGAGCCCCCCAAGTTGTTGCTCCCAAGCATGGGAGTGATGACTTAAGGACTGCTCGTCTCCCGGGGGAGCTAACGCGGAGTCGTCGTTTGGAGACGAGGAAGATTGTCTCGAGGTGCCCGTGGCCCTCTGTGCCCATGATGTTTGTGGTCGTGACCTTATTGCCCAGTATTCGGGAAGATAAAGCGTCAGACAGAATGGGAAACGTTGGGCTGCCACGTGTGCATCGAGCCCTGCGTAGCAGTTAATAGGTAATTATGGCTAGTGGACAGTCATTATTGCCTACGGGCGCGTGTGCGCACGTGCCCCTCAGTATAAAAGGGGGAAGGTTGTCCCATTTTGCACTTTTTCCCTTCTGATTTTTCTTCGTCGTCATCAGCACTCTTGCCCGTCGTCGTATTCAGAGCAACCGACCACCGCGCCAAGTTTTGAGCAGCTTTTCTCTTCTACTCAAATCAAGTAAGTTCTCTGATTTCCAGCTTGTTTTACTTTCTCTCATTGTTAATGGTAGATTGCATGCGGCTAGGGTTAGTTTTAGGTGACAAAATGGGTAGGTTTCCGGCGAGTGTTGGTGGTGGGCGGCGGTTCTGCCCTTCTGTTGTATCAAGCATCTCGCCAGAGTAGGTGGCGCGTTTGGTGAACGTGGTGGTCCACGTCGTGGTTGCGAGTCATGACCACCGCATCTTATCGTCTTCTGATGGATTGGTGAATTTTCCAGTAGAACGTTTCCAGATTCCGGTGGAGCTTTGCAGTTTCCGGCGGAGCTTCAAACGGAATCTGGGCACGAGCGCGGGGAGGTTCCTCGTAGGCAGGTGGTATGTCTCGGGCATCTCCTCGCGGGGAGGTTTTTCTTTCTTCGTTTGATGTTAGGGCTTAGGTCGGGGATGTTGTCCTTAGCCTTCTGCGCGCCCTTTCACTTGACTTAGCGATGGAAGGGTGGATTTGATTTCCTGTCAAATTCACTGTCTTTCTCTGCTTTTTCAGGTGATCGTAGTGGCGATGGAGCCAGAGAGGGAAGTTATCCCAGTTACATCCGAGGAGGAAACTGCCTCCGAGGAGAGTAGCAGCGCAACGGCCTCGAGTTCTGCATCTTCGAGCTCGACGGCATCGAACTCCTCGAGCGAAGTCGAGGGGGAGGCGAGCGAAGTTGAGGGTGGAGAAGAGGTGGACGTCATGGAGGAAGACGTTGAAGGATTCTTCCCGGAGGAGTGGGAGGTGGCCGAGCCCTCCGAGCATATTTCCACGTTCGCGAGGTCTCCGACGGACGTCTTTACCGAGGTGGGACCAGCGGGTGAATGGAGAGTGCTTTTTCCTAATCCGGACGAGCGGGTCTACTCGAGCTTCGGGGACTGCTTCTCGATGTATGAATATGCTTTCAAGGAATTGGGGCTGAGGTTGCCCTTCACTGACTTCCAACGGTCGGTGTTTGAGCATCTGAAGTTGGCGCCTTCTCAACTCCACCCCAATTCGCTGGCCTTTATACGGGCTTTTGAGTTGGTGTGCGAGCACCTTGCCCTGGGGACCACCCTTCCTCTATTCTTTGCTGTTTTCCACCTACAGCGGCAGCTGGCGAGGAAAAGGTACTGATGGGTCTCTTTGAAGCATCCCAGAAAGTTGTTCAAGCCTTTCTCGGAGTCCATCCGAACGTTCAAGGGACGGTACTTCATCGTCGAGCCATTGTCTGAGGCTTCCCAGGACAGCGTGTACGTCTGGGAGGTAGAGTGTGATGAGAACGGAGAGGAGCTGCTCAACGAGGAAGGGAAGTATATTGGGGAGAGAGTGTACAAGTTCTCGATCTGCTGGACACCTGACCACTTCTCAAAGAAGCCCAGTGCTTACGTCTTTGAACCGAGCGCGTTATGCGGGTAGGATGCCGTGTCTTATGAGAGGTTGGTGAACTGGGTCAACTCCTTCGGTCTCGCGAGCTGCTGGACGAGCAAGGGTAACCCCATCATCGAGGAGGATGGGAGCCAGAGGGTTGAGCGTAGGTTCATCAACGTGAAGGCCCTGCTGGAGTGCAAGACTCCTGCGGATGCCGAGAAGTTGCTCGGTAGTCTTAATTACTTAGACTTTATTTGTTATTTCTTTTTCCCCATCGCTAACGTGTTCGTTTCATTTGTGCAGGTGAGATGCCCCAAGCTCGTGATCGTGTGGTGAGGAACGCCATGGCGAGGGGTAAGGCTGGAGCGGCTCCCCCTAAGACCCGGACTACTGCTGGTACTCGTGCTCCTTCCCTTGTTCAGACTGCTCTGGGGACCTCTTCGACACCTTCCCCTGGCCCACGGGACTCTCCATTGCCTTTGACCGGGCGGGCGAAACGGCCACGGACGTTAGAGGCTGTGGATCTGACTCGGGCGCCTGAGAAGGGAAAATTCGAGCTCCCCCCGTGCATCCTTGACAGAAGATTTTTTGAGGCCAACACGCTGGTCGTTCCTCGAGCGGAGTCTCTTAGCTTGGAGGGCATGGACCGGGCGAGCAAGAGGGTGCTAGTGGCCCAGGATGCTTCTGCCCTTGTGAGGATGCTGGAGATGGCGGCCGTTTACGCGGAAAGGGACACTGCGCTTGAGGCCGAACTTACTGCTGCCCGGGCCTCTGAGACGGCCTTGAAGGAGGAGGTTAAGGGTGCTCGTGAGGCGAGGAAGAAAGCCGAAGAGGAGATGACCAAGCTGAATGAGGAGGTCACCCAGCTGAAAGCGGAGAAAAAGGCCGCCGAGGAGTTGAACAAGGAGCTGATGGCGGCCAGTGCCCCGGGTGCTGATGAACCGGATGAGATTAAAGTGTTGAAGACTAGGGCTGAGCTGGTTGCCAGTATTCTGCAGGCCGAGGATGACGGCATCGTCGTGGCAGTGGAGTCCTTCGAAAGTGTCGTGGCCCAGTTGCCGGTGGTGAACCCTGGGCTCGACATTTCGACCAATGGTATCCACTACCTTGTGCGAGTGGAAGATGGTCGCATCGTCTTGCCCGCAGGCCTTGTTCTTGATACCCCTGAGGTTCAGCCCGAAGAGCAGCCCGAGGAGGAGCAGAGACCCGAGCCGGAAACAACCGAGCAAGCGGACGAATGAGGAGCTTTGTTTATTCTGATGTAGTTGTATTATGTCCGGCCTGCGTGCCATTGATTAATTTGTAACTTATTTGATTTAGGGGGGGGCATGGCCCCCTTTTTATGTAATATGCACAATCTTTGGCCCTTGTGGCCTTTTTATTTAATGCTCGGTTGATGTTATTTATACAATTTTGTTGTACTTTACATTATTGTTGTACTTTACGTTAGTTGTGCATGTATGACTGCCCGTCGGAGGGTGTGTCTGCTAGCGGAGTTTTCTTTTTGAAAGATAGCTCGTTGTGTGTGAATTTGCCAGTGCGGGGAACTGGTCGAATAGCCGGGGAAGGTCCTGGCGAGGTTGCGGATCTCAGGTCGCGATCGAGGCCTGAGGTCGCAGCGTGAACGTCTATCGCGAGCTGGGGTTCTGCCAATCATGGTACTTGGGCGAAGGCGGTGCTCAGTTGAGGACCGCCGATGAGCAGAGTTCCGGCTCGTTTGTTTGAGCGGGATTCTACTTTGTGTGCATGCGTCGTTTGTACCTGGACGAGCATGATGACCGTTATGCGGTCCTTTGATGCGAGGAAGCCTATGGTTACTTTAGCTATAGTATTGATTAAGCTTCTCAGCGTTCCAAGGTCGAGGGAGTGCATCCCCGTTAAGGTTTTCGAGGAAGTATGCACCATTTCCCATTTTGGCACGGACTTTGTATGGTTCTTCCCAGTTGACTGCTAGTTTGCCTTCGCGAGAGTCCTTGTGGTTTCTTCGTAGGACAAGGCTGCCCACATCGAACTCTCGTCGTAAGACTTTGGCATTGTGCCTGATTGCTATTTTTTGCTTAAGAGATGCTTCGCGGAGGGCTGCTCCTGTTCGGATTTCCTCGACAAGGTCAAGCTCTTCTCTTATCGCTTCGTTATTCATTTCCTCGTCTAGAGGTGATTCGGTCCTTCTGGACGGTACGTGGATTTCAATGGGTAAAACAGCCTCCATGCCATATGCTAAGTGGAAAGGCGTTTCCCCGGTGGTGGATTGGGGAGTAGTGCGATATGCCCATAAGACGCTGTGGAGCTCCTCGACCCAGGCTTTCTTCGTTTCATCCAGTCTTCGCTTGAGGCCACGAAGGATGACGCGGTTGGCCGCTTCCGCCTGCCCGTTAGTCTGGGGGTGCTCTACAGAAGCGAAGTGTTGCTTTGTTCCGAGATGGGCGACAAAGTCTTGGAACTTCTTGTCCGTGAATTGTGTTCCATTGTCCGTGACGATTGCTTGGGGAATCCCAAAACGGGCAAGGATATTCCGCTTGTAGAAGCGTAGAATGTTAAGTGTTGTTATCTTCGCTAAGGCTTCTGCTTCTATCCATTTTGTGAAATAATCTATGCCCACTATCAGGTATTTGTTTTGGCTGGACCCCGTCACGAAGGGTCCTAGGATGTCTAGGCCCCACCAGGCGAATGGCCACGGGGAGGTCAAGCTCTTCAGTTCGTTAGGTGGAGCTAGGTGCATATCCCCGTGCCGTTGGCATTTGTCGCATTTCTTCACATGCTCCTTGGCATCTTGCTGCATGGTTGGCCAATAATACCCTGCCCGGAGGGCCTTACGGGCAAGGGACCTTCCTCCCAGGTGCTGGGCGTTAATGCCCTCGTGGATTTCTCGTAGTACGTGGGGGACAACCTCCTCCTCTATGCACTTGAGTAGTGGGATGGAGAAGCCCCTTCGGTAGAGTTTGTTTTCGAGGATGACGTACGAGCAAGCTCTTCGTTTGATGGTGCTAGCTTCCTTGGGGTCATCCGGAAGTTCGTCCCTGGTGAGGTAGTTGTACACGGGCGTCATCCAGCAGTCGCTGTCCCCGATCGCGTGCACGTGTAGGGTTGAGGATCCCTTATCGATGCTGGACCGGGGAAGTATCTCTTGGATGACTGACCTGTTTCCGCCTTTCCTCTTGGTGCTCGCCAGTTTGGACAAGACGTCTGCTCGCACATTGTGTTCGCATGGAACATGTCTTACTTCTACCGTTCTGAACTTCGACATCTTTTCCTTGACTAGGGTGAGGTATTCAGAGAGACTGTCGTTTTTGGCCTGATACTCCCCGGATATCTGGTGGGCTACGAGCTGAGAGTCCGTGCAGATGACGATTTCTTCAGCCCCTGGGTCTTCGGCTAGGCGCAACCCGGTGAGGAAGGCTTCATACTCGGCCTGGTTATTCGACGTGGGAAAGGATAATGTGAGAGAAGCCTCGACTATGGTCCCTTCGTCGTTCTCCAGAATTACTCCTGCCCCGCTGCCGTTCGAGCTGGATGCTTCATCCACGTAGACGGTCCATCTGTTTGCTATGTGGGGCAAGGAGTCTGAGAAGGTTACTTCTGCCACGAAATCGGCCAGGGCCTGTGCTTTAAGAGCTTTTCTGCTTTCATACCGGACGTCGAATTCGGACAGCTCCAATGACCACTTGAGCATTCGACCGGCCATGTCTGGCCGGCCCAGTAATTGCTTGATAGGCTGATCCGTCCTTACTATAATCGTGTGGGCCAAGAAATAGTGTCTCAGTCGTCTAGAAGCGTTGACGAGGGCCAATGCTACCTTCTCTATCTACTGATATCGCAACTCTGCGTCCTGCAACGCTTTGCTCGTGAAGTACACTGGCTTTTGCCCGCTAGGATTGTCGCGAATGAGAACGGCGCTAACGGCCTCGGCAGTGACGGCGAGGTATAGGAACAAGACTTCCCCGGTATCTGGCCGTGATAACACGGGCGGTTTCGACAGATCTTGCTTCAAGTGAAGGAGGGACGCTTCGCACTCTTCGGTCCATTCAAACGCTGCTTCTTTTCTCAAGAGCTTGAAGAAAGGAAGGGCGTGTTGGGCGGATTTTGCGACGAAGCGGGACGAGGTGAGTACCCCGTTGAGGGACTGGATGTTCTTCTTAGACGTGGGCATTGGGAACTCAGAGAATGCCCGACATTTGTCGGGGTTACTTCTATTCCTCGTTTCGTTAGGTAGAAGCCAAGGAATTTACCTGCCCGTACACCGAACGTGCACTTCTCTGGGTTAAAACGCATTTGATATTTCCTCTCCTGCTCAAAAATTTTGCGAAGATGGGCGACATGATCTAGTTCTTCGTGGGACTTGACGATCATGTCGTCCATGTATACCTCGAGCATGTCGCCTATTTGTCTTCGGAAGACTTTGTTCATCATCCGTTGGTATGTGGCACCGGCGTTCTTCAGCCCGAAGGGCATTACGTTGTAGCAATAATTGCCCGATTCGGTCATGAAGGCCGTGTAAGTTTTATCGCTCGCAGCCATTGGTATTTGGTTGTAGCCCGAGTAGGCGTCGAGGAACGATAAAAGTTTAAAACCTGCTGAGTTATCTACGAGCTTATCTATATTGGGGAGGGGGTAGGCGTCCTTCGGACAGGCCTTATTAACATCGGTATAATCAACGCACATCCTCCATTTTCCATTATTTTTTCTTACAAGTACAACATTTGAGAGCCATGTAGTGTATTTGGCCTCAAAAATAAACCTAGCTTCTAGAAGGTCTTTGACAGCTTTCTCCGCGGCTTCCATCTTCTCCGGGGACTGTTTCCTTCTGCGTTGGGCAACGACTTTGACGACCGGATTAATTGTAAGCTGGTGGCAAGCGACAGAGGGGTCTAATCCTGGCATTTTAGCAGCGCTCCATGCGAACAAGTCTGCGTTATCCCGGAGGCACGCTTTTAGTTGTCTCTTGGCCAGGTCGGGGAGGTCTGCTCCGATCTCCACTCCCCGTTGAGGGTCTTCTCCGAACAGAACGATCTCGAAGTTGCCATCTAGGATAGGGCGTAGGAGATGGCCGCTGTTGTTAGACTGGCTGCCCGAAGTCGTCAGGTCTTTGGCGTGATCCTCCTCGCTGAAACGGCTGTCCAAGTCGATGGATTCGACCTGGGGGAGTGGTTTTGGCTGCTCGGAGCTGTTGGGCAGAGGAGGACGACCAGAGGTCCTCGGCCTTGCTGAGATGGTGCTTAGTCCTTTTGATGCTGCTTCAAAGCATCGACGGGCAGCTTCGATGTCGCCGTGGAGGGTGGCGACCATCCCTTCAGAAGTGTAGTACTTCATCTTGAGATGTACGGTGGAAGGCACTGCAATCAACTCTGCCAGGGTTGGCCTTCCAAAAATGCACTGGTATAGTGACGGGCATTCAATTACCAGAAACTGTGCTTTGATTGCTCGGGTTGTCTTTCCTGAACCGAAGGTCACGATGAGCTCTACGTAACCTCGGGGCCTTGTTACTGCTCCGTTGAATCCCTGCAGGTCGGATCCAACATATGGAGTAAGGTGAGAGTCGTCCAGCTGCAGTGTTTCGAACAAATGGTTATACATGATATCAACTAAACTGCCCTGGTCCACGAGTATCCTGCGAACGTCGAAGTTCGTCATCCTTGCCCGGATGAGAAGCAGGATGCTTGAGTTCGGTGCCCCGCCGAGGAGCTCCTCCTTGTAGAAGGAAATGGGAGCGGATCCTTTGTGAGTGGTATCCAGCGTGGTGACTTCATTGGAGCTTTTGCTGATCAGTTGATCGAATTTCCTCTTGACTGAACCGACCGTGATTTTGTTGAATCCACCACCGGAGATGACCATTGTTGACCAGGGATACAGAAGTCTTCTGGCCGAGTTATGGACATAGTGACCTGTACGTTGGTGTCATCTGAGGGCAGAGTCTCTTCTGCAGCCTTCTTGCTCTCCTGGGTTTCTTGCCAGGGAGCTTCTTTCTTTTTCGCGAACTGCTTCAGGTGGCCGTCGCGAATGAGGATCTCTATGGAATCTCTGAGGTGGATGCATTCTTCCGTCGTATGGCCGTGGCTCTTGTGGAAGCGGCAATACTTGGACTTGTCTACACCCGGCCTGACCGACAGCTGTTTGGGGAAACGGACTCCCGCCTGTTTGAACTCTGAGTTGGCACATTCGGACAATATTTTCTCCCTCGAGGTAGTGAGGGGGTATAGTCATGGAACTGCCCAGAAGGTCCCTTCTGCTCGCGTGTATCGCGAGGCCGATCGTCGCGTCTTTTATCTCCTCGACGGGATGTCGAGGGCTCTTCAGCTCTGGATGACCGGGCACCTTCTTGGTGTCGGGAGGCCCGGACAGAGTGGGCAGCAACCTTCCCCTCGTACTGTATATGCGACTGGGCTTGGTGGAGGAGGGCGTTGAGGTTCCTCGGTGGATCGAGGCCGATGGCTTTCGCAAAGTCTGAGCCAGGACGTAATCCGTGCTCGAGCAGGAATTTCTTCATCTCGTCGGTCGTTGGCACTTGGACGGCCTCCTTGTTGAACCGCTCAATGTAGTCCCGAAGAGGCTCATCTCTTCCCTGTACGACAGCTCCGAGGGACGCCTCAGTCTTTGGATGGCGTCGTGATGCGGTAAAGTGACGGGAGAAAATCCTCTCGAGCTACCTCCAGGATGTGTTGGATTCCTCTGGCAGTTGCTTATACCAGGTCATTGCTCCCTTCCGGAGCGTGGTCGGGAACAAGCAGTATTTGATGGCTCCTCGTACCCCTCTGTAGTCCAAAAGAGCATCTATGTTTCCTATGTGCTCGTCTGGGTCAGTGGTTCCATCGTACGTCCCTAGAGACGGAGGCTTCTCCAGTCCTTTAAGGAGGCGGGTGGCCAGGATCCTGCGGGACAACGGGCCGCAAGGCTCATCGTCGCTGTCCAAACTTGAAGTTGATAGTGACCGTTGTCTGTGCTTGCGGCGGCGGTCTCTGCGAGGTGAGGGTGATTGTGGCCGGTCGCGAGGTCTGACCGGTGGAGAATGCCTGTCCTGCCTCGTTCTCTTGTGTCTTGGTGGTGACTGATCCCGCGAGGAGATCTGGCCGCGCTTGCGAACGCGTTGTGGTTCAGGCTCACGCCTCGTCATACGGTCTTCCCCGCACCTAGGTGGCAGGCTTCTTGATCTCTGGTGTTTTCTCTTGGGAGGAGAGGATCTTGGAAGAGATGCTCCATCGAGAGCTCCTATCCTTTCTCCTTGCTGCAAGATAAGGAGGTTTGTGCGGTTGACAGCTTCCAGAAGGGCTGCAACGGCCAGGTCAGCGCTGGGAGGGCCGGGAATTGGTCGATCCCCCAACGGTAGCTGTTTGCCTCCTTGCTCGGTGGGAGGAGGAGTTGGAGACACAGTGGCCCCATCCCGAAGGAAACGGGGATCAGAAAGTAGCAACGAATTGCCGCCGGCGTCCATCTTGTTGACGGGAGTGAGAACCGTAGCGTCAGCACCTTTCGCGGAGTTCTGATCGGCCATATGTGGGGGGATCAAAGAAAGTATGTTTTGATCTTTTAGTTTCCGAGGAGGAAAGAAAGAAGGGGAGAACAAGGAGTTCCCACAGACGGCGCCACTGATCCGGAGTATTCGAACTGGTCCACGTAAGCTGGTCGTCAGAGGGCGAGATGCTCGGATGGATGCTGGTCGTCAGGCGTGCAAAGTGTTCGGCTTGTGAATGAGAAGAGGAGAGGGTGTACCTGCAAGGCACTCCGACGCTCAAGTAAGAAATGGTCAGAAAAAAGGGGCAAGTACAAAGTGTATTCTTAGGGTGAAAATGTGATACCTGACCCTCTCAAGCGAGAAGGTTTATATAGAGGCCCCAGCGCGTGGCCAACGGTCCTATTTTCGGGGCGAACTAACCGTTTTTCCCAAAGAATGGGTAACTGCCCAAACTAGCCGTTATGTCGGGCAGGGTGCCAGAAACTAGCCGTTGTGTCGGGCATAGACGCAGTTCCGGGCACCTGTCCATTGCTGTTCGGGCAGCGAGGAAGCCGTGCGTAATGGGCATTAAAACTGGGGAGGGACGTTGCGTTCCTTGCCCGGTTGGAGGGGCAGAAATGTCACTTTTGCCCCTCTGTGGATTGGGCTTAGGCAATTTGGGCCGCTCTGGAGCAGAGGTGGATTGGGCCAATTCTAGCCATTGGTCTAGTCCAGAACAAAACCGATGCAAATATGTGTTCAATCTCAAAAGTGAATTTAATGAATTAATAGAAAAGGCGAATAAAAGACATGTTCCTTCTAAGTTAGGTGGTCTTCACCCGACCATTTAGCCCAACGGATCGGACTCTTAAAATTCGAAATTAAAAGAAAAAGAATTGCAAAATATTTGAAAAAAAAATGAGATCACGCGAGAATGAAAAAAGAGGTGAAAAAGAATAGGTCGAGTTATAATACCATGATTCGGATCTGTTTGTAGAAGGTGGGAGTTCTTGATTACATATTGTAATTCTGTGTCATTACGGTGTCCTTGGTATTGATATTTAGTACCTATCTTTCTGACAAGGTTTAGCATCACTATATGATCGGTGTTGTGTTTTTGTTTCAAACCCGTGCTTAGAGGTTTTATTTGCTTGAGGACAAGCAAATGTTTGAGTATGGGGGAGTTTGATAACGCGAAATTATATCGTTAAATCGACTCAACTTACATGAATTTTACTTACGATTTCTCTATTTTAATTAATTTTATTTATTGATTTATATGTGGATTTTATGTTTGTAGGCCACGTGGGATTTAATTACAAAATAAGAAAAATGGAAGATGGAAAGAAAATGGAAGGAAGGAAAATGAAAGAAAAGAAAAGAAAAAAAAATAATAAACAAGTGGGGCCCACCACAACTTATATGTGGCGTCTGCCACTTAGAAAACAAAAGGTAAGTGTGGCGGGGGCCACACTAGAATGAAACATTTGTTATTACGTGGGAGTGTCATGCATGCACTACCGGTTCCTCCAATTTTTCCTCCAATCTCCCTATATTTTCTCAGCTACTTCTCCGATTCAACTGAGTCTTCCGTTTCTCACGCAACATTTTTCCACGCAACAACTGAGTATAAAAGTTGGTAGACGGTTTCAGAAAAGTCTCTCTTCTCTATTCGCTTTGCTTGACCCTCTTTGTTTCTTTTGTTTTTGCTAGATTTTCATTGTTTTAGAATTAAGCATTTTCGTTTCCTTTACTATTAAACAGTGATAGTTTTCCACATTGGGGAGCTATCACATATTAGTTCTTAGAGTTTCATTATTGTATTTTGCTGCTAATTGTAATCGGATCGGGAACTCGAAGTTTGCCTTCATCATTCTAATTCAAGTTTATTAAAGTTCTAGGTTTTCTATTTTTACTGTCAATTATTATTATTGTTGTCTTAATTACTTGTCAAAGCATGTTTATGATTATGATTTACATTCGTATGCGCATGTTTGTTTCGAAAACCATGTCCGGCTAAACCGTTTATATCGGTATGTAAATAAGTCGATCGGAAAGGGATTCGAAAAGTCTTGGCTAACCATTAACAAATTATTTTTCTGGTTTCAATTTCTTAAATTAAATGAACTTTTGTTATGAGAGTAAAAAGGTAACGAAGGTTACGATCAATACAACGAGAGTTTGAGGTTTTAACCGGATAACTGAAATTGGACATTAATTTTAAACACAGCGATATCGCTTTAAAATCAATTAGGACTTGTTAGTTTTCAAAAGGTACTTTTAAATTCAAATGGCTTAGCGAGAGCAAACGTTTTGATTTAGGAGTATAGTCAGAGTTAATAAACACGAGAGGGTGAGGTAAAGGCTTTTAAATTAATATTTTCTACTGAAAAATACTTTGACTTATTTATACGCCGACAATTTATTGAATCCCCGATGATTGACGAGTTACATACCGATATTCTGTTATATTTTATATAAATCCAAACTTTAGTTTACCATTAGTTTCCCGTTTGCACCTTAACCTATAAAAACATTAGCCTTAGCTAAACATAGTAACAATTCGATAGTATTAGTTTGATTATCAGTCCCTGTGGATTCGATATCTTTTAAAACTACGCGATTAGACTGTGCACTTGCAGTTAGTAACCCCGATAGACTCATAAAGTCGCGATCAATGTCGTAACCAGGAGGAATAGGGTCTGACACAGGCTTGGCCTCCCTTAGTTGAACTAAAGAAACTTCGAGCAAATGAGTAAGCAGCTGACTATGAGGAATAAGAATTGGATCGAACCTTCTCTCTGGCCTTCTTGACCTTTGTTATCTTTGTTGCTGATAATTCTGTTGTTGAGGAGCATAAGGTTGTTGGTACTGAACAGGCTGTTGAGCAGTTGAAATTGATACAATATTAGTTTCTCCATCCTTCCTCTTGAGGAACCCAGCATAAGGTTTCTTTGCGTCTTCAGGGGAACCAACAGCAGCTTGAATCTTTCCTATTTTGATACCATTTTCGACTCTTTCTCCAGCCCTTACCAGATATAAGAAATCGACAAAAGTACTACCAACCAACCTGTCGTAGTAGGGACCTTGCAGAGTGTTCACGAACATGTCCACGAGTTTTCTTTCCAACATAGGAGGTTGAACTCGGGCAGCCAATTCAGGCCATCTCTGGGCATACTCTTTGAAACTTTTGTTTTGTCCTTGTGCAAGACTCTGCAGCTGAGTCCTGTTAGGAGCCATGTTTGTATTGTATTGGTAGTGCTTGACGAAAACTTCTTCCAAATCCTTCCAGCTGCAGATATGAGTCCTCTCTAGTTGCATATACCACTCTAAGGATGCCCAACTAGGCTATCCTGAAAGAAATGCATCAGCAACTTCTCATCATCCGAATACGCAGACATTTTCCTGAAATATGCCCTAATGTGAGTCTTAGGACAGGTGGTTCCTTTGTACTTGTCAAAAACAGGCACCCTGAACTTTGGAGGGATTTTCACACCTGGGACCAAACCTAAGTCAACCATATCCATACCCAAAGTATTTAGGTTCTCTATAGCCTTCATTCTCTCTTCGAGCATACGAAACTTCTTTTCTGCCTATGTAGGAAAACTTATCTCAGCATCGTAAAATTGTTCGTCCTGATTGTCCACCTCTAGGCGAGGAACAAGAATTTTAGCAGTCTTTCTCCTTGGTTGACCTGTATGAGGGGGTGGAGGAAGATCAGTACATGGAGGATTCGCATCTCCACCCGAAGAATTACCACCAACAACATTCCCATCGCCTGCCTCTGGGATAACAACAACATGCCTGTGGATAAGCGCCCTTAATTCCCCTTGGCGCTGAGCCATAGCTTGCATCAGTTCCATGAACTATCTCATACGAGTTCTGACTTCCAACAATTTTGATTGTACCTGATCCATGATCCACCTCTGGTTACTGCGAGTTATGTAGTGGTGAGAAGTCAGGTTTGCAGTTCTGAAGAGAAGACCAAGTCCGAATAAGAATCCCCATCCTTGAATACTTGTTATGAATGCATGTATGCATGGATGTATGCAAATGTCGTGTTCAATTATTTCCAAGGAATCTACCAGCTTTGATTCAAGTTTTACACAGAATAACCATAATAAATAGATGGATAGCTCAACTACGAGACCCAAAGCTAAGATCCTTGGAAATAAATTAGCTAGGATGTCAGAATCCAAACATGTTATGATGATATGGATGCAGACATGGGATCAAGGCTTTCATAAATTCTAGATAACTGCTGTGCTGATGATGGAATAAGTTCAAAGGTCTACTCTGACGAGAATACCAGAATACCAGAATAATCAGAATACATGCTCATAAGTCCATATTGACAAGAAAACCAGAAAACCAGGTAGGTTGAAGGTCAAAGTTTCCTGCCAAACCCATCCCCTCTCACATGTGGGTTCTAGTCTTGGACAAGGCATCATAACAGGTCCTCAGTCCCATGGGCTCTCAGGTCGAGAAATGATAATACGTTTACCATTTATGGTTTGACATTATCACCCCTCAAGGAGGCCTCCGCTGATTTTCCATGAACGGTCTCCAGAGTCATAAGCTCTCTACAAGAACACTATGTCATATGCACAAGACTAGCAAGACAGAATATCTCCCAAGAAAACCTAGTCTGAATGTGGGTCCCGTGTCAACTAAATGTAACAAGACGCTACGCAAGCCACACGACTATCTATTATAATCCTATGTATGTACTCAAGTCTGGGTAGTGGGCTTATCTCTCGTAGAACCAACCCACCCAACAGCACAGCAGCAACTGAACAATATGATAACAGTAATCAAATGCAATAAATGCAGTAAAATGTAATACTATACAACAGATAAAGCAAATAAGCATAAAGATAACCACCAAATGACAAGAAACAAACAAGCGCTAGGATTAACTCGCATAGGGAACCAGAGTCCCCAACAGAGTCGCCAGCTATCGCAACGCGAAAAATAATCGGCGAAAAAAAAGAGTTGCCACTGAACGTTATTTATCCTGGCAGGGGAAAGGAAACGATCGAAAAAACCTAAAAAAAAGGGAAATAACATGGTCTCACAACTAAATTCTGGGTTCGGGAGTCGATTACGCGAGAGGAAGGTGTTAACACCCCCTCGTGTCCGTGTACTCAACAGGATCCATTATTGTTGTTCTAATAAAAGGGTGTGCTTATCTAAAGCCTATCAATTAAACGAAAATAAAAAGGGAGAAAACAAAAGGAGACTCGATAGGACTTCGTCGTCCAAGGCCTACGTATTCCCTCGTGCAATGGGAAATTCACAGTCAACATAGTTCAGAGGACTACGCGTGGATGGGGGAAGGTTACTCGCCAAGACTTTGTCGTCTTGTGCCTACGTATCCTCAACAGGTATGAGAAATCAGAGCATCTGTAGTTCATAGGACTACGACTGGTTGGTCTCGATCGCACAGGGGCGAGAGGAAAGGCTCGATTACTTGGTCTCGATTGCACGGGGGCGAGATAAAAGGGGAGTTAGTTGTTAGTGTGCTCGCCAAGGATAGTGATCCTTGTGCCTATGTATCCTCGTTAGAGAATGAGGAATCAGAGCATCCGTAGTTCACAGGACTACGATTGGTTGAAAAGGTCTCGATCGCACGAGGCGAGAAAAAAGGTTCTGGATTTGTTGAAGTGTTTTGAAGAAGTGCATTAACTTTGTTTGAAATATGTATTATACTAAAGTCTATGACATATGAGCGAATGCTTTGCAAAATCGCCCCCAAACGGGACGTATGCGAACACTCTAGAAGAAGTAAGGAGAGACTCTTCACTCATCATTTCACATGTACTTAAGGCTCGTGACGCACAATACTCATTGTATTTATTACATGTTTTGAATGGAAGACGGGAATGGATGGAAGTTGATGGCGATGCCTAAGCAATTGACTTACGGGTGTGAAGAGTGAGAATTGTAGGAGTGAGATAGAGATAGAAGTATGAGAATGAAATGGTGTAGATGAGGTGCTTGACGTTGGATCAAGTACTCGCGTTGTGCTTGATTGATTTTGATTTTGAAAATCACTTGACGTTGGATCAAGTGTGTTTTAATCTTGTGAAGAATCTTTTTTATCGTTTTGATTTTACCTTATTTATTAGCATGTGAAGTAATCAACAAAAAGAAAATTCTAAGCTATTACATGCTCATGGGAATGGGGGACATAGTACCCACAATGGGGAGATGAATCACATACAACATGTGAAAGTTAAGTCTACACACGCATACAAAACCATACCATGCCCAAAATCGATCAAGTGGCAATAAGAAAATCAAGCAATCATCACCAACATGAATCATGCACCAAAGTGTAGTAAAAATGGATGTGAAAGAATTAATTCAAATGAGATTTAATGGAACGTTAATCCTAAAATCAATATTAACTAATTTACTATGTAAAGACTAAGGTGAATTATTTTCTAACTAAGCTAATGTATTAATTTTTTAAGAAAAATGAATTAATTTCTAATTACGCTAAATTAATATTTTTTTTAACTAAATTAATTGTATTGTATATAATCTAAGCTATTGATGCTATTATATATTCTAAGATATGGTTATTGTTTAAATTAAAACTAATTTTAATAATTGTTTGACCAAGACTAAAAGCATGTGCTTTCTAAGTGGCTAGAAAATGTTAGTGTATGTATCTAACTATTTAATGTATGCTACTGTATTAACAAGGATCTAAAAAGGAACGTGACACTGCAATGTATGTATGCTACTATATCTTAGTTTTCTTATCATTGATTTTACAGTAACGTATTGCTGTAACATGGAGAAAAATATCAGTTGTCGAATTTGGTATGAAAAAAAGGAAACTCTAAAGTAAAGAAAGTTAATATATTGTTGGAATCAGAATTTTACAAAGCAATAGAATACATACTGCGAATTATGAAACAAACTACGAATCATACCGAAAAAACAAAAAGTGGACGAAAATTCGATTAAAGAATGCGTCGGTTCGGCTAAACTATACATCGGAACGACAAAATAATTATATATTCACGATTAGCGTGAAAAATCGATTTAAATGGTATATTCACATGTAATTAAAGGTTAAATATTAAAAATCACTATTTTAAATATTATGTGTTTTATGTAAAAATAAGTGTTTATCCACTAAGCAAATCTAAAACACTAGCTTAAGTTAAATCAACCAACAAGCATCCAACAATTTATGGCAAGAATATGAAGGGGATAAAGAATTACCGACGGAGCGGATGTTTGCTCCGGTTAGTGTTGAAATTCGGCGTGTCGAAGCATAATACGGAAAACTTCAAGAATAATCTCCAACTAGCTTCCAAGAATTGATTATTAGAAGATGAAAATTAGTAGATGATAGAAAAGTGATCCATGCTTGAATCTTGACGAAATTACTTGAATTGTTGGGAATTGTGATGAATCATGAATTGTTGAATGTTTGTGGTTAAGTTCAACCTAACCTAGAATTTCAATGTGAAATTCTAGATGGTGATGATGATGAACTTTAGTGGATGTTATGGAATGAATAGAATGATAAGAGATGGTGAGAAAAAAATTGGAAAATGGTTCAAAGTGGTTAACCCCAAAAATTGGGAAAAAATAAAGTTTATATAGATTTTTTTTGGTTAATTGTGGTTCATTAGATTGCGATCCAAGTCATTACTTTATCAACGGTTAGGAATTAATCCAAATGTTAGTTGCGGATCATGAATCTTAGCCGTTAGATTAATTGTTATCAATGGTTGAGGTTTGGTAAAAAAGTGGTTTGGTTTTGTGTTAGTTTGTGAACTTTAAGGAAGTTAAAGTTAGTTATGAGGTTTAAGGGCAAATGGGTAAATTCATGGTTTTGTTTTAAAATAGGTAGTTAAAGGCAGTTAGAAGCAAGACATGTTTGAGTTTAGCATAAGTATCAAATTTAGGGGTAAGGTGAATGGTCACTTGGTTAGAACTTGAAATTGGCTTTAATTTACTTTGATTTTGCTTTGGATTTTTGCCACTTTTTCCATGCCTTTTTTATGAATCAAACTATGGACTTAAGTACTTTTGGGGATTGGTCTAGGAAAATTCGGGGATAAAAATCGAGTCGATGATCAAGAATTGACCGAAAGTCAATAGTTGACCAAAAAGTGAACTTTACCAAATTTATGTAATTTTTTATTCTCTTTCCTTGTAATCCATTCTTTCAACTTGTATCTCAAGTAATAAGCATTGTACCATGAATTTCCAGTAAATTAATGAAATCTCCTTTTTATTCCAACTTTGTCCCTTTTCTTTGAATTTAAGCAAACTTCTGAATTAAGTGACAATCAGTCGAATCTCCTGACTAACCATGAATCTCAAATAAAGAGATGATTTGCACCAATATGGTAAATAAACCCGAATAATTACCAAATAATATTCGTCTTGAAAGTCCCTTTAAACAGATAAAATTCACCATTATCGAACCTTGATCTAATGATTGTGCTATGCAAAATGTGATGAATGGTATGTTAAATGCATGACCTAATGAAGGGTATGTACATGAGGACTATGAGATGCATAAGCCAGATAAGGTTAGGAATAAGAGGGTAAATTTTGGGGTGCAACAAAGCGTGCACAAAGACAAACACTAAACATGATGTCAGGATGGCTTGGCATCAAATAAAGTAACGAACCAATCATACCTAGATATTTAGTGATATTAATGAAAACGCCAGATTCATCTTGATATACCTATGTTCCGGAACCCATTGGAGTAACCATCTCTTTGCAATTATCCACATCACATATTTTCAACAATTCTTTGCAATACTTGGTTTAGTTGATGAAGATGCAATTCTTTAGTTGCTTAATTTGTAGTCCATGAAAGTAGTTCATCTTACCCATCTTATACATCTCGAACTCTCCTTTTATCATCAATGAAAATTCTTCACATAGATATTTATTTGTTGATCCAAACATGATGTCGTCAACGTAGACTTGAACTAGTAAAGTATGACCTTTAATTTTCTTAATAAACATAGTATTATCAACTTTACCTTTTTCAAATCCTCTTTCACATAGAAAGTTGCTATGTCTATCATACCATGCTCTTGGTGCTTGCTTCAAAACCGGGAGATTGTTTGACATAGACTTCCTCATTTATGTATTCATTCAAGAAGGCTCTTTTGACGTCCATTTGGAATAACTTAACATTTTATGTACAAGGATAAGCAAGTAATAAATGAATAACTTCTAATGTTGCAACTAGAGCAAAATTTTCTTCAAAGTTGATTCCTCTTCTTGATTTTAACCTTGGGCCACCATTCTTGCTTTATTTCGAACAATTATACCATTTTCATCAAGTTTGTTCTTGAACACCCATATGGTGGCTATGATGTGTTTACCACTTGGCCTAGGAACAAGTTCCCAAACTCGACTACCTTTTAATTGATTTAATTCTTCTTACATGGAAAGTATCCATTGGTTGTCTCCTAAGGCTTCATCAATCTTTAAAGGTTTTATTTGAGAAACAAATGTCATATTATAACAAGCATCCTTGAGATTAAGTCTTGTTGAAACTCCTTTACTTATGTCACCAATAACTTTGTTAATTGGGTGATCACGATGGGTTCTCCATTCTTGAGGAAAATCACTTTGATATGTCTCTTGTTGGGTAGATTCCTCTTTGTGTTCTGATTGAACATCATTTTTATCTTTGGCAACATCTTCCATAGGAACTTCTAAAATATCATCATCATCATCACAAACAACTATACCCTCCTTAGAGGGGTTAATCCTATAAGCTTTACTAGAGAGAGAGTAACCAAGAAATATACCTTCGTAGTATATCTCTTTAAACCTACCGAGATTATCTTTGTCATTGTTGAGGACAAAGCACTTACATCCAAAGATATGGAAGTGAGCAATGTTTGGCTTTGTTCCTTTGAAGAGTTCATATGGAGTATTTCTCAAGATTGGTCTTATGATAACCTAATTACTTGCATAACATGTTGTGCTAACCGTATCTGCCCAAAAATACTTTGGTAGACTTGAGTCACTAGGCATTATTCTTGCAAGTTCCACTAGAGATCTATTCTTTCTTTCCACCACTCCATTTTGTTGTGGAGTCATTGGTGCTAAAAATTGTGAAAGATGTCGTGTTCTTCACAAAACTCTTTAAATGATGCATTTTAGAACTCTCCATCGTGATCACTTCAAATTGATACAATCTTTAGTGATTTTTCATTTTGTACTTGCTTGGCATACTTCTTGAACACCTTGAATGCATCACTTTTTTTGCACTAAAAAGAATGTCCAAGAAAATCTAGAAAAATCATCAACAATAACTAAGGCATATACATTACATCTGAAGCTTCTTGTTCTTGATGAACCAAACAAGTCCATATGCAACAATTGAAGTAGTCTTGTAGTTGATACCACTTTCTTTGGTTTGAAAGTTGATTTGGTTTACTTCCCTTTTTGACATGCATCACATAATTTATCTTTGACAAACTTTATCTTTGGTAAACCAATGACAAGATCATGTTTGACTAGTTTGTTTAAATGTTCCATATATATATATATATAGCCATGAGTCATTGTTGCTTACCATGAGACATTTTACTTTCAAAGATAACTCATCTAAAGAAATAATGAAAATGTTATTAATTCTTTTACCTTTGAGTTTTACCTCATGGGTGCCTTAACCTTAAATCAAGCATTCATCCTTGGTGAACTTGATTCTAAAGCCTTTGTCACAAATTTGGCTTATGCTTAGAAGATTATGCTTTAGTCCTTCAACATAAATTACATCTTTAATGGATGTGAAAGGTGGCTCTCCAACTTTGCCTATGCCAAGAATCTTTCCTTTTTTGTTGTCCCCATATGTGACATATCCCGTGACCTTTAGAACTAGAGATGAAATTTTATTTATATCTCTCGTCATATGCTTAAAAAAACCATTCTCAAGATATATACCATAGATTTGTAGTGATTGTCGCGGCAGGAAAATTACAGAGTCGTCGTCATCCTTTATCCGTTCCTAAGGAAGAGAGAAATGATGATAAAACCTAAGAATTAAGGATAAAACGTTAGGGTTCTGGAGTCGATTAAGTGAGGGGAAGGTATTAGACACCCCTCACCTCCATTGTATTAAATGGAATCCTCTAATAATTCTAGGGCTACTAAACTTATCTGTTAGTTCTTTATTTTTAAGGGTTGGAATTAATTTTGTAAAACAAATAATAGCAACAATATGTTAGATAGGATAGTTTATCTTGCTAAAGAAGAACAGGTTGAGCAAGAAGTCCTAGTGTGCATTGGAACATTTTGAGCTGAAGTAGTTTCAACATCTGGAACAACATGTCGTATCAAGATATCCCATGCAGGTTTATTCGACATCGCGCCAGAACTGAAGAGATTTTAGAATTCTGTTATGTCTTAACAGATGCAGAAGATTCAGGAAACAATATGCAAATTTCATGTGGCGCTGAATTAAAAGGTCTGAAGAATCAAGTCTGAAATTGAGAAGAATATGGGAAAGTATACACTTTCTAAATATGGAGATATTTTAGGAAGTTAAAGATTGAAGTTCTATTTTGTAGCAGAAGTCTCTGCTGATTTGTAACAGCTCATTTGCTGTGTTTTTTTAGGCCCAAAATCCAGTTGGGAATAGGTTATATATAGATATATTGTAACCTAGTTTTGTAACACAACTAAAGATGTAAAAGTTCTAGTATTAGGGTTGGTTCCTGTACCACTCGACCTATGAGTTGGACAGTTTGTTAGTGTGATCCTCGAAGCTGTTAAGTAAGAGGAGTATTGTTCTTGGAGGAAGCTTTTAAGTAACTCTAAGTTGTGCCTTGGAAGGGTGTCTTCCTTGTTGAATTGTTGTATAGGTAAAGAGTCGTTGATGCAGTGGCGGATTGTCGACTGCTAGACATCTTTGCGATGATTGGGAGTGAGAAGAGTTTCTCATAGCTAGAGAGGATCTAGGTAGAAGGGTCATTGGGTAGTGATTGAGGGATAAGCTGTAAATGGAGAGTTTAGCTTTGAATTGATACTACTAATAGTGGACTTCATCCCTGGCTTGGTAGCCCCCAGAGTAGGTGTGTTAAACCTAACTGGGTTAACAATTCTGTGTGTCTTGTTTCTATTTTTTCAGTACCATGATTATTACTATATACCTTGCCCTTTGTGATCATGTCAGACCAGATGTCGAACGGCATGTTCTAGGACATCTGAATTATGCACATGTACCAGAATTTTAATTGGTATCAGAGCAGGTCATTTTGTTTTGTATCTGGATGAGATCCGAGGGAAGATACTTTTTGGTTCATGGTCAAGGTAGAATCGTTCTACTGAAAAGTTGTTTGAACTTGGAGTAGTTCATATAGGTGTGTGAATGGTCCCTAGAAGTGGAGGATGGATTGTTCGTGACAGACAGTGGCAGGTGCTGAAGGCTTGGAAGTTTGGTTGAAAAGCCGCTGTGTTGTGGTTATGTTAGGTTTGATTTATTTTCAAACCTGTGGTATTGTGGTGTCACCTGGATTATGATGATAGGGCTGATATATGACACCTGAAGGTTTTGAGGAGTGTGTGTTTTGATCCGCTGTGTATCTATCTGAAAACTCCTTAGGTCGCAATTGACAAGGTTGTTCTTCTCTAAATGTATATACGATGGTGATGGGATATATGCAAGACTGCTTCAACTTACTTTGTCAACGATACTTGAAGATTTTTGTTCAAGTCCACTCATAAAGGCATTGATAAGTGGAGTTGTAAGGAAGAGAAGTAATTTACTTTTGCCTCTATTCCTAAGAGAGCTAATCTCCAGTCTTTGATCTCTTGATGTGTTCTTTGGAATGATGTCCTATCTTGTGTTAGAACATCACGTCAGAATTGTGTTGAATTCTATTGTCTGAAGGAATGGCATAGCAGATGCTCTGGGTGCTAAACTAATGTGGTTTGATCACATGAGTTTGGAACCTACTCCTGATCTAGAAGAGGAGGCATCTGGGTGGTATGTCTAAGAAGGTTCTGGCCCTGGAACTTATCTTAGATGTGTGAGTTGGTCAAGGTGTGATCAACATGTTATTTACTCCTGAGGTCAGTTTATTTCTGGTTCTTGCTGCTGGAGTGGAGAACCTGAGATTTCAAGGAGTATTCTCGCTAACAAACTTCTTGGACATGAAGGTCAAAGATCAAAGAGGCATGATTTTTCTCTGGAAGTATCATCTGAATGATCGTGTGAAGCTAGACTAGTACTGACTGTGTGTGATTCAATCATAGCCTGTGCTGCTGTTAAAGGTGATTGATTATAGATTGGAGAGTTGGATGAGAGAATACTACTCTCATGTTTTTGTGATGGTTATTTTTGGCTTAAAGGGGGAAGGTTGGAGATTCTGTTTTGGAATGTGGTGTTTTTCTTAGTGCAGCTGGATTCTGTTCATGATGTCAAGACTAATGTCTTAACATCTGTTGGCAAAACATTGTGTTCACAATGTTATGGTGTTTGTCTCCTGTGATCACAAGTCTCTACTTGATTTTTGTACAGATGTGAGGGTCTTGTAGTAGGTGAATGTGTTCAGCAGGTGAGTTGAACAGAGAGTGCGCTCTTGAAGACATGAAGATGAGTCTCATGTTCTCCATTCATTTAAGGTATTATTCTTGCAAAAGAGTACTGGTGGTCTTAGATAGAGAAAAGTTGATCAGATTGGGATCATGTGAGTATTGGTACAAGTGATGATTGTGTTCAACTTGTGAGTTGAACAAAGAGTGGGCTCTTGAAGACATGAAGATGCGTCTTATGTTTTCCATTCTTCAAGGTACGAAGAAGCACATGTTATTCTTGATGGGGGGAGAGTGTTACAATTTTATGCAGCTGGACGTGTGATGTTAAGGGGGAGATTGATAATTCTGCTGCGTTTGGTGTTGGCACTATTTTTTGAAGCAAATTGGGAATTTGCATACATGAGGATTAGGTGTGCTGTGATGTGATCCTTATTGCTTTTGTAAAGTTTAATGGAACAGAACTAAAACAGAAATTTATTGAACTTTTGAAAGCATACAAGATTAGTAAAAACACCAAACAAAGGGTCTAAAGGTTATCCCAACCCCCCGAATCAAGAAAAGTTTTCCAATCTTCGTCCCATTCATCATCAAAAGCTTGAAGTTGCACTTGGTTTTTCTTGATGGTCTTCATCCTTGTCTCTGATGTCGCTCGTGTTCTTGTTGCTCCAACTGTGGACTGTGGTGTGTCCTTCAACTTCTGTGGATCTGGCTTCTTGACTTCCTGCATGTGTCTCTTTCATGCATTCTTGTTAGACTGGCTCATGATTCTTTCCGTGGTGTGCTGATAGGAGCAAGGAGGCTTATTCTTTATAATGAATAAAGAGTCTTTGTTTGTATCGCCTGACCAGTCAAAGTAGTCTTTGGCGTGGGAATTTGTTCTTGGGAACCTGTTCCTTTGTCACATTGGATGCCAAAACGGTGTGCCTTGGTAGAAGTTGTCCTAGTGTACCTAAAAGGATGAGTCTAGGTCTTATCTTGTCTAGTTGTCTGTTGTGACTCCCTTTATTTTACCTTCAGTATAGCTGCTGATTGTGATCAAGTGGTTGTGACTACCTGAATGAAATACAGAAGGTGTGTTCTTTTGTCTTGTGCTGATGTCCCACATATTGTTACAACATTATTGGTTGTTGTGTACCATACTTGTGGAGTTGGAAGAAACAGCATTATCATCTGAAGTGGCAGTTCTGACATAATGTGGATTAGAATGGGCAGATTCTAATCTTGATGATAAGTAGTTCTGGGAATACAAGACTACTTTCATGTTGAAGACTCAATTAGGGTGCCAAGTATGCAAGGTCAGAAGGCTGTTGCGTGTGGTGCAATCTGATCAGAATGGCTGAAGATAAGGAGGTTCCTTCTAATACAAGTAAAAGGTGGTGACAGTTCTTATCTTGTGTGAGAAATTTCCAATCAAATGGGCCTTTGTTTATTGGACTTGGCAGACCTTGTATCTAAAATACCCATGGTGAGGTCTTGCTCAACATATTCCAGAATGTGGCATTATTGGTGTGATATCATAAAGAGCATTGAATGTTAAGGCTGTTGTCTATAGCCTATTGCTGCAAGTGTGCTGATTTTTGTGTAGCATGTGATGTCAAACATCTTGATGGGACATATCATAGCTGTGTGAAGTTAGTGCTTATGCATGAGAGATCTGAAAAGCAGAATTGGTGTATCTGGGTGACTTTATTTTTCTTTGCTATTTTGAAGGAAGCTAGAAGGGATTGTGAGGAGTCATCTCAGTATCCAATGGACAAGAAAATGTGCTTGGAATGTATAAATGTATGTGGAGTCTTGGGCTGATAATTTTATGAGCAAGCAGATAAACTGTTTTGGTATGATATCAGAACATGGTACAAGACATGTTTCTCTTGAGCCAAACAAGGAATTACTCTGGTCGGTAGTGCAAGGATAAGGCGTAACACGTGTCTCTGCCTATGCATGGAACGTTATTGGCTTAATTTATGGTAAGATTTAGTTGAGAAACATTTAAGGCAGTCAAGGCAGTTTTGGAAGGTAGGCATTGAATTTGAATGCAGTTTTTGATACCTAAAATAGCGTTTCTTTGACCAAGAACCTTTACATATTCAAGGCTCGTTAATTCCAAAGTTACTGGTCAGCTATTTATAGGGGTTGTTCTCTTCTCCTTCAGCCAAGTGAGTGTTTTTGTTTCATAAGTCTTATGGCGTTTGTTCGTATTTGGGTAAGCATCACTTGGGTCTGGTTCTGTGAGGGCCTTCTTTGCCAATTTTTTGCTAAAAAGGGGGAGAAAGGGTGTGTGAAATGGATGATGCAGATGCCTTGTCTGCAGTCTGAAGTTCAAATTGTGTGCAGATATGTCGAAGAGGGTGTCATTTCCTTGAGTTGGTGTTGAGTTCCATTTGTGACTTGTGTCCTGAGTTATGAACACAGTTGTGACTTGTGTTCTGATTTATCTGGGTTAATAGATTGATACTTCTTAAGTTTCATCTTATGCCATAGGACGACTGGGGGCGTCTGATCATTTAAGGTGTGCAGAAATCTCTTATGCCACCATTGGTCCTTTATGTCAAGACAGGCGTTTCTTTTCTCTGGAGGAGTCTTCTACAATGAATCCGGGTCTGAGTTGAAAGGAAAAAGAAATGTGTTGTATTAAAGGGGAGTGTTAAAAATCTTATTCCTCATGTACACCAGATATCTTCTTCCTCATGTGCATCAAATGACTTCAGGACTTTCTATTTCTCAAGTCCTAATGTGCTGCCTGAAGTTATTGTGTTGTGGTGCCCGAAGGTGATGCTTGAAGATTTGTCAAACATGATGTCCTAACATCATTCAAGTATTCCCAAGAAGATGATTCTCCTTGATTGCTGTTCTCAGTAGCTACTGATGGCTACTGTTAGGTTCAGTAGTTGCTGATGACTACTGATAGTAGTATAAAATTGTGATTGCTGCTGTAATCTGAGTTGTAATGTTTATGTATTTGTTTTAGCCAAAATTTGCCAAAGGGGGAGAATGTTAGTTCTTTATTTTTAAGGGTTGGCATTAATTTTGTAAAACAAATAATAGCAGCAATATGTTAGATAGGATAGTTTATCTTGCTAAAGAAGAACAGGTTGAGCAAGAAGTCCTAGTGTGCATTGGAACATGTTGAGCTGAAGTAGTTTCAACATCTGGAACAACATGTCGTATCAAGATGTCCCATGCAGGTTCATTCGACATCGCGCCAGAACTGAAGAGATTTTAGAATTCTGTTATGTCTTAACAGATGCAGAAGATTCAGGAAACAATATGCAAATTTCATGTGGCGCTGAATTAAAAGGTCTGAAGAATCAAGTCTGAAATTGAGAACAATATGGAAAAGTACACACTTTCTAAATATGGAGATATTTTAGGAAGTTAAAAATTGAAGTCCTATTTTGTAGCAGAAGTCTCTGCTGATTTGTAGCAGCTCATTTGCTGTGTTTTTGTAGGCCCAAAATCCAGTTGGGAATAGGTTATATATAGATATATTGTAACCTAGTTTTGTAACGCAACCAAAGATGTAAAAGTTATAGTATTAGGGTTGGTTCCTGTACCACTCGACCTGTGAGTTGGACAGTTTGTTAGTGTGATCCTCGAAGTTGTTAAGTAAGAGGAGTATTGTTCTTGGAGGAAGCTTGTAAGTAACTCTAAGTTGTGCCTTGGAAGGGTGTCTTCCTTGTTGAATTGTTGTATAGGTAAAGAGTCGTTGATGCAGTGGCGGATTGTCGACTGCTAGACATCATTGCGATGATTAGGAGTGAGAAGAGTTTCTCATAGCTAGAGAGGATCTAGGTAGAAGGGTCATTGGGTAGTGATTGATGGATAAGCTGTAAACGGAGAGTTTAGCTTTGAATTGATACTACTAATAGTGGACTTCATCCCTGGCTTGGTAGCCCCTAGAGTAGGTGTGTTAAACCAAACTGGGTTAACAATTATGTGTGTCTTGTTTCTATTTTTTCAGTACCATGATTATTACTATATACCTTGCCCTTTGTGATCATGTCAGACCAGATGTCGAACGACATGTTCTAGGACATCTGAATTCTGCACATGTACCAGAATTTCATTATCTAAGGGTGTTTGCTTAATTACTTATTTTTCTGCTTAATGCTTTACTCTACTTATTTATAAGGGAATTATTTTACAAGAAAATATTTGATCAAGAAGGGGAACAAAAAAATATTTTTATTATTGTACTCGCCAGAGTGTTACAACTCTGCGCCTGCGTATCCTCAAGTTTATTGAAGAATCACAGCACCGTAGTTCCTCTAGAAAAATGTTGTGTGTTTGTTGTTCTTAGTTATTAAAATATCTCAACGCATCGGGGGCAGAGAAAAATTTAACTTGAAAAAGGTCCCAATGCACAAGGGCAAAGAAAGTAGTGTTTGGATGTGTTTTGATTTATAAGGTTTCACACCAGTCAATCGGTTTAATTTGCAAAAATACAATTTTAATTTTGTTTAGAAAATAAAATATGCTATATATACATATTTTTTTTTTTTTGTTTCTGAATATTTTTATTATTTTATGTTTATTTTCTTTGATTTTATGTCTAGATATCCTAAAATAAATTCATAATTTAATAAAATGATATATTTTTGTATTTTTCAATAATCATCTTAAACTAAATAAATTGTAACGTCTTTATATTTTTAAAAGAAATATTATATTTTTTATTAATGAAATATTAAAATTAGCCTAATTAATCTAATTAAATTAATTTACTTAAAATAATATAAAGAACTATTTTTGAGTTTTTTTTTTATATTTTATGATATTTACAAATTACAAGGAAATAAACTTTTTTTGTATTTCTTTTATGTTAATATTAATAACTAAAATTAACTAACTTAAATTATGTTAATAAAATGAGAAAAACCCTTATAAAACTAAATTAATTGACTAAACCTAATCAACTATGATATTTTTTGTATTTTTAAACTTTTGATTATTTTTGGTATTTTTATGTTTATCCCTTTTTTATATTTTTCTAATAATAAGTAAATAACATAAACTAAACAAACTAAATAAAATAAACAATCCAGAAAAGGGTGTATGGGAGAAAGGGTTAGAGCCTAAAAGTGTAAAGGGATGCAATCTATATGGACTTGAGGTATGATTATAATTAACTATAATTGCTAAATGCATGCATCAAATAATAATAAGTTAATAAAAGAAGAGAAAAAAGTCAGCAAACAATGAAAAAGGGCGCTGCCCCAAGTGATTTCCCCCTCTCGGCCCAATGGCAGATCGCCACATGGCGGCCCCTTTTTTCCAATTTATTCTTTTTTCTCAGCCTTGTTTCCAACAGAAGCAAAGCAAAATGCAGTTACAGACTTTTTTTCTTATTCACAATGAAACAAACCCACACATTTATTAACACATAAACAGAAAAGAGAAAAGAAACTTACGGGTGGTGTGACAGAGGAAGCACATGTTCGGCGTAGTGGTCGATAGTAGCGACGTTGCGCAAGTTGCGGTAAGGGATGTTGGCAGTGCCGATGGTGTTTCATCGGTGTGGGGCAATTTTGCGTTTACAGGTGGGGTTCGTTGCCGGATTCGTGGTGTCGCGATGGAGGATGCGCGGATGGTGGTGTCTTCGTGTGCACAGCGACAACAATGTGAAGGAAACTCATGAAAAGATTTGGAAGATGCGACGGAACGTTGCAGTTTGGCTTCGAGGTGAGTTTCGAATCGGTTTGGGTTTATTTTTGATGTACTTCTTATTCACTTCTCTATTGTTCTGGTTCTTACAGTTTTTAACTCAATGCAATCTTTGGATTTAACTATGTTTGGATTTTTACATAAGTTTTGATTTTGGTTTGTAAAATGTTATTTTTTGATTTAATATGTAGGATGGCTTTGACTTGGTTTGTTATCAATCCTCCTACTATGTTGTATTTTTTTTCCGATACAATTTCGGGCCTGGTTTCATACGGCGTTGATGTTTTGGATTCGACTATTAAAGAAACTTTAATTTGAGTATGGTTTGAACGTCGATTTCAATACTATTATGATTTGAGAAGTGTTTTTGGTTAGTGGTTTTGAAAAAAGTTATGATTATGATTAGAAACAAGTTATGAGTATTTTTTATTTTTAAATTTGGTTTAGGTTTGATTATGGTTCTGCTTGGTATGAAATTGGTATGAAAGTGATAAGTTTTGGTTATGGTGCAGGGAGGAAAGCTGGAACAAGATGATGACAAGTCGATAGTTAGGGCATTCTTGGTTACTTTTTTTCTCTAAAACATATGTGTGAGATGAGGATACTTGGAAAATTGTTTATGACTCTTTCTATTTGATAAAAATTGTTTATGACTCCTTTGTGAAAGATTGTATGTAATAATGAGAAAAAAAAACTAATTATTAAAATAGAATAAAAACTTAATTGTATGTAAAAGTGATTTTTTTTTTGTGAAATCTTTTATGTAATTAGAATAATGATAATCGCCAAATTAACTATAAAAATAAAATAAAAAACAAAAACTCAATATCAACATATTCCACAATAAACCAATACCCTAAATAAGTATACAGTAAGAGGACCAACCTAAGGAGAGGAGATTGTCCCTCGTGAAAAGGTAAAATTCAACTTTTTGTATTTTTCCTTGCTCTTCACGTTTTCGATTCTGGCTTTCTCGTAATTCTTCTTCTTTGCTAGCGCCTTTTTGAAAAGATCGATGATGATTATGGGGGTGTCGACTTTAAGGGTTTGGTGTTGTTGTTCTTCAGTGTGAATAACAACAACTTTTTTAGACTGGATTATGTAGATTGTGAATGAAAAAAAGTGTAAAAACTATGTATTATTTATAGATGAAAATTAGGATTTGAAATTGATTGTGGTTCTTCTATTTTTGGCATGATTTTATATATTGAGATTGTACCTATTTTTTCATGACCAAGTCAATGAATATGGATGAATTCATGGCCTTTGTGAAATGTAACAGCAACAAATAGAAAAAAATTTATAATTTTTTTGATAAATAATAATAATAATGAAAAATAGTGTAATAAAGGTAAAAAAGATTTTGATTTTTTTTTATTTTATATTGATTTTTCTTGATTTATAGACTAAAATACATGAAAAATGAATAATATAATAGTTATTAAAAATAAATTAATAAAAAATTCAAAAATAATAAATAAAAAATAAAAAGGTGCAATTTTAAATTAATGTAATTGAAAGTAAAAAACATAAAAGAGAAAAAAACAACTCTAAAAATAAGGAAAATGGGATTTGAACTCAAGACCATTTCCTTTGTAACTCCTTACACATGTTATTTTACCAATTGTGTTATTTCATTTATTCAAAATAAAGTGGCACTAGAAAGCATATGAAGGATGACAAATATTGGGGTACGACCAAGCAAACCTCTTCATCTTCATCATCAGAATGGTGTGATGCCATCAATGCAAGATTTGCATATTCTTCACTTTCCGAATCAGATGATGAACTCACTTCATTGTCGTCTTGTGCAATGTAGGCCCTTTTGGATTTTGACTTTTTTCTTCCTTTGAAACCACTTTCTTGGTGAGTTTTGGCTAATCCGTCTTTATGTGACATTACTTTCCACATTCATAGCAAGTAACATTTTGTGTTGAAGTGGCAACATCATTTTTCCTGAAAAGTTTATTTCTTTTTGCAAAATTCAAGGATTTGTCATTATTACCGAAAAACTTACCAAGCCTTTTCATCTTCTTCCGGAGCATCTTCTTCTTATTCTTCCTTTGAGTCAACATTAAAAGCAATGCCTTCGGATTTCTTTTCTTTATCATGCTTTTCTAGTCTTCCAAGTTGAATTTCATGCTCTTGAAGTTTTCCGAACAAGGATTCGAATGTCATGGTAGAAAGAATCTTCTTTTGAGATATCGTTGTCACCTTTGGTTGCCATTCACTAGTTAAAGACCTAAGCACTTTAAGATTAAGTTCATCATTAATAAAAGTCTTACAGAGAGCAATCAAGTGATTGGTTAAGTGTACAAATCTCTCTTTACGATCCAATGATTCATTCTCCGAGTTGTGTTTTAAATAATATTCTTCACTCAAAGTATTCGATCTTGATATCTTTACTTCAGCGGCTCTTCGTGAGTTTCCACCAATATATCCCATATTTATTTTGTCGTTGTACATTGAGAAACACGAAAGAATTCATCTATGCTAAGTGCATTTTGAAGTAAGTTGATTGTTTTCTTGTCATATATGACTTTTTTATTATCATCTTCATCCCATGAACTTTTAATCATTGTCGTTCCAACACCTTTGACAACACTTGTAGGAACAAATGAACCATTTTGTACAACATCTCATACTTCTTCTCCTTGTGCTTCTAAATGAGTCTTTATGCGAATTTTCCAAAAATAAAAGTATTCACCACAAAATAATAGAGGCTTGTTATTACTACCACCGTCTCTAAAAACTAGATTTTTGGAAGCCATTATGGATCTTTTAGGATCATGTTACTTTAACCTGCTTTGATACTAATTGTAAGAGTATAATACACCTAAGAGGGAGGGGGAATTAAGTACTTTGAAAGTTTCTGGATTTTAATGAAGTGTGACTTTATTTTATTGGTTTGGTGTATGTTATGAAAGCTATAAAATGCCTAAAATAAAGAACACGGAAGAATTGTATTAATTCCCCTAACAATCTGAGAGGACGTCTATTCCCCTTACCACACTGTGAGAGATTTCACTATATTCGTAATTTTGTGGAACCTATATACAAGTTTCTAACTAAATAACCAAGGCACACCACCTTGTGATTTTACAAAACAAAAAAAAAACAATCTTTTCTTTTTCACTCTCTTGTTTCCAACAATCCTGGACTACAATGTATTTACACAAGTATTTGGGTTTTGATAAAATAAGAATTTATAGTAGTGGGATAAAACTAAACCCTAACTTTTAGGATTTCTTCTCTTTCAACCAATAAGATATTTCACAAAAATATTTCTAAGTGCTTAATAACTTATCACGTATTTTAATATATGAAAAATGAAGTGCAAGTTCACAATGCTTGAAAGTTTACTGATGTAGTGAAATAAGTGAGAAATTTTAGGAAGAGAATTTGAAATAGTTGAATTGTTTAGATAAAAAAAACATCTCCCTTTTAAAGTATCACTCACACCCTTTTTAATCAAGAGGTAGCTCTTCATGATTCATGAGAAGGTATGTGATTTAATGTGAAAGCTATAAACAAGGAATGAAGAGATTCATTTAATGATAATATTTTCTGAAAATAATAAAATGACAATCGATTGAGGGTAGAGGTGCAATCAATTATACGTTTAAAATTTTTGAAAGCTTAAACTATGACAATCGATTGTACAAAGGGTGCAATTGATTGCATGATAAAAAAACTCCATAAATACAAATGTACAATCGATTGTGATGTATGTGCAATTGATTGCACATATTAAAAATTTGAATTATTTAAAAAATGAAAATTTATGGAAATATTTTCTTAGTATATAAAAAATCAGTATCATGAACTTTTATGCATGGATTGATTTTATATTTTGAGCACTTGGGATATATAATTATGAAATAACATATTATACCATCCTTGCTTGATTATCCATAACTTAATCAATTTGATAAGTTTCTTCAATTCTTTATCACTTTATCATATCTTCATCATCTTGATTGTCTTCATCAAAACATCATCATAAAGCTTGAAATTACAAAAAGAAAATGAATGGGAAAGCCAAAACATGTGAATTAAAAACTTAAACTTTATTTACATTATTTAAACCACTTAGCAGAACCAATAAAACAATTTTATCAAAATTTTCAATAAAATTGATTCAAATCACATAAAAGGTTGATTTGAATCGCACAAGTTAAATACTTATTGTCGCAACGCGAAAAACAACCGGCGAAAAAATAGAGTCGCCACCGAACGTTAGTTATCTCGACGGGAGAAAGGAAACAATCGAAGAAACCTCAAAAAGGGAAAGAACATGGTATCGCAACCAAATTTTGGGTTCGGGAGTCGATTACGCGAGAGGAAGGTGTTAGCACCCCCTGCGTTTGTTGTACTCAACTGGATCCACTCTTATTGTTCTAATCAAAGGGTGTGTCTGTCTAAAGCTTACTTGTTAACGGAAACAGAAAGGGGAAAAACAAAAAGAGACTCGATAGGACTTCGCCTTCCTATGCCTACGTATTCCCTCGTGCAATGGGAAAGTCAGAGTCAACGTAGTTCAGAGGACTACGAGTGAAAGGGGGGAAGGGTGCTCGCTAAGACTTCGCCATCATGTGCCTACGTATCCTTATTTGGACGAGAATGAAGAAATCAGAGCGTTCATAGTTTGGCCTACGAATTGTTAAGTGTCTTTTATGAGCGAGCTAAATTCATATTCCAGCAGTTAGGGACGAGGCCTTTTGTGGTAGAACGGAAATATCATGCCCTTTTTGAAAAGGCTTGACGGAAAATCCCGAAGGACAAAATGATTTGCAGTTTGTTTAAGAGCTTTAACAAAAGTTAATTGACTTTGTTTGAGATGCGTGTTGCACTAAAGTTTATGACATAGGAGCGAATGCTTTGCAAGATTTCCCCCAAATGGGATGTATGCTAAGCACTCTAGAAGAAGTAAGGAGAGGATCCCCACTAATCATTTCCCAAGTACTTAAGGCTCGTGACGCACAATACTAATTGTATTTATTACATGTTTTGATTTGATTTGAGAGAGAAGAAAATGACTCAAAGGGTAAAGAAAAATCTAAGGGAACTCACACCTAGATGTTATCATGTCAAATGGTCCTATAGTTGAGGATGAGAAAGGTAAGTCTACATAATGTTATCATGCAAAATATGGACCTAAGGTTGAGGTCAATAAGGGACTACCGTAATGTTGTCATGCAAAGGATTGAGAGTCTAATGTCTATCCTACTCCAAGCTTAATTAGAAATTAAGTTGGACTAGGAGCCTTAAGGGAGCATGTGAATAAACACAAATAAACATTATACAACTCAATCTCAAACAATAAATAATATTTAAAACTCAAAGGGGAAGAAAGGAGATGAAGAGAAGAAAGTTGTCAAAGCAACACAAGGTAATAAGATTCAACAATCAACTCTTAAGTGGCAAACATCAAAGTCAACATGAGGACATGCTTACCATACGAATCAAAGCATCAAAGATGGATAAAGCAAACAATTAACACATATATTCCAATCATCACAAACCATGCTCAAAGGATTCACACATTCAAGTTCAAGAAGATAGACAAAGGCAATCATGTCCTAAAATCATATCAAACATCACTGATCAATATGCAAAGACAAAAGGGGTCAAGCAAAGTAGGAATCAAGGAAGGTAAGAAGCATACTCAAACATTTAAATTTAAAACAAACTCATTTTAGCAAGAAGGATTCAATAGGCATCACATTCAAAGCATGAACAAGAAACTAGGTATCCATCAACCAAAGTCATCCACAAAAGGAAACAAATAATCATGAGAAGCAAAAGAGGCAAGATGATCATGCAATAGACATCAAAACATGAGGGTTAGAACCTCAAACAAGCCATTTAAGTTACACAAGAGCACCAAGCATCAAGGGATCATACAAGAGAACAAACTCAAGAAACTAGGTCAAGAACACACAAGTATCATGTTCAACAGATCACCAGATTAAAACCTCAATAAAAAATAGTTAAATGTCCAAACAAATATGGATATAGGGATCTAACTCGTGTTGAAACAATAAAGATCAAGTATTAAAGAGATCCCAAAAATAATTTCATGAATGCATCCTCAAATAAAATCAACTAGTTCAAGTATGTCACTAATCGAGCATAAATCGAGGGTCAATTAAAACCAATTAAGAAGCAATCAAACATTCATCATCAAGGCACCAAAACATCACTCGGATATTCATTAATCAAGTGTCAAAACATGGCCAAGATATTGGATCAAATAGACAAGCACAAAGCATCAAGAACACAAACCCTAGTTCAAGGTTAAAAAGGTAAAAACACATCCCAAATTAATTCAAATAAAAATATGAAAATTATCTTAAAAAAACAAAAAATGTCAAAAATATCTCAAGATGTTAAATGGTCAGAAAAGTATTTTTGTGAATTTTAAAAATGAGTGGAATGTCAAAAATAAAATTAAAATGAAAAAGGAATTAAAATAAGACAAATAAAACATGGGGGGTGCAAAGCATAAATCCTGGATGAACTGAAACAAGTACAACGCGCCTGTGGGCTCAAAATAGGGGGTGCAGACATTAAAAAGAACAAGGCCCAGTCCAAACATGATTCAGAAAAAAAAACAAAGGACACGCGTACAACCTCACTAAACATAGTCAGCGCTGCGCAACGCCAACTCAACCAACACGCGTGCACAGTCAAGGGTCAACCAAGGAGACACCTCAGACGCCGGAGCTAGGGCTCCGGTCGTCTTCCCCGGTGGTACCCACCGGAGGCAACTGCAAACATGATCAAATCTCACAAAACAAGACTCATCTCCACTCGAAATTTAATGGTGAACATGAATATGGCAATGGAAATCCATAAAAAGCACTCTAAGAACATGAAAACCGAGCACGGATTTTCATAATACCAACTGCAACTTGCTCAAAATGAAACAACATCATAGCAAACAAAACCTACACTAAGCCAGGACTTCAAATGTAACCAAAATAGATCCAAAATGTGCTTAACATGAGAGGAAATGGTTGAGGAAAAAATACCAAGTGGAGGAAGTCCACTGCTTCTTCAAACAAGTGCTAAAGCTTCAACAAACTCCACCAAATAATTCTCCTTACTCCAGAGATGATAAATGTGGTTAAAAATGAGAAGAAAACTCTGAGAAATGGATGACCCGAGTTTGGAGCTCTTGAGAGAGAGAGAGTTTTTGGATCTGATCATGAGGAAAATGAACTTGTGGTTGCGTTATAGGGTTCTTGTGACTTATATAGGTAAATTAGGGTCAGGTTAGCAAACTTAACTAGGGTTAAAAGCTTGGTGTGAGTTTGTTTTGTAATTTGGAAATTTGGAAAAGTGAGAGCACATGGCACGAGTGGTACATGTGAGGTGTTGTTATGGTTGTGTTATGGTGAGCAAAAAAAGATCAGAATTAGCATGAGATAGGGGGAGTGGTAGTACATGAGTGGAGAAGCTAGTTTGTACTCATTCTTTCTTTCTTTATTTGGCAAAAAGTTAGCATGAGGGTGCATGGGATATATGGCTTGGTTTGGTTAATTTAGGCAATGCAAAATTGATGATATACGTGTATCATGATGATGTAATGAGAGCATTGATAAGTGCAAAATGTACCTATTTTTGTATATAAGTTTTGTTGCACTTATCGTTACTTTGTGTTAAAAATTGGTTGAATAAACCCCACTTTATGTGTAAATAAGTTTACTTTATGTTTTCGTGTGTATATTGTGTTTTCTTGTAAATATCATTGAGTTTAATTGATTTTATCTCATTTTTGTAGGTATTCCAGCAATGGGATTTTGCCACTGTTGTATAGAGCATTGAATAAGCTTTCCAACGCTTCAAACTGTGCGTCAATCGGAGTTACGGTTCAAAAGTTATGAAGAAAACAAGTTCTGGTTTGCTGTCATGTTCGCTAGGCGAACCAGGAGGCGAGCGCATTCGATGGCGAGTTCGCTAGGCGAACCCGGGCGAATAAAAAGTTCCAGAAGCGTGAAAAAACACAATTTTAAGGCGGTTTACGTTCGCTAGGCGAACGGGGGCTCGCTAGGCGAACCTGGAAAGCCAATTTTGCCTATTTTAATCATTTTTCATCATTTTTTAGGTTGTGGTTTTGGGGATTCTTGCTCCAACTCCATCAAACTTCATTTTTTCAGTAGATTAGCTTAGAAAACAATTGTGGAGCATGCATACGAATGAACCGGGGTGGATTGATTGTCGACCGGCTCTGACAATCCGCGAGATGTTTGGTTCATTTCTCTTTTTCTTTGTGTTTTTCTTTATGGTTGGGTTGTGTATATGTATTTGCTGTAAACTCGTGTATATTTTTCGCCCATGGCGTTATATGAAACTTGCTTTACAAATCTCTATTGGTGATTGTCTCTGATTTTTGCTTTATGCGCGAGGTTTGGGTTGCGTTAGAGATAACCGTCGCAAACTTCGATTATGGATGATTGTCTGTTAGTTTCTTGATTCTAGAGATAGATTTAGGGCTAACAATCTTCAATAGGCGTCGAAACTTAATGCCTCCGTGCCTTGAGCTAGCGTACAAAATTATCAGCAATGGTAACACGGTTGTTCTCTCAACTTTGCGTTAGACATAACCTGTGTTGTGAGCGATGCTGGGTGATATCGAGGAGTATTGTAGGTTGAGTATAACTGATCGGTAAGTTTAAGTTTGTGAGGAGTCGATTATGTGCACGCCTGATAAGTTTCTTGTCTCTGAAGAATGAATTTCTTGGTATATTTTAATGTTTACTTTTGTGTTTTCTTGTTTTAAACCATTTTAAACTCAAACTCATTAATACGAGAAACTGTCGAACGACATTCTTTCCCTCGAACCGATCTCTGTGGACACGACATAAATCCCGGAGGGAATTCTTTCCGAAAATAAATATTTTTGCTGCTTGCCCTATTCTGCATCCAACAAAATGGATCCTTTTGTTGGTTGCAGAATAGGGCAAGCAGCAAAAATATTTATTTAGGAAGGAATTCCCTCCGGGATTTATGTCGTGTCCACAGAGATCGGTTCGAGGGAAAGAATGTCCGACAATCTCTCGCGTTAATGAGTTTGGGTTTAAAATGGTTTAAAACAAGAAAACAGAAAAGTAAACATTAAAACATAACAAGAAATTCATTCTTCAGAGACAAGAAACTTATCAGGCGTGCACATAATCGACTCCTCACAAACTTAAACTTACAAACCAGTTATACTCAACCTACAATACTCCTCAATATTACCCAGCATCGCTCACAACACAGGTTATGTCTAACGCAAAGTTGAGAGAACAACCGTGTTACCATTGCCGATACTTTCGTACGCTAGCTGAAGGCACGGAGGCATTAAGTTTCGACGCCTATTGAAGATTGTTATCCCTAAATCTATCTCTAGAATCAAGAAACTAACAGACAATCATCCCTAATCGAAGTTTGCAACGGTTATCTCTAACGCAACCCAAACCCCGTGCATAAAGCAAAAATCAGAGACAATCACCAATAGAGATTTGTAAAGCAAGTTTCATATAACGCCATGGGCGACAAATATACATGAGTTTATAGCAAATACATATACATAACCCAACCATAAAGAAAAACACACAGAAAAAGAGAAATGAACCAAACATCTCGCGGATTGTCAGAGCCGGTCGACGATCAATCCACCCCGGTTCATCCGTATGCATGCTCCACGGTTGTTTTCTAAGATAATCTACTGAAAAAAATGAAGTTTGATGGAGTTGGAGCAAGAATCCCCAAAACCATAACCTAAAAAATGATGAAAAATGACTAAAATTGGCAAAATTGGCTTTCCAAGTTCGCCTAGCGAGCCCTCGTTCGCCTAGCGAACGTAAACTTCCTTAAAATTGTGTTTTTTCACGCTTCTGGAACTTTTTATTCGCCCGGGTTCGCCTAGCGAACTCGCCAGCGAATGCGCTCGCCTTCTGGTTCGCCTAACGAACATGACAGCAAACCAGAACTTGTTTTCTTCATAACTTTTGAACCGTAACTTCGATTGACGCACGGTTTGAAGCGTTGGAAAGCTTATTCAATGCTCTATACAAAAATGGAAAAATCCCATTGCTGGAATACCTACAAAAATGAGATAAAATCAATTAAACTCAATGATATTTACAAGAAAATGCAATATAAACACGAAAACGTAAAGTAAACGTATTTACACATAAAGTGGGGTTTATTCAACCAATTTTTAACACAAAGTAACGATAAGTACAACAAAACTTATATAAAAAAATAGGTACATTTTTCACTTATCAAGCATATTGCAAACAACAACAATATATGTCAAAAATAGCAACATAAAGGCATATTGAATCATATTCATGCATGCATATTCTTGAGATCATAACTTGGTATATGTTGCTCCAATTGATGAGTTCTTGAGCTCAAAAGAAAACTCTCATGGTAAGGAATAATATCCATGTTGATTGCATCTTGAGTAGAAGCTTGGAACCATGTGAAAATAAGCCTTGAAGTCATGCATCAAAAGTTGTCTAGAACACTTGAAAAGTTCTAAGTTAAAATGCCACTTTTAGCAATTATGAAACACCAACTTTGAAACACCGTAACTTGAGTTCTAATAATCCAAATGGAGAGTTCTTCTTATCAAAAGAAAGCTTGAAGAATGAGGAACAACTTTCATGTTGAAAGAAAAATGATTTGAAACTTGGATCATCAAGAAAATTGCCATTGAAAACATGCCCTCCAAGCTGAATTTTTATACTTAGAAAAATTCTAAGTATTGAAAACATGAATTTTGATTTTTCTCAACTTTATGCCACCATAACTTTTGATCTATGCATCTTTTAAAGTTTCTTTATTCTACAAACTTGTAGTATGTAATGTCCTATTTAATATGATTAGAAGTTTGCCTCATTTGGATCAGGGATGAGGAAGTTATGAATTTTACAAGATAGCTTCATGAACACAAATTCTTCCATACTTAGAAAAATTCTCAAAACCCTAATTTAGTAACTTCTCTTGATTTTATGATTTTTCTTGATTCCTCTTGATCATAACTCATAATACTATGGATGATGACTTGAAATGCCCAACTATGACCCAAGAACTCAAGAGTTGACTTTTATAGGGCATAAATTGACTTTTTGACCGGATGAATTCAATTCCCCCTCTATCCACTTAGGAACCTTCTGAAATGATTTGTGATGAACCATGAGACATGTAGAGAACCCTTGAGATGTATGTTAAGCCATAAAACCTTGATTAGCTCAACAAAGCAATCACAAGTAGCCTTTGCACAAAACCCTAGTTCAGAGCCACTAGGAGCTTAATCAGATGAATCTCTTGAAACCAATGAAACCCTAGTCCTCAGATGATTGGGTAAACTTGTTGAGATACTTTAGAGAGTATGAAGACCTTTGTAGCTTGAGAATTATATAATGTTGAAGACATCTCCTTGTTCATTGCTTTAAGAACCATCTTTTTCTCTTAAGGACCACCCAAGATATCTTGATCCCATGTCTAGAACTAATGCAATGCATAAAATAAGAATGCAAATGAAATGAAGCATAAGCCAAAAAGGTTAAAAAATGGGAGGAAATTTTTTGGGGTGAAACACTCATCAAAACCAAATTTTGACTAGGTGATTTAAATCACTCTTAGCTTGATTGAACCAACATTTTTACTTAGTTGTTACGAATCAATACTTTTACACAATTGATTTGAATTATCTATATTACTTATTTAAATAATGACAAAATAGAAACATCCAAGATTTGAGCTTTGAGTATGTGATTCAAATTACACATAACATGATTCGAATTAAAATCTCAAGATGACTTAAAACCTTATTTTTTATGCATTTTTACAAGTTGTAAGATTACACATATTTCTAAGATGACTTTGGAACTTTCTTTGATCTAAAGTCAATGAGAACTATTTAGAGACTGGTAAATACATCATATAATCTAAACCTAGTTTTGACATCATTCAAATTAAAAAAAATTTTAAGCCGAGGTAGAAACACACTCACACAATGCATGCTTCAACATAAAATATAGGTCTTATTGATCAGTTATATGCATATCTTCATAAAGTCACACTTGCTTTGAATTTTCATTGTTAAACTTTTTGTCACCAACTTTACATGTATTGATTCTTTAAAAGTAAATCATTATTTGTTCTAAACTTAATACACTTTGGAGCATTCAGAGTATCATAGAAAAAGACACCTTAGAGATTTTAAATCAAATTTGCCAGTGTTGTAACACCCCAAAATTTCTTCAACTGTTTTGAGAATCTTGGTAGAAGACATGTCGACTTTCAAATATTATATTAATCCTAATAAACTCTATATTTGGTATTTATTATATTAAATATCTTCATTTAGAAGAAAAAAGTATATTATTGTCTAGTCACATGCATGATATGTGAGCTTGTGTACATGAATTTCATTGTTTAAGTTCGCATAGATGAAATTTTTGTTTTATGAATCCTTTGTAAAGAGATTTCTCATGTGTGAATTTGAATTCTCACATGTGTGAAGGAATGGAAACATGAGTTTTACATTATATAGGAACAAATTATCCCATTAATATCCATTCCAATTTTTTAATGAAGTTAATCATAAAACTTTAGCTTCTATCTTATCTTTCTCACATTATTGAAACTCATTAGTGTTTTTCATTAATCACTGTCCATGTTAAACATTTTAAAGGTCAAATAATTCATCAAAATTTGTCTACATTAAAAACTAAATTCATCTACCAACAATCCATATTCATTCAGTAGGATCAAACTTCAATACAAAAAAATAGTTGATCCAACAATCACGGCCACACCTCTAAAAGTAACAATTACATCATCACGTGAGTTAAGAAAATTAACACACATGTGTGTCTTGACTCATAGATTTCCACCTCATGCATGAGTTGCAAGTCTAAGGGGGACATATACATTACAATTGTATGACACTTCGACTTAGGAAAATTCCATCTTATATATTTTTTTTTAATTTTCACAATTTAATACTTTTTAGACCAATTATCTATTAAAATAGCCAAATGCACATGTGGTTGGTATAATAGTATATTCCTAAGTAGTACAATCCAAGTCTATCATGGACCATTCATTAAGAAAGTCCACAACTTAAAGTGGATAACATGTTCAACATCTAGGCCCACATACACTGTATATAAGGTGCTCATCTCGATGTTAGAAGAAGACATAGTACTATAACCTTCCATCGAGGTCATCCCAGCTAATTAATGCGCCTATTAGTCAGACATCTATAATAGGCCTCATCGTATATCTTAGAATAAGTTACGTTAACAAACATATATACTCATATACTAATAATCATATAAATCACATATGTGAGAATAATAACTAAATTGAGCGTACCAGAGGCCATGCAAAAAGGAGATTCACCTCATGTATGATTGCACAATCAATTATTTCACTCGCTACATGATAGCTAATACCTAGATTTTGAATAAGAGTGTCATTTTCAAGTACACCATATCACTTAGAGAGTAAACAATATGAGAAACATAAAATTGCATTGAAGCACCACGCTAATACATCATAATTAGTGTCATGAAGATTACATTGTCTCCTCAAGTTATCAATCCAGTAAATTCTTACAAGAACATATTACATTTCCTTTGAAATGTTCAAGTTAATCAGTGATTTTTCAGGATACTTTAACACTTAAGTAAATAACTAACATATTGCGTTTTGAATGATATGAATAAATAGAATAATATTAATATTATCTTATTTCTAAACATTTATTAAATCCATTTTAATAATATTAAAATAATTTTGTTCACTTTATGGTTTTAAAGAATATGTGTAAGTTTCTAAGTTTGTTCAACTTGCCCATAAACCAATATACCATATTATCAAGCTTCTTTTTTATTAAATATGTAATTCTTTATTTTAAGCATGACGTAATATTTGACAGAGTCGAAATTAAATGTATTTGATAGTAATCGAGGTAGATAGTTGTCGAAGGAGTGGTTAAATCACTCAAGTAAAGAGTGAGGAATGAGAGAAACAATTAATTAGAAAGATTGATTCTCGTTCAATCAAGATTGATTTGGATTATCTCTAAGATTGGGGTTAATTCCAACATCTGGTATCTATAGCTCTGATTGTGATCCTAAGAAGCATAGTGAAATGACTTCTCATTCGAACGAGCATTTTCCAGCGAATCTTCCAATCTTGAATGATAAGAATTATGAGAATTTGAGTAAGAAAATAATGGTGTTTTCTGTTGTCAAGATCTTTATGGCCTTGAGAAGAAAGAAGTAACACCAACTGAAGAGAATGTTACAAATGAACAAAAGGCTGCACACAAAGATTTGAAAAAAAAATTATAAAGTTCTCTTTACAATCCATCAAGGCGTTGATCCCGATAACTTTGAGAAAGTTGACGATGTATACTCAACAAAGGAAACATGAGACATCCTAGAGAAATCATTTGGAGGTGCTAAGAAGGTGAAAGAGGTAAGGCTACAAACTCACAAAAGAACATATGAATTGCTTTAGATGGAAGAAAGTGAAAGCATCACTGATTTCTTCACCAGAGTAACGAGATTAGAGAATCAAGTCAAAATGTGTGGAGAAGTGTTAACATCAAGATCAACAGTTACAAAAATCTTGAGGTCATTGGCTCTAAAATTCAATCATGTGGTAATAGCCATAGAAGAACCGAAGGATTTGTCAAGCACGACAAAAGAAGAGCTTCAAGGGATGCTTGAATCTCATGAACAAATAATGGCTGAAAGATCTGCAAGCAAGACAAAGAGTGATGCAACTCTGTAGGCGCATTAAACAAAAGAAAAAAAAAGGAATATGGAATGGTAACAAAGGTAGAGGAAGTTAGAGGAAACCAACAAGAAAGTAGTTTATCAAATAAAAAACAATCTTCAAACTAAAGCAATCACAAAGGTGGTGTTGTAGGTAGAGGAATATGCGGTGGAAGAAAACTTAACAAATACCATATTCAGTGTTATAATTGTCAAAGTTATGGACATTATGAAAGTCAATGTCGAGGAGGCAAGAAAGAAAATCAAGAAAGTGATGCAAGACTTGCAAAACACGAAGAAGAAAAAGAGATGTTACTGATGGTCACAATGAAATATGAAGAAAGATTCAAGGACCAATAGTACCTGGACTCAGGCTACTCATCACACGTGACTGGAACAAAATAGTTGTTTGTCAACATGAGTCCCTTAATGAAGAGCAAGGTGAATTTCACAAATGATAATACCCTGGCTGCTGAAAGTATTGGTGATGTTCTAATTATGAGGAAAGATGGCAAAAGGTTAATAATTTCCAATGCACTGTACATACTATGCATGAAAAGCAATTTGCTTAACACGAGACAACTGATAGAGAAAAACTACTAAGTGTTGATCGAAGATAAGATGGCGAGAGTTCTCAACTTAGAAGATAGGTTAATCTTGAAGGCACATATGTCTTAGAACATGACCTTCAAGATTGAACTCATTGTGATGGAGCACAAGTATCTAGTAACTGTAGATAATCGAGATGAATGGTTGTGGCACTACAGACTTGACCATCTCAACTTGAAAGACATAAAAATAATATAAAGAAAAGAAACATGGTTTCAGGAACACCAGAAATCGACATTCTAAATGAAATGTGTGAAGAATGTGTTCAAGCAAAACAACACAAGAATAACTTCATCAAACATGTAGGAAGCAAGTCAAAGGAAATTCTTGAAGTCATATATTCATATGTGTGTGGTCCTATCCAGGTAGATTCAATTGGAGGTAATAAATACTTTGTCACATTCATAGATGATTTAAGTTAAAAACCATGGACATGTCTAATCAAGAAGAAAAATGACGTGCTTGAGGTGTTCACAAAATTTAAATCTATGGTGGAAAGACAAAGTGGTCGAAAGCTTAAAACCCTAAGAACCGATGATCGTGAAGAATGTATGTCGAAATATTTCAATGTATTATGTGAGAAAGAATGAGGTGGTGCCACCCTACACTCCACAACAAAATGGAAATGCATAAAGGAATAATATAACCATCATGAGCACGGTGAGGAGTATTCTAAGAGGTAAGCACCTATCGAATGAATTATGAGGTGATGTTGTGTCAACTGGAACATACATCCTGAACATATGTCAGACTAAGAAGCAAGAAGGAATCACACCAGAAGAATATTGGTCTGGTGTGAAGCCTAACTTAGGTCATCTTAAGGTGTTTGGGTCTATAACACATAGACATGTACCTGATCAGTTGAGAAGGAAGCTTGATGACAAGTATAGACAAATGATCCTGATAAGATATCATTCGAGCGATGAATACAAACTGTTTAATCCCCTGAATAAGCAAATTGTGATCAGCAGTGACATAATCATAGATGAGCTAAAAGAGTGGGATTGGAAAGGAAAGGTCAAGAAGGATTCAATGAGAATCCTATGTGATGAACCAACTAGTGAGGTTGACTGAGAAGTTCGACAAGAAGAAATAAGAGGTTAATCAGGCACAAGCAGACCTCAAAGAATAAGAAACATGTTTGCAAGGTTACTGGAATATGTGATTACATGAGATGATGTGGTCAATGGTGAGGGTGAACTTTTTCATTATGCTTTATATGCAGATACTGAGCCAGTCAATGTCACTGAGGCATTGAAGGACTCAAAATGGATGCAGGTGATAAATGAAGAACAGAAGTTTATAAAAGTTAACAATACCCGATCACTAGTCAAATTGCCACAAGGAAAAAAAACAATTGATGTGAAATGGGCTTATAAAGTGAATATGAACTCAAAAAGAAAAGTAACCAAACACAAAGCAAGACTTGTAGCCAAAGGATTTCTTCAGAGAGAAGGAATCCGCTTTGATGAAGTTTTTGTATCAGTTGCTAAGATTGAAACTATCAGGTTGGTTGCTGGTATAACAAACATGAACAACTGGTATATGTGTTAGATGGGTTTAAAATGTGCATTCTTGAATGGCCCCATAGATGAAAAAGTTTATGTTCCATAACCATTTGGGTTTGTAAAACATGGCCAATAAAGCAAGGTATACAAACTACACAAAACCTTATATGGACTCAAGCAAGCTCAAAGAGCTTGGAATAACAAGATAAATGGCTTTTTAAGAGAGAAGGAATTTGTCAAGTGCACGACTAAGCATGAAATATATGTCAGAAGAAGCAGAAGTGAACAACTGGTACTATGTCTTTATGTCAACGACCTGTTGATAATAAGTAGCTGCAAGAAGGAGATCGAAAACTTCAAAGGTGATCTGAGCAAGAAGTTCGAAATGTCTGACCTGGGAAACATTTCATACTTCCTTGGTATAGAATTCTACAAAAGTAGTTAAGCATAATGATGAATCAAAGAAGATATGCAAGTGAAATACTCAAAAGATTTGAGATGGAAGACTACAATGCAATTCGACACTTGCTGAACCAAAACTACAATTGTTGAAAGATTCAGATGAAAATGACGTCGATCTAACTCAATATAGATGACTCATTGGATCGTTGAGATACTTTTGTCACACAAGACCTAATCTAACATACAATGTATGTATGACGAGTATATTCATGCAGGAGCCAAATGTATCACACATAGCAGCCACAAAGAGGGTACAAAAGCATCTCAAAGGAACTTTCGACTGTGGAATTTTGTTTCCTTCAATGCAAACTAGTGGATCACACCAACTCAAGTTGGTGTGGTGATGTTGAGGATAGAAAATCCACAACTGGGTATGTGTTTATGTTAGGTGGTGCACCAGTTGCTTGAAGTTCAAGAAAATAACTAGTAGTAGCGCTGTCATCATGTGAGACGAAGTACATAACTGCCTCCCCATGTGCATATCAAGCAACGTGGATGATAACATGTCTGTTATAAATATGGCAAAGAAGCCGTTAGCACATGGAAGAAACAAACACATTAAAATGAGGTTCCATTATCTTCGAGAGCAAGTAGCAAATGAGAAGTTGAACTTGGAACACTATAGAACTGAGAATCAGATTGCAGACATCTTGACAAAGGCACTGCATGTCGAATTGTTTAAGAGATTAAGAACAATGATGAATGTAGATAACTTAGACATAATGAAATAGATGGTGTGTTAAATATGTAATTTTTTGTGTTAATCATGTTGTAAGATTCAATAGAGTCGAAGTCAAACGTGTTCGATAGTAGTCAAAGTAGATAATTATCGAAGGAGTTAACCTTGACAGAGTTAAACTTAACATTTATTTTGTTAGTTAGTTAAAGATTACTTGGTGTGCAAGTAAATTCATATTTAATTTAGAGGCACCCTAACATTGTAAAAAAACTGGGTTGAATAAGAGAAAGTCAGTGAGAATAAACGCACAGAGAGAAACTCTACATAATTTGATCCATCTAATCTTCCCCTTTCTCCTAAAACCTTTCAAATTATTGTGCGGCAGAATCATCTTGCAACCAAGTTGTAGTTAAATCACTAGAGTAAAAAGTGAGGAACGATCAATAAAAAAGATTGGTTCTTATTCAATCAAGATTGGTTCATATTATCTCCAAGATTGAAGTTAATTCCAACAACTTTTATATGTTACAAACTTTTTCACTACTTAATGAACAAATATTTAAACAAGTTTTTCAGTCATAAGAATAAACATCTAAAATAAACATACTAGGTCTAAAAATGCTAACCATCATTTTAAACATAACTATTTCATATCAATATATTTCTCATATATCACTGGTAAAATTATGTACGTTAATAAAAAAGTAATAAAATATAATGATTTGATTTAAGTTTTAGATAATCGATTTTAAATGATTGAAACTGATACTAAACAAATAGAGATCAAAGTTAATTAATTTGATTTAGATTTGAACATAAACCAAATAAGAATCAATTTTATTAGTTTACTTCAAATATGTTGGTAGAAGTGTAATGATTCAAATTTTAAAAGAAAATGAATCCAAACTAATAAAAAAAATAATTAATTTGGTTTTTAAAGTCCTTTTTCAAAAAACTTAAACCAAAACCAAATCAATAAAGAATACAACTAGCAAAATAAGGACGAATCACCATAATATTAAAAGGCTTAAAGATTGATTCAAAAAAATAATAATACAAACATGCAGTTATACATACCTAAAAAAGTAAAAAACGATGATAAAAAAATACAACCGGAACCTGAACATAAAGAACAGTCATCAGAAGAACATCCCAGGTACTCAAGAGAATAAAACAAAGACGAATGATGATTAATAACAACAACGCGACAATAATAATCAAACCTATATCATCACGAAGCTGCGTAAAGGTAGGCATGTACCTGACAATAGAACTAACATGAGAAGGACTCAGAAGGTTGAAAAACATATTCAGGAAAATAAGAATGGTCAGAAAGATAGCAAAACTTTCAACATGCAAATGGATAAAGGTAAAACGATGATAAATAATCATACCAAAACGACAGTGAATGACTTGATACATGCATTTGCGATAAAAAAATAAGATTATCAACAAGGTTAAAAAATTGAATATTTACAAAGGAAAAAAGCCAATCAGAAGTGAGAATTGCTTGAACTAACACTCCATAGTTAGATGCCACACCGATGCAAGCCTAAAAACAAAATGATTATGAGGTTTAGGTGCCATTTTCTACATAGAAGACAATGTCACATTGAAGGAATGCAGATGGTATAAGCAAGAGAAGAATGATCTGTTAGCCGCTGAAGCGATGACGATAAAACTTACGATTAAGCGAGCAGTTAGTAGGATATATAAGGAGATTTCATTCGAATATGATAACAAAGAAATTATAGAGATTCTTAATAAAGGCGAAGAAAACGTCCTATAAAATTACCATTCTTAATAAACGTGAAAATTGTCTTTTTTTTTTATTATAAATCAAGACATAGTAATACAATATTAAATTACTAATTAAACCCTCTTGAGGGGCTCTTGATAAAATATATCAACAAAGAATTGATTAATTTGATTTTTTTTTTGTAAGTTATTGCTTTTTAAAAATAAAAATTGTTAACTAACATCTCATATCCATTTAACTCAACAAACAAAAGTAAGTTATTTCACCCATCTATTTGATTTTATCCAAACAAGTTGATATTTTAAAAAATAATTAAGAATCAGCTTTTCTTTAACACTATAAAATTTTCATATTATCAAAATAAATACCTATGTTACAATAAAAACTGATAGATGATGATTAAAAAATAAATTAGATTTAAGATAAAACTAGTAATTAAGTGAATAAAATAACATAGATAGATGAGGGAGTTTGAGATGCAAAATAAATAAAATTGTTGAATTTACAGAGAAATGCAGCGCGCGAATTGAAACAAATAGACTAGTATTAGGATTCATTCACTCACAATTCAATTTAAAACCCTAATAAACCCAATGTCAATGTCAATGGCGAAGGAAGTTGGTACTAGACGGGACCTACTCCAACGGTGGAGGAGCATCGAGGAAGAAGAAGGCGACGCCGACGACGATGATCCCACTCGCCTCCATCTCCACAAAGAGAAATGGTTCGTTCTCTCACATATCCATCCTTTTTATCTCTTAACCTATTTCTTCTTGCTCATTTGTATCTTCTCACCATAGGTTTGCAGATGCGTATAAATTTCTAATTTCCTTGCCTACTGACAATCATATATGGTGTGGTTCCTGGGATATTATGGGCCCTCTTCTGGAGACTTTTTACAATTACTACAAAGACGACCGCAAACAATCTCCTCTCAGGCAGCTGTGGAACAGAATCTCTGATGAAATGCGCCACTGCCTGCAGTGTATTTCCCAGCATCATCAAGCCCAAGACACTTATAGTATGGAGTATGACTCTACCTCCATCGCTCCTCTTCTTCAGATCTTGAGAAAGCTTGATTATGAGAGGGTCACATCGCACCTCACTGATATCAATGCAAAAATAATAGGGAAACAGTATGATTCTGCACGTGATAATGCTCAAGTTGTTAATGTCTTGTATGAGGTACCTGTTTTTTCTGATGCTAGAAATGAACATTATGGTGTAATTTGATTCATGTAGCAGTCCTTACATAGTGGGATAAGACTTGATTGTTGCTGAATAAGTACTAGAAAAATGTTTACTAATTTGTTTTCTGTTTTCCTTACTATATGATACCATATCTTATTTTCTATTCAATTTTGAAATAGGTATTGATGTTCCCAATTCTCTTAGATTATCAGCCTCTGTGCACTGAGTTTGAGTTGTTTGTTGAGGCTATTGATAATAAGCACGAACTGGCTTTGTCTGGACATCAACAATTTCCGGTATTTTTTCTTTCTTTTCCCTGCTGTGTATTTCTGCTTGAAGTTCCATTATTTTTTTAAGACATTCAACCTATTTTATTCCAGGGAGTGTATGCATTACTTTTTTGCAAGAGAAGCGTTCGTTCTGTTGGATACCGCCTAGCAGGATCAATGGGAAGAGTAAGGTACTCATTTGTTGGTTGACGTGAAATAGCTTCAGCTATGCTAGTTGTAATTTCATTTTGCAGTTGTTAATGCGCTGTGGAACTTGTGTTTTCTGAAACCAATTCGTGTATATCTATAAATCCCAGAAAAGGTATTTAGTAAATATCTTATCTTGAAACCATGTTTTTGACTCAAAAAAGACATGAAGAAGTGAACTGTGAACCCAAATTTTTTAAATGCACAGTAGGATGTTGTTATTACCAATTACCGTTGATAAAGTCATGGAAATATACCATGTTACTTATCTTTTATTTGGTACTGTATTCACATATATTTTTCTCCTTCCAGACATTTTAAACATTTGTCTTTTTGGCAACGATTAACGATTGTGTATGCGCATGCTTAGGAGCGCAGTAGACTTGGAACCTCTGCAACCATTGCTTAAGAAATTTATTGGCTGTTTAGAGGCAGATACTTTGCCATTGGTTATGGAGACTTCAACACCAAAAACTCCGCTGGATCGCATGTCCATATGGATTGGTATCAAATCACTGTAAGTAGTTTGTTTTTCTCTTCTTTTATTAGTATCAAGATTTAGCTTAGTCAGCTCTTTTGTAATATTGACATGGTACATTTTGACGCATGTCTTGTGAAGACTTGGTTTCTTGGATCCTCCAGCTTTTGAAGAAGGGATATTGGAAAATTATCCCTTTTTTCTTGATATTGTACTCAATCATATTAGTGGCGATTCACTTGAATTTTCACATGCTGTTACTTGCTTGAGACTACTTTTTGAAATGCTCGGTACACATTTTCCTTTTCCAATTCCTAAAGTTACTTGTTTCCCCTTTCTTTTTCCTTAACTTTAAAATATTTGTTTTTCTGACATTTTCTTTTGGCTTGGTTTAAGGCTGTAAGCTTTGGTTAAGCTCTACACTGTCTCCAAATGCAATGCGCAACACTCTACTTGGTCAGTGCTTCCATATTCGCAATGAGAAAATCCATATAGATATTTTTGGTCTATTCCAACCCTTTCTACAGGCATGTGCGTATTATTAATCTGGTGTTTCTTTGTTTGCTTGCTCTGTGTGTGTGTTTTGTTTTTTGTGGGCGGGTGGGGGGTGGAGAAGGATGGCTTGTTTTGCTGCTGACATTATTTGAATGTCTGATCAAATCTTCCAGTCTCTTGAAGCTTTGCATGATGGGGAGCATGAAAAGCAACGTAGGCATTTTCTCTATTTTCTCCTTCATCAAGTGCCAGCAAGCAGTAACTTCAGCATTCTAACAAGAAGATTGGCATGTCAGGTTAGTACATTTAGATTTTTGCATGGTGGCTGTTGCATGGCTTGTGTAGCTTTAGTAATTGATGAATAGAATATGTTTGGGCTTAGCTTAGTTGCTATGTTTTCAGATGGCACTTCTTATTGTACACCGGGGTTACAAGATGAGCCCGCCTTGCCCTCCTTTTGAGTGTGCACATATGTGGTATGTAGTTCTACTCTCCCTCTTGTCTGTCTGGGTTTAAATTCAAATTTTGGAACTTAGAAGACACTGCTAACTAAAAGAGAAGTAAATTTACCTATCTTCAGTTTAACAATGCAAAAAATAGGGACTAAGAAATTGACTTAAATGGATAGAGCCTAAGAGGAAAGTAAAAGTAAATGGCTCTATAGATGGACTTCGCGTGGATAATTTTTGCGACTATCCATTGGATCTATTAATCATTGTTATCTCTAAATATACGACAAATATAAGAAATAGTGGCCACATATTGTTCTAGCAAATGACTTAGAATGCAGTCATACTTTCTATTTACCAAGACGTAAAGAAATCCTTTTAATTATATTTCTTTCTAAAAATGTAAGTTGTGTCATATTTATAGATATTCCTTTTGTAGGTACATTAAAACTTAATGAGAAGGCCAAAATTGTCTGGAGTTTCTTGATCTGTTTAGTAAATATCGCAATACGGGTTTATCCTTTGAATCTAGTTCCCATCACTGATCCTGCTCTTCGAAGCAAATGTACTTTGCATGAACTGCCAAGTACACTAATCACAATATTCTGATTCAAACTACGGAAACTTTGGATTAACAACAAATCTTTGCATCCTTTAGTTACTGCTTCAATCAGTTGCTTTCAGATAAGGAAATTTTGTCATCTTAGCTAACAGACAAGGAATTCACTTCAATAGATGGGTACATTTTTTGGTCCAACTGCCTTACTTTTTTTTTAAGGCAAATAGAATATAAATATATAAAATAAAAGGAGGGCATTATCGGCCAAAGTACAAGAGCATAGAAATCTGACGATAGTAATTATAGTTTCGATCCTCTTCTCTAATGTCGAGTCTGTTAGAGTCTGGTGAGATATTATATCCTTCATTAAATAAATTGTAGAAATACGTTTTCCACCTATCCTTTATATATATATATTTTTTTGTGAATTAATAAGTCTTTGCTTTCTTCATCTTTAACACACTTCACTTGATTCAAATCTCTAGCCTTTCTTTCTCATCCCTTAGCAAGCCTATATATAGATTTTTCTCCCTCCTTGGTTCCTAGAGATTGGTATAATCCGTCAAAAGCTTGGGTTATTGCTTTACTTACCGCCTTCTTGTTCTCATTCTTAACTTGTATTTTTTCCATGTTTCGGAATTTTTACACCTAGACCACTCTTTAAAGAGTCCTTTTTTACTTTAACTTTACTCTGGACACTTTCATTCCACCACTATGATTCTTTATCCCTAGGTCCAAAACCTCTTGATTCACCCAACATTTCTTTAGCCACTTTACTAATCTCTTGGACCATCTTGTTCCACATATCATATGCCCTTCCTTGTGGTTGTCTAAACCCTCCCTCCAAGATCTTGTGTTGGAGAATTTCTTGTTTTTCACCCTTCAAATGCCACCGTTTGATCCGTGGCGCTACCATATGACTTCTTCTCTTTGCTCTCCCTTTAATTCTTACATCAATAACCAAAACTCTATGTTAGGTAGTCAGACTCTCTCTCGGAATAACTTTACAGTCCAAGCAAATCTTCTTATCTGACTTCGTGATAAGAAATATATTTGAAAACATGTCACCCCACTTTTATATGTGATAAGATGTTCATCTCCTTTCCTAAACCATGTATTTGCTATAGAAAGATCCAAAGACGACGAAAACTCCAAGATGAATTTACTCTCCGCATTCACCTCCTCTAAGCTAAACCCCCCAATGCACATTCTCAAAACCTCTTGCCATGCTACCTACATGTCCATTGAGATCCCCACCTAGAAAAAACTTCTCTCCTTGGGGTATATCCTTAAGTAAACCTTTCAAGTCCTCCCAAAATTTTACCTTCAGGTATTCTGTTAACCCAACTTGAGGTACGTACGCACTAATAACATTAAAGGTGTCTTGTTCCACTACAAATTTCAAGACTATGATTCGATCTCCTACTCTTTTCACATCCACAATATCCTTCTTCCACTCCATATCCACAATAATTCCCACTCCATTTCTTGATCTAACTTTTCTGGTGCACCAAAGCTTAAATTCCGATTTGTCTAATTCTTTCGCTTTTTCATCTGTACACTTAGTTTCTTGTAGGCATATAAAATTGATCTTCCTCCTAACCATAACATCCACTATTTCCATAAATTTTTCAGTAAGTGTGCCTACATTCTATGATTTTAGCGAATCCTCCTCTTATGAACCAACTTCTTTACCCACACTTGTTCATGAAAAATATGGGAACCCTTGCTTAGTTTTCACTACATCCGGGCGGCGATGTAGCAACCCTTGCTCTTTTGACACTGTACTCAAGCCATACAACGCGTTGCTTACGGGCAACGGCCTAGCATTCACATTATTTCGTAGTTGATCCATGTCATAGAGATTTGGAAAAGTTTTACGTCGCATGTCGATTGCCTACCACAACCCTCTTCTTTTATCCGGGCTTGGGACCGGGCATGTATAGCAAAGCTAAAAAGAAAGCATAATTAGAAATATTTTCGAGAGAAAATGTGGAAAAAAGTTAAACTAGGAAAGGGGTAGAAAATATCAAGCATAGATGAATCTTTGAGAAAGTGCTCCACTATGAAAAATATCACTTTGAGAAGTTCATAAGCAATATCTTAACTCATCTATATTCTAATCTAATAGAATTGTATCTGGCGGTCCAGTCTATAACAGACTCTAAATAGACTGTAAATAATTCTAACAGCTGACTGCATCAGCTCTGTAACAATTATTGCACATGCAGAAACATCTTCACAGAACAGAGACTCGAACTACACACACGTCGTGCACTCTATTCTTGTTACATTCTACTTATTTCTCAGAAAGTCAGGAAAAACTGATTTTAAATTTAACGAGTTGAGGCACAGTATCAGGTCTTGTTTGGTGATGCATTTCCATTTCCACCATAGACAGATATGGGCTAGGATAATGACTTGATGAATTGTATAATGTTAGTGTACAGATTGAACTGTCAGAGAACTTGTACAAAAACCACTACTGCATTTCTTAGATGAATGAATTTAATCATACGGGGATGTGTATGATATTCTTGGATTACTCTTCTGTTCATTACCTGACTATTTTTCAACCTTTGTGTTGGACAGGGGACCCTCGCTCGTCTCATCTTTGAAGGACTCCTCACTTCACAGTTCTTTGAGGCAACCTGCTTTTGACCTTATACAGACAATCATAGTATCAGATGCTACTGCTTTAATATATTCAGTGCTGAATTGCTGCGTAACTCGTAGCATTGATAGTAGCATGGCATACAAGTTCCTTAAATTGGATGATGAAACTGATGATATTTTGCTGTCATCTATTCTAGATGGCGAAGAGCAGGATTGTAATAGTTCTTGGAGTGAATTCAATGTGCAGAGTGGTATAGCCTCTCAAGAGTGCCGAGATTGGATGTGCATTCCAATGTTATGGGTTGATGTTTTAGTTGATATCAATCCTTCAATTCTTCCACTTTCATTTTCCAAAGCTATTTTTTGGGCACGATCTCGTTTTCCGATGGTAGAGGTTGAGAGCAGTGCTGAAATGATGCTTCCAGTCGGATCTTGCCTTTCATCTTTTGCTGCAGAAATATCATCTTCGTTTGGGTGGAGAGTTCCAACTGGATCTAATGATGGTGGTGATGGAAACAAATCTAAGAACTCAGTTGAAGTGTTGACTATGTCTTCTCCTTTAATAAGAACATTTAACAGGTTGAACACCAGCTTGATTTCATATTCATCTTATGTTATATTGAAGTTTGATGGCCTTATGCTTTTTAGTTAGAAGAAGGTTTTTAATTTAAAGACTAAGTAATTTGGAGTTGCACCTCAGGTTCACTACACATTTTTTGGTTCAGATGAGACAAGGAGAACTTCGAAGTCAGTGGATTTGGGAACCACTAATGAGTCAAAGTTTGATCCTTTCGCTATTGGATCCAAATGACGTAATACGCCAAATTTATCTTATACTTATAGATCATGTGTTATTGCCCTTGTCGAAATATGACGAGTTTTGTTCTCATTCTTTTTCTTATTTGTGAGATACAATCTAAGATACGCCCTTTGCCCTTTCCATGCAGGATGTTAGACAGTTTGGAAAGTCTATGTTGGAACAAGTTTCAAATACTCGTGGTCTTTCTTGTGGTTTGAAGTTTCTTTGTTCTCACAGACCCTCGTTACATGCAACTATTTTGGGACTAAAACATGCTATGAAACTGGTAATATTTTCAGCAAATGTTCCTGGATAATAGTGTGGTTGCTATCTATCTTTCCTTTGTGTGTGTGTAAAAGAGAAAAGATCATGAACTTGTTGTGCTCTTTTTTTTTGTGCCGAGTCAAAAAGCTATTTTGTGATTTGTGAATTTGTGTATCCATGTTGAATTATGTTTGTCTGGTCACTGATCATGTCTAGTCACTGGATAATTTTTAGATAGTTGAATATTTACTATGCACATAGTATTAAATCATCTTTGGTAATCACAATTTTTGTATTTATGGGTCAACTTTGCAGAGATTCCAGTGCAAATTTTAGATTTTGACAACCTTGGTCTAGTGATCATTTGACCAATTGCCCTTTTTTTCTTTCCAATGTTGCTGATATCAGTGTTTCCATGCTAGGTCCAACTGGATTCTGTTCTGTTGAAGTTTCATACTTTACATCATTTTTGGTTTCTTTTATGCAAATTACTCAAAGATGAGGGTGTACTTGGCCCAGAGTTACCCGAAAGTAGACATGGTGACTCAAGTGTGCCAAAGTTCTCTTCACAAGGCGGGTTTTTGAAACAGCCAGCTTTTGATTCTCTGCCTGTGGATATTGATAAACATGTTATCAACGTGGAACCAAAAATAAAGGAAACATTTAGTCGCTTACTATCTGAAATGGCATGGCCTGTTTTCTGTAGGTGCCTGGTAAAAGGCAAGGAATTCATTGATTACAACTTCTGCCAGGTATTATGTTGTCTGTTGTTTTCCTTTGTGGAATTGTATTTTTTTTTTTTCTGGTAATGTTAAGTAGCATTTTTAAATACTTTGTTATTTCACACTCAAAATACATTCAGCTCATTGCTTTTATAATGCTTTCATCATTTGATGTCATACAAATATGAAACTTACTTGGCTACTGTCCATAATTTATTAATGAACATTTTTGTAAATGATTTGATACGTTAATTTTTGCTGCTGATTTCTGAATTCAGGTTTAAATGAGTAATTGAGATTTCATCACATTTGAGTTTTATTTAGCTTTTCCAACTTCACTCTTTGAATTTTCTCTCTAGCATCAATAAATTTGTTTTACAAAAGAAAGTTGGCTTATTTACTTTTGCAGTTCTCAGATCACCTGGGTTGTAGAAGCAGGAAGTACTTCACATTTAATAGTTCTTTATTGTTTCAGATGACTTGTGTTCGGTTGCTCGAGATTCTCCCTGTTCTTGTTGACAAACTCTTCCTATTTGGTGGAGAAGAGCTTAGAAATTTCGCAATGCTGGTCAAAAATAAATTGGGTGTCAAATGGATTAACAGTCTCATGGAATGGGGAAAGTCAATGCTAAAAGTTGTAATTATTTATTGGAAACGAGCACTTACTTATTTACTGAATCTGTTCAAAGGTTCTAGTAATAAAACTTCTGCATCAGCAATCATGATCATTGAAAATCTTATTATGAGCAGTGAGTTTTTTTTCTTTTCTTTTTCATGTACTTGTTTTCTCCCATGTTTCTATGAGTTCTATGGCATTAATATGTTTTGTTTTTGTTTTGTATTGTCAATTTAGATGGTTATACCTTGGAAGAATTGACAGAACATGTCTCTCGCCTGACCATGTCTCTATCTAGTGAAGACTCTCATAATTTTCAGGATGAAAATGCGAAGTTCAAATCATCATTAACTAAAAGCATGTCTTTTAAAAATAACTTTTTAAGTTCTGATATTCATTCTTCATCCACGGAAGATAAAGGCTTACAAACTTTGGACTCTGAAGTGATGACTGGCAAAAAAGATACGGAAACTATAGTTATTCTTTCAGATGATGAATTTGAACCAAACGTGTTTTCTAATTCCATTTTATCAGTTAGTGAGACAGGTCAAAACACATCTGATGGCAACATAATGCCTCACACTGCTGGTAATAGTTCACCAGCATCTGACTGTGCAATCCAGAATGTTGCTTACATGAAAACTTCCAAGGAAATAAAGGAGGCCTTCCAGAAAAAGGATACTGCTGAAGCTTTCAGTCTTTCTTCTCAGAAACAAGACTCTGGTAATTTACGGAATAAGCTGGCAGTTGCTCCATATGTTGATTCAAAGGGCCCAGTGAGTTGTAAGAGGGAAGGAATTTCAAAATCCAAGGATAGGGTCAATTCGATAAAATCTTCTGTTGAAACTGTTAGTGCTAATAGTTTGAATAGAACCAGCAGTAATATGGCATCCAAAATTAGTGACACTCTGTCACGTCCTAGTGACAAAGTTTCAAGTGATTTTCGGGATTCTGAAGATGACCCGCTAGAAACTGCATTGAAATCTGTGGGGCGTACCCAGTTGTATGTACCAAAGCCCACTTCAATTTTGAAAAGACAAGTTATTCAACTAAAAACTACTGTTGAAAACAGATCCGGTTCTCTTCATAAGGCAGGGGACCAAACGAAAAGATTCAAGCCACCAAGTTTGGATGATTGGTATAAACCTATTCTTGAAGTAGATTATTTTGCAATAGTTGGTTTGTCATCTGCAAGAAAAGATGAAAGCCGAGCTGTTAACAAATTAAAGGAAGTTCCTGTATGTTTTCAATCAGCTGAACAATATGTGGAAATATTTCGACCATTAGTTTTGGAGGAGTTTAAAGCACAACTTCAAAATTCTTTTCTTGAGATGTCTTCGTGGGAGGAGATGTTTTATGGAAGCCTTTCTGTGATGTCAATAGAGAGAATTGATGATTTTCATATTGTTCGTTTTGTCCATGACGATGGTGATTCTGCATCATGCAAGAGCTTTTCAGAAAATGACTTTGTTTTGCTATCGAAAGATCCTCCACAAAAATCTAATCATGATGTTCACATGGTTGGAAAGGTATACTGTTCTCTTTATATGATTTATATAGGGAGTTTTCTCACTAGTCTATAAAGTCCTGTAGTTGATTCTTTTGGGCTATGCATTATAGAGTATGTGCAAAATGTAAAGGTTGAAAGTGATGGGAAATCTCTTGATATTTGCATTGTACAATAAAAATTCAGAAAGTTTGCAGTTGTAACATAACTTTTTTTCAGTCCACCTCACATATGTTTGCCACTCCAGTCTGAGATGGGAGTGAAAAGTTAAAACATCTTTATCCCACCCCATTTTCACTCTCCTCTTCATATTCTCCCTTCCTAAACAAGTACTGCCTTAATGATTCTTGCAAATGATGATTTTTTTTTTGTTGGCAAACCATGTCAATTTTTCTGATAATTGATTGCTAATCCAATGCTCCCGTGGGTTGTTTTCGTTTTAACTATTGAGATTGACGGTTAAATAAGAATGGATAGAAGAGGTAAAAGTTAATGTTCTGATGAAATCTGAATATAAATTGTTATTTCTCATTTGACATAACTGTCGACTCATATATACATGAACTGAAATTAGCTGGCTCCCCGATGTGGCAAACACTAGCCTCAATCCAATGTTGCAAACACTAGCCTCAATCCAATGTGGCTTTTCTCATCAATGCAACTTGAATAATGGAAACCAAATAATTCTGTCATGCTAAAGCAGTCAATATGTGTTTGCAGGTTGAAAGGCGTGAGAAAGACAATAAAAGAAGTTTAAGTATCATTATCATACGGTTCTATTTTCAAAACGGTTCTTCACGTTTAAATCAAGCTAGAAGAAATCTCACTGAGCGAAGTAAATGGCATGGATGCCGAATAATGAGCATTACCCCACAAATTCGAGAATTTCATGCACTGTCATCTGTAAAACACATTCCCTTACTTCCGCTCATTTTAAATCCCGTCAAGGATTCCTTTTGTCATGATGAATTTAAAGAAGTAGATCTCAGCAAGTTGTGCCAGTCATTGCAGCAAACTCTGAGGTCATCTTTTAATGTCACTCAACTCCAAGCAATAAGTGTTTCTATTGGAAGGGCGAAGGCAAAGAAAACTGTAGAGTTATCTCTTATTCAGGGTCCTCCTGGTATGAGGTCTACCCCGAGCTATCTCTTAATTTTGGAGATCTTATAACTTTTTACGAATGATTTTTACTCAGAAATTTGCATGTTTGTCATGTATATGCAGGAACTGGGAAGACACGTACTATTGTTGCAATTGTCAGTGCCCTTCTAGCTTCTTCTCCACATAAGATGAATGGTCTAAAAAATCCTTTAGATGAAAACAGGACCCAAAATTCTTTTTCCACTTATTCAAGACCTAAGATTAACCAGAGTGCTGCCATTGCGAGGGCATGGCAGGATGCAGCCATGGCTAGGCAATTGATTGATGATGGCCAGAGTTCATCAAAATCTTTAGAAAACTGTGCGAGACGAAGGATTCTTATCTGTGCTCAATCTAATGCTGCTGTAGATGAATTGGTATCAAGAATTTCTAGCCCTGGTCTTTATGGAAGTAATGGGAAAATGTACAAGCCTTATCTTGTGAGGGTTGGAAATGCTAAAACAGTCCATCAAAATTCACTCCCATTTTTTATTGATACACTTGTCGATCAACGTATAGCAGAAGATAGGATGCATTCAAAAGATGGGAAGAATGATTTGAGAGTAGATTCATCAGCAGTGTTGCGGTCTAATATGGAGAAACTGGTCGATTCTATTAGGTTCTATGAAACCAAGCGTGCTAACTTAAGGGATGGGGATTCTGATGTTAAAAGTCGCGTGGGGGATGAGACAAAAATGTCTGATGCTGAAATTGAAAAGAAGTTATGCAAACTGTATGAGCAGAAAAGGCAAATATATAAAGATCTTCGGAATGTTCAGGCTCAGGAGAAGAAAACCAATGAAGAAACCAAAACTCTTAGGCATCAGCTGCGGAAGTCTATACTAAGGGAAGCTGAGATAGTGGTAACTACATTGAGTGGATGTGGTGGAGACCTTTATGGAGTTTGCTCCGAGAGAATGTTATGCTCCAAGTTTTGGGTTCCTTCTGAACATACTCTTTTCGATGCTGTTGTAATTGATGAAGCTGCCCAAGTATATATAAATATCTCTGCTGCTATAAATAATTTGTTTATAATCTTCTAGTTTCCATTTTGCCTTATGACCTGTTTCTATTGTTACAGGCTCTTGAGCCAGCAACTCTAATTCCTCTTCAGCTTTTAAAATCAAATGGAACCCAATGTATTATGGTAAGAGTTACTAACTCAAACTTTCTAAGTTCAGATATTGGGCAAGTAATTTGACTTACCTTTGTTATGTATTCAAGGTTGGTGACCCAAAGCAGCTTCCTGCAACTGTCTTATCAAATGTTGCAAGTAAATTTCGTTATGAGTGCAGCATGTTTGAACGTTTACAAAGGGCTGGGCATCCTGTTATTATGCTTACTGAACAGGTACTTTAGTTTTCTTCAGGATATATGATCCAGAAGCGTGCTTTTGTTAGGGAAGTTTATAAGGAGCCTAATAACAAGGCTCTGCAAGTTTAACACAGAATATTTTTTGTTTTAAGTTAGTTTTTGTTAGTCAGTTAATTTTGGCTGTTTTGTTAGTTAATTAGGGTTGTTGTGATCCTGTAGAAAAGTATATGGGTGATAATTCTGTTATATTATTTTGAAGAAAAAAGGGCTCCTTTTATAGGAGAGAAATACAAAATTAACTCCTTTATTTTAGGAGTAATATAATGACACTTAAACAAGAAAATAAATAGTATTAAATAATAAATATTAACACCCCTTTCAAGTTGGTGCATAGATGTCAATCATGCCCAACTTGTTGATCAAGTATTCAAATGTTGATCTTCCCAAGCTTTTGGTCAATATATCAGCGGTCTGTTGATTGGAAGGGATAAATGGCAAGCAGAGAGTACCAGAGTCTATCTTTTCTTTGATGAAATGACGATCGATCTCGATATGTTTAGTACGATCATGTTGAACCGGATTATGAGCTATGCTTATAGCTGCCTTGTTGTCACAGTACAATTTCAATGGGAGTTCTACCTCTATCTTCAGTTCTTTTAGGACTCTAAGAATCCACATACCTTCACAAATTCCTTGAGCCATTGCTCTAAACTCAGCTTCAACACTACTTCTTGCAACTACTCCTTGTTTTTTGCTTCTCCAAGTCACTAGGTTCCGCCACACATATGTGCAATAACCTGAAGTTGATTTTCTATCAATAATGGACCCTGCCCAATCTGCATCAGTGAATATTGCCACATTTTTATTATTGGTCTTCTTGAAGAATAACCCGTTGCCAGGAGTTGCTTTTAAGTATTTCAAGATTCTGTTCACAGCTTCAAGGTGTTCTTCATATGGTGCATGCATGAATTGACTCACAACACTAACAGAGAAAGCAATGTCAGGACGAGTATGAGCCAAATATATTAATTTTTTAACCAACCTCTGATATCTTCCAGTGTCAACTGGTGTGTCCCCTTTCTCCCAAAGTTTGACACTTTGGTCCATCGGTGTGTCAGCAGACTTACAACCACTCATACCTGTCTCTTGTAGGAGATCAAGAACATATTTTCTCTGAGAAACAACAATTCCTTTCTTTGACCTTGCTACTTCCATGCCAAGGAAATACTTGAGGGGACCCAAGTCTTTGATTTCAAAATCTGCTGCCAAGTTTCTTTTTAATCTCCATTTCTATCTCATCATTACCTGTAAGAATAATATCATCAACATAGACTATCAAAACAGTTATCGTTCCATTTTGACCTGACTTTGTGAATAAAGTATGATCTGCTTGTCCTTGAGTATATTCCTGTTTCTTCACAGACTGAGTAAACTTTTCAAACTAAGCTCTCGAAGATTGTTTCAACCCGTACAAGGACTTCTTTAGTTTACACACCTGTGACCCAAAGGTTTCTTCAAACCTGGAGGACAATCCATATATACTTCTTCGTATAAATCATCATTGAGAAAGACATTTTTGACATCTAGCTGATGGAGAGGGCAGTCTAAGTTAGCAGCAAGGGATAAGAGTATTCTGATTGTGTTAAGCTTTGCAACAGGAGCAAAGGTCTTTGAGTAATCTATGTCATAGGTCTGAGTGAATCCTTTTGCAACCAATCGAGCTTTGTACCTTCCGATCGATCCATCTGAATTGTACTTTATTGTGAACACCCACTTACATCCCACAGTTCTTTTACCTGCCGGCAGAGTTGTGGCACTCCAAGTTTTATTCTTTTCAAGAGCTTTAATCTCCTAAAAAACAACTTCCTTCCACTTTGGAATTTCTAGAGCCTCCTGTACATTCTTAGGAATTTTGACACTAGATAGATTAGAAGTAAATGCAGCAAAAGAGGGAGACAAGTTTGAATATGATACAAAGTTAGACAAGGGGTGCCTAGTACATGGAACAGAATTATGTGATATATACACATCTTCTGAGATAATTAAGTTTTCAAACAATTCAGGAGAATCTTCATTTGTTTTTCCCCCTGAAGATGATCATTACCAAAAAAAGGTTTGTTTTCAAAAAAAGTAACATCCATTGTTACAAATATTTTCTTTGTATTAGGATCAAAACATTTATAACATTTTTGAGAAGATGAATACCCAATAAAAACACATTTGATTGCACAGGGTTCAAGTTTACCAAGATGCTTGTGTTCGTGAACAAAAGTTGTGCATCCAAATATTTTAAGTGGTAAATCAGATAGAACGAAAGCAATTGGAAAATATTTCAAGAAACTTTGCAAAGGAGTTTGTAATTTCAAAACACGGAATGTCATACGGTTTATTAAATGTGCAGCTGTCAAGACCTATGAAGCATGGACACCCTAAATACGACACCGACACGGCAACACCAGATATAATTTAAAATATGAATGAATTAAAGGTAACTACAAGTGTCGGTGCAGGTGTCGGTGCCCGACACTGACACGCCATTTTTCAGAGGTGTTGGTGCTACGTAGGTCAAGACAGCTTCACCCCATAAATATTTAGCGACATTGGTAGAGAAGAGTAGTGCTCGTGTCGTGCAACTTCAAGAAGGTGCTGGTTTTTTCTCTTTGCAATTCCATTTTGTTGGGGTGAGTTAACACATGAACTTTGATGCACAATTCCATTTTCAAGGAAAAAATTTTCAACAATTTTATTAAAAAATTCAGTACCATTGTCAGTTCTAAACACTTGTATTTGGGTGTTAAACCGTGTCTGCACCAATTTACAAAAGTTTTGAATTATTTGGCCTACCTCGGATTTTTCTTTCAACAAGTATACCCAACAAAGTCTAGTATGATCATCTGTGAAAGTGATAAACTATTTTTTGTTGGATAAAGTACTTGTTCGATTAGACCCCCAAACAATACTATGAATCATTGAAAAGGTTTTGAAGGTTTATAAGATTGAATTGGAAAAGAACTTCGATGATGTTTAGCAAACTCACAAACCTTACATTGAAGTGAAGAAATGTCCTGTTCAACAAAAAGTTTAGGAAACAATGAACTTAAATACTTAAAACTAGGGTGGCCTAACCTTAAATGCCACAACATAATGTTATCCTTATTATTTGAACTAAAAAAAGATTTAACAGAAGAAAAATTTATTGGTCCAAATTGATGTCGGGTTTTTGGTTCATCTTCCAAGTAGTAGAGTCTACCAATATCCTCAGCAGTGCCAATCACCCTCCCCGAGATCAAATCCTGAAATACACAATGAGTATCAAAGAAATGAGCTTGTCACAAGCTTTGTCAACTCTAATGATCTATTGGCGGACATGTTTACAAAATCCTTGCGAAGCCCCATAACTAATTATATATGTAACAAGCTTGGTGCATTTGACTTATATGCTCCAGTTTGAGGGGGAGTGTTGATATTTGTAAATATATAATGTTAAGAATATTTGTATATAGAATAGTCCTACATCGACTATATTATGTAATTAGTTGTAGTCTCTCTATATATAATAAAGTCTCTATAGTGCTTTTCAAAACACACGGTTTATTCAAATGTCTCTTAGTCTCTTGTATTTCAACAACTATATAGCTGTTGGAGGCTGCAATGAAAGCAAGCCAAATGCCATAATTAGGCGACTAGGGGCGGACCGCAATAAAGGCGAAAATTTCTACACATCCTCACATTCTGGCACCAATGAGCTTGAAGCGTGGAAGATGCGGGAAGTCCAATAACGGATCTAGGATAGACTTTAATACCATCTTAGAATGTGTGGATTGATCCTAAGTAACTCATCCATATAAAATCGGGTTGTAAGGTGACAACTGCCTAAGCTTTATAAACACTACACAAGCCATATCTTTAAGCAATGTGAGATCAATTCCACCCCTTCTCTTAGAATTTGGGTTGGGCCTAACTCATCCCTACAAAACCGACTTGTAGGGTGAGGATTGCCCCCACTTATAAACACAACACTGGCCATATCTCTAAGTAATATGAGACTAAATCCACCCCTTCAAAGCTAACACAATGAAGGTGTTAGGGGCTGCAATGAGGCAAGCCAAAGAGCCGCAATTAAGGCGACTAGGGGCGGACTGCAATTAAGGCGGAAAGTCCAACACACCCCATCACGCTTGGGCCTCAATGAGCCCAAAGTGTGGACGATGCGGGAAGCCCAACAATAGATCTAGGATAGGCTCTGATACCATCTCAAAAGTTGGGTTGGCCCTAACTCATCCCTACAAAACCGGCTTGTAGGGCGAGGATTGCCCCCACTTATAAATCCAATACAAGCCAAATCTCTAAGCAATGTGAGACTAAATCCACCCCTTCAAAGGTGTTGGGGGCTGCAACGAGGCAAGCCAAAGAGCCAATTAAGGCGACTAGGGGCGGACCGCAATTAAGGCGGAAAGTCCAACACCTTCAATCTCAACACAATGTAGGTGTTATAGGCTGCAATGAGGGCAAGCCAAATGCTCCAAATGTTTAGTTTTGAGTGTGAGGTGCGCGTGTTTGAGAGTCTCACATTGGATGTGATGTGGCATTAAAAAGGTGTTCGTAAATTGTAAGTGGGATACATACATCTCTCACCTTACATCCCGGCTATGTAGGATGCGCTAGGCCTAATCCAAAAACTTCAGAACAACCTTTGATTTGTAACTTTGGATAAGTTTCTTTGAAGAGGCATCAAATGTTCTTACCCATAAGAAGTCTAAAGCTCCTTGGGGAACCCTTGAGGTACTTAGGGTTGCATTTGCTATTCAGTTTTGTTAAAGCACCATCTTCTATTTTTTGCAATTCTCTTTCCTGGTCTTGTTGGGGAATGGATCTTGTCATGTTAAAAATTTGCATGACCTTGGTATGTGAAAATATTGTCTATTTCAATAAATATTTACAATCTTTAATGACGCCCCCTTATTTAATGTTTACAAAGAGAAAAACAAAAACAATTTTCACATGATAAGGTCATGCGAATTCTAACATGTGTGTACTTTTTCGTCTTCTTGTGCTTGAGCTTATGGGTCTTGGAGACCATCATAAGAATTCCTGTAAACTCAATACTATTTTTACTGAATTCAATCATAAGACTAAAGATGGTCGGGATTGAACTGTAGATCATAAAGTCAATCATGCTTGATATTGCATTTAATAGCCAACCACTTTTCCTAAAAACCCTTGCAACTTATATTTTGCACCTCCTGATTCTTAAAGTTGTCTTGTGCTCTGTAGTAGTTGCAGAGTTGTGTAGCTGCCCTTAGGATGTTCGTGAAACTCTATTGTATTTTTTAGTAGCGGCCAATTAGTGGCTGCAAATGTGAAGCTCTTGTAAGCCCCAAATATGCCCTCAACTTATAAATGTTCCCAATGTATTTTTTTGAACTTTTATGTTTATTTCATACTAAAACCTATTTGCTTTATATTATGTTTGAATATTAGTAGACACAAACTTTGATTCTTAAGAATGAATATTGTGTATTATTATGGTATAACTTTCTTTTAGTGTACTTTCCCAAAATTTCGACATTGCGGCCATACCACTATCAACCATTGATTACGCAAGTCTAGTTATCATATATTCTTTCGTTATTTTGGTGCACAATTGGTTATATTTTTGTTACCCTGTTTTATGTTAAAGAGCTGAATCCCTTCCCTTTTGGTTTTTCTCACAATGGCAGTATAGAATGCATCCGGAGATATGCAAGTTTCCTTCGTCACATTTCTATGACAACAAATTACTAACTGGTAGCCAAATGTCTAGCAAATCAGCACCATTTCATCAGACCGAGGGACTTGGGCCTTATGCATTCTATGATATTATTGATGGTCGGGAGGCTCATGGAAAAAACTCTGGTGCAATGTCGCTTTGTAATGAACATGAAGCTGATGCTGCGGTTGAAATACTAAGATTTTTCAAGAAAAGGTACCGGTACCATTGTACTCTATCTCTCGTCTTTAAGTTTATTATTGATGACTGCTTACAAAACTTTGTACTGTATGCTCCTTAGATACCCAGCTGAGTTTATTGGTGGAAGAATTGGCATTATTACTCCATACAAATGTCAACTTTCTCTTCTGCGGTCTCGTTTTCTTAATGCATTTGGATCTTCAACCATAGCTGACATTGAATTTAACACTGTGGATGGTTTCCAAGGTAGAGAGGTCGATATATTGTTACTTTCTACGGTAAGAGCAGCTCATTCAAGCACTACTACATCTCAAATAAACTCAAGCTCTATTGGCTTTGTTGCCGATATAAGACGGATGAATGTTGCCTTGACAAGGGCCAAGTTATCACTTTGGATTTTGGGTAATGCAAGAACTTTACAGACAAACAATAACTGGTCAGCTCTTGTTAAAGATGCCAAAGAAAGAAACTTGATCATGACGGCTAAAATGCCATATCATTCAATGTTCAAAACTGCTAATAGTAAGCGTGTTTGTGAAAATTCTGATAACCATGCAAGACCATTGACGCACGTGGAGAAGGCTAAGGATAATTGCCACAATGTACCAAAAAAAATGGTTAATGACAATTATACCCTTGTAGGGAAAAATAAACGTGTTTCTGAAGTCAAGGACAGGAATAAGGGTAGTCGGGATGAGAGTAATTTTTCAGTTTTGGAAAAAACTTCCCTGACCAAGGAAAAAGATTCCAAAAATAAGCATATTTCCATAAAGAAGGATACAGTATGTGTAGATGCGGAAAGAGAAGATAAATATAAAATGAATATGAGCTTGGGAAAGACACCCTCAAGTAAAAGGCAATCCAAGTTTCAAAATTCAAAGAATGACTTAGAGTATCGGGTGGAAAAAACAGGTGGTGGACATAAGGCATCAAAGCCTTCAAAGTCAGAAAAACTGTCTATGTATCCTGGAGGGGATAGGAACAGTTCTACAGAGGTTTCTACTTCCTCAATGAAAGGATGTCATGAAGAAAGAGATGCAAACAATCAAGGAAAAGCTTCTAATCAAAGTATGGTTGCTGAAATTTCAAAAAGGAAAAAACAGCGTGAAGCTGTTGATGCTATTCTTAACTCATGTTTGATATCTACGAAGAAGGACGAGAGATCGACAAAAGTTTCTGCAAAAAGATCCTTTTCCTCATCTGGTGCAGACAGGAGTATTAGACCACCTAAGAAAAGAAGCGGTAAACTTCCTCATCTATGCTTTTACTAATTTTGATGATGTAGATGTTGTTGTTTCCCTTTAGTTGATGCTTTTACATATTGTAGTTCATGTCACTCCAAAAATGCCATAAAGGAATACAAGACTTTCCACCCTTTGGTGTCCTGTAAATAGATTTTTTTTCTTCATAGTTTTAAATGTACATCAGCACCATGCATGATATTCATTTATTGTTTAGTTTTATTTTTCTTTATTTTTCATTATTTGGTCATTTCAAAGCTCTGAAGCAAGCCATAGTTGCTATGGTAGAGTAATGCTACACTGTCGAACAAAGTTGACAGAGTTCACCCTAATTTGATAAGATTCAAGGATAGTTATTGATTAAATCAATGTAGTGGAAGATTACCAATTCATCAAATAAAAGATGGTTATGTGTTTTCTTTTTTGTGTGTGTGTGTATGCAAATGAATATATTAAGAGGAGTAAAAGCTGGTTATGTGTTTTTGTTTGCATATCCATCTAAATTTGAGACTTTTTCAGTGCGACCTGATGAATGAGCATGGGATTATGGAAGAAACAATTTTTGTATGAAGCCTTTTGACATATGGCACTTGGATGAAGAGATTTTTTGCCGCTCGCCTGGTGCGTTTCCGTCTATGATCTAATGGGGGAGTGGGGTTTCATTTCCTGTGACATAAAATCCCTGGAAATTTAGTGATGCTGTTAGTTAAAATGAAGAACAATAGCTATTTGTATATATGGTGGCAGGTTTATGTAAATACAAGAAAGTTTATTCATAGTGGAATGACTATCTTTTTTATTATTTTTATAATGGTCAAGTGTAGTAATTTTTTATAAATGATAAAACGGAATAATTGACTGCATTAAAGAACTTTTCTTTATTTACGTGGGGAAATTTATCCTTTATGTAGTAGCTCTTAAAACTTTAGTTTTCCCTCCTAGTAACTCTGGCATTCTTTCTTTTCTTTTCAATCAAGCTTTTAAACAGAAAAAACTAAATATATTTGTTGGCTATATTGGTTTTAAGGGATATTGTATGCATCATTGTTTTTTTTATTTTTTATCAGAGTAATAACTTGACTACATGATTTCTATTTTTTTTTCTTCCTTTTAGTCTTGAATATTTGTACCATTTTATACTTGTTAAGTTTTTCAATTTTTTTTGGCTTAATTAGGTATTTAGTTTTTTAATTTAATTTATGATTTCAGTTTGATTCCTAAATTAATAAATGTTACTTTTTAGTCTTTTAAATCTAATTTTATTAATCAATTTAATTTATTCTGTTAAATTGTAACTGTTCAATATTATTGGATGTCTAACATAAACTATACTCCCTCCGTTTCCTCCGTTTCAAAATGACTGTTGTTGTAATAAATAAAATTTGTTTCAAAATGACTGTCATTCTCACATTTCAATGTAGTAATGATTACAATTTTTTTTTAATTTTGTCCTTTAATTATTATTTTGCACACTTCTTCTAATACTTTAACAAAGTTAATTTTGTAAAAGTGATATATCTTATAACAACATTATTGCATTTTTTAATTTGTATGTAAAAATCTTAAACGATACATTTTGAAACGGATGAAGTATTATTTTTTAAGATTTAACTATTTGATCTAATTAAAAATTATTAAATGATTGGATATGAATTTCTAGGGATTCTAATCATGAATCATCTAGAACTATCTTTTTTTTCTGTCTTCTTCTCTCTTCTCTTTCTTCACCTTCCTCACTAGGGGTGGACATCCAGGAACCATCTGAAGAAACCCGACCGAACCGAAACTTGTTTTGGTCTACGGATCGGTTAAGTTCGGATTACGGGTATACAAGGGCCAAGTAATTGGGTATTAAAGGGTGTAAACGGTCGGTTTCGGTGGTCAATATTAAACCCGTCGGAATCCGTAACCGACCGAATTTAATATTAGTATTAATTATTATTATTATTATTATTAATAAGTATAAAAACTTCAGAACATGTGGGATTAGGGTTAGGTTAGATCAAAATTCACATTTCACTACCGCTCCGCCTCTAAGCTAAGTTACCTACGACTACGACCATCATCATCGTCGCTCCGCCTCCAAGCTACCTACGACCATCATCATCTCCATCATCTCTCACTGTCTCTCTCGGTAAGTATCTTGTCCTCTCTTTACTATACCTCACGAATCTCTGTTTTCCAGAATCTCTTCACGAATCTCGTCTTCTTTTCACTTCTTTATCTTTTCTTCACGAATCTCTGGTTCACAAATCTTTGTTTAAGGGTTTTCTCTGTTTAAGACCTTAATAAGTCATGGATTGATTGTGGTTACAATATTGCTGTAAATAAATATAAACATTTTGGCAGTTATGTTAAGAAGCATGTGTTGTTCTTGTTTTTATGAGCCAATAAATCATTAAAAAGAAATAGCTTATTACATTTTACAACTATTAATATGTTCATTGACAGTTTAATTTGTGTAGGTAGCTAGTTCTGGGTTGTATGGTTTGATCTAGAAGTGCTTATGTTTAGTCTAAGGTTTTATCATTAACAGTTTAATCTTAGTGTTTATGTTTAGCCAAATGGTAAATAATAAACTTTAAACTATATGTGCATCAAATGTATACTGAAACTAATGTTACACATAAACCATTAGTGAAGTATTATAATGGCCACTCAAAATTTACCTAACCCTGTAAATTTTCTATGTGTTGCGACATTTATTCTGACATTTATTCATGCTTTGCAGATTAAAGGTGTGTTGCGACCTAGCTTCGGAGTTATGATCGGCTGAGATTAAATTGAAAGTTTAAAAGGTAGTTTCTCTTCTGTTTTGACTTTACTTAGTTCTGATTTTGATAGTTTTGATTTGCTTAGTTCTGATTTTGGTAGATCTTCTGTTTTTGGTGAGTGAATGATTTAGTTTAGACATATGATCTAGATTATATCTCTTATGTTTTATTTTGTTTTCGACAGGTTTCTTGAGTTATGCAAGGAGTCGAAGATATGCAAGGACTTGGAGAAGTGCAAAGAGGTGAAAAATAATACATGTATTCTGTTATATATTCTCTGTTATATATTCTCGTATAAAATATAACATGTATTCTCTGTTATATATTCTCTGTTATTATAACATAGGCTGCTATTTTAATTTTAATATTAATATTCCCTAATAATATTAATCTTTCACTAATAATATTCTTCTGTTTCATTTATAGAGCAAGACACTCCAACAACAACAGCACCTATTGAACCGACCACAAATCTTCCGCCTCTCGGCCGAAAGAAAAGAAGAGCCATCACATGTAACTAGAGAAAATGCTTTTCAGCAACATTTGATGTCTATGGGCCGCTTTTTTCTTTTACTTTTTCTTTGTTGTAATTATATTGGTTACGTTGAATCCCTCTATTTGTTCACTAATGTGTATTCTGCATCTCTACTGCTAGAAAAATATGCTAGGCTGAAACAAGCCAAAGAAGAGGCTGAAAGGGAGATTGCTGAACAGCGAACTCTTTTGGAAAACCAGTTTCAACAGAAATTATCAGCGGTATGTTGATGATTGACTCCAGTAATAAATGGAAACTGTTTCCGTTAGACTACATTTCTATCACTTTATAAGTTTGTGTGCTTTCTTTCAATGAATACAGAGCAGTGGAGATTCTGGTTCTAATGTCAAACGACTTGAGCTAGAGACTGATACGAAAATCCATGAGCTGAAGACTGAGGCTGCTAGAATTTCAGGAGATGTTGTTTCCATGCTTCTCAAGTATGTTACAACTGTGAAGAACTAGAGTCCTTGATGATATATTGTTTGCCATGCTTCTCTACAATTTGGTTATTTTTTTTATCCAATGACTCCTGTCCAAATCTATATTGACATTTGGTATTATTAGGCTAATCCTGGTCTTGCCCACTCCATAAACAACGAGGAGTTGCCGGATCTCGGATCTTGGATCAAGGCACACCTACAGAGTTCTTCTTAATCTTCTTAATTTTCAATCGGTATCTCTTCCAATGCAACTCAATAATTTTAATACATGCTTGTGTACCAGTACTTGAGCTCTTTGTCTGTCTTGATACTCTTCTCTTTCTTATATTATTAAGTACTAATTGTTGCTAATTAAAAAGCAGCACACCTAAACATCTGCATTGTTTATTTGCTTGAAAGTTGTTTTTGTCAATATCAATGTCATGTTTATTTGCTTGAAAGTTGTTTGTTTTTGTCAATATCAACTAATTGCATGTGTTACTGGACTATCTTGTTTCTTTGTTCTCTCTCTCTCTGAAGTGATTCTTTGATATTTTATTTATATTTGAGTTAATTTGTTAAATAATTATATGTGAGTTAATTTGTTAAATAACTATATGTGAGTTAATTTGTTGGATTGTAAAGTTTATGTGTATAAATGTATTGTATATAATCAATACTGAGAAGTTTGTGTGCTTGTGTGTCTAATTTGTTGGATTGCCAGTTGCTAGTTCAAGTGAAAAATATCATGATATTGTAAAGTTTTTGGACAAGCACTTGGAAGTTATCCTAGAGGATGGATTTAACTCTTTGGTTTGTATTGTGTTGTGTATTTTTAATTTAGTTTCAGAATCACAATATTGCTTAACTTCCTACATATGTTTGTAGGAATTGAAAGAAATGGGAGAAAAAGATTATGAAGCTCAAGGAAGATAACTTGTTTATATTGACTGTGCTGACAAATTTCTGATTGGTTTGTGTTGATGCTATTAAATTTATAATGGTTGTATTAAATTTATATTTGTTGTATTTAATTTGAGCAAATATTTGTGTTCAAAAAACTTAGATTTTATTTATGTATTGAGTTTTACTTTAGCAAATTCTATTTGGTTGTGTTTGTCTTTACTAAATTTGTTGAATTTTCAGTTTTAAATTGTGATAGATGAGATTAATTTTTCAAGAACATCCTATATCTAGAAACAATTATTTTAAGGACAGTAGATAAGTGAAAAAAAATTGAATATTTTTAAAACTGTCCCAACATTGATCCAATATGTAATAAAAAGTTTGGTTTTTTTAAATGAGCTCAAATAATATCCGAAAAAAACCGAATTTAAAATCCAAACCCAAAAAAAACCGAACCTGAAAAAAACTGATGTTGAACCGGACGGAATTGAACCAGTTTTTCCCATCCGAGGGTTGGGCCGGTTCAGGGTTTTGGGCCCGAACCGAACCGATGTCCATCCCTATTCCTCACCTTAACATTTTCGTATCAAACTTGGGAAATTATAAAATAAATTCAAATTTTTTTTATCATAGACTATCTAATAATTAAATTTCAAAAATGCTTCAAGAATATTTTACTAATATATAGCATACAAAAATTAGGTGGTGATTAACTTACTTCAAGAGTAATTTTTTTTAATGGATTTAATTCAAATGCTGATTTGTAATAAATTAAATTCATAACATCAAGAATAAAATAAATCTTTCTAAAAAAATAATAATTCTCATCACAATTGAGATAATTAAAAATAAATAAATATTTGAAATTTGAATCACTCTACTCTAAGTCAAATAATATGTAACAAACTCGGAAGAGATAAAGCTCTGAAAATTCGTAAATTAAAAAAAAAAGTTAAATTGTAGATCGTTGGAAATAAAGTTTAAAATTTTCAGAAAGAAAACGAATACTGAAACTTATGCAATAAATATAAGCATCTAACTTAAAAAAAAACCCACTTAGATCTGACATTCACCATTTTGAGTAAATTCACTTTTTTATCCTTCAAAAATTTTTGGAAATGAAATTAACAATATTAAACTGGAATTTTTTTAATCATATCAGAAATTTGAAGAATTTACTGTATTCTACCATTCCTATGAGACATATATTGGAAATTTTGAAATTTCTAATAGACAATATCAAAACTTTCAAAATTTCTGGTGAAGTTATACCAAAAAATATGAAATTTACGTAAACTGTTCTAAACCTCCAGAAATTTTAAATTTCCGGTACAGCGGAAATTTCAGAAATTCAAAATTTTCTATGCACCCAAAATTTCTAAAAAATATATAATTTCAATATTTTTTGGCAAATCGACCTGCATAAATGGTTTCGCATATAATAGATACATATTGTCCACAAGATTACATAGCAAATTAGAAAGACTTCCTAACTTAATTTTTCCAGCGTCTAATCCGTCTTGCATATGCTGATTCCCATGTTTTTGCATCTTCAGTACAGTTCAGTCTCCAACAGTCAGTTACGGGAGACAATGGACTATCAGGTTTCAACTTTACCTAAACCCAATGGTTTCCATTGACAAAACCAACATCAATGATTTAATGTCTGCTCGTATACATAGGTGGAACTATGGTAAGAGGGAAAAAAGTAATGTTAAGTCTCTGTGAGAAACACAAATACGATATTGTACCTACATGCAATAGGGTAACCCATATCAGGAATTATCATCCATTTTTCTCGGCCCTGCACACCCAAGTGTTCTACTTTTAAGAAAATCCTAACTTCAGATACCGTGTCATAGAACAAATTGGAAAACAATTTTGTGTGTTGATGAACTTGAGTATCTAACTGCGTCCGGACCAACGAACATGACTTTTTCCCCCATCCAAGTAAAGCTGCAATAGCCCAAAAATCACAATTTTCATCGTCACCCACATCAACAATGTCATCAATGTATAGATGTAAGAAACTAGAAAACTGAGACAAGTAAATATGCCTCGAAGATGCAGTGGATGGTTGACTTTGACACAACATACTTGAAAGTTAACTTCTTGTTGGTTTCGTGCATGATCTCTTTGTACTCTGACTCTCCTACGAGCCCTCACCATACTGCCACTGCGAGAGATCATGATGCACATAATCCTCTTCACCCTTTCTACTCTTCTTAATTCCCCTATTTGGCTTGTACTTCACCGACGGCGGTATATATACGTCAATTTTCAAATATGCGAAAATTAACATACCGGAAATTTCAAAATAACTACCGAAAATTTTGATTTTAGAAGTTGAAAAAGTGATTTTTTTTGAAAGAATAGTAAAATTGATAGGTAAATATTCGTAAGGGTAATTTAGGAATATTTAAAGTTTGGGGGGTGTCAGGTATAAAATGGGGAATAACAAGTTAATTTCTCAATAAATATAAAGAGATAGGTAAAATAAAAGTTGGAGAATATACCTTTTTACTTTTAGCGATTGACTAATTACTGAATCAAATACTGAGTTCCTTCATTCAAAATCATACAATTTTAAGTTGAAACAGTGTTTTTAACCTCTCTTTTACACATACAATATTTTGTATTTTTATGGGATTTTCATCTCTTGCTAGTTTGTTATTTTCAAAAAATTTTTTTTGAAGCTATTTTGATAATTTTTGTAGTGTAATTGTTATATGGAATAAGATACATTTTTTTTAGTTTATTTTATAATTTTTTGGGTTTTTTTAATATGAACATGTTTAAAATGAGCATGGAGACGAAGAAAAAGAAGAGGGAAGAAGATGAAGAAATGTAAAAAAATATTAGATGTAGGTGATTCTTTGTTAGATGTAATAGACTTTCGGTAACAACTATTTGATATTTTTTAATTAAATCAAATGGTTAAATCTTAAAAAATAATAGTCTATGGTGAATCCTCAATAATATTACCTAGGGATGGCGATTTGGTCCATCTCCAGTGGGTACCCACAAAATTACCCACAACGGATAAGGTAAAAACCCGCAAAAATGGGTACGGGTACGGGCTCGGGTAATTACCCACTTAAATAAGCGGGGATGGGTGCGGGGATGGGCACCTTAGTACCCAGCCCACCCCATACCATACCCTTACAATATATATTTATATATCTTAATTTATATTATTATATAAAAAAAATGTTTATAATATTTATAAAAAAAATCAATTTTAAACTACTACATATTTAATAGGGTTAAATATGTTTGTGGTCCTAATAAATATCTCAAATTTCGTTTTTAGTCCCTCCAAATATTTCCTTCAAAGAATGGTCCTCCTAAAAAATTTTATCCACAGTTTTGCTCCCTAATACTAAAACCGCCTCTAAAACTGTCACTAATTCAGTCGCTAAGTAATAAACCGTTGCTAAAACCGTCGCTAACTTAGTCGCTAAGTTATGATATTCACCGCTAAGTTGCAGGAGGGACAAAAAGTGTGGATAAAAAATTTTAGGAGGACCATTCTTTGAAGGAAATATTTTGACCCTATTTAATATAAGTGATCATTTATTTCATAATTCAACAATACAAATTTTAAGAAAACTTTTTAATATTTTTAAAAACTTAAAATATTATGATATTTTATACTTGATATATTTATTTTTATTAGAAATGCGGGTAACGGGTACGGGTACGGACACTTATATACCCATAGGGTACGAGGACGAGTGCCAATTTTGATACCCAAGCGGGTATGGGCTCGGGTACGGGGATTTTTTTCAACTGCGGATATGGGGACGGGTACTATAGTACCCTACCCATACCCTGCCCATTGCCATCCCTAATATTACCCTTAGCTTATCTGGGAAACCTTGTGAAAAGAATTAAGATTTATGTGATGCTGAAAAGATGATTATGAGTAATGTTAATAGTTAATCCTTCTGTTCCAAAATGAGTGATTTAGTTGACCATTTCATACAGATTAAGAAAAAAGAATAAATGAAAGAGAGATAATATTATTTTTACTAAAGTACTCTTATCATGTATTGAGAATGATGAAAATAATATTAATTAGAGGAGAAATTTGGAAAAGATGCATTAGAAATTGAAATGAGTCATTCATTTTGGGACACTCTTTTATTTTAAATGGATCAGTCATTATAAGACGGAAGGAGTAATTTATTGTCAGCTGTCACAATAATTTTACAACTCATCATCATTGTATTTAAGTAATTCAATATCATCTTCAGTAGCTTACATATTCCATGTGCATTGCGATTGAGCAACCTTTTTTTTTTTAAATATTTATTTATCTCTAGTTGTTTGACTTCTCTTTATAGTAAAATTTACCGATCTTTCTCTTTACATATTCAAACACATAAGTTTCTTTTCTGGCAAATTCTTAGGTACCCATGATAAGCAATTGTGTATCGGTAATTTTAATGAAAATTGATTAAAAATATTAATTTTTTTAAAAATAAAATAAATTTAAAGAGTGACATGACATTGAATGTGATTATTTCATTGTATGAGGGTATCGATACCTAACTAATTCCAAGGGTACCGAAGTGTTTACCATATTTTCCACTATAAGTGCTACCAAACACTCTCTCTAATATTGTACTCGCGGCTCATAGGGAACCAAGCGATAAAGTCGTTTAAAGTGTATGTTGACTACTTGGTTGCTGAGGATATGCAGTTCAACAACTATGTCGATCACCGTGAGACGCGGCCACTTGACAACATAGTGTTATACTCGAGACAATTGGCTTGCTGCTCACGTCTCATATTTCCTCATCTTCCTGAGTGCGTCATGCGGCAGTTTGGCTACACCCAGACTATTCTCAAACACCATAGTGTCTCAAATCCTCCTGCTATGACACATAGAGAGATGTATGTCATGTTTGATGATTATCTTAGTAATCTGGTACCAGAAAAGGCACAAAGTATTATATATGGTACCGACTGAAGCTACGTCAACGGGTACATCAGGTGCTTCTTCAGGGTGACACATCAGTATATGGTACAGGCTGCTCCAAGATATCCATCGAGGCCAGCTCATCAGGAGATACTAGAGAGAGAGCATGCATAATTAGATCATGCTCATGATTTCTTACCCAGATGTTGTCGCATAGTGGAGATTGTGCAGGGAGGCATTGGCAGGGGTATATTCTCTAATGAGTTTGAGGTGAGGCAGGTCCTAGATGCCATTATAAAGAAGACACTGATGTACCCGAGACAACGTTGAAGGACAGGAGGTACTAGACCCCGAGGAGCACGATGAGCTAGAGAAGCTGTAGTACGGCTTACACAGTAGTATATAGTAGTTGAACTTTGGATTCATTATAGATTATATTTTATTTTCACTTCATTATACTTTATCATGTATTTCGACTTTATTTATATATGTCATTTTTAGATCATCTGGATTTATATGTCATTTTTTGCATATCAATTGTATGGTTTAAATCTCATCACATAACACGGTTCTTGACGTTTATAAATCATCACTTTCATCTGCATAAACCATAAAACAAACATAGCCTCCACTGTTTTGATAAGATACAAATATACATCTCCGTAAATCATAAACGGAGATGCATCTCCGGAACAATAAACATGTAAAATACCTTCAGAGTGAGATGCATGATGCATGTTTTAAAATATTACGGAGGTGCATTTCTGGATCAGTTAACGTTTTGATTTAAGACAATATGCGTCAGGATATGCATCTTCGAAATTTTAGGGACATTTTTAATTTTTCAGAGGTATTTTTCCACCCTATAGGGTGGCATAAAAAATTCCTTAATTTTGTAGTATAAATTATGCGTAGCCCATATGTACTAGCAAAACATAGTGTAATATATATATATATATATATATATACTATTTGCACATGCACAAGATCAATCCTACACAACACATTAGTGTTGTTTAAAATATTTAAAAAATTGAATTGAATTATTGGAATAAGAATTAGCTATTTTTTTTAAAATAGTTCAAGAATTAAACTGAATAGGAATTTATCGAATCAATTGATATGATCAAAACGAAATTACCTAATGAAATATATAATATTTACAATATTGTTGAGTTAAAAAACCAAATGGAACGGAACTGAATCTTAATAAATAAAAAATCAAACCTAACTATTTTTAATCTTTAATTAAAACATCCATAGTAGTATCCTTTTCTTGTCTTGTTTTTATTTTGTGAATGAAATGAATTTTATCTTGTTTTTATTTTGTGAATGAAATTGTTGTGAAAAACGATACCGGAATAACAAAGTATATTTGGTTTCTTGAACACCAAGAAATTCACAAGGGTAGACAAGAAGGAAAAACTTGAACAAACAAACGAAGCCCTATTAGGGTTCACAAAGAAAGAGAAAAGAGGAAGAAGAATAGAGAATTGGTTAAATCTGTTTTACTATTCACTTTCTCAATAGGGTTAAAAGATTACAAGTGAATACCAACAATTAACCTTTTTCAACCTAATAAGGATTTGCCACATAAATTTGATTATAAACTGTTATTCTTTCCTTTCTCTTTCAAACAAGATTACAAGTATACAAGAATAACAAAATAATCTCTCTCACTTGAATTAGGATTTTATCTTCCTATTTTTCTTTATACAATATGAGAGACTAGTATGCTATTTATAAGAAAACTAACACACTAACCTAATGGACTTTTTAACAATTACCCATTACAAGCTAACTTAGGGTACAAGCTAACTTAAACAATTGGGCTTACAAGCAAGGCCCAATTCAATATGCTAACAAACCTAGCAATATTGACTAATGCATGTTAGAACAAACTTCGACTACAACACGCATTACTCCGACAGAACACATGCGAACAAACTTCGACCTCATGCTTAATTCCTGTCGAACCAGAAGCTACCCTTCGACCATACTAGAGTTCGATCCAATATCTCACAAATCTCCACCTTGGAACAAACTCTATAACATCAAGGAACAAACTAGCTTTCTTCATGCAGCTTTATCAACTGCATACAGTGAAAAAACTTACAACTAAGCAATGTCTTTTCAGTTTCCGTTAACGCAGCGTTCATGACTGCCGCTCCCTTCAACGCTTTCAAACAACCCTGCTGAACCAGTAGAGCTTTCATCTTCAAGCGCTACAGACCGAAATCGTTCACACCGGTGGACTTTTCAATCTCATACTTTGTTGAAGGCATCTTCTCCACGCTCACCACACCAATTTATTGTGAAAAATGATACCGAAATAACAAAGTATATTTGGTTTCTTGAACACCAAGAAATCCACAAGGGTAGAAATGAAGGAAAAACTTGAACAAACAAACGAAACCCTATTAGGGTTCACAAAGGAAGAGAAAAGAGGAAGAAGAATAGATAATTGGTTATATTTGTTTTACTATTCACTTTTTCAATAGGGTTCAAAGATTACAAGTGAATACCAACAATTAACCTCTCTCAACCTAATAAGGATTTGCCACACAAATTTGGTTATAAACGGCTATTCTTTCCTTTCTCTTTCAAACAAGATTACAAGTATACAATAATAACAAAATAACCTCTCTCACTTGAATTATGTTTTTATCTTCCTATTTTTCCTTATACAATATGAGAGACTATCATGCTATTTATAAGAAAACTAACACACTAAACTAATGGACTTTTTAACAATTACCCATTACAAGCTAACTTAGGGTACAAGCTAACTTAAACAATTGGGCTTACAAGCAAGACCCAATTCAATATGCTAACAAACCTAGCAATATTGACTAATGCATGTTAGAACAAACTTCGACTACAATACGCATTACTCCGACAGAACACATGCGAACAAACTTCGACCTCATGCTTAATTCCTGTTGAACTAGAAGCTATCCTTCGACCATACTATAATTCGATCCAATATCTCACAGAAATGAATTTTAATGAATTTTTTCTTCAATATTTTAAAAAAAAAATCTTTATTCACTTTAGACCCTATTTTATTCTTTACTTTACATTGTAAAATTTATTTAATTAACAGTTTAGTTGAACATGGGTCACTACTGTTTGGATAGGCTTTATTTGTGATTAAATTTAAAATTGTAAAACTTTATAATCATATATTTGAATTAAAAATGTTTTGCTCACAATTTTTTTTAATAAGTTTTTAATTTTGATTTCAATACGTAAGAATTTAAACACCATTAAATTACCCAACATAATGATAAACAATTAGTTTGAAAGTATATTAAAAAAATTCATAAAAAATAGATGGTAAAAAGAATATAATTGGTTTTAGAATGAAAATTCATTTTAATCTTTCACAAAAACTACGAAGTCCATATTAATTTCTTACTTTTGACCCATATTTAATTCTTAAAAGAAAACTCATTTAATTCTTTACAAAATTTAATTTAGTCATGTTAGTTCCTTAGTTAATATTTTCTTAACTAATTTTTTTTTTTTTTTTACTTTTGAATCGCGATTAGATTAGATTGTCATGTGTATTATTTATGTCATATGTATTATTTATAAAGATGCATCTCTGTATCCTTTCATTACAATGCATGTTATGTTTTATTTATGCATATCCGTTTAGGGTTTACGAAGATGCATCTCTGTATTCTTTCATTACAATGCAGGTTATGTTTTATTTATGGTTATTTAGATGCAAATGATGATTTATAAATGTTAAGGATCCCGTTATGTGACGAGCATTAAACCATACAATCGATATGCAAACAATGACATATATAAATCCAGATACTAAAAAAATGCCGTATATAAATGAAGTCGAAATACACGATAAAGTATGAAGTGAAAATAAAATGCAATCCATAATGAATCCAAAGTACAACCACTATATATTATTGTGTACAACTTCTCGGGCTCCTCTACCCTCGTCCTCCGACACTGTCCTCGGTATATCAGTGTCTCTCGTGCCTCCTTCATAATGGCATCTAGGACTTGTCTCACCTCAGACCTGACAGGAAAGATACCTCTGTCAATGCTTGATTGCACAATCTCCATTATTCAACGACATCTAGTCAAGAATTTATGAGCATGATCTAACTGTGCCTACTCATCCTCTAGTATCTCCTGATAAACTGGCCTCGGTGGATCTCTTGGAGCATCCTTCACCAGATACGGATGCGACACCCTGAAGAACCATCTGATGTACACGTCGACATAGCTCCAGTCGCTCTCAGCTATTGTACTATGTGCCTCTTCTAGTACCAGATGCCTAAGATAATCATCAAACATGACATCCATATCTCTACATGTCATAGTACGAGGAGCAGAGAGAATAAGGTGTCTGAAAATTAGTCTTAGTGTGGCCAAATTACCGCATGACACGCTCATGTAGACGAGGAAATGTGAGACGTGAGCCGCAAGTCAACCATCCCGAGTATAACACTATGTCATCAAATGATCGTGTATCACAGTGATCGACGTAGCTGTTAAAGTGCATATTCTCGGCAACCAAGCGGTCAAGATACACTGTGAATGACTATATCTCCTGGTTCCTTCTGAGCGGGAAAAATGCAGAAGGACGCGACATATTTTTAGTATAAGTTGGTATACACAACCAACCGAAGATGCGCGGGAAGTGCTGAGAGGATCCAAGCTTGAAAAGTGTTGTAACACACGAGCCCCACCTACTCGTCATCACCTTTAGCCTTCCCAACTCTAAGGAGCTCATATTTATATACCTTTTTCAGGAATTTAAACCTAGTATGAGCCCCTCTGATTTTTTCAAACTCCCTCATAGCACCCTCTGGGTCAACTCCTAGATAGTCTACCATCATCTCGAGTGCCCCGTCTTTGTTAATCCTCCCATGATCTAAAATTTTCCTTCTAATCGGAAGATGCAGTAAACACGACACATCGTTGAGTATGACAAATATCTCAACAAGCGGTAGATGAAATGACGAGGTCTCGATGTGCCACCTCTTTATGAATGCATTAAGCATCCTATGGTTAACCGTAACATAACTGGTCTTGCACAAGTACTTCATCCTAGATAGGGACTAAGCATACTGAAACCACTAATCATTTGACTGAGGCTAGCCAATAATCTTTCGCCCATGGTTAATAAACTTCAGCAGATCACGGTCCTGTAGAAAAATAAATCTATATCAGAAACTTGTAATATAATGTAATTTAAAAAGAATGAATCCAACTAATTTCACCTCTCCATCCTAGATATGTTTGGAAGTATGGTTCGAGTACAGAGGTTGCAATGATAACTCTACAGGGACTCCTCCAAATTCCTGACAAGAGAAGGTCTTAAACCTGGTGGTTGTGGTGATTCCTGCTACAGGGCCTCCTCCAAATGCCTGACATGAGAAGGTATTCAATTCACTTCGTACTTCCGTACTTGCCTTCATTTCACTCTGAACTGACTTTAGCATCGGAGTGTCTCGCAGGTACACCTCTCCAATTTCCTCACGTGACGTTGGAGCCCATGACATGCTGCTGGCCAGCGATTTAGTTCTGATCACCGGTAAGATCAGTGGCACCGACCGTGGGAATCTTTGCTCCCCCATCTTTCTTTCCTTGAAACTAAATATCAAAGCAAAATCTTTAAAACCTACCAATCATGGTCGATCAACACGACAACAGTGCTCACGAAACTTCCTTCACTCCCCTCCATGACGCTGACAACGACAACGACATGCCAATTCTGGAAGACAACACGCCGACGAAGAGAGGCGGACGTACCACTTTCCCTTTCTCCGACGAGGTGACCGATGATGATGTCCAGTATGTTGAGACTCGGAAAGTCCTAAAGACTTCGGAGAAGACGTCAGAGAAGTTCCAGCCAATCCCAGAGTCGACCAACACCGACCCGACCATGGAGGCCCTGGTCACGGCCCTCAACCAGACCAATACTTTGATCCATCAGAAGAACAAGAGGATCAGAGCGTTGGAAAGAGACCGCCGTCCACGCTCTCCCCGCGGAGACACTAACGATACGAGTCTCGTAGCCCGTCGCCACAACGACCAGGACGAGGACCACAGTTGGAGAGGCCACAACCCTTGAAGCGCAACCGCACTCATCCACACGAGGACCACATCTCCCTAGTTGCCAAGATGAAGAAGGCCGGAGGACGACCTGACAACCGTCGGTCACCCCGCGAAAACTTAAAAGCTAACCAAATAATTTTCCGCTGCGCCGTGATGACAATTCCCGACGAGAAAGGTATGACTACTCCCCGCCATGCTCACCACTCAGGAGCGATGAAGATAACCCCCGTGGTCCACTGTCTCGAGCGATCATGGACGCTCCACTTCCTATCGGGCTAGAAAAACCCCCAAAACTGGAGACATATGACAGAATGACTGATCCCGACGAGCACCTCAAGAACATAAACTTCCTGATTGACTACCGCGGCGTCAGAGGCGCCATCAAGTGCAGGCTATTTCCACGACCTTGAGGAAAGGTACCATGACATGGTACAAAAGCCTCGCTGAAGAGTCCATCACTTCCTGGAAGGACTTAGGAAGGTAGTTCTAGAGGCACTTCAATGCCTCCCGTCGCCATCCAAAGTCCGAGGTGACGCTCGAGGCGATCATACAGTGGAAAGATGAGTCTCTCTGAGCCTACATCGAGAGGTTCAACCACAAAGCTGTCCAGGTCTTCCCGACTGACGACATGAAGAAATCCCTACTCGAACAAGGGTTGCTCCCCTACAGTGACTTTGGCAAAGCGGTTGGCATCGAAACACCTGCATCACTAGATGCCCTCCTCCTCAAGGCACATGCTTACATCAAGTACGAGGAGAAAGTGGCTGCCAACAATGCTCAAGACTCAAGGCACCAAGAGAATACTAGGGTCTCGAAGCACGACGATGTGACACCTCGCCGCGGAGGAGAGAAAAGGAAGGAGGACAAGCCCCGTGACTCTAAGGAGTTCAAAGGGCCTACTAGATGTTTTGCCGATTACACGCTGCTGACCGCATCCCGCGACCACATTCTGTCAGAGTGTGCCAACACAGAATTCCACCAAGCCGGAGTCCGTTTTCCTAGACAGACACCTGCCAAGCCCAACGTGGACAGATCCAAATACTACCGGTTCCACAAGAGCAACGGGAACGTAACTGAAGAGTGCATCCACCTAAAGGATGTAACTGAAATCCTCATCAGAGATGAACACTTAAAACAATACACCAAGAGGAGAGAGGCTCCTCGACAGGACACCCGAGAAGCAAAGAGGGCCGAGGAGGAAAGATGCCCCCTGACGACGTCGCTAGCCTACAAGGACGAGGACGAAGACCCCCTGTGTTTCATAGTGCATAGCGCATGGGAGACTTTCCCCTCCGCCATGGTCATATCGGGCGGGGGGTTCAACAAACTTACCTTGGGGTCAGTGAAGAGGAAGTTCGAGCAACTCATTGATGTGAGCTCGAGCAAGAACTCCACCTTCGACAAGTGTCGGGGAAGCTTAAATCCCATCACCCTCTACCGCATAGAACTCCCCGTAGGGGCCCCCAACTTCAGCATCCCTCTGCTCGTAAGAGCACAAATGGAAAACTTTGACGTTTGACATATCCTGGTCGACCAGGAAAGCTCGGTCAATATCATGTATTCGCAGTTGTTCACAACTTTGCAGCTCGATGAAAAACACTTGATACCCTACATAGGCTTTGATCTGCAGGGTTTCAAAGGCACGACCATGCGACCGTAGGGATACGTCGAACTGATCGTCACAGTCGGGGCAGCTGAAACCAATAAATCGATCAAAGTCTAGTTTCTGGTCATCAAATGCCCTTCGCTATATGAGTGCATCCTGGGGAAACCGACTCTGGCTGAACTGATCGTCGTGCCATCCACTGTGCATCTAAAGATGAAGTACTACACGGCCAAAGGCCCCGTCGCCACACTCTACGGGGACATTGAATCTGCGAGGAGATATTTTGAAGCAACCTCGAAGGGACCGAACACTATTGACGCACCATCCAGAACTCCAGGCAAGCCATCTCGATTTAGCACCTCCGAGGAGCCGAAGCCAATGCCTCACGTCGACTCTGTCAATCTCGACAACCGCTTCACCAAGGATGACCTGAAGGAGTAGAAAAAGAAAGACAAAGAAGCCCGGTTAACAACTGAAACCTCCCCGACACCAAATGTCAACGAGGAGCCCGCCCATCCAAGACGTCTGATCTCAGACGGCTAGATCAAAGTCATCCTCCTCGACAACGACCTAAACAAAGGCGTGAAGATTGGCACTGATCTCCTCGACCTCGTGAGGAAGCAACTGAAGGCCTGCTTGAGAGAAAACGCTGACTTGTTCGCTTGGAGCGCTGCGAAGATGCCCAGACTGGACCCTGATGTCGCCTGCCACCAATTGACCAAAGATCTGGCCGCTAGGGTCGTAGTATAACTTAGGTGTATGTAGTCTCCCGAAAAAGCTGAGGCTGCTGAATTAACTGTAAAAGACCTAATGGCAAATTTTATTTCGGAAGCCCAATACACAACCTGGATTTCTAATGTTGTACTCGTTAAAAAATATAATGGAAAGTGGCGAATGTGTGTTGACTATACCGATCTTAACAGGGCTTGCCCTAAAGGCGCTTATCCCTTGCCTAACATTGATAGATTGGTTGATAACTCTGCAGGTTTTAAACTTTTGTCATTCACGGACGCGTACTCGGGGTACAACCAAATCCCCATGGTGAAAGCAGACAAGAAATACACAACCTTCATGACTGAGTCGGGCAACTATTACAATGTAATGCCCTTCAGCCTGAAAAACGTCGGCGCTACTTACTAACAGATGATGAACAAAGTATTCCAAGGTGAGATCGGGGACATGCTCGAGGTCTACATGGATGAAATGGTCGTGAAGTCCCAAGAGGAAACCGACCACACGCTTCACCTCAAGAGAGTCTTCGACCAGGCGATGAGATGCAAAATGAGATTCAACCTGGAGAAGTGTACCTTCGGCGTTCGAGCAGGAAAGTTCCTTGGTTTCTACCTGACCGAGCGAGGAATTGAAACGAACCCGAACAAATGCAGAGCCTTCTAAGAATTCCCAACTCCAAATTCAAAGAAGTCGATTCAGACCCTGAACGGGATGCTCACCTCGTTATCCCGCTTTGTAGCCAAATCTGCCTAGCACACACTTCCCTTTTTCAAACTTCTGCGCAAGGAAGCGACGTTCAAATAGATCGAGGAGTGTGAACAAGCCCTCCTGCACCTCAAACGAGCTCTCTCACAACCACCGGTCCTCTCGCAACCAGACCACGGGGAAACTCTCTACCTCTACCTCGTTATCGCAGCCGAGCCCGTCAGTGCGGCTCTTATTCACGAGACTCCCGAGGGGCAGAAACCTATATACTTCACCATCAAGGCTCTACAAGGATCAGAACTCAGGTAATAGCATATCGAAAAGGTAGCTCTGGCCCTCATAAATGCGGCGAGGAGGTTGAGACACTACTTTCTACACCACACGATAGTGGTACGAACTGACCAGCCTGTGAAACAACTGCTCGGCCATCCTGACATTGTAGGCAAAATGCTTAAATGGTCGCTGGAACTCTCTAAATTCGACATTCAGTATGAGAGTAGAAAGGCCTTTAAAGCTGAAGTACTAGCCGACTTTGTTGCAGAGATGACCACACCGACCTCCCCGACAAACGGAACCCATAAGTGGACCACTTTCGTGGACGGAGCTTCCAGTTCGATAGGAAGTGGGGCAAGAATCATCCTAGAAAACGAGGAGGGAATCCTGATTGAAGTTTCCCTAGCTTTATCTTTCCCAACCTTGAACAACCAGGCAGAATACGAAGCCCTCCTCGTGGGACTGCGCTTGGCAGAGGATCTGGGAGCTAGAGAAGTAAAAATCTTCATCAACTCCCAGCTCGTCACCTCACAAGTACTGGGGGAATATCAAACCAAAAAAGACAATCTCTTTGAGTACTTGGCTCTGGTCCGGGAAAGAATAACCAAGTTTGACTCCACCGAGGTCAGACACGTCCTTCACGAGCACAACACCTGGGCAGACATCTTGTCAAAACTCGTGTGCACAAAGAAGAATGGTGGGAACAAGTCCATCATCCAAGAGATACTTTCCCGACCGAGCATCGAGAAACCATCCGCGATTCTCGACCTGAACGCCGTCGACAATAGTGACTGCTGGATGACCCCGGTTTACAACTACCTCGTGACAGGAGAACTTTCCCCCGACCAGAAGGAGGCTATCGTAACATGGCGTTGAGCTTGTGCTTACGTCCTTATCGAGAATGAGCTATACCGACGAGGATTCTTCATCCCTCTCCTCAAGTGTGTCGAGGAACCCAAGGTCGCCCACATCCTACACGAGATCTACGAAGGAATCAACGCTCTACACCTTGGAGGACGATCCCTCACCCGGAAGGTCCTACGAGCAGGATACTATTGGCCCACTATGTAGCATGATGCGAAAGAACACATCAAAGAGTGCGATAAAGGCCAGCGTCACGGGGACATGCACTTGGCACCGTCCAACGAGCTCAAAACCCTCTCGTCCCTGTGGCCATTCACCTGGTGGGGAATGGACATCCTCAAACCATTTACTACTGGTAGGGGTGAGAATATGTCAGGCCAACTAACAGGGGCCTATGGCGTAGCCTACATAGGCTCAGGCCCTGCAAGGATTTTTCTTAAATAGAAAAGGCCTAGGCTTTTTTATAAGTCTATTTAGCTAAAGAGGCTAGGCCACAGGCCGTAATAAAAGCCTTTTAAGCCTATCGGGCCGACCTAGTTAAAAAAAACTCAATAAATTTATTATTATTATATTATATTTTGTATTTTGAATTAAAATACTAAAATAAAGCTTAGTTATCTTGAGGAACTTATGAAAATATGTTGAAAAAACGTTATAAACAATGTTATAAGTTGTTGTCATAAGTTTTTTTCATAATGTTATACCCCAAATTTTACCCCTTAGATGTCATAACATCTTACACTTGCATTTAGGGTTCAAATCATCTATGCATTGTTAACTAACCACAATATCTTGCTAGCTATTTCTTCTATGTGAAAGCTAGGGCTTGCACCTGAAAGATGACAAGATCAATAAGCCAAGTTCTCACATGTTTCAAAGTCTCTTAAGACACTCCTTGGTTCCATACATCCATCACAAGTGTTCACCAGTTGATTGTGATTGGTAATTGAAATCATCTGTTCAAGAAAGCCAACTGAGACTCCAAAGATCAACCATTTAGTTTGAAGACTAATCAGGAGGTTCTTAAATTATATGCCTTGATCTCATGAGTTTGGATCCAAAGAAATAAAAAAGAGGCCATCAGATCAAGAGTTGTGGAATTAGGGTTTTAACCTGAAGAATCACAAAGGACCTTGGTGTGATCAGTCAATGCCTTGATTGGTTCATCAACCAATTGAGCTCACATACATCCAAGAGGTCTTATTCAACAAAAATCAAGTGCTAATTAAAGTTAATGCAAGATCACTGAAGCATTGCACTGGTTAACCCTAAATTAGAGATTTCTTCAAGAGAAAGACGATTGTGCCCTAATCCATAGTCAAAGCATAATCCCAAGCCTGAGGACATGAGCCAAAATGCACATATATATCCTTGGAACCTATCTTGGTGTTTGGAAAAGTTCAAAGTTGCAAATTCATTGAGGATCGCATTGTGGAATTCATCTGACCTAATTTTCATTTGATAAAGTCAACTCTTTGACTTTTGATATCTTGAACCAAGATGAAACATTCAAGCTATATTCCATCAAGACATGCTTAATTCTTGAGTTAGAGCATGAGAAATCACCATTTGAAAGGTTTCTTGCAAAAAGGGCAAGGTTTGGTTCTTAAATTTTTCTAAGTAAAGAAGAATTCACTCCTTGTACAAACTTTAAAGAGTCATAACTTTCAAAGCATACATCCAAATTTTGTGACTCAAAGCTTAAATTGAAGCTCTCATCATGAACTTCAAAACATATTAGAGGGTCCTTCTTCAAAAGAGGCTTGGTGTTTAAGATAGGAGGCTTGGAAGTTCAAGGCAATTAAAGATTTAGTGAAATTTCACTACTTTTTCCCTAATTTTCAGCCAACTTCACCTCCATTTTTCACCATGATCCCTTTGGATCTAGGACTTGGAGTGAGCATGAAAGTTGTAGAGGACATTTGGGGCTTTCCAAAAACTACTAGAACTCCCCAATACATGGAGGGAGTTGAGAGATTCGAAGAAGATGAGTTTGAGGTTCATTTCTTGAATTCCAAGTTTCCAACATGTGCATAATGATGCATGACCACTCCTAATCACCAAAACTCTCACAATTATGATGTTTAAAGGCAAGGTTAATGTGCTTAGGACCTCTGCCACGAAAATGCAAGTTGCCATATAAAAAAACAATAGTTTCATATCAAATGGATACAATGTGGATGCATGAGAGAGAAACTTTTTCAAGAAAGCATGATCACTCCATTTTTCTTACAGCATGGAGCCTTGTTCCAATCCCATCAGCACACATCAACATTCCAAACACTATTTGTGACCATTTGCTAGAGTGTTTGAAGGCCCTTGACTCAGCATACAGCTTGCACGAAGGAAAAGTTGCAAGAAAGGGCAAGTTTGGCAAGTTGTGATTTCTGCCCATACCTCAAGCCTTTCACTTTCCCTATAAATAGAGGATCAGTCCTCAGTCCAAGATACACCAGAATCACCCCTAAACAAATGCTGATACTCTCTGAATTCTCTCACTCACCCACTTTTGAAAAGTTGCAAGAAAGGGCAAATTTGCAAGAACACTGCTCCAGATCATTCCACTCGTGCAATTCTCTAATAAATCTCCCAAACCACCTCTAAATATCCATTAGAACTCACTTCAACACCTGGAGAAGTTCTGTAACTCCTCAAACCTCATCCACCATTTTTGCACTCCATATTGCAAGAAGGTCCGGGTTTCACTTTTGAGGTATTTTCCAAAGCTGCTAACCATCTGCATCTCCTCTCCTAGCATCAACAAGGCAAGGCAGACCATCATTTCCATTATGTAAGCACCATAGTAGAAGCCTTGGACTTTCTCCAAGAGGTAAGATTCCTGCTCCTTCGAAACTCAGTTTTCATGCATTGTTATGTTCCTATTCTCATAGCAAAAATGTAGTTCACAATGTACTTATATGTGTTGGACAATTGTTGGCTTGTTTTAGTTTGAATACATGTTGATGTAGCTTGTTGAAACTTTTTGAGGTTGCACTGTTGTTGTTTGTTCTGCGTGTTGTACATTGGTTTTTAAGATGAACCATTAGTGTATTTAGGTTCCTGGTGAAATTTGCTCCAAGTTTGGTTTTTGTGGTTTTGATTTTGGTTAAGAAATGAGTAAGATAGAGGGAGAGGAAGTTCTGCCATGGTGAGTTTTTAGGGCACGAACGAGAAAGAATAATGAAGAAGATGATGGTGAGATGACACCCAGCCAGCTTGAGGTGACGCTGAGGTGGCCATTCAGGTTGGTCCTAAAAATAAAAAATAATTGAAGGCGTATTATGTTTGGATGTAATAGCCACCCCAGTGGTAGAAACCTTGCCTTGCCTTTCCTTTTGCCTTGCCTTGCCTGGGTTCAATCCTGCAGATCAACCCTTTTGTTTATTTTCTGATTTTTCGCTTGCTTTGATATTTTATTGTGTGTTTGCACCACTTATTCACAATACACACACAACTCAGTTGGTCAGTGTTTTGGGAGGCGAGATTCAGGACGTGGGTTCAAACCCAAAGGGAGACATTCCCTTTTATTTTTATTATCTTGTTCATTTATTTTCAAGGTTTGTACCTCTTTTTGTTTTGTTCATAACTCTCTTGAGTTTTATCATTTTGAATTCATTCTTTTTGCATTGCATTCCTAAAAAACTCTATTTTTCATCTATGAAGAGAAAAATCCAAAAAAATATATTTTTTTATTACCTTTGTAGGCATTCAAAGATGGTTGCATTTTTAGGGTTTTTTTTATGTGAAGTACCTTGATTCCCTTGATCTGTCACCATGAGATCTTGGTTCATTTTGATTAATTGAATCCCAATACATGTTGTTTGAATCTCTTGAGATGTTGTAACATTGTATGCCCTTGATTCACCTTGATACCATGATGTTTAAATATGTTGTTTACATGTAAATGCCTTTTAAGACAATCATGTCATGCCTTGAGTTTTGGTTGCCACCTTGCCTTTAAACACGTGATTGTTTGATCAAACAAGAAATGTATTTATGTCTGGAACTTTGATGCCATGTATGGGTTTGTTCTTAAGTGCTATCATGTTTAGACTGTAATCCTTGAATACATGAACCTTGTGATGTTGTCACCCCCTTCAATGTATGTTTAGAAACCCCAATGTTCTTGTATGGTTATTACCTACTTGTCAAACATGTTCAAGCTTGTTCACATGATATCTTTAATGTGTTTACCTTCTGTTTACATGTTTGTTGTTACACATGTATGCTTATGAGCTTGTTGGATGTTACCTCCTCCTTGTTGAATTTTATCCATGATTGATTTCATACCATGAGAACTTATTTCATTATTTGCTTAGGTGTTATAACATCTTTGTCTCATATATTCTTTGGTTGTCACCATGATCTATTTATCCCCATATGAAGGTTTTGGTTGTTACCCTAAACTCTTTTGAATTAATCCTTGCTTTGAGTGTTGTTACATTCATATTCCTAGCCTTGGTGATTACCATGCTTATATTTTCATCTTGCTTCAATGATGTTTGTTATCTTGAACTTCTTTAAGTTATCCCCTTTAAGTGAGGCTAGCTCATTAGATCTCCTCCTTAACCCTCTTTATTCCCCCTCTTCCAAAGGAAAGGCTCTCTATTAACCTCAAAGTCATAGATAGCTCATTACCATCTTGACCTCATTAGAGCCATCTTCTACCCTTGGCCTCATTAGAGCCTTACCTTTCTCTTGGCCTCATTAGATCCTTTACCATCCCTTATCAAACCTTTGGCCTCATTAGAGACATATCTTTCCCTTGGCCTCATTAGAACCACTTACGTCACAACTTAGAATTAGGCTAGAGTTCTTGAACTCTAGGTGATTCTCATCATTTTGAGTATTCACTTTCCCCTACAACTTAGACTTAGAGAGTTCTTTTACTCTATATGAGTATTTTACTCGTTCCCCTTGGAACTTTGACCACAGTCAATGGTTCCTCACCCGTAGTTAGGTGAACTATGAATGCTTTGATTCCATCCTTATTAGGATACGTAGGCACAAGATGCGACGTCTTGGCGAGCATACTTAGTGTACATACCCTTAGGTCTTTACCTTAGCACATATTCCCTTAGCAATCAAACTATAGCATAACACAAATACAAACAAGAGTTTCCTGTAGAGTACTACAGATACTTAGGGTGCTAATACCTTCCCTTAGTATAACCAACCCCCGAACCCCCGATCTCTTAGTTGTGTCTTCACATAGCGTAATTAGGGTTTTCTTCGATCTTTACCCTTTCCTTTGGATAAATCAAAGCTCGGTGGTGAATTTAAAGATGTGTGATTCAAGTTAATTAATAGCTTGGTATCCGATTCTCACCGCAACAAAAATGGCGACTTCACTGGGGATCGTATTAAAGTTAGAGGGTTAAGCCCACCTTGTTGTGTTTGTGTTATTTATGTTTTGCTTGCTTGCTTGTATATATGTATACCTGTTTGGGTTCTTCTGTTTTGGCAGGGTGCTGCTTTTGAGTGGTGAGATAAGTCCTAACCAGGACTTGAGAGCACACATATGATAGAATTAGGGTGTAATCAATATTCGGCTGTTGGGAGTAGTCCTAACAAGTTTGGCATATGATGACTACACTCTGTTGAGGCCCTTTGGAACTATTGATGTCTGATGTGAGTAGTCGCATTGATGTCACTCTATCCAAATGAGGGTCCATGATTATGAGGACCGTAGTTACCTTTATTCCCACTTGGCCTTTTTAGGACGTAGTGCGATGGCTATGAGGGAGTAGTCCCAAATGGTTGATACGCGGTACTACACTCAGACGAGTTTATCTTGAGAATATTATTAACCTGCGTGAGTAGTCATGTAGGCTGATAATATCCGAAAGATTTATCCGTGACTCTGAGAACTTTTAGAACCCTCTTCTACAGATGATAAACCCATAATACACACCTTCTTGGGATGGGTACACCATGGCTCCACTCATGTGACCCCTAAACGTAGGACTTGTGTGCTTTGTTGTGTGTACATATGTGTTTGTGCTTATGTGTGTTTGGTGCATTACATACATCTCATTGCATCCATTATTGGTTTTAAGGAGCCCAATCATCTTTCCATTGTAAATCATAGGTATCATGGATATTGAGAAAAGAAACACTAAGAAGTACAATTTCAAGAAGCCCAATTTGGTAGAGTTGAAAAAGCTAGCGGCCTTGGTATCTTACCCTGAAGACTTCAGAAAGCGTTATGGAAGATTGATTGGTATTCTCAGAACCAAGATGGAAGATGGTGTTCTTGACACATTGGTGCAGTTTTATGACCCTCTTTACCATTGCTTCACCTTTCCTGACTACCAATTTGTTCCGACATTAGAGGAGTATTCTTATTGGTTTGGTTTACCCATAAAGGAGTGAGAGCCTTTCAGTGGTCAAGAGAAGATTCCTTCACCAAAGGAAATTACTGATGCTATCCACTTGGAGATGTCAGAAGTCAAGCCTCACCTCACCACCAAGAATGGGATCAAGGGTCTACCCTCCAAGTTCTTGTTTGATAAAGCCTTCTACCTAGCCAAGATGAACAGTGTGGATGGCTTTGAAGCAGTCTTTGCTTTGCTTGTCTATGGCTTGGTCTTGTTTGCTAATGTTGAGAAGTTTGTTGACATCAACACCATTCGGATCTTCATAAGTGGGGATCTCGTACCTACACTACTTGGTATTACTTATCACTTTATCCATCACAGGACTCTCCAAGGAAATGGTACTATTTCATGTTGTGCACCTTTGCTCTACAAATGGTTTGTGACGTATTTGCCTCGAACATCGTGCTTCAAAGATAATCCTGACAAGTTTCGTTGGTCTCAGAGAATCATTTCTGTCACCTACAATGATATCTTTTGGTATGATTCAGCTTACGAAAAAGGAGTCATCATTGATAGTTGTGGCCCATTCCCCAACGTACCACTCCTTGGAATCAAAGGTGGGATTAGCTACAACCCCGTCATTGCTAGACGTCAATTTGGATTCCCTATGAAAGAAAAGCCTAAGAACATCCAATTGTCCAGTTTCTTTTATCTCAACGAGGAGGCCAGTGTAGAAACCAAAGATAATGTTTTGCATGCTTGGGGAAAGCTCCACAAGAGGACTAAGAATGATCTAGGAAATAGGAAATGTGTGGCCTTGGAACCATTCCTTCAATGGGTTCGATCTCGAGCTTGTGACCTTGAGATGTCGTATCTCCCCGAGAGACCTCCACAACTTACTGTTGTATCTCCCTCTATCATTCCTATTGAGCGCATGGAGGAGTATCAAGAAACTCTGGCAAGGATGAAACTTGAGAGAGACACGTGGGAAGGGAAGTACCACGCCATCTATGCAGAACAGGTGGAGATGAAGAAACAGATGAAAGAAAAGGATGATTTGATTGAATGGCTTGAGAGACGTGTGATTGACAGACCTGTGGCGCAAGAGAATTTATTTTTCACTAGCGTTCAACCCACTTCAAGCACTCATGGTATGCAACTATTCCTTCGACGTGTGGTGCTTGGAAAGGGATTGTTGACAAGCTGATTCTAGAGAATGACAAGCTGAAGAGATAGAAGAGGACGCGTGGAGTGGAGCCTTGCTAGATAGGGTTACTTTTTAGGCCTAGTTGTTGTTCTTATCTCTTTGTATTTTGAGCTCCTTTGAAATGTACTCTGAGAGTGTAACTTTTCTCAATATTTAATAAAGTGAAGTTTATTTTGGGAAATTGTCTCTTTTGAGTTCCTTAAAACCAACTGCATTCGCATTGCATTTTTTTCATTTTTGCTAAACTGTCAAGGAACTAAATTTGTTTTGCAGACTTTGTAGATATGGATTTCGGAAAGAAAGGAACATGGCCGTACACCTTCATAGTTCCCAATGTTGAGTAGCTAAGAGAACTAGCAGGAATGATTGAAGACCCACTAGCTTTTTCTGAAAAGTATGGAAAAATTCTCCCGTTGTTGGAACTTCGAAGAGCTAAAGGGCTGCTAGAGACTTTGGTTCAACTCTATCATCCTCTTGATCATTGCTTTGTGTTTCCCGATTACCAACTGACGCCGACCTTGGAGGAATACTCCGCCTTAATGGGGCTCCCTGTCAAAGATTCTCCTCCATTCTCTGGAATAGAAGACGAGCTCAGTGCGAAGAACATTGCAAGAGGAACAAGGTTAAGGATGTCAGATGTTAAAACCCACTTGACCATCAAGGGGGGACTTCCTGGATTACCCGCTCAGTTCTTATTCGAGAAGGCTCGTTACTTTGCTGCTAGGAGGAACACCATACTCTGTGAATCCACCTTTGCTTTGCTAGCTTATGGACTGTTTCTATTTCCCAATGCTAAAGACTTCGTCGACGTCAATGCTATTCAAATCTTCATGCTCAGGAATCTAGTTCCTACTCTATTGGCTAGTACTTATCATGCCATTCACTCAAGAAACATGCGAGATGGAGGACATATCATATGTTGTGTTTCTCTCCTGTATAGGTGATTTATTTCGCACCTACCAAGGACCGCAACCTTTTGGGATGTGGAAGACAGTACCATTTGGTCTAAGAGGCTCATGGAGTTGACCCATACTGACATTGAGTGGTATGACCCAATCTATGGAGGGATTCTCATGATTCACAGTTGTGGGGATTTCCCAAATGTAAATCTTATAGGTAGAAGGGGATGTATCAACTATAACCCCGTTCTCACTCGCCGACAGTTAGGTCACTCAACGGATGAGAAACCTAATCCTATCAAACTGAAGAGGCTTTTTCGCAAAGAGGAGGAAAATCTGGATTTTAAAATCAAGGTTGAACGTGCTTGGCGCTGTATTAACAGACAAAGATGGACTGCTTTGGGTAATCCTGATTGCACTGTCACCGAGGCTTACTTGGAATGTGTAATACCCCAAATTTTGACCACTTAGATTTCCCATCATTGTGAAAATCATCATCACAATATGGATGTACCTTTATGCTTCATCAGCCTCCCCAAAGATGGGTGAGCATCCACTACAATCAAAATTAGGGTTTCAAGCCCTCTCTGAGTGCTTAGACAAGGGATCAATCAAGAAAGGACATGATCTTCAACTTGTCTAATCTCTTAAACATCCACAATGGATCAAAAAGGACTCCCACTTCAAGGATTAAGCACAAGGTTGCACCCTTCTAGGTGGATCAAGTCTCAAGATCGACAGTGTCACCAAATTAGGGTTTTGGTCAACCAGGGCCTCCAGATGGAAATTTTCATCTGGGCACAAGGCAATGATCCAAAACATAACCTAATATACTTCATGGAACCTCATGAACCCATGCATCAAGTCAATTTTGCCTCAGGGGATGCATTCATCAAAAATCAGGAATTAGGGTTTCTTGACCTAATTCACCCCTAAGTTGACTTTTGGGACAAACCATGAGCCAAGACCTCAAGAGATGATTTGAGGGTCTCTAATATACCATATTGATCCATTTGGAACAATGTATTGATCCAAGAAGTTTGAGCAATAAGTCTCAATTTCATCTGCACCACAATTAGGGTTTTAAGGGAAAAGTCAACTGTAACTTTGACTTTTGACCAGGACATGCTCCCAAACCCTAATACATGAGTGAATATACCCTATGACACCCATGAAACATGTCCATCAAGTTTGATTTAGGTCAAGGACATGATTTCCTGAAGAATTGCACAGTTTGGAATTCATCTGATAAAAAGTCAACTGTGCACAAAAGTCAACTTTGACTTTTTGAGATTTTTCACCAAAATGGATTTTTAACCCTAAAATGATGTTAATGTATGATTTGAATCATCATTCATCAAGAAAAATCAAGAAAAGTGAGATAACTTGTAAAAGGGGTAACCATAAAACTTAGAAATTTTTCTAAGTTAAAAATAAAGTGGCAAAGGTACCAACTTTGGAGGACCATAACTCCTAAACCACAAGGCCATTTTTTCTCATCCAAAGATGGATTTGTAGCCCTCATTATCACCTACAAAAACTTCAACTACAAGTCATTCCAATTCATTAAGGATTTTGAGTTATGGAGTGATCAAAGTGGCTGAAAAGTGAAAATGTCACTTTTTCCAACACTTAGTGAAATTTTCACTAAGTCAGATTCTGCCTCACTTTTTGCCAAATGTAGGGGGTTTTTTCACTTGGAATCAAAAGAGATAAAAACCAAAATTGTTCAAACAGTTGTTGTATCATGTAAGAGCTTTCCAAAATGGCCAAGAACATTGCCAAATTCAACCTACACCATGAGATACAACATTGCCAAGTTGCCTTGCTGAAATCTGTCAAGGCAAGGCAGAATTTGCAACTTTGGTCGATTTGCCAAAATCAGCCAAATTCAATTGCTCCTATCCACTTGGACACCTCAGAGGATTGAATCTAAAGGGGACAATCACTGAGCCAAGCCTCCAAAGTCCATGGAACAAGAAATAGCATGTTGAACCTAGAATGGCCAAAATAGGGACAAGACTTCAAATTTGGAATGAGGCATTCAATGGAACCATCAAGGTGGCATGGACTGAGCCATTCTCATCTGAAATCAGTCAAGGCTTATCCAAGACCAAGGGAACCAAAGCTCTGTGCCCTAACCTCTAGTCAATGGCTAGAGGAGACTTGGATTTTCATTTGCCAACATTGGCCAAACCTACTTACCAGCTGCCATGCACTATTCCTTGCAAAACAAACTTGCTCTACTGTAAATAGAGCTCAATTGTGGTCAGTTTGAGTACACCAAAGCCATCTAACAGATGCTTTCCTCAAAATATCTTCTTTCACTCCAATTTTGCCTTCTAAGGCAAGTCACTATCGGGTTTTGAGTTTGAGAGCAATTCCAATCAAACCAATCACTCACACACCTCACATACATCACATATGAGCTGATCAAACACTTAGATCACTTCTGAAACATCAATTTCACAAAATCACCAGCTGGTTGCTCAAGGTTTTAACCAAAGTGCAGCTGAGGTACCACAAAATGATCCAGCCAATTTCAATCAAGTCCAACCATCCAAACACAATCCATAGGGTGTAGGGAAGCTGTTCAGATCATCACCTCATCAGTAACACCTCCAAATCAAAAATCACTTTGAACTTGCTGTCACGGCTTGGAGGTAAGCACATACTTGGGCATCTCTCAATCTATGCATATTTCCTCGCACAATAATTTGGCCATATGTTCATAATCATGCATGGAATGTTTTCCCTCAATTAATTGCATTGTTTGAATCGTGTATCAAAAATCCTAGCCTTCATGCAGAAATTAGGGTTCTTGAGGTCTCTTCGTGATTTCTTGTTGTATGTTTAATTTAAATGAAATTAAAGTACATAGACATGATCGTGAGGTTGAGACGAGCATAATGATATGTGGATTGCATGATATGATTACGTATTCATGGAGATTGGATAGAAAATGCAAATCTGAGAAACCAAGAACACGCGCGTGTTCTTCAGCTGTTCTTGGCGCCATTTTTGAGAAATTCAAATATTTGAATTTTGTGATTTTGTTTAATTGATTCAAAAATTAATTTCTCTCTGAGTTTTAATGATTTTGAGTTGATTCTTTTTTTAATAATTCACAAAAATGTTAAAATATTTTATTTTCCCAAAAAATCCCAAAAATATTATTTATTTCATATAATTGATATTTTTGTAAAGAATTAATATTTTGATTGTTTTTGGCATTTTAAATATTTTTCCTACAATGATTTTGCAACTTTTAATGCTTTCTAATTATTTTGTAGGTCAATACTTAATTTTTGAAGCATTAATCCAAGATCACAATTTGTTTTCCATGTGTTAAACAATTTTTGATCATTTTAATTGAATTTTTATTCAATTAAATACATTTTGAAAACAAATTAGGGTTTTGGATTAATTCAACCCTCATAAATCATTTTCAAACCTTTTTGGGCCTCTTGAGAGAGTGTAAGACCCATCCCCCCTTGTACAAAAACTTTTTGGGCCTCACTTATTGTATAAGTCCCTCTGTACAAGTAAACGGCACGATCGTCGCCCGTTTAAAAATAAAAATCATTTGGGCCTCTCCTTGAGCTATAAGACCCATTCAAAACACTTTGGGCCTCTATTAGAGTGTAAGACCCAATTCCCCTTTTAACCAAAACATTTTGGGCCTCACTTATTGTATAAGTCCCTTTGCGTTAAAAGAAAACCTCGGCGCGATCGCCATTTTTAAACGAAAACTTTTTGGGCCTACCCTCGTGTTATAAGCCCCACTCTTTTCTTTAAACCTTTTTAGGCCTCTTGAGAGAGTGTAAGACCCATCCCTTTGTACAGAAAACCATTTTGGGCCCCAGTCACTTGTATAAGTCCCGCTGTACAAAGTCAAACAGTGCGCTCACTGATAAAACCCTGGGCCTCTCCTTGAGCTGTAAGCCCCAAATCTTTATTTTTCAAAGCACTTTCTCCTTTGATTTTGAATATACTGTTGTTTTCAATCTTTCTTTGTTGAACAACTAACCAAACAGCATGGAAGCACTACAACCGAGTAAGTGGTTATCGCTTTCGTTTACTGCTTTCATATTATAAACTGCATTGTGGGGCTGCTCACTGTAAGTCTCCTTTCATAAACTCATATCTACTGTGTAATAATAGTATAGATATTTCGAGTTTCCCCGGCTACTACGTCTAGAACTAGGTGGCGCCGTTTCATTTATTCATAGAAATAGACGCCTAGATCCCCAATAGGAGCACCAGATACAGTCTTCTCTTCGGCTGTCCTCCTTAGGAATCGTCAAGAAGCTCTACTCCCCAAGATGAATGTATTCTCCGTGAATGGCATCTTTGAGTTTCTTCCAAATTCTCGAACTTTCCTGACTTGATCTATTCCTCAGGGATAGCTTGCCTTGAATGTCTCGGGATTTGGGTACCCACTACGGTCATAATCTTGGACCTTAACTAAGGAACCCTCTTTAAAAGCTAAAAGTCGCTGGATAGTAAACCTCGCACGTTTACCAGTGGTTTTTATCTTTAAAAGAGTTATCTCTCCTAATGGAAAGGAGATGATAGACCCACGGGCTTCTTAAAAGCATCGGCCTCCTCTTGGGCATTATTCAAGGACACTACGACTTCTTAGAAGTATTCACAGCCTCCTCTTAGGCTTCGTATAATGATCTCTTCCTTCGGGAATGATAGCCTCCTCTTGGGCTTCGTACAAGGACCCGCCGGCTTCTTAAAAGTTTCCAGCCTCCTCTTGGGCTTCGTACAAATTGTCCCGACGACCTCCTAGAGGTATAGGAACAGAACCTAGTCATCCTCATAGAACAGTCCTTTCATAGAGTCTACTACTGTTTCTCAAAGCATAGTACAAGAGGTAAAACTTTAGACACGGACAATCTAACTTCCTTGAGTCTCAAAGACATTCTCAAGCGACCCCTTCGTTAAATAGGAAGGAAACCCGCAGACTCGGACAATCTCAATACCCTTTGGATTTCCAGTTTTCTCAAAGAAAAGGAAACAACCCCGATCCTCATATCTAACCTATGAGTACAGTGATGCTCATATAAGAACTGATTTGCTCTTTCAAAATCAGTATACTGGACCTGTCACTTAACTGACACAGTAACCTTAGCCTTCTCTTGGGCTTTGTACAATGATTCTCCCCAGCGGAGTCAAACAATGTTTTAGCCTCTATCTCGGGCTTTGTACGAGACACATAAGAGACTCCCTCGTTGAGTCAATCCCCCTTTCGCCTCCATCTCGGGCTTTATACGAGATACAAAAGGTTCATATTGAGCCAAACAAATTCTAGCCTCCATCTCGGGCTTCGTACGAGACACAAAGACTCCATCGTCGGGTCAAAAACTTTTAGCCTCTCTCTCGGGCCTTGTACGGGACACAAAAATAACCTCCTCTTAGGCTTTGTATAATGATTTTCCTAGCGGAAATTAGCCTCCTCTTAGGCTTTGTATAAGAAAACCACTGGTTGATCCAATCAACCTTTTAGCATCAAAGTTGTGCCTCGTTCACAGTATACAAACATCAACAACTCCTTCCCCTTCATCTAATCGCTGTAAGCAGCAAGCCTCTGGATCATCTACATCCATGCCACTGTCCTTCTTTTAGCATGAGGAATTCCTAAGGAAAGATGGCATTGCTCTATACTGAGTTAAAGTCTTCTCCTTCAGGTTAAAACCCTTTCTTCGGAAATTATGGCATTGCTCGGATCCGCGTATCCCAGTTAAAGTAATTCTCCTTCTCTCCTCTTTAGAGATGACAAATTCTCTCTAAAGCTGAGGTCTTTCAGCTTCACGTCTTGGGCTTTGAACAAGACACAAATAGACCTTTCAGCTTCACATCTTGGGCTTTGAACAAGATACAAACCACCTTTCGCTTCACGTCTTGGGCTTTGAACAAGACACCAAAACACCCATTTCCTCCCATAGAATAGGAGGAACTACGAACGCTCTGATTTCCCTGTTTCGGTAAATGGGAATACGTAGGCATAAGATCGAAAGAAAAGATCTTAGCGAGCGCAATCAACAAAAAAACCCAAATCCCGTATCTCCATCAATCAAAAGCAGTAATTCAAAAACATCAGTCCTAACATCCTAATCCTTGTTCCCCTCCAGAAACCCTTTGCCTAGATAAAAAGAAAGAAACTGTATTGGCGAAAATACAAATAACCAGTACAAAGGCCCCCCACATTGATAGCATCCGTAACCTAACAGACCGCTGTTTAAACTCAGTATGCAAAGCAGGGTTAATTAGAGACATCTATTTCCCTTCCTTATTCAGCTCACAATAGGATAAAAAATGAATCGACCTGTAGTTTTAAAGCTCAACCGCAGAAAGCGACCAACGCTTAAGAACCGCGTCCAAAATCGCTCGCTACAGAATGGTCTCGCGAGAAAGCTCTTGCGATGAGGATGCCTTATCCACATCATAAGCCTCCTACAAATGAAGAGTTGAAGCTGAAGAAAGTGCTGGATGAGTTGACTCTTGACAAGGCAAGGATGCAAGAGAAAATCAATGAACTCATGAGGGAGCTTAATGGAGGGGAAGAACCATCTGCAAGTGGATCAGATTTCTAGTTCTCTTTATGTTGTATTTTCTATTTTGCCTATGTAATGAACTTTGAGGGTGTACCGCCCATGTTGTAATATTTACAAATTTGCTAATGCAAGAGCTTGTTTTGATAAGTATCATGTTATCTACAATGTTTGCAAATTTTTCAGTTCCTTGATAGTTTTGCTTGCATTCTCATTTGCATTTTTGCATTCTTTCATGTCATAACATGTGAGTTTCTTTCCTGTTGTGTCTCATGTCGTCGTCTTCTCTTCAGAAACCGTCACACTGAGTCTTCGACACCGATACAACACACGAGCCCAAGCTTGCAAGAGAATGTCAGAACAAGACTTTGAGATGGATAGAGTCAACAACGAGCTGAATGATCTACGAGGAAGTATGGGGCAGATTATGGAAGATTTACAAGTTATTAAAGCAAAGATGGATACTCAGGTCATTGTGGTCTCTGAAATCTTCACTCTAACCGTGGAGCCTACTACCAATGCCAACACTACCTTTATACCTTCATTGGGTATGCCTTATGGATTTGTACCCCCACCAGTTCCTACCTCCACTCAAGAAGCTGTTCCCTTGGGAAATGAGAATCCCCAAGCTATCCCGACTTTTGCTCCGACAGCTATGCAGACTCAAGTACATCCTGTTTTCCACAATCCACATCCAGTTTATGACTACCCCGAAATGTCTGATGAGGGGGATGAGCGTCAGGAGAAACTGAAAGAAAATGTGGAGACTATCCAAAGGAAAATGAGGGCGATGGAGGGAAGCAATATCTTTAGCACTAAAGCTAGAGATATGTGTTTGATTTCTGGCTTGGTAATTCCTCCAAAATTTAAAATGCCAAGTTTTGACCTGTACTTGGGTGCGACCTGTCCAAAGTCACACTTGATCATGTATTACCGAAGAATGGCTGCATATATGGACAACGACAAGTTGGTAATCCATTGTTTCCAGGATAGTTTGAAAGGAGTGTCTGCTAAATGGTATATGACCTTGGACCAATCTAGAATCCACAATTTTCAAGACTTATCAGATGCTTTTGTAAAGCATTATAAGTACAATATGGATTTGGCCCCGCACCGAAGGCAACTTTTGAACATGTCTCAAAACAATTCCGAGTATTTCAAAGAGTATGCGCAACGATGGAGGGAGACGGCCTCACAAGTAGAACCTCCTTTGTCTGAAAAGGAACTGGCTGACTGGTTCGTGGACACCGTGAAACCAGAATTTTATGAAAGAATGATTAGCAGTGTTACCGCCAACTTTGCTAACATCGTTGCCGTGGGTGTAAAGGTAGAAGCTGGTTTAAAAAACAGAAAGGTGATTAGTTCTTCGAAAGTGGTGCCAACAACAAGAAGCCTCCAAGCAACTTCCATAAAAAGAAAGAGGGAGAAACTAATGCCATTATGATAGGAAGGAAAAATAATTCAGTGTGGAAACAACCGATTTATCAACAACAGTTAAATCCAAATTTTGCTCAACAACCAATCTATCCAATGCAGTTTTCCCCACAACACTATGTGGCAGCTGTAACCCCAACTTATAATCATCAGTCCGCGCAGCAGGCCTCGGTGTACCAACAACAACCAAGTTATCAGCAAGCACCAAATGCTCCAAATTATCAACAACAACAGCAGAGGCCACAAGCTTCTCAGTCAAGTGCTCCCTACAGAAGACAAGGGGCAAAGCCTTCATTCCCGCCCATTCCAATGACTTACACCGAGCTCTATCCCTTTTTAGTTCAACAAGGTTTGATTGTTACTAGACCCATGGACCCACTCACAGAGAAGTCCATGCCATTCCATAATCCTAATGTTAATTGTGCATTTCACCAAGGTGCAGCCGGTCATGACCTGGAAGGTTGCCTAGCATTGAAATATGTTGTGAAAGGTTTAATGGAAAAGAAGATTTTGTCTTTTGCAGACAATCAGCCAAATGTGAAAAATAATCTGTTGCCTACCCATGGGACTACAAATGCCATTGAAGATGAGAATGGTGAGGTGTTGATAATGGATGCATCAAAGATTAAAACTCTTATCAGAATTTTCCATTCAAAACTGTTTGAAGCTGGGTTAGTGAAAGTTTGCCATGATAATTATGAAGAGTTTAATGCTAGTATCAGAGGGTGTAAGTTTATTCAAGATGATATTCAGAGCTTGATTGATGAAGGTTTTCTGCAGGTGGTCAACAAAGTGGAGAAAAAAGAGATTGCGGTAATTGAACCCGTATTTAACTTACCAGAATCCAAGGAGAAAGTGCCTGTTTTCAATGCGTCGAAGTCTGGTTCTGTGGTCCCTGTTTTCAATAAACCAAAGCCAGTATTCAATACTTCAGAATTTGTTGTTGCATCTGCCGCTAATCAGTCAAGGCCGAGAAAAATCCGACAACCTATTCCATTCCATTTCAGAAATTCCAAAGCTGTACCGTGGAGGTATGAGGATACTATGGTTAACAGAAGAGATGAAAAGGTGATTCCAAGGAAAGAGGTGGGAACCACCAGTGAAGACATAATCAATCTAGCTGGGTCTGGGAAGATGACCCGAAGTGGTAGAATTTATACTCCTCTTTTTTAAGGGACTGTACCCAGAGAGACTATTGCTCCTGTGCCTGCCAAGGACAAGGAGAAGGAAGTAGTTACAAATGAAGAAGATGATGAGTTTCTGAGAATAATTAAAAGAAGTGATTATAAAGTGGTGGATCAGCTTCACCAAACTCCCTCCAAAATTTTGATTTTGTCTCTGGTGTTGAATTCACCCACCCATCGAGCTGCCTTGCGGAAGATATTAGCTCAAGCACCTATTGCTCGAGATATTACTGCTGGTCAGTTTGACAGCGTCATTGGAAATATCACTGCTTGCAATACTCTCAGTTTCAGCAACAAAGAGTTACCTCGAGAAGGTCGGAACCATAATCTTGCTTTACATGTATCAGTGAAGTGCCAAGAACATACTTTGGTAAGAGTTCTTGTAGACACCGGTTCCTCTCTGAATGTTCTGCCGAAAAGGACTCTTGAAAAGTTGGCTTACCAAAGAGTTATTATCAAACCTACCTCACTCATTATCAAAGCTTTCAATGGTTTAAGGAGACCAGTAATGGGAGAGATTGAGTTACCAATTTTGATTGGCCCACATGTTTTCAACATTGTTTTTCAAGTATTGGATATTAATCCTGCCCATAGCTGCCTACTTGGAAGGCCTTGGATCCATGGAGCCGGTGTTGTAACTTCAACCCTGCACCAAAAGATGAAGTTTGTGGCTAATGAGAAACTGGTTATTATACACGGTGAAAAAGACCTGATGGTCAGTAACTTGTCTTCCTTTCGCTATATTGAGGCTGATGAAGATGCTTTGGAAACTTTTTTCCAAGCTCTTGAGATAGCCAACACTATTATGTTGGACATTGAAGAGCCGGTGGTACCGTGTAATCCATCCTTTGCTTCCTTCAAAAGTATGCAATTTGCCCTGAAAAAAGGTGTTCTTGAAGGCTGGGGTAAGGTCATTAAAGTTCAAGAGAGGAAGAAATTCCAAGGGTTGGGTTACAAACCAACTCTTGATGAAACATCTGCTTCAATAATGCGACCGAAGACGATCCAGGAAGTGTTCGCCAGTGGAAGACATCAATTCAATGCCATTATAGAGGATGCAGAAGACGAGGACATCAGTCACTTGGTTTTTCAGTGTGACGCCGCACTGGATAATTGGGAGACTATTGACATCCTTGTAGTGTTCCCTATGCCAGAGTAATATGCTTGCTTTTGTTGTTTGTTTTCAATTCCGTAGTTGTGCCCAAGACTATCGGATTATTTTGTATAGGCCACCACTTTTAATTCTTATTAATCAATGAAAATGATGTTTTGTTAAATTATGTTGTCTTTATTTACTGTTTTTGCTCTTAAGGAAAAATGGCGATCTTTTCAAAACTACCAAAAACATTTTCTTATTGCATTTAATTTTGTGCATTTTAATAAAATAAGTACCTCTATCATGCAAAATAATCCACAAACCTGTTGTATCCGATGACCCTACTCTCACTATTGACTTTGACTCACCTATCTATCAAGCTGAGGGTGAGGAAGAGGAAGATTATGAAGTCCCTGATGAGTTGGCAAAAATGTGTGAGTACGAGTACACGACTCTTCAGCCACACGATGAACAAGTTGACACCATCAATCTTGGTACCGATGAAGACAAGAAGGAAGTCAAGATTGGGGCAATGCTTAGGGCAGAAGTCAGACAACGGTTAGTGAAGCTTCTTGAAGAATACGTGGATGTGTTTGCATGGTCTTATCAAGACATGCCTGGTTTGGATACAGACATAGTAGTTCATAAACTACCACTCAAGCCTGAATGTCCACCAGTAAAGTAGAAATTTCAAAGGAGTAGACCCGACATGGCTCTCAAGATCAGGGATGCAGTTAAGCGACAACTTGATGCAGGATTCTTGGCAGTCTCAAAGTACCCCGAATGGGTGGCCAACATTGTGCCCGTGATGAAGAAGAATGGTAAAGTGCGAATGTGTGTAGATTATTGGGATCTTAACAAAGCAAGTCCAAAAGACGATTTCCCTCTGCCACATATCGACACTCTGGTGGATAATACAGCCCGGTTTGTGGTTTTCTCCTTTATGGATGGTTTCTCAGGTTACAATTAGATTAGAATGGATCCTGCTGACATGGATAAAACAACGTTCATTACTCCATGGGGAACTTATTGCTACAAGGTCATGCCCTTTGGTTTGAAAAACGCAGGGACAACCTATCAGAGAGCTATGTGACTTTTTTCCACGACTTGATACATAAGGAAATTGAGGTGTATGTTGATGATATGATTGCTAAATCCCAGAGTGAGAAGGAACATTTGGATCACCTTCTGAAACTATTCAAAAGACTTCGTACATATCAATTGAGGTTGAATCCTGCCAAGTGTACCTTTGGTGTTAGATCAGGAAAGTTGCCTGATTTTATCGTTAGTCAATGAGGAATTAAGGTAGACCCTAAAAAAGTGCGATCTATTCAAGAAATGCCAGGTCCACAGACTGAGTCTCAAGTACGAGGTTTTCTGGGTCGTTTGAACTATATCTCCAGGTTTACATGACTCCCACTTGTGAACCGATCTTCAAGTTGCTTCGCAAAGACCAAACTGTAGAGTGGAATTCCAACTGTCAGCGGGCCTTTGACAAACTCAAGAGTTATTTGCAAGAACCACCGATCTTGGTCCCAACTGTTCCAGGAAGACCTCTCTTCATATATATGACTGTGTTAGAAGGATCAATGGGTTGTGTTTTGGGCCAACATGATGAATCTGGGCGCAAATAGCATGTCATTTATTACTTGAGCAAAGAGTTTACTGGTTGCTAGAAAAGACTTGTCGTGCTTTAGCATGGGCCACAAGCGTTTGAGGCAGTACTTGATATGTCATACTACTTTGTTGATATCGAAAATGGATCCAATAAAGTATATCTTTGAAAAGCCTGCTCAAATAGGAAGACTTTCCCGTTGGCATATGCTCTTATCAGAATATGATATCCAGTACGTCACTCAGAAGTCTATCAAGGGAAGTGTCTTATCAGATTACCTTACAGATCATCCTGTTGAAGATTATGAGCCTCTCGAGTTTGATTTCCCTGATGAGGACATTAAGTTGATAAAGAAGGATTCTGAAGAGCCAGACCCTGATGAAGGCCCTGAACCTGGTTCCTAATGGAGATGATGTTTGATGGTTCTTCTAACTATAAAGGACATGGTGTAGGTGTTGTATTGATGAACCCCGATGGTGGTTATACCCCGTTTACTGCAAGGTTAGATTTTGAGTGCAAGAACAACAATGATGAGTACGAAGCGTGCATTCTGGGTCTGGAAGCAGCCATCGACCTCAGAATTAAAATCTTGGAAGTCAGTGGAGATTCTGCTCTAGTTATCTATCAAGTTAAAGGCGAATGGGAAACTAAAGAGAAGAAGTTGATCCCGTACCGTGACTACATTGTGGAAATAATCCAATACTTTGACGATATTACTTTTCGTCATGTTCCACTTTCAGAAAACCACATAGCTGATGCTCTAGCCATGTTAGCTTCGATGTGGAAGGTCAGATTTGTTAATAAGGCACCACTCATCAGAATCGAGCGCAAGACAGAACCAACCTAGTTCCAGTTAATTGAAGAAGAGGTAGATGAGAAACCATGGTTTCATGACATAAAAAATTATCTGAAAAATCAAGAATACCCTGCTAATGCTTCAACTCTTGACAAGAATACTTTGAGAAGGTTATCATCTAAATTTTTACTCAGCAATGATGTACTCTACAAAAGGAAACATGACATGGTTTTGCTAAGATGTATTGATAAACGAGAAGCAGACCTGTTGACTAACGACATTCATGAGGGAGCCTTTGGTACTCACTCCAATGGGCATGCCATGGTTAAGAATATCTTGAGGGTTGGGTATTATTGGTTGACTATGGAAACCAACTGCATCCGGTATGCCAGAAAATGTCATAAGTGCCAGATTTATGCTGACAAGGTGCACATACCTCCAACATTGTTGAATGTTTTGTCATCACCTTGGTCGTTCTCTATGTGGGGCATTGACATGATTGGAGCTATTGAGCCAAAAGCTTCTAATGTTCATCGGTTCATCTTAGTGGCTATTGACTATTTCACAAAATGGGTTGAAGCTGCCTCCTACACCAACGTAACCAAGCAAGTGGTTGCTCGTTTTATCAAGAATCAGATCATCTGTCATTATGGAATCCCAAACAGGATCATAACGAACAATGGGACAAATTCGAATAACAAAACAATGAAGGAGTTGTGTGACAGTTGCAAGATTGAGCACCATAACTCTTCACCTTACCGTCCAAAGATGAATGGAGATGTCGAAGCTGCCAACAAAAACATCAAAAAGATCCTGCAGAAAATGGTTAAGACTTATAAGGATTGGCATGAGATGCTACCATTTGCTTTGCATGGGTACAGAACTTCGGTTCGGACTTCGATAGGGGCAACTCCTTTTTCTCTGGTATATGGGATGGATGTTGTTCTTCCCATTGAAATGGAGATACCGTCTTAAGAATTCTGATGGAAACCAAGCTTGATGAAGCATAGTGGGTCCAAGAAAGATATGATCAGCTGAACCTCATTGATGAGAAACGACTGACTGCTAGGTGTCACGGTCACTTGTATCAGAAGAGGATGAAGAGGGCATTCGATAAGAAGGTCCGTGTTCGTGAATTCCAAGAAGGAGAACTCGTACTAAAAAAGATCTTGCCATCTCAAAGGGATGTACGTGGAAAATGGGAGCCTAATTATGAAGGTCCATTTGTGGTGAAGACAATATTCTCAGGAGGTTTCTTATTTCTTACGACAATGGATGGTGAACAACTCTCACACCCTGTGAATGCTGACTCAGTACGAAAATATTACGCCTAAAAAGCCCGCTAAGTCGAAAACCAGAAATGGTGACTTAGGCAAGAAAAGGGTATCTCGGTGGGTCATAACCTATGAAGGAGACTCAGGCAAAAGTTAGGGATCAAATAAAAATAAAAGAGCTCGCTAGGTTGAAAACCCGAAAGGGCGGCCTAGGCAAAAAAGAGCGTCCCGTTGAACAGAAAACCCGAAAGGGCGGTCCAGGCAAAAGTTAGGGACCAAAGGTGTTTCATGTGTTAGAAAGGGTTGTCACCTATACCAAGGAATTCTACAAGAAGTTCGAGCTCATTCGCTCTCATCAGCAGCGAGGTTTTGAAGGATTCTTAGTCACTAAGGATAGTGGTGGTCATTGAATACGATGTAACCTTTTCCCAAATTGCCAATTTTCCAATTGTAATGTTCCATGGAGCTTTGCCATTGGCAAGTTACCATTCTAATGAAATCAGATTTTGGACCATTCTCCGTTTGATATTTATCATCTCTCTACTTTTTTTCTTGTTATGCAAAACTTCACTTATTCATTAATAATGGTTTTGAAAGCGGAAAATGTTTTGAAAAAAAACAAATCTTTTGAGAAAAACAATGGAAACATAATTTACTTTGGCTCTTGGAACGATTTAGTAAAATCACGCGCCTTCCCTAGTGACTATGGTTGTGACGAAAGCACTGTTAAACCATCTGGCGTATAGCTGCCCAATGAAACAAATTTCAAATGGCAATACCTCCTGGATCGGACACTTCAGTAACGACTGACTACTGCGATACAACGGATTTTTCCCCAGTATCTTCCACAGATGTTTGTTGAATGAAGAAAATATTTACCTCCTCAGGTGGAAGAAGAATGTTCCCTATTTGACTTCGAACGACTGTCTCTTCAGATTCAGTGTGACTCTTTGCAGTGGATGTGTTATCATCTACCCTTTTCGCCAGTCTGTCATCTCTCGTTAGAGTCGTCTCTTGCATATCATTTAGCATTGGTATCATACCGCATCATCGTGCATTTTTGCATTGGGTGTGTCTTGCTTGTGGGTCTTTACCTCCTTTACTCTTAACTTGTTCAGGTTAAGTGTGTCGTTGAGTTAGTGGATTGTTGTCTGGGTCCTGCTTACGTCCGGTTATCACCTGCGTGCGTCAAGCTTGTTTATTATTCATATTCCCCAGGAAATTTAGTCATCACTTTGCAGCTTCGGTAATGTCCTATCTGATGTTTAACCTCTGTCTTCAGGCCAAATCAAATTGGTGCCTAAAGTCCAGTGTTTACTGGTACGCTATTGTTGTTTGTTAAGTCCAGTGTTTACTGGCATTGTTGTTATATCAGTCTTTATCGATAACGTAAGGTCTAGTGTTTACTGTCATGTTTTACCCAAATTGGTGTCCAAAGTCCAGTGTTTACTAAAATTGTTTTTACATCGGTCATTATCGATATCGTGAAGTCCAGTGTTTACTGGCATATTTTAAATACAATCAGCCTCAGTATTGTAAAGTCCAGTGATTGTTGGCATTGTTTGAAACACAGGTCAAATATGAACCTAAAGTCTAGTGATTACTGGCATTGTTTGAAACACATGTCAAATATGAACCCAAAGTCCAACATTTACTGGCACATTCCTTTGTCTAAGTCCAATATTGACTGGAATGTTTTAATATCGGTCATTATCGGTATCGTATAAGTCCAGTGTTTACTGGCATGTTTCTTTGTCTCAAGTCCAGTATTGACTGGAAGGTTTTAATATTTGTCATTATCGGTATCGTAAGTCCAGTGTTTACTGGCATGTTTCTTTATCTCAAGTCCAGTATTGACTGGCAGGTTTTAATATCGGTCATTATCGGTATCGTAAGTCCAGTATTCACTGGCATGTTTGTGCATCCGATCAGTGTTGTTATCCCCAAGTCCAGTGTTTACTGGCATTGTTTCAGAATTGATAATGTGAGTCCATTGTTTACTGGCGTGTTATTTCTGAGTGCAATCATTATTGGCACTGTAATCTTATCCCCAACAGAGGTTAGGTTTGGTCATTACCGATACCCCTTTGAAAGTTCTTGTTATCATCATCATTTGGCGCATATAGAGTTTGTGTTTGTCTTGGTCTTTTCTAGATTTTCTTGAAGATCCCATTTGAACTCTTCAGTATAAGAAATCCCCAGAAAATCTTTTTTGGCTGTCTATCATTTTATTCCAAATTGATCCCCAATGGAGATCATGTCTTCTTTCTGGTTTCATCCCCAATAAAAAGTATGTCTTCCCTTTTTGATTGTCCCCAATATCGTCCGGTCACATCTGAACCTGTTGTCCATCTCCCTAGATCTTTCCCCAGTAGAGAATATCTCTAACTCCCCTCCAGTGAGGATCTGTGGGTTTCCCGCCATTTTATTTTCCTATCCCCAGTGTTTTCTTAGTGTCTCCCCAGTAAGTCTCTTTTGTTAGTTGTTAACCTGCATCCCCCGTGAGCCTTTCCTGTGGATACTAAACCTTTGTTCCTCCCCAGTAAGGATAGCCTGTGGGTGTTTACCCTTTGTCCTTTGGTGTCTTGTTTTGTCAGCATTTTTGCACCGTCATGGCACCTTATCATCATCCTAGAAGTTCATGGCATGTCAGCATTTGCATGTCTGTTTACTGTCCTTAGCATATGCATTCCATCTAAGGGCAAAATTTTCGGTTTTCTATATTTAAATACCTTTCACCTTGATTTCCCGAGGATTACCATCTCTCGTGCCATCCGGTAAAGCTATTCAAATAGGGGCAACTGTTATACCCCAAATTTTACCCCTTAGATGTCATAACATCTTGCACTTGCATTTAGGGTTCAAATCATCTATGCATTGTTAACTAACTGTAACGCCCTGTATAATATTTATCTAGAATAATATCATACAAGTGTTTTCATTCGGTACTGACACAATCATAAGTGCCTAATGGCATAATTCACATACTTGACCATTTCTAATACATAAATACAACCTTTGGTACAAGGCATGGAAATTAGCCAAAACAAGAAAATCTAAGAATAAGGTACAATATTCCTCATTGTACAAGAAAATAATACACAGCAGAATAAGCTTAACTAAGCTTCTCTTGAAACATCCAAGCATAACTCCACTTGTAAAACAAACCTGCAAATAACACCTGAAAAATAACAACAATATTGGGGTGAGATAATAATCTCAGTGAGTTCCCCTATCTTATGGGTTCCCTCGGTTCTACAGGGTACATGCAATCAAATGGATCCACCGTGGATCCGGGGTTTACTCACGGTCTGGGGCAAATACACAACAATGGGTAATATCCCCATTGGTAGTCCCTTGACTCACCAATGAAATAACAACAAGTACACAAACCTCAATAACCAGATCAACCAACCAAACATGCAGACCCGTACTCACGTACGAGGAATCCAGAAGTAGTATCAACCTGTCTATATAGGCCACAATATAACACACCCTCGATGAGTAACCAAGTGCCTACGTCAAGAGACTAGCACAAGCACACATCACAATGAGTCGGATGAGTCCGAAGTGATACACGCCTAAGTGGCCGCGGAGCCCATCCATCCATCATCAATACGCATGTGTGTATCGGCAAGTGCAAGAACGCCTACATGACTACACAAGCCCACCGGGAGAAAGCCTAGTGGTATTGCCTACATGACACCACTAGAGGTGAGTAACGGAGTGATATTGCCTTCATGGCATCACAACCCCACCATACCGATCACGCCGATGTGTTAACGGCAAGTGGGTAAACGCCCTATAAGGCCCCCACAAGCACATCGCAACGGTAGCTCAGGTGTATACCGAGCACGCAGATGAGTTAACGGCAAGTGGGAAATACGTCCTAGTGGACCCTCACAAGCTCATCGCAACGGTATTCTTCGGAACAAGTCCGGTATCCATCGGACCAAGTCCGAAACTCAGGTGAAACACCACCTAGTAGCTTAGGCCTACTTCGATTCAAGCATACAACACAATCACATCATATCACATCATCACATCCGAACGTTCAACCGGAACGAACGGGAACAAGCAAGGCAATGATCACATCACATCATTTATCAACATAATGCATTATATTCACACATATACAAGGGAGACATAACAAGTGATCACATCAAGCCATTAGTCAAACCACAATCAACATATAAACATAATATGTTAAACATAATCAATATCGTAGTCCACACACATTTTTAGGCATACAACTAACACCCTCTACCAAGCATCCTTGGTTAACTCATGGTCTAACACACCATTCACTACCATATGGAATTATCTTTCCAATGGCTTTGGACTCGTAACAATCGGATTCCCGATCCTTAAGTTTTGGTGGAAACAACTGTACATACACTACATTTCTATATTTATCTTATCAATCCATAGCATATAGCCATGTTTCTACCTCACCATCACAAAGAGCATTGAAATAGCTTTCCAACGTCTCCGGCCATGCCCCGATCCGAGTTACGGATCAAAAGTTAAGAAGGAAACAAAATGGGAAAAGCTGTCACGTTCGCTAGGCGAACCCGCCAGCGAACGTTCGCCTTCACCTTCGCTAGGGTTCGCTAGGCGAACCTGCGAAACCCAGAATTCGCAGCAGCGTCAATACAGGTCATTGGGGTCCAAAATCTCTCATTTCTTCACCCAAAACACTTCCAATTCATACAATATCAACCCCAAACGTGTAACAACAATCAAGGCATGTATTATCATCATAAAAACACATTTAGACATGTTATTTCACATAAAACCCCAAACCCCAAACATGAATTTCTTCCCCCAAACTTCCTACCCAAGTTCTATCTAATGGAACTCACCTAGTAGGAGAAGATTGATGATGAAACAAGGCTTTGATGATGATGATCCAAGCTTTCCTTCTTCTTCCCCTTCTTTCTCTTCTTTCTCTCTTTTTTCCCCTTTCTCTTCTTTCTTCTTCTTTACTAACTTTTCTTTCTCTTTCTCTTAACAAATATATATATATATATATATATATATATATATATATATATATATATATATATATATATATATATAATACTTATTATATAATATAAATCCAATAGGGTAACTATCTCCAATTGATATTTTGTCTTCTAACACCAATTGATCAATTATTAGAGTTACCTTAAAATACCTTCTTGAACTTATAAATATTAATCCGTCTCTTTAATAAAATAATTGATCTCTTTAGAGTTCTCAAGTTGCTCTATTGATCCCAATTGACAACACTTAGATCACGTAGGATATTCCATTATTCCAATTAATCAAAGATAGAGCACATAAATATTCATCTGATGTCCAATTGAGCATTTAGAAAATACGGGGTATTACACTAACCATAATCTCTTGCTAGCTATTTCTTTTATGTGAAAGCTAGGGTTTGCACCAGAAAGAGTACAAGATCAATAAGCCAAGTTCTCATATGTTTCAAAGTCTCCTAAGACACTCCTTGGTTCCATACATCCATCACAAGTGTTCACCAGTTGATTGGGATTGGTAATTGAAATCATTTGTTCAAGAAAGCCAACTGAGACTTCCAAGATCAACCATTTGGTCTTGAAGACTAATCAGGAGGTTCTCAAATTATATGCCTTGATCTCATGAGTTTGGATCCAAAGAAATAAAAAAGAGGCCATTAGATCAAGAGTTGTGGAATTAGGGTTTTAACTTGAAGAATCACAAGGGACCTTGGTGTGATCAGTCAATGCCTTGATTGGTTCATCAACCAATTGAGCTCACATACATCCAAGAGGTCTTATTCAACAAAAATCAAGTGCTAATTGAAGTTAATGCAAAATCACTGAAGCATTGCACTGGTTAACCCTAAATTAGGGTTTTCTTCATGAGAAAGACGATTGTGCCCTAATCCATGGTCAAAGCATAATCCCAAGCCTGCCAATATGCACATATATATCCTTGGAACCTATCTTGGTGTTTGGAAAAGTTCAAAGTTGCAAATTCATTGAGGATCGCACTGTGGAATTCATCTGACCTAATTTTCATCTGATAAAGTCAACTCTTTGACTTTTGATATCTTGAACCAAGATGAAGCATTCAAGCTATATTCCATCAAGACATGCTTAATTCTTGAGTTAGAGCATGAGAAATCACCATTTGAAAGGTTTCTTGCAAAAAGGGCAAGGTTTGGTTCTTAAATTTTTCTAAGTAAAGAAGAATTCACTCATTGTACAAACTTTGAAGAGTCATAACTTTCAAACCACACATCTACATTTTGTGACTCAAAGCTGAAATTAAAGCTCTCATCATGAACTTCAAAACATATTAGAGGGTCCTTCTTCAAAAGAGGCTTGGTTTTTAAGATAGGAGGCTTCGAAGTTCAAGGCAATTAAAAACTTAGTGAAATTTCATTACTTTTGCCTTAATTTTCAGCCAACTTCACCTCCATTTTTCACCATGATCCCTTTGGATATAGGACTTGGAGTGAACATGAAAGTTATAGAGGACATTTGGGGCTTTCCAAAAACTACTAGAACTCCCCAATCCATGGAGGGAGCTGAGAGATTCGAAGAAGAGGAGTTTGAGGTTCTTTTCTTGAATTCCAAGTTTCCAACATGTGCATAATGATGCATGACTAGGCATGGCAAGAAAACCGAGACCCGCCCGGACCCGCCCCGAAATTAGCGGGGAAAACCCGGTTTAACTGGGTGCGGGTAAAACCCGATTTTTTATTACGGGTGCGGGTGCGGGGGCGGGGGATGCTACTACCCGCCCCGCACCCGCCCCGGTCTACCTTAATTTACTTTTATATCTTATTTTAATTATTTTATTATATATTTATTAAAGTTATTTTAATTTTAAAAAATAGTTTTACTAGAAAAACATGTTTATTAATTATTTTACTCTTTAAAAACATGTTTATTATTAAAATAATTAATTATTTAATTTAATTATTAATTTTTATTATTATGAAAAATATTTATTTAAAAAAAAATAGTTTTGCGGGGTGGGCGCGGGCGGGGGCGGGTCTGGGTGGTAGTTTTTTACCCCCGACTGGGTGCGGGTGCGGGGGCGGGTCTGTTTCAGGGTGGCGGGTGCGGGTGCGGGGCTGCTCAAACCCGCCTCCGACCCGCCCCGTTGCCATGTCTATGCATGACCACTCCTAATCACCAAAACTCTCATAATTCTGATGTTTAAAGGCAAGGTTAATGTGCTTAGGACCTCTGCCACGAAAATGCAAGTTGTTATATTAAAAAACAATAGTTTCATATCAAGTGGATACAATGTGGATGCATGACAGAGAAACTTTTTCAAGAAAGCATGATCACTCCATTTTTCTTACAGCATGGAGCCTTGTTCCAATCCCATCAGCACACATCAGCAGTCCAAACACTATTTCTGACCATTTGCTAGAGTGTTTAAAAGCCCTTGACTCAGCATACAACTTGCACGAAGGAAAAGTTGCAAGAAAGGGCAAGTTTGGCAAGTTGTGATTTCTGCCCATACCTCAAGCCTTTCACTTTCCCTATAAATAGAGGATCAAGCCTCATTCCAAGATACACCAGAATCACCCCTAAACAAAGGCTGATACTCTCTAAATTCTCTCACTCACCACTCTTGCAAATTTGCAAGAACACTGCTCCAGATCATTTCACTCATGCATTTCTCAAATAAATATCACAAACCACCTCTATACATCCATTAGAACTCACTCCAACACCTGGAGAAGTTCTGTAACTCCTCAAACCTCATCCACCATTTTTGCACTCTATATTGCAAGAAGGACCGGGTTTCACTTTTGAGGTATTTTCCAAAGCTGCTAACCATCTGCATCTCTTCTCCTAGCATCAACAAGCCAAGGCATGCCATCATTTCCATTCTATAAGTACCATAGAAGAAGCCTTGGACTTTCTCCAAGAGGTAAGATTCCTGCTCCTTCAAAACTCAATTTTCATGCATTGTTATGTTCCTATTCTCATAGCAAAAATGTAGTTCATAATGTACTTATATGTGTTGGACCATGGTTGGCTTGTTTTACTTTGAATACATGTTGATGTAGCTTGCTGAAACTTTTTGATGTTGCACTGTTGTTGTTTGTTCTGCTTGTTATACATTTGTTTTTAAGATGAACCATTAGTGTATTTAGGTTCCTGGTGAAATTTGCTCCAAGTTTGGTTTTTGTGGTTTTGATTTTGGTCAAGAAACGAGTGAGATAGAGGGAGATGAAGTTCTGGCTATGGTGAGTTTTTAGGGCACGAGCGAGAGAGAATAATGAAGAAAACGATGGTGAGATGGCACCCAGTCAGCCTGAGGTGGCGCTGAGGTGGCCATTCAGGTTAGTCCTTAAAATAAAAATAATTGAAGGCGTATTATGTTTGGATGTAATAGCCACCCCAGTGTTAGAAACCTTGCCTTGCCTTTCCCTTTGCCTTGCCTTGCCTGGGTTCAATCCTGCGGATCAACCCTTTTGTTTGTTTTCTGATTTTTCGCTTGCTTTGATATTTTATTGTGTGTTTGAACCACTTATTCACAATACACACACAGCTCAGTTGCTGAGTGTTTTGGGAGGCGAGATTCAGGACGTGGGTTTAAACCCAAAGGGAGACATTCCCTTTTATTTTTATTATCTTGTTCATTTATTTTAAAGGTTTGTACCTCTTTTTGTTTTGTTCATAACTCTCTTGATTTTTATCATTTTGAATCCATTCTTTTTGTATTGAATTCCTAAAAAACTCTATTTTTCATCTATGAAGAGAAAAATCTAAAAAAGATATTTTTTTATTACCTTTGTAGGAATTCAAAGATGGTTGCATTTTTAGGGTTTTTTATGTGAAGTACCTTGATTCCCTTGATCCGTCACCATGAGATCTTGGTTCATTTTGATTAATTGAATCCCAATACATATTGTTTGAATCTCTTGAGATGTTGTAACATTGTATGCCCTTGATTCACCTTGATACCATGATGTTTAAATATGTTGTTTACATGTAAATGTATTTTAAGTAAATCTTGTCATGCCTTGAGTTTTGGTTGTCACCTTGCCATTAAACATGTGATTGTTTGATCAAATAAGAAATGTATTTATGTCTGGAACTTTGATGCCATGTATGGTTTTGTTCTTAACTTCTATCATGTTTAGACTGTAATCCTTGAATACATGAACCTTGTGATGTTGTCACCCCCTTCAATGTATGTTTAAAACCCCAAATGTTCTTATATGGTTATTACCTACTTGTCAAACATGTTCAAGCTTGTTCACATGATATCTTTAATGTGTTTACCTTTTGTTTACATGTTTGTTGTTACACATGTATGCTTATGAGCTTGTTGGATGTTACCTCCTTGTTGAATTTTATCCATGATTGATTTCATACCATGAGAACTTAGTTCATTGTTTGCTTAGGTGTTGTAACATCTTTGTTTCATATATTCTTTGGTTGTCACCATGATCTATTTATCCTCATATGAAGGTTTTGGTTGTTACCCTAAACTCTTTTGAATTAATCCTTGCTTTGAGTGTTGTTACATTCATATTCCTAGCCTTGGTGATTACCATGCTTATATTTTCATCTTGCTTCAATGATGTTTGTTATCTTGAACTTCTTTAAGTTATCCCCTTTAAGTGAGGCTAGCTCATTAGCTCTCCTCCTTAACCCTCTTTGTTCCCCTTCTTCCAAAGGAAAGGCTCTTTATTGACCTCAAAGTAATAGATAGCTCATTACCATCTTGGCCTCATTAGAGCCATCTTCTACCCTTGGCCTTGTTAGAGCCTTACCTTTCTCTTGGCCTCATTAGAGCCTTTACCATCCCTTATCAAACCTTTGGCCTCATTAGAGCCATATCTTTCCCTTGGCCTCATTAGAGCCACTTACGTCACAACTTAGAATTAGGCTAGAGTTCTTGAACTCTAGGTGATTCTCATCATTTTGAGTATTCACTTTCCCCTACAACTTAGACTTAGAGAGTTCCATGACTCTATATGATTCTCATCATTTTGAGTATTCACTTTCCCCGATCTCTTAGTTGTGTCTTCACATAGCGCAATTAGGGTTTTCTTCGATCTTTACCCTTTCCTTTGGATAAATCAAAGCTCGGTGGTGAATTCAAAGATGTCTGATTCAAGTTAATTAATAGCTTGGTATCCGATTCTCACCGCAACACATAAGTTCTCTCCAACAAATAATATCACCAAACTTATGCTAATAGGTAAACTTGAATGAGACAATAAAAACAAACATTTAGTCTCATTGATCTTTTAATTTGTTAGTCTATTTAAAATTAGTTGAATTTCTTATTTACAATTGTTCAAATGAAGTAGGCTCTTAAATAGGCTAGTAGGCCAATCAGGCTTTCGAAAAGACCAGGCTTAGGCCTAAAAATAAGCCTATCATAGGCTACAGGCCAGACTTAGGCTTTGAATTTTTTAGTAGGCCAGGCTCAGGCTTGGCAAAGCCTAGCTCGGCCCAGCCTAGCTCGGCCCAGCCTATTTCCACCCCTAACTACAGGTTCGTACCAGAACAAATACATGATAGTCGGTGTCGACTATTTCACTAAGTGGATATAGGTAGAGGCCCTCGCCAAAATCACTGCGCAAAACATACTTCGTTTCTACAAGATAAACATACTCGCCCGGTTCGGCGTGCCACAAGCGATTGTCTCCGACAATGGGACGCAGTTCACGGACAAAAACTTTCAGGACTTTGTCGTCAAGCTAGGCACCAAACAACATTTCACATCAGTCGAGCACCCTCAAACAAACAGGCAGGCCAAAGCAGCAAACAGGGTGATCTTGCAATGCCTAAAGCGGAGACTGGGCAAGGCCAAGAAAAAATCGGTCGAGGAGCTACACAACGTGCTCTGGGTCTACAAAACTACACCACACTCGACCACCGGGAAAACCCCGTTCCAATTAACCCACGGGGCTGAGGCAGCCATCCCAGTGGAGATCTGAGAACCCTCTAGAAGAACTGCCCCTCGAAGACGAGATGAACGACGAGTCGTTGAGGGAGGAGTTCGACATGGTCGAAGAGATTCGGTCAGGAGCGGCTCTTCGAGAAACATCGTTGAAACAAAAGATATCCTTGAGACATGACGCAAAATTCATAAAACAGGAATTTCAAATCGGAAGTTTAGTCTTGCGGAGGAATCACAAAGACCCTCGCGAGGGCAAGCTCGCTGCAAACTGGGAAGACCCCTACCGCGTCCGAGCAAAAACGGAACACAGGGCCTATTACCTCGAAAACTTGCACGGGAAAGAACTTGCTCGACCATGGAACGCAGAAAAATAGAAACAATATTACAGTTAGGCCTGGCAGTCGACATTCCCTATTCAACGACAACAAGATGCGTCCCAATCATGGAGGTGTGCTCGGGGTACAAGCACATCATCCCAAACTTAAACAAAAAGGCAGGTTTCCACTATTTGACAAGCAGATCCTTAGCGCGATGGGGATAAATCGAGCTCCGCCGTCGTTGAACCAGTAAGGCAAAACACCCAGCTCGTGATGGGAAGTTCACGTCGTGGTATTAAGATCTCGACCTAGATCTTTCCACTGCTTTCAATCATAAGCCAACTCCGATCACACAAACAAGTTCCCTACATTGTCAAGCATTAATCCTGTCGACCAAGACCCCACATACACTTAGTAAAAATTCGCAAACAAACATAAGTATTAACCTAGGAAGCTATGTACTCGGCGAGGAAAAATATACACGAGCAAAGTATATACGAGCATAACATAAAAGTTAAATGCAATTGGATTAAAACGACCATGAAGGTCAATGCTGTCACAATATTACAAAAAAGGGCGACACCCTAATATTACAACCCATGACACGCAGGCCGGAACAAATATCAACCAAAGATATAAATCAATCATCTTCCTCTCCCTCATTGACAAACTCTTCCTCCTCCTCGACTTACTCGGCGACAAAGCTGGGGGGAAATTATCTGACTGTCGGCAACCCTATGCCAAAACCCGGCCCCCTTGGTGGAAAGCTCGACCCCAGGATTAGAAAGTCAAAGCTGAGCCACAGTATTCTCGAAGCTCATCTCGACAACATCTACACAGTCCTTCTCGAGATTTTTGATCTTGATAACCAGCTCAGCACGATCCCCAAGACTTTAAGTTCTTCATCCTCATCCTCAGCGAGGGCTGCATCAGCTTCAAGGGCAGCGATCTTGTCCTCGAGGACCTTCTTCTCGGTGGCATGCTTGAGCTTCAGGGTAGCCAATGTTGCATTCAGATTAGCATTCTCGGTGATAATCCCGGTCTGAAGCTTATATTTCTCTTGTAGTCATCAAAGGCAGCGTCTACCTTGAGCACTTTCCCCTCGAGCTTTCGATAAGCTGCCCGTTGTTTCTCCAACTCAGAGATAGAACAGTTTTCCTCGTCGTTGAGAACAAGAGTAACCTCTAAGACCCTCATCAAGGCAGACGTGTCCTGAGCCAACGTTTTCCTTCTGGCCGCCGCGTCAAGGCCCAGGACAACTGAAGAGTCTGCCGAGGCACGGCTAGAGAAGGGCTCACCTCAAAGAACCCCATGTCGGAGAAATAAGGGGGCAACACAAACTTGTCATCGGCCTCCCCTTCCCCCCTCAGATCTACTACCTCGTCTGGACGAGGCCTCTTTTTGGTCAGGGCGTCCCGGTCTTGTTAGGGAGTAGATTGGTCGCCACTCACAGAAAAAGTAGAGTCAGGGCCAGAGTCGACCCTTGACTGATTCTGGAGATCGGCAAGCCTCTTTTTGGAACCCATTTTCCCACCTTTTGCAGGCATCTTGAGAATGTGTTCCTGGAGGTTCGACATGTTGCCTGCGAAAAAAGACAAACACAAGTCAGTACGCCGAGAAATGATAAACACACAAGTTAAAAGAAAAATAGCTTCCTAAGAGCAGCATAGCCTTCTCGGAGGTACTACAATCGAGGAGCTCCCTGGTATTGATGTACCGGGCCTCCAACATAGCTTCACCCCGCTCGTCGAAGACAACCTTCCCATCTCTGGTCTGCCACTGAGCAGGGGTAAAGCTGTCCACAAACTTCACGAGTTTTTCGTAGCCATGCTGATCTTCGAGATCCAGCTCGTGGGGTTTTGTAATATAATGGTCGTTACCACGCTTGAAGTGGGCATCTGTCCAATGAAGGGGGAACTTCGGAACCATCTTCATCATCACGTTCCCATCCTCGTCGAGACACGCACTTCCATTCTCCTTGAACTTCGGCACGTAATCAAACACGGAGTCAATAACCGTCGGGGAAACGGGCTTGATCACATACTACTTGTCTTTAAAAGTACAAACGGAGTCCGTAAACGCCTTGAAAAGCTTCTTTGGCTGCTTTAGAGACACCCAGTTATGTTGCCCGTTCACGGAATGCCGTTGGAGGTAAAAGCAGCGGAAGAACAGAGGAAGGGTAGCCCCGATCTCGAGATAGTCACACACGATCTCGAAAGCCTAAATGAAGGTAATCGCGTTCGGGTGCAGTTGTGAGGGTGCTAACTCCAGTCGGGCAAGAATTCCCACTTGTAGGCTGTTGAACGACAGTCGGAGGCCTAACTCCTTAAATACGAACTCGTACATATCGAAGCGATTCTTCGCGAAAGCCGAGCAGATCCGCGCTTCTCGGGCAAGTTTGTAGACCGACCATTCCTCATCAGCTCCCTCGACGCCCCCAAACTCATCGACAACGGTGAACGCGTTCTCGGGAAAATCATCAAAGCGCGAGGCTATCCCCCGAGGCTCCAGCCCAACTCAAGCCAGATCGTTATCAGTGATGGTGTCGACCAGTTCATGACTTTCTACATTGTGAGCCATTAAAACCTGAAACGCAGAGGAAAATAGTGAATTCGACGATCAAATCAAATTCACCCTTCCACTGCAAATCAAGTGAAAGGGCGAAGGTAAGCGTGGGCATGCTGCCTTCGACCAAAGCCCTTACTCAATGGCGAGCAAGGAAGTCGCGAAGATCTTTCCCCGACGATGATCTTAGTCTACCAGTCGATGATACCACGATGAGAATCCTCCTTGAAAAGAGAATTCATCACAAATATAGGACCCCACGAGGAGGAGCCTTCCCAACATGAGGGTCCGTCCGAAATACGGGGATAGTAAACACAAACTCATGAGCCTCACGAGGAAGGGCCTCCCCGACAAAAGAACTTCAACGAAAACTCATGAGCGTCGCGAGGAAGATCCTCCTCGACGTGAGAACTTCAATGGAGTCTCATGAACGTCCGGAGGAAGATCCTCCTTGGCGCAAGAACTTCATCAAAAAATTCATAACTCTACCGGCAAGAGTTACACTCACCGCCTTGGCAGCGGCGCCAGAGCGAATTTCTACTCAAAATCTAGCATTTCTAAGAGCAATACTCTTCAACCATCGGTGTTAGGAAGTGGCCAAAACACCACAAAACACCAACACCCGCCGAAGCCCAACATGCAAATCTACGTTCTAAACTAGCAGAAGAATTGAAGATTCGACAAAGGATGCTTACTTGATCAGAAAGTAGTGGAAGATACGAAGAAATTTGGTGGTGAGGTGGCGACAGCGATAGACGAAGGAGAAGCACTCTGAAGACAACGAGAAAGCTGATGGAAGAGTGATGGCAAAATGAACGAATGAGCCCCACTTCTCCCTACTTATAATCCTAGCATGGGTTAGCGTATTGTCGCCTAGGCTCTCGAGTACCCCTACTAGTAGGCCGTCATAGGCATTTAATGTTTCTGACACATGGCTCGAAGAGACGTCACGTTTGTCCTTTCAAATCCCATCACGTGGCTCGAGGAGACGACGTGTCTGCCTCTTCAACTCCCATCATGTGGCTCGAGGAGACCATACGTTTGTCTCTTCAAGTCCCCTCAATCTACCGGATCCCAAGGTGTCGGGCATATCCTCAGCGAGTTTTCACGTAATGCGCGAGCACAGCCTCGGCTATAGGTTGGAGCAAACTCACGAGCATCTTGGCATCTTTCGAGCAGAAACTATCACACAACGCGAGTACAGGTCGAGTCCTCGACCTCAGGCCCTCTCCTCACACGAAGTTAAGTCTCCCTCCTCGACACACGGACTGACTAAGTCATTGACCCCATGTCTGGGGGCAACGACTTGAGGGGCTTCTGTTCTGGATTGGGCCTGTGGTTGACCCAGCGTCGGACACACCCCAATCCCGTGTTATATCGAGGACGGTCCAAATGGCTGGCCTAACTCACTAGGGGCCAGTATAAGGCATTTTTCTACGTGCTCCTCACCCGAGGACACGTCATCAACTAGCTCCGCACATCTCGTGGAACCAGTCTGCCCTACGTAACGGGCAAGACCGCCCACTATCTCACTATCCGGAGAATGCGAGGCAGTTGACCCAGGATGATGAGCACGAGCTGCTCATCCCTACCTCCATGTAGGAATTCTAGCAGTCATCCATTATGGGACTCTGATCACCCATCCCATAATGGAGACCATTGACCCAGCGTTGGGGGCTCTAAAAATACCCTCTACAGGAGGGTCAGGTATTCAATTCACTTCTTACTTCCATACTTGCCTTCCTTTCACTCTAAACTGACTTTAGCATCGGAGTGCCTTGCATGTACACCCTTCCAATTTCCTCACCTGACGTTGGAGACCACGACGTGTTGGATGGAGTATTAAAATGATTTATTATTAAATATTTTGGGTCATTTTCATAAATTTTAAAATTTTTGAGCTAAATTTAAAATATGATAAATAGGGATTAATTTGCAATTTTTGAAAATTCAAAAGGACTAATTTGTAAAATTTAAAAAATATTAGGGACTTATTTGTAATTTTATGAAAATTTTAGAGGTGAATTAGAAATTATCAAAAAATATGAGGACTATCTTGTAAAATTTAGAAAATTAATAATATACAATTTAACATTTATATTATAGAGTAAAGAGGCAATTCATTAAATTTAACTTGAATAAAATACTTCATAAATTTACATCATTTTAACAATTCTCATAAATTTACATCATTTTAACAATTCTCTATCTTTTTCATCCAAATAATAGATTTTGATCAAATTATTTTAAATTTTTTCAAAAAATTATTTTTTTCATTAAAATACTTCATCCAAACAGACTCTAAAGAATCAAATGTATAATTTAGTCTATTCTAAAAATAATATATTTAGCATCCCATTATGTCTGAGGTAATTGTGCAAGACCGGCTGATCAAGAGGATCTCGTAACAAGTTGGTGCAGCCAAAAAATAGAAAAAAGATAGAAAATTACAATAAAAAAAAAAAGGTGAGTAGAAAAACTTATTAGATACCGGAATCAATGGTATCTACTAAGTTCTACCAATACCTTACCTACTATTGGATTTGAACCAATGACTCCTGTCGTATGAAAGCAATACTCAAGATCTTCCGCTGCGCGGATTTCTTGAGAAACAAAGTCATAGGCACGTAGGTTCAGGGCCTCCCAAAAGGTAACGGAGGCGTGCAAAGGTTTCCTCGGGCCAGACGGAGATTGGCCCTCGAGTGCAAAGGCAGAAGGGAGCTTGACGGACTCGAACCTGCAACACTCAATATATATCCAAAACTCTTAAACATCCAACTGTGAAGATTTCAAAGTTCGCCAAATCAAAGATGCTTTGTTATTGAAAAAAATAAAGTGAGAATCTTACCAACTGAAAAAAAAAAAGATTTGTTTTCTTTTTAAAAATAATTACATGGACACGCTATTCTGTTCTGATAAGCTGAACTTCCTCAAGGTTGATATTTACAGAGTTCCAACACCCATAAATTCAGCAGCAAATTCTTCATCATTTTTGGCCAGCATATCCTTTAAGCTACATTCGATATTCCTTCCTTTCAGAACCCAATATCTTGGCTTTATCTTCTTTTCTAGTGAATAGCTAAAATACCTAGGGTACTCCACCACATCTCTTAATGGCCTCTTCATTATGTTCACCAGAAATTCTATTTTTGGCCTCATAACGTCATTTATGCTGTATCCAAGTAGAGCAGGAAACGCGCGTACCATATATGCAACTTCCTTCTTTGAAAGTCCTAGCTTCATCAAGTACATTATCCTGCAGTTAGATGGTTAGTATAACTAGAATCATTCTATTACTGCATCAGAAGGGAAAAAAGATGATTGGGTGAGCTAAGAAATATGATACTAACAATAGAAAATGGAAAATTGTACCGTTGAGGCAAGGTTCTGTCAATATCAAACACAAGTAGTTCTGGATATTTTTTGATAACCATGGGAATGTAAGCTTTAGAAAGACAAATTCTACTAAGGAAATCAATCTTTCTCTGTAAAGTGTTACTAATGCTGCTGGCAAAAATTTCAGGGCAGCGAGCAAGTAGTCTCCCAATGTTTTCTTTATCAAAACCCATATTTTCAAAGAACAGAAAAACCTGTAGGTAAAAATGAACAATACCTTAATGTATTAACGAATAAATGAAGCAATGCTGATAAATACAATAGAAACCCATATGCAGTTATTAAAAAAAAGCAATTTTAACAGTAACAACTGAATCCAGACTTTTTTCCCCATAGAGACGGCATCATCGACCAACTTCACTAGCAAAGGGTGGAATAATTGAACTATCAATAAAAAAGCCAAGGCGCGATTAGATTTCACATATTGGCAGGACAGGAACATCATATTTGTGTTTTATACTAAGGAAGCTAATCACCCTGTCTTTTATAAATGTTCCTCCAACAAATTTTTCTATTTGGTTGTATAGATTGATGATATAGTCATTATATGCAATGATCATGATGGGGTTGCAAGAGACTTGAACAACATCTAGTCCTTTACTTTCAGGTTAAGGATCTAGGCCCGTTGTGTTATTTCCTTGATAATGAGGTAACGTAATTAGAGACCGGAGTTGCTATTTCTCAGAGAAAATATGCTCTGGATATCTTAGAGGAAAAACTATGCTTGATTGAAAACCGATTAATACTCCTATGAACCGAAATTTCAAACTGCTACCTGATCAAGAGGCGTCTTTTCCAGATCCAGGAAAATACAAGAGGTTAGTTGGAAAGCTGAATTACTTGACCATGACAAGACTAAATACTTCATATGCATCCAGTGTTGTTAGTCAATTCCTAAACACCCCCTGTGATATTCATTGGGATGTTGTGGTTAGAATTTTGAGAGACATCAAGAGAGCCACTGGAAAATATCTTGTTTATGCAAAGGTCTTTTAGATATTGTTGCATATACAAATGTAAATTGGGAAGGAAGTCCATTTGACAGACAAAATGTTGTTGCCCAATCTAGTGCAGAGGCTGAGTATCGAGCTATGGCGCTTACTACACGTGAGTTCATGTGGCTCAAGCATTTGTTCAAGAGTTATACTTTATAAAAGGGCATTGCGAGTCTCATGTGTGACAACCAAGATGCCTTACACATTGCCTATAATCTAGTCTTTCTTGTGCAAACTAATCATTTTGAGACCGGTCGTAATTTTATTCGTGAGAATATTATGTGTCAAAATTGCTACATCTTTAGTTGGTTCTAATGATCGACTTGCAGATATTTTCACAAAGTCTCTCCGAGGACGAAAGATTACTTACCTATGTGACAAGCTTGATGCATTTGATATTTATGCTCCAGCTCGACGGGTAGAATTGGATATGCGTAATAAATATAACTCCCTCCGTTTCAAAATGACCGTCGTTTCAGCAAATAAAATTTGTTTCAAAATGACTGTCATTCTCACTTTTCAATGTAGAAATGATTGTTATTTTTCCAATTATGTTCATTAATTATTACTTTTTACACTACATCCAACACATTAATAGGGTTAATTTAATAAAAGTGCAATGTCTTAAATTATCGCATTTCTTAATATGTGTGCAAAAACCTTAAACGACTATCATTTTGAAACGGAGGGAATATTATTGAAATTGAATGAGATATTATCTCCCGTATTTTAAATATTCTTTATTTCCTTGCTTTGTACATATTTTCATAATAAATACAAAATGCCGAGAGCTAATCCCTCAAGCAATTTAGCACTAAAACCTTGTTCTCAACTACATCCTTAGGAAAAACTGATAGTATCCTAATCTTATTTTAACCTTAATTTTAATCTTATCTTAATCTTAGTCTTACCTTAATAATATAAACCAGTATAAAACTTTCAAGACAATTTTTTACAGTCAAACGATAAATGCATTGTTGTCATATCACCATAAAATATCAGTTCATTTAAATTCACTAATGTCTAACCACCCTGTTAAACGTCCTCGATGTATGCCTAATGCGACACTATAATATATTGTTAAACGTTGTTATTGCTCAATAACTAAACACAACATATTGTAGATCTTAACTAACAAACATTATTTTTCTCCTTAATACTAGTAATTCACAATTTACTCTTTTAAACATCTTGAAGTCTTTTGATTATTTCTAAGGAATTGAAGTCTAACATCTCAATGGTTCTCTTCAGCTGTATCTATATAAATATATCTGTAATCTTATGTCTAAGGATAACTAGGTAGATGCCATAGAGATCTCAAATTCTATGGTTGGTAACATCAAACTGACAAAGTTGAAGCTAACTATATGTCAGACTGTTGCAAACCAAATCACAATGCAGAAAACAGAAAAGTATAACAACAGAGATGATGAAAAGAGTATAATATTGATGGTTGATGGTGCAAACGGAAATATGCAGAAGGGAATACACGATCCCAAGCCTAGAGCCTAGCTCTCCTCAGAGAATGGAAGCTTGTCTACCTGACAGAAATGATTCTCCATCATGACCAATCTTCTCCCCACAAATCCCCATATAAATGTAATTCTCCTAACAAACTTGCTGGTCTCTTTCTCTCTCTGCCACCTCATCATTATTTCCTCCCCTTCTATTCTTTCTTGCATAAACTCTCCACACCTTGGGCCTGTTCTGATTGTCAAAGCCCATGACACCAGTATAGGACCTATCAATACCTCCTCTTTGAATTTTAGGCTTGTCCTCAAGTCTGAGATTGGGAAACTCACTCGTCATAGTGAATTCTTCCTCCCATGTTGCCTCTTCTACTGGCTTACCCTTCCATTGAATTAACAACTGCTTCTTAGATTTCCTTCGTCCCTTAATTGCATGTGTGGCAGCACCTCCACAGATTCCCACATACAGGACGGGTCACCTTCCAAACTTTGGGGCAAGTCCTTCTCCACCTGATAGTTACCTGTTGCCTTCTTAAGTAAAGACACATGAAATACCGGATGAATCCTAGTTGTCTCTGGCAGTTGCAGCTTATATGCTACTGTCCCAATCCTCTCTAGCATTTTAAAAGGACATTAATAACATGGGGCCAATTTCGGGATAATGCAAACTTCCACAGACTGCTGGACATGACAGCCCATTACTGTAATTGTAACACCCCGTTTTTTTTTTTAAAACATCAGAGTCAAAAGTTTAACGAATTCCAAAACAACGGATCATGTTACTTTCAAATGCACAGCCGGCTCTACATATCCGAAGAAACTACCACGCATATTTTTCGAAATATCAACAACTGTTTTGAAACTGAAATAATAATATATGCATCCATAGTAACTCCTCGAAGGAGCAAAGTGTAAGTACCTGTACAATACAATAATCCAAAATGCAGCACCTAGTTCATGACCTATACACATAAGGGTGCCATGAACAGAAGGCATACTGTAGCCAAAATATAACAACAACTGCTACTAGAAGTATCATAGTATACGGTACAGTCATCCAAAAAGATATCCAAAACTAAACTATGACGGGCCCACATCTACGAAAACGCGATCAGAACTATACAACCACAAGCTAAAGAACTAAGGCGGGCAAATGCAAGGGTGCTCGCCACAGACCAAACAAGAACTCTCGGTAGGGGCTCTGGCTCGTGACGTCACATCATACAATTCAGCGCTATACACATCCCCGGACTCCCTGGTGATCAAGTCAACCCACATGGTCGGGGTTACTGAAGGGGCTGGAACTCAAAGCAACTATCCCCCTCCAAAGAAACTCTAGGGGAATAACCCGGGCGAGATACCGCGGGATCCCTTGAAGGTCCAGGTCTAACAGCAGTCGCTGCTCCAGACACGTCCTCCTCCTGCACCTTCGCAGGTACAGAAGGTCCTCCCACCTCAAATCCTCCACAAGTAGTGGCTCCCAATCCACCACGAGGTACAGTCTCTCCCTCTGAACTCCTCTGCGCCCTCGGCTGAGGATCCATAGGTGCTACTCCTGGAACTCCCCCTGCTCCCTGCATAGGAACTGGAAACGGGGTCGTCTGCCAAATCACGCTCTGGTGTATCTGCAGGGTGTCATGTCTAGTCGTGATCACTATCTGCCCGTAGTAGTAAGCCGTACTTGAAGCCGGGTCAATCCTCCAAGCACTGGGCCGATCCTGGTCAATAAAATCCCAAGTGGTCACAGTCCCCAACACGATCGGCGGAACCTGTGGCTCTCCCATAGTCTTCGCACGCTTCCTGATAATTTCCTTCTTCCCACGTACCGGTGCTATCACGTCCAAAACAAGCTTTTGAAATAACTGATATGGAGTTGATGAAGAACAGAGCTATTTTTTCCTTTGAGAGAGATAATAGACTGGTATGAAATGAATTAACCCCAACTTAACCCAATTAATATTTTGTCTCTACAGGAATAGTAACCGCCCTCAATTTCTCACGTGTACTCATCATCACCTATTAAAATATCTAGATCTTTCTTTTGGAACAATGCATTGGATTTGTATACCTTAATAAATAGCAATACCCCATATAATATAATATATATATATACTACTAGCCCATAAAAATCACCCGGCACATAATTATATATATATATATATATATATATATATATATATATATATATATTTTTAATATTTACTAACCAACTTACTAGTGTCGAAAAAAAGACCCGAACGAAAAACAGCTGAATTCGTGTTTTCATCAAAAATAAAATTTGAACATATTAAAATAAATTATATGTGACGAAGTTATAGAAAACAAACTGGAAATGATAAAACTCATAAATATAATTATTTCGACCGGTCAGCCGGTAAATTTATATTTAATTAATTCCGAAATAAAAAGATAATTAGTATAGATAATTAAAATAAGAGAACAACGCCACTCACAATAAAGTTTATGATAACACTGCCGACCTGGCCCTAGTAACACAGTATTATTTATCGACAAAAACCTCGGACTCACGGTCGGCAACCCCTAACTCTCTTAATAATTATACAACCTAATACTTAAAATTAATCAAAAGCTATGGGTCTTACATTACTCCCCCCCTAAAAGAAGTTTCGTCCTCGAAACTTAGACGACGTTGAAAAGCTCTGGATATTGCTCCTTCATTTTGCTTTCTAGTTCCCAAGTTGCATCTCCTGTAGCTTCGTTCCATATTACCTTAACCAGTGGTATTTCTTTGTTCCTAAGGCTCTTCATTTTCTTATCTCCAATCCTTATTGGTGGTACTTCAAATGACAAGTCTTCCTTTAACTGGATATCATCGGGCGTGATCACATGTGAAGGATCCTGAACATACTTCCTTAGTTGAGACACATGGAACACGTCATGAATTCGAGACAATTCTGGTGGCAGTGCTATCCGATAAGCAACCTTCCCAACTCTCTCGGTGATTTGATACGGTCCAATGAATTTAGGGGTCAACTTCCTTGCCTTTAGGGCCCTTCCCACACCAGTGGTTGGTGTAACTCGAAGGAATACATGCTCCCCTTCTTTAAACTCTAACGGCCTGCGGCGCTTATCCGCATAACTCTTTTGACGATCTTGTGAAGCCTTCATCCTTTGCCTAATCGTCCTGACCTTATCCGTAGTCTGTTGCACCATCTCTTGTCCCACTATTATATGCTCCCCATCTTGATACCAACATAACGGTGTCTGACACCGCCTTCCATAGAGAGCCTCATATGGGGCCATTCCAATACTTGTATGGAAACTGTTGTTGTAGGTGAATTCTATCAATGGCAAAACATCATCCCAACTTCCTCTGTCATCTAACACACAAGTTCTTAATAGATCCTCTAAGGACTGGTTAGTTCTTTCCGTCTGGCCATCCGTTTGCGGATGATATGCCGAACTTAACCTTAACTTAGTACCCAATGCGACATGTAGTGCTCCCCAAAAATGAGAGGTAAATTTTGGATCCCGGTCTGACACAATGCTTGCGGGTACTCCGTGAAGCCTCACAATCTCAGCTATGTAAATCTCAGTCAGCTTCTCTGTTGTATAAGTAGTCTTGACAGGCAGAAAGTGAGCAGACTTCGTTAACCGGTCAACTATAACCCATATGGAGTCATTCTTCCTTTTAGTCTTTGGTAAACCTGTGATAAAGTCCATCGAAATGCTATTCCACTTCCATTCTGGTATATCCAACGGTTGTAACATCCCGGCAGGCCTCTGGTGCTCTACCTTTGCCTTTTGACAGGTCAAACATGACGCAACATACTCAGCTATATGCCTCTTCATACCTGGCCACCAAAAATCCTGCCTTAGATCCTGGTACATCTTAGTTGCCCCTGGGTGAATACTCAATTTGCCCTTATGGGCCTCCTCAAGGATCGTCTTTCTCAGGTCTTTTGCATCGGGCACACACACTCTACCATTACATCTCAAGATATTGTCTCCTCCTACCTTGAATTCCGGGGCGGTTCCTCGAATAATCAGATTCCTTTTTTCTACAATCAAGTCGTCATCCTGACAACTCGCAATTTCTTCCAACAATCCATTTGATACTTTAATCATACCCAATTTCAAAGCTCCTGGTACCAATTCCACGTTAAGATGTAGGTCTCGAAATACTTCTAACAACCTTTGTTGATTAGCCATGATGGTCGACAATGCGGAAACACTCTTCCTGCTTAACGCATCTGCCACAACATTCGCTTTTCCAGGGTGGTATTGTAGTTTGAAATCGAAATCTTTGAGCGTCTCCATCCACCTTCTCTGTCTCATATTCAGTTCCTTCTGGTCAAAAAGGTATCTCAAACTTTTATGGTCGCTGAAAACAACAAAAGTGCACCCATACAGGTAATGTCTCCAGATTTTTAGGGCAAAAACCACCGCTGCAAGCTCTAAATCATGGGTGGGATAGTTCTTTTCATGAGTTCTTAACTGCCGTGATGCATACGCCACTGCTTTCTTATGCTGCATCAGCACACATCCGAGTCCTTGATGAGAAGCATCACAAAAAACTTCATAAGGTTCCTCTGGTTGCGGTAAAACTAACACCGGTGAAGTCGTCAATCGCTCTTTCAGCAATTTGAAACTGGTTTCACACTTCTCGGTCCAAGCAAAGGGTTGATCCTTCCTTGTAAGTTGCGTCATTGGTGCCGCAATCCTTGCAAATCCTTCAATAAATCTGCGGTAATAACCAGCTAAACCGATAAAACTTCGTATATCTGTAACCGTCTTTGGCTGATCCCATGCAAGTACCGTCTCAATTTTCCTAGGATCCACTGCTATCCCTTCTCTTGATATGACATGACCTAGAAAATTCACTTTGTCTAACCAAAACTCACACTTAGAGGGATTAGCATACAATTTCTTATCACGCAAAACTTGTAAGACCAAACGAAGATGTTCTTCATGTTCCTCTTCATCTTTTGAATAAATGAGTATATCATCAATGAAAACTACAACAAATCGGTCTAAGAACGGATGGAAAATCCTATTCATGTAGTCCATAAAAATAGCGGGTGCATTCGTCACTCCAAACGGCATCATAAGGTATTCATAATGCCCATAACGCGTACGAAATGCCGTCTTTGAAATATCTTCCTCCCTTACCCTGATCTGGTGGTAGCCTGTCTTCAAGTCAATCTTTGAGAAAACAGCAGCTCCATTCAATTGATCCATCAGATCATCAATTCGTGGCAAGGGGTACCGGTTCTTAATAGTTACCTTATTGAGTTTCCGATAATCCACACATAAGCGTGAACGCCCATCTTTCTTCTTTACCAAAAGAACTGGCGCTCCCCATGGGGATACACTTGGCCTGATGAATCCTTTCGCGAGTAGATCCTCAACTTGACTCTTTAGCTCAGTTAATTCTACCGGCGCCATCCGATAAGGAGGATCTGAAACCGGTCCTGTTCCCGGGTGTAAATCTATAAAGAACTCTACTTCGCGTACCGGGGGAAATCCTGGAATCTCCAATGGAAACACATCTTGGAATTGTTGAACCACACGTATGTTTTCAATTTGAATGTCTGAGATTACTTCCACACTATGTAGTGACAAAAACTCTAGAGCGCCATCCCTCAAGGCCACTCTAAGTTGGTTTGCGGACAAGTATTTAACAACTCCGGGTTCAGGGAAAAATACCATCTTGCGAGCACAGTCCAAGATGACATAGTGATAGGATAACCAGTCCATCCCGAGTATGATCTCGAGTGACGGTAGGGGTAAACAAATGAGATTGACCAAAAACTCTCTATTCTGGATAACTACTAAACAGTGTAAGCATGCTGAATTCACAACTAGATTCTTGGCAGGTGTAGAGACTTGTAAATCAAAAAGCAGTGGAGATATCTTTATGTTCAAACGATTTGCACAATCTAAGGAAATGAATGAATGGGTTGCACCAGTATCAATCAATGCAGTTAAAGAATTACCTGCAACTTGACAATTCTCATGTATTGCATTGCTGGCTTGGACACTCTCCTCAGCACCCATAGTGTAGACACGTCCCTTTGCAGTAGGTCGGGCTCCCTGTGTCGCATTCAATTTTGACTCCACCTTTGGAACCTTGCAATCTCGGGATAGATGACCTGGTTTCTTACAGTTGTAGCAAGTAAGTGTATTTGTTTTGCAATCCTTCGCAAAATGTCCTTCCCGTCCACAGTTGTAACATACCAGTTTCCCCCTCATCTGATTCCCTTGAGTGACATTTGCAGAACGAGTTAGTCCACGATAATTCTGGGGTGGTTGATAAGGCTTCATTCCCTGTCTACCACGATTAGGATTATTTGGACGACTTGGTCCCCCAGCAGTAAAATTTCCTCCACGGTTTACCCTCTTATTTGGACATTTTTCATATATATACTACTAGCCCATAAAAATCACCCGGCACATAATTATATATATATATATATATATATATATATATATATTTTTTTTTTTTTTTTTTTTTTTTTTTTTATATGGGGTATTGCTATTTATTAAGGTATACAAATCCAATGCATTGTTCCAAAAGAAAGATCTAGATATTTTAATAGGTGATGATGAGTACACGTGAGAAATTGAGGGCGGTTACTATTCCTGTAGAGACAAAATATTAATTGGGTTAAGTTGGGGTTAATTCATTTCATACCAGTCTATTATCTCTCTCAAAGGAAAAAATAGCTCTGTTCATCATCAACTCCATATCAGTTATTTCAAAAGCTTGTTTTGGACGTGATAGCACCGGTACGTGGGAAGAAGGAAATTATCAGGAAGCGTGTGAAGACTATGGGAGAGCCACAGGTTCCGCCGATCGTGTTGGGGACTGTGACCACTTGGGATTTTATTGACCAGGATCGGCCCAGTGCTTGGAGGATTGACCCGGCTTCAAGTACGGCTTACTACTACGGGCAGATAGTGATCACGACTAGACATGACACCCTGCAGATACACCAGAGCGTGATTTGGCAGACGACCACGTTTCCAGTTCCCATGCAGGGAGCAGGGGGAGTTCCAGGAGTAGCACCTATGGATCCTCAGCCGAGGGCGCAGAGGAGTTCAGAGGGAGAGACTGTACCTCGTGGTGGATTGGGAGCCACTACTTGTGGAGGATTTGAGGTGGGAGGACCTTCTGTACCTGCGAAGGTGCAGGAGGAGGACGTGTCTAGAGCAGCGACTGCTGTTAGACCTGGACCTTCAAGGGATCCCGCGGTATCTCGCCCGGGTTATTCCCCTAGAGTTTCTTTGGAGGGGGATAGTTGCTTTGAGATTCCAGCCCCTTCAGTAACCCCGACCATGTGGGTTGACTTGATCACCAGGGAGTCCGGGGATGTGTATAGCGCTGAATTGTATGATGTGACGTCACGAGCCAGAGCCCCTACCGAGAGTTCTTGCTTGGTCTGTGGCGAGCACCCTTGCATTTGCCCGCCTTAGTTCTTTAGCTTGTGGTTGTATAGTTCTACCCTGTTCTGATCGCGTTTTCGTAGATGTGGGCCCGTAATAGTTTAGTTTTGGATATCTTTTTGGATGACTGTACCGTATACTATGATACTTCTAGTAGCAGTTGTTGTTATATTTTGGCTACAGTATGCCTTCTGTTCATGGCACCCTTATGTGTATAGGTCATGAACTAGGTGCTGCATTTTGGGTTATTGTATTGTACAGGTACTTACACTTTGCTCCTTCGAGGAGTTACTATGGATGCATATATTATTATTTCAGTTTCAAAACAGTTGTTTATATTTCGAAAAATATGCGTGGTAGTTTCTTCGGATATGTAGAGCCGGTTGTGCATTTGAAAGTAACATGCTCCGTTGTTTTGGAATTCGTTAAACTTTTGACTCTGATGTTTTAAAAAAAAAAAACGGGGTGTTATAATATATATATATATATATATATATATATATATATATATATATATATATATATACTACTAGCCCATAAAAATCACCCGGCACATAATTATATATATATATATATATATATATATATATATATATATATATTTTTTTTTTTTTTAATATTTACTAACCAACTTACTAGTGTCGAAAAAAAGACCCGAACGAAAAACAGCTGAATTCGTGTTTTCATCAAAAATAAAATTTGAACATATTAAAATAAATTATATGTGACGAAGTTATAGAAAACAAACTGGAAATGATAAAACTCATAAATATAATTATTTCGACCGGTCAGCCGGTAAATTTATATTTAATTAATTCCGAAATAAAAAGATAATTAGTATAGATAATTAAAATAAGAGAACAACACCACTCACAGTAAAGTTTATGATAACACTCCCGACCTGGCCCTAGTAACACAGTATTATTTATCGACAAAAACCTCGGACTCACGGTCGGCAACCCCTAACTCTCTTAATAATTATACAACCTAATACTTAAAATTAATCAAAAGCTATGGGTCTTACAGTAATTGTCTTCTCTTACTCCGATTGGGGCTCAGACCCAGATGGCTACAATTGAACTTTTAAGTCTTGCCAATACTGGCACAAATATTTTCGGAGTGCAGTCTTTGCTTCTTGCTACTGATCAGAATGTTGATGTCCTCACAAAGCCTCTTTGCAAATGGTGGTTCATTTGCTCTTCCAGACAAACTTAAGGTTTTTGGCAAGTTCACGCTTGGTCATGTGCCTTTCTGTTGCCATATTAGTCACGTGCCAAATTGTTATTGACAAAATTCTTTTGAAGTCAATCGATTCAGTTTCAGACATATTCTCTTCAAACTTTCTAAATTATCCACTACTTTATATTACTTTCCTGCATTTTCTCCTCAGCTCAACTTGTAAAATATACTTGTAAAACATATCTACCGTATATCATATACACTAGATTAGAGCAAAAGAAAAATACCTGCAGAAAGTCTTCAGGTTTCTGTAATAATAGCTGAGGACTTTTAGTGATAACCTGATCCAACTTTTTCCTTTGAACACCTAGTTCGGCAAACTGATCCACCACCAGCTTCATCTTGCCAGTTGAACAACCTAATAGTTGAGGTTGTTTTTTGATTGCACGGTCTATCCGGGTCTTTGGAATCTATAATAAAGCATTTTAATATTAGTAGTGTGCTTCTACAAATCACTCTTCTGACCAAACTAATGAAATATGTCTGCCCTACCCATAAACCACAAGCATTTTCTTTTTTAAAAGCAACGTGCATATGCAAGTGAAATAAATTGTATTCTTAATAAGGCAGCAAAAGAACTATTAGAGTTTGGCCTAACTCATTTGGACATGGTGCGCGGATTATAAACGGTGGGGTGCCCACGGTCCGATCAAAAGGCTCTGATACTATATTAGAGTTTGGCCGAACTCATCCTTACAGAACCGGCTTGTAAGATGAGGGGTTTCACTCAATATAAACTCTTTCAAGACTCTATCACTAACCAATGTGGGATTTTCCCAATTAGACCAAGCCACCAGCCATAATCATAAGGAAGTATGCCTATTTAACTGTGTTGAATTTCTCCAATTAGTGTTTTTGGGGCTCCGGAGTCCTTGGTTTGGCAAGAGACATGATACATGATAGAACATTACGGCATCGTCAGATCCAAACTCCCGGTTTCACCTAATTGAATAAGGCTAGGGGGTAGTTGTGATAAAAAACTAAATAGTAGAATTTGGGCTAGGCTTAACTCAACTCCAAAAGCTAGCTCAAGGAGTGAGAACTCCTCGAGCCTTCTAAGAACTACTTTAGCCATATCTCTACTTAATATGGGATCTCAATTCTTACGCCAATATTGGACATCTAGAGCATGAAGTTTGTAGAATAGGAGATCTATGTGAGGCCTAATATGCAAATTTAGGACCGGTCTTGATACTGTCTTAAGATTTATGGTTAAGGCAAGGCATAACTCAACCCCGAAATCTAGCCTAATATAACATTTTTGTATTAGTTTTGAATTTATTTTACCACCAATAACTTGCTACAATTTTCTTATATTTTAAGACCTGATGTCCAATTAATAATCTAATATTCACAAAGAAAATTTTCAAGCATTACTTTTAACATCACAAAAGTATATCTTATGGTGGTAGTGACTGCCTAGCATGTACACCAACTTGAGACAGTTGACTTCAGCCATATGACCATGCTTTACAACTGTATACAAGATTAATGAACTTCTTAAATATAAATGCAGTAGTTCTATTACTTGTTATCTTGTATGTATATAGGTCTGTTCAATTTACTATATTTTCATAGTGAACAAATAATTACGGAACAACAATTCAAAGTAGTCTCCTTAGTTTGCTTTTAGCAACAATCAACTTGCCTGAATACAGATACACGTAAAAGCAAAACCGTATATTGACAAATACTTGTGACACTAGAATCATACCTTCGCGGAATATAAAAAGGCAAGGACTTCTTTATAGTTCTTTTGAATGCTTGTAGATAGAACCCATGGATATTTTAGCATCAACTTGGCATAATCTTCATCCACGCCATCAATCTACAAAAGAACAAATTATTAACTTATCAGTTCAAGGTAGCAAATCATTTTAAGATCATGTTGCCGTTTAATTCTGAGCCAAAAAAAAAAAAGATATGCTAGCCATTGGGAATGGCGAAAATGAGAGCATGAGTGATCTGTCTTTCATATTATGTCACACAACTCTATAACTTAGTTTTAATTCTCTAGTAAGAGTTTTAATCTTCTACTTTTGAATACTTGTGGAATCTTCTACAAACAGGAATTCATTTAGCTTCTGTTATCAGTTAGTCACTAACTATTGTAAATTTTTTATTTCTTCTCTGTTGCCTCTGTGATGTACACTAGTCATATAGTAAAACTTGATGATAAAAAAATTGTTGTACCTGGTTCAAGGCTTTTACTCTAGTTTGAAGAAGTGGAAGATTCCAGAGCAGAATAGGAGGAAAAGCCAGCACTATGTTTGGGATGCGATCGGTGGGGATTCCAATATGTTGTAGAAAATTGAGTATAGGTGAGATGTGATTATTTAGCGATAACAAAAGTAGACGAGGGAATGTTTCAATGAAGCAGCGGAAAGCGTCGTGGTGAGAAGCAAGAATATTAAGACCTCCGCGCCTTGCTTGGAGCTTTTGGAAAAAGGAGAAAGTGTGTTGCAGATCTTCATCTAGTATTGAAATGGATAAGCTGCGCATGAGGAGGCGAATATTATTGATAAGGAGCTGAGTAGTAGTATGATTGGGAGGGAAAATGAGTTGTTTGATAGATGCAACCTTGTTCATGAGAGACGGAAGTGAGTGAGCAGAGGAAGAGGAAGAGGAGGATATATAGGTAGCAAGATTCATAGATGAAGAGAGAGTGAAACCGAGACTCTCAAAATAAGCTAGTTTACCGTCATCACCTTTGAGAGCAGCAACGTGAAGAATCTTATCTCTGTAGTTGGAGTTGAAATTGAAGAGAGCGTTAGCATCGTCCAAGAGTGAGGACATGGAAGATAACTGGTCCAAATCCCTGACGGCTTCGAGCAGCATGTTGAGATAGGATGGGGAGTTTGATGCGATTGAATCGGATTCCTCCACGGATACGCCCATCTGTTGAAGAAATGTTGAAACCGCCATGCGGCCTTCCTGCAGTTCCCAGTCAGGGACTGCGTCGTCCCCAATCCCCGAACGACAACGCTGCTTCCTTGTTGTGGTTGTATCGTGATAATAATAGTAATGAAATTGGGGAAGTGGAGGTTTTCTGAATTTGGGGAACGAGTTGTTAACCGGAAAACGGCGCTGAAAGTTGTGTGGAAAGGGGGCATAGGGAAGTGGAAGCAAGGAATTGGTGTGCATACGAAGAAGCAACATGTTTGTTTCTTTCACTTTGCTTCCTACCTATCAACTTTCATACCCTAAATCCCCGCGCACAATTTTTGTTCCACAACAATTCAATTAAACTGCCTACTTTTTTTTCTTTTAAATCTATTAGTAGTATTTTTTTAACCTCCCTCTAAAAAGATGACGGTCAAATTTAATTTATATTTGATATTAATATTAAAGATATCTTTACCCTAATTAATTTATTAAAAATGTTTTTTTTTGTTAATACAGTTTAATGCGGGAACATTCAATTATAATAACGCAAGCTTGTCTAGACCTAAAATTTTAATCATTAAAATATTAGATCAAAAATCATCAAAAAAAATATTAAGCATTTGTTACGTGACAATTATATTTTTATTTGAAAGACAAATAATGATATCATATGAATGAGGTAACAAAAATATCCTCGCAAAGAGATTAGGGGTGTTCGAGAATTGGTTTACTAAAACAAATGAAAAAAAAATGGATTTGTTTAGATTAAAATATTCTTTTCATAAATCTGAAACCAATCCGATCTGAAAAATAAGGGATTTGTTTGAATTGGATAGATTAGAAATATTATTTTGAAACCAATCCGATCTGAAAAACAAGGGATTTGTTTGAATTGGATAGATTAGAAATATTAAAAATAATTCTTAAATGCAATTTAGATCTCCATATTTTAAATTTTTTTAAATTTAATCCCTTTATTTTAAAAATTAGCTTTTTAATTCTTAAAATCTACTTCATATAGAATTTCCATAGTCCCCTTAATTTGAAAGTTTTATTAATGACATGACACATTTGTTATATTCACATCATAAATTTTATTTAATTCTAATATTAAAAAATCATTTTAATTTTAATAATTACTAGGATATATTTTTCATTAATATTTTACTAATAATTTAATTCATTAATATTTTTGTCAATAATTTTATTATTATTATTATTATTTATTTAGAATTCTTTCTGAATTAATTAATTGTAATTCTAATTTTAAAAGAATTGATTAAACTTGAGGCCAAAGTCCATACAATATAATCTCAATTCACAAATAGATTCTAATAGGGGTTTGTTTGAGCTATATAAAGACTATATAAAGACTACAATTATTTGTGAGTAATTCAATGACAATTTGCTTCTAGTTTTTTACTACTACTTCCAACTATACATCACTTTCTTCTTTACAACACCATCATTCTTCCTCAACTAGAATCCAGTGGCACTGATACTCTTACCATTAATGAACTAGGTGACTGTGGTTACAATTTTCCTTATTCAACAACTCTCTTTCCATCACTGTAATTTGATTCAAAACTTCCAAATTATAAAATACACAGCATCTGCCAAAACACATTCATATGATTGAATTCACATGAATGAATTACTTTGTATTTCCAATCCATATGATATTCCAAATAACTATTTCAAAAAGAAGCTTGCATACAGTGGATCTTCTTATGAGCTGGAATGTTATCTTTTCATTGAAACAATTCATAACAGCACACAACAATAACATATAAAACTACCAAGCCAATGATCACATAAAAACTTATTAACAAGCTATACCTTAAGTCTTTCAAACACAATTAAGCATTTCTCTTCATTGTCAACTATTGTATAACCATCCATCATAGTATGATATATGTCAATAAACGCATATATTCCTTGTTCTTCCATTTCCCTCACCAAGGCTTCAGCTCGACCCATTTTGCAAGCTTGACCGTAAAACACATCATGATATACACAACAATAATTAAAAAAGGAAAGAGAAAGGAAATTGAATAGAAGTTACAATCAATTTATCATAAACCAAAATCTAAGGAAGAATAATTACCAAGGCGCAAACACTGACCACACTACTAAATAATAGAGTAATGGTTAACTAACCACTTGAATGGTAAATGTTCTTGCCTTAGTAAACACTCTATGGAAATTCTCTTTTGACAAGAATATGTTGAATTTCTGAGAGTTTACTTCTTAGATTGTTGGTTTGGATTTCTGTTTTGACAAGTATTTGAACTATTATAACCATATTTACACAGCTATTATAACCATAAAATACAGCTAATAGATAAGGTATACATTTTGTAAGTATTGTAACTATTATAACCATATTTACACCAAACACTATATTCATGTCATCAATACAGAAAAGTGTTATTAACATCATATCTACAGAAAAGTGTTATTCACATCATCAATCAGTAGGACCCTTAAGAACATTGTGGATATATGCCCAACGTTTACGAAGATCTACAAAGTCCTCAATGAAGAATGAGGTTTCATCGTTAAACATCTACATAAGAAAGAGGCAATACCATGTATGATAATAGTTCAATAGTCAACTTATATATTAATATATGTAAACATTTTATGACATGTATAGCTTATCCCATGAATCAACAATGTCGGCACGGACAATGTTTAACATGTGTTTCATGACATAATAACCACACTCGTAAGTCCCGAGTTGTTTCCTTGTCTACAAATTTAAGCAAAAATGACATGAATACAACCACACATGAATGTAAATGAAGGAAACATGTAATCGGGCCACTTACTTTAGGACAGATCCATGTGGGCTTTCGTCTAACATTGTTCATCATATTTACTTGCTCCACAACACTGTACATTGAATTTGAATTAAACATATTACATGATAAACGAATTACAATGTCAAAGAAAATGAATTAAGCATACACTTACGAATTAATAATATCTTTCATTTTCTTTTCCATTGGATCATGCAAGAAACACAGAAAAATTATCATATTCGTCCTAAATGATATGATGATCAATCGTCAATGACCACTGAATAAACAAGAGCATATAAAGGTTAATGGTATTTGCTAAACAAAACTAAATATAGAATACATAAACATCAATTTCAAAAATACTTACGAACAGAGGAATGGTGTTAAGTAACATTCTTTTCCTCCCTCATTTAACTGTGTTTTCAAGTACTCTCGGATATTTTTTGGTTCATTAAAAGCCCAACGAATAAAAAGTGGATCCAAGATTCCGTAAGTACTCGATTTATTCAACTCTATACAAAGACGGTGAATGTACCTAAATGGTTAAAGAAAACGAATAAATTAGGGGTGATGTTCTATAAATGATAATGTTCTATAATGACATGTATATTCAACTATATACTTACGTGCACCAAACTTGCAATATCCCGATGTTCAACCACTTATACCCACCAAGAAAATCCCTTACATCTTCAGGACTATAATAGAATAAATCCAAACGTGGACAATGTTCAAGCGGGAGAAGTTGCGTTTCATTTATCACTGCAACTTTCAAGTATAACATTGTGATTCCATTTGGATTAGGGTCCATTATATCATTGCGGTTATCCGCAGGGGGGTGGGCTGAACAACTACTTCCTTTTGTAGAAGCATGACGTACAACACTTCTACTAGGAGTTTGATCATCATCCTCACCATCAACATTACGGTGATCTTCATTTGTCAGTTGTTCAAGGTTTTCACTTAATCTCTACATCATAATATTCAATTAAAACATAAAACAAAAATAAGCACAATATATATCTGATAAGTGCAAATTGTAACTATTTTTGCATATATGTTTTGTTGCACTTATCGATACTTTTTGGTAAATATCGATGGAATAAACCCCACTTTGTGTATAAATACGTTAGTTAGTATATATTTGTGTTTTTGATTCATTTATGTAAAGATTAATGGTTTTCCATTCATTTTGTAGGTAATTAAGCATTGTTGGAGCAATGAGGAATAAAGGCTCCAGGATGTGTCATTTGAAGCAATAAAAAGGAGCTGAAGAAAACCAGAAAGTTCAACTTGTTCGCTTTGCGAAGGAGCCAGCGAACATTCGCTTTGCGAATGTCTGGTGAGTTCCCCAGCGAAGGAGTCCAGAATTGGACAGGGGAGAAAGGAACCAAAGTTCGCTTTGCGAACTGTGCAACGAGCATTCGCTTTGCGAATAAATCGTTCGCACTGCGAACTTCTGGAAATTTGCATAGGCGGTTTGACTGTTCAGAGGCACTTAAGTGCCATTTTTTGAGGCTCGCCTAGCGAGTAAAACGTTCGCAAAGCGAACGTGACAGATTTTGAAAGTGTATATATGTTATTTTCATTCATTTTTAGGTCATGGTTTTGGGGATTCTTGCTCCAACTCCATCAAACTTCATTTTTTCAGTAGATTAGCTTAGAAAACAACATGGAAGCTTGCATACGGATGATCCAAGGTAGATTGATCGTCGACCGGCTCTGACAAACCGCGAGATGTTTGGTTCATTTCTCTTCTTCTTTGTGTGTTTTCTTCTTTGTTGGGTTTTGTATATGTATTGACTATGATCTCATGTATATTTGTCGCCCATAGCGTTGTATAAAACTTGCTTTACAAATCTTTATTGGTGATTGTCTCTGATTTTTGCTTTATGCGCGGGGTTTGAGTTGCGTTAGAGATAATCCTCGCAAACTTCGATTAGGGATGATTATCTGTTAGTTTCTGGAATCTAGAGATAAATTTAAGAGCTAAAACTCTCCAATAGGCGTCGAAGCTTAATGCCTCTGTGTCATGAGTCGCGTGCGAGAGTGTCGGCGAGGGTAACACGGTTGTTCTCACAACTTTGCGTTAGACATAACCTTTGTTGTGAGCGATGCTGGGTGATATTGAGGAGTATTGTAGGTGGAGTCTAACTGGTCGGTAAGTTTAAGTTTGTGAGGAGTCGGTTATATGCACTGTCGGAAATGTTTGTTTTGCTGAAGAATGAATTTGTTTTATGTTTTAATGTTTACTTTTCCGCATTTACGTTTAAAACCATTTAAACCCAAACTCATAAACGTGAGAGACTGTCGAACGACATTCTTTCCCTCGAACCGATCTCTGTGCACACGACATAAATCCCTGAGGGAATTCTTCCGAAAATAAATATTTTTGCTTGCTTGCCGCTATTCCGCATCCAACAAAATGGCGTCGTTGCCGGGGATTGGTTTTGATATTGAGTCGCATTGTGACAGTTTCTTTGTTTTTGAGGTTTGTATATATCGTATATATTGTCTGTTTCCATTATGTTTGTTCAAGTGTTATATACATTTTGTTCCCATAACGTTTGTTTAAGTGTTTGGTTAGGGCACTTGCTTTTGGTTTGCGCGGTGAGGCATCACTATGGCATGGCTAAGCATTGTAAAGGCGTCGAGCTTACGACGTAAAACAAGCATGGTGTATTCTTTTCTTTTGTTATTGTTTAGCTTAAGTAGTGTGGTGAACATTCATTAAACAAGTTGTACTCGAATTTTTCGTAAAATTCTCAAATCTTCACTTTACAACTTATTTAATGAATTTTTGCCGGTTTTTCAGTTTGTTCATATTAATAGTTTTCGTGTTTTTCAATGAGCTTGTTTTGAGTAGCTTGGGGAAATTTGGTGATGTTCCAAGTTTGATCGTTTCAACTTGCGGATGTATGGTAATGATATTGTTAAGTTTTGTACACGTCTGAGGTATGTATTTATCGCTTTCTATAATTTAGCATATTCATGATACTTAGGCATTTTACAAACTTCCATGCCATTCATTCTTTTGTATACTTGTTCTTGTGTGAATCACTTTAGTTCCCACCTTTTTTTGAGGTAGCTTTCCATTGTTCATATATGCGTGGAGTACCAACATTCTTGTTTTAACTGGATTTTATTATGCTTAATCTTTTATTTGTGTTGATTTTATGAAAGCATGAAAAGGATAAAGGCATTTTGTTTCATTTTGAGCACAACTACCTAGCCAAATAGTCATTCACCTTGTGAGTGTGTGATCATTTGTAACCCATTTGAGCCTTTGGTCATTATCCATGTTGTTTGAGTTTGATGCTTGTCTATGAGTGTCAAATTTACTTTTTGTATGGATTTTGATTGATTATTTTTTCTTGAACCCTCAATTTTGTGTTGTTGTATGAATTTTTACCTTGCCTTAGAAAGTAGGGAGTATTCACATGATGATGTGGTTAAATTTAAGTTGGGGAGAGAATGGTTGTTTACTCATTGGTTGGATTCTATGAGAAAAAGAAAAGAAAAAAGAGAAAAATATGACAAAGAAAAAGAAAAGAAAAAAAAAGAAAGAAAAAGAAAATCCTTGAGAAAGAAAAACAAAAAGAGTTCAAATAATTGTACTAAATAAGTATTGTGTTTTGTGTAACACTTGGGATTTTGGAAGAAGTTGATTGGAGTTTTGTGTTTGAGTCTTTGAGAGTTGATCACTCCCTTAGGTTTAGGCAAGTTTTTGTTTCAATTACCTTTAGAAATTGCCCCCTGTTTGTTTACCCGACCACGCTACAACCTTGAAAAGTCCTTGTGATTCTTGCCTTTGTATGTTCAATATGATTTTTGGATGAATGCATAATTTAGTCTTTTGTTTTCAAGATTGTTGTGTGAGTGATAAATACCTTATTTTGTGTTTTTCATCTACCGATGATTGTTTTTGCTAGGTGTGATTCACATTTGAACTTGTGTTGTTTTAGGATGTTTGACATGATTTTTGTATTTTGCATTTGTTTCGTGACTATGTTGTCGTCGTAGTTTAGTGGTAAGTATTTACTTTGTGTGTATCGTTTTTCATTTGAACCATACATTTGTTTCCGTTTTTCAAAACTTGTTGATTCGTGATTCTTTGGTTATTGCTTTTGTTTCTTTGAGTTATTTGATTCTTGTTTGAGGACAAACAAGTTTAAGTTGGGGAGAGTTTGATAAGTGCAAATTGTAACTATTTTTGTATATATGTTTTGTTGCACTTATCGATACTTTTTGGTAAATATCGGTCGAATAAACCCCACTTTGTGTATAAATACGTTAGTTAGTATATATTTGTGTTTTTGATTCATTTATGTAAAGATTAATGGTTTTTCATTCATTTTGTAGGTAATTAAGCATTGTTGGAGCAATGAGGAATAAAGGCTCCAGGATGTGTCATTTGAAGCAATTTAAGGGAGCTGAAGAAAACCAAAAAGTTCAGCCTGTTCGCTTTGCGAAGGAGCCAGCGAACATTCGCTTTGCGAATGTCTGGCGAGTTCCCTAGCGAAGGAGTCCAGAATTGGACAGGGGAGAAAGGAACCAAAGTTCGCTTTGTAAACTGTGCAGCGAGCATTCGCTTTGCGAATAAATCGTTCGCACTGCGAACTTCTGGAAATTTGCATAGGCGGTTTGACTGTTCAGAGGCACTTAAGTGCCATTTTTTGAGGCTCGCCTAGCGAGTAAAATGTTCGCAAAGCGAACGTGACAGATTTTGAAAGTGTATATATGTTATTTTCATTCATTTTTAGGTTATGGTTTTAGGGATTTTTGCTCCCAACTCCATCAAACTTCATTTTTCAGTAGAGTAGCTTAGAAAACAACATGGAACCTTGCATACGGATGAACCGGGGTGGATTGATCGTCGATCGGCTCTGACAAACTGCGAGATGTTTGGTTCATTTCTTTTCTTCTTTGTGTTTTTCTTCTATGTTGGGTTGTGTATATGTATTTATTCTAAACTCATGTATATTTGTCGCCCATGGTGTTGTATGAAACTTGCTTTACAAATCTTTATTGGTGATTGTCTCTGATTTTTGCTTTATGCGCGGGGTTTGGGTCGTGTTAGAGATAAACTTCACAAACTTCGATTAGGGATGGCAATCTGTTAGTTTTTGGATGCTAGAGATAGATTTAAGAGCTAACAATCTTCAATAGGCGTCAAAGCTTAATGCCTCCGTGCCTTGAGTCGGTGTGAGAGTGTTAACGATGGTAACACGGTTGTTCTCTTAACTTTGCGTTAGACATAACCTTTGTTGTGAGCTATACTGGGTGATATTGAGGAGTATTGTAGGTGGAGTATAACTGGTCGGTAAGTTTAAGTTTGTGAGGAGTTGATTATGTGCACTGTCGGATATGTTCGTCTCTCTGAAGAATGATTTCTTTTTGTTTTAATGTTTACTTTTCTGTTTTTATGTTTAAAACCATTTAAACCCAAACTCATAAACGCGAGAGACTGTCGAACGACATTCTTTCCCTCGAACCGATCTCTGTGGACACGACATAAATCCCGGAGGGAATTCTTCCGAAAATAAATATTTTTACTTGCTTGCCGCTATTCCGCATCCAACAATATCATACATTTCCGATAAAACGCTAACATCTCAAGTAAAGTACATACCGAATATAACTCTTGAAACCTTTCCATATCTTTCTCCTTTTTTTCCTTCTCCTCTTCTAACATTCTCTGTTGTTCTTCTAATTGCTTCTCAAATTTTTCAATCTCTTGTCTTTGTGTCATTAGTATACTCAAAATTCAACTAAATTTAAATCAATATATAAGTATGTATTAGAAATTATAGATATTGGTATCGGCGATATATGAAAATTATAGATATTGATATCGGCGATATATGTAAATGGTTATTGCTCTTATTTTTTTATCGTTTCTTGAGTTTGATTTTTTGAATTCGAAAATATGCAACACTCCTTGAAGTGTTACAGAAGGAAAACATGCAACTATTGGAAAATATTGTTGTAGGCGAAACAACATAGCTATTGGTAAAAATGTTGTTGAAAAAGATGTTGTTTCATCAAGGGGTCGCAACCTTGTGAAACAACACAAACATGGCCTATAAATAAGTCATTCCGAATTCAGAAATCATATCACAAAACTCATACCTTCTTCATAAAATTCCAGATTCTCTTCCTTACATTCAAGTTTTCATCCGTCTGTGCAAAATCGAGTATAGGTTGAATTATCCTAGGTATTCCTGCATAGAAACTCTAAGACATTCGAGAGTTCTTGAAATATTATAAGGAAAGTGATCCATTCACGATTCTAGCCTGGATTCATTCAATCTTGAAGCTTTATCTAGCAATCTTATAGTATCTCAAATCATAGCCACTGACGCTTGAATTTCAAGCATCAAAGTGATGAACCAGGACCTTGTCAAGTTGGATCTTTTTTATGGAACAAACTTCACCCCTTGGCAAGACAAGATGACGTTTCTATTGACTACCTTGAAGATTCACTATGTCTTAGATCTTAATTTGACACCAATTCCAGAACCAACAGAAGATGACACCGATGAAGTCAAGAAGGAATGGAAGAAGCGAAAGGAAAATGAATTGTTATGTGGTGGAAGCAAGGAATTGGTGTGCATACGAAGAAGAAACATGTTTGTTTCTTTCACTTTGCTTCCTACCTATCAACTTTCATACCCTAAATCCTCGCGCACAATTTTTGTTCCACAAGAATTCAATTAAACTGCCTATTTTTTCTTTTAAATCTATCACTCAAATCTAAACCTTCACTAAACTCTTAATATTTTTTGCAAAATTATTTTAGAGGTCATTTAAGTTATTTTATTATAACAGGTTAGTTTTTTAAGTTAACTAACGTGTGCATCATTGACCTTTTTTCTAACTCCGTTCCAAAAAAGGTTATGTGAAACTAATGTCATTGATGTGTCGTTAATGTCGTTGATGTGTTTGTTAACACTATTGAGTTGTCTGCCTCATGATTCTCATTTCATCAGCATACTCATTGGCATCATAAGACATTCATTTTACCATTTCATTTTTGAAGTAAACATCATTGATTCAAAGGCCTTTTGATGTTCATGATTAACGTGGAGTTAGGGTTTCCTTGAGGTCCGAATCTAGGGCATCCTATGATACATTGACTAATGATGACAATTCTCTTGAATTCAAATTCATGAAACCCTAATTCTTGATCTTTGGAACCTATGAATCATGTGTGTTGCATCTTGGTATTGAATTTAATCAGGGATTGCAAATAATACTATGGTCAACCATGAAAGTTTGTATTTGGTGGATTAATCTCCTTATGGGCCTTTTTTTCATTACACTAGTCCTTTAGTTACTTGAGCTGGATGCAAGGCAAGACATTGCAGTTCATACAAGGTTCAAGGTTCATGTTCAATTTTCAAGGGGCAAGACTTTTGCAAAGATCAACACAAGAGAAAATTTTCAAATGCAATTTTAGAGGGAAGTTCATTTAAGAATCAAACTATACATGTGACATTCAAGAGCCATTCCATTATCAAGCCATCAAATATTACATCACAAAAGATTGAAAATCAAAATCTACAAAACTACACTTTTTGACCTATAGTTGACCAAAGTCAAACACTAATCCTAAACCTTAGACATACTCCCTTCTTAATCTTCATGGTTCCCATTTTGATCTCCAAGTCACCAATCTTCATTAGGGTGCATCTTACCAAGTTTGCCCATGTTCAAATCTCATGCCCCCAAAGTCAAGTTTGCTCATGATTAAGTTTTGCTCATGTTAAGACAACTCAGCCCTGCAAGTAAACAGGAATAGATTCAGCATAGTTACATCAACTCACAACAGGCCATGATAATCACAATAGATTTCATACTCAAGTTCAAACCACAAAAATGAACATAATTATCCTAACTAAGTATCCTTTCTTTTTTAACAACTTGCATAACAAAACGGTTCAACTCCCATCTTCATAGTGAGATGCCATGTAAACCAACTAGCATAATCCTACTACTGTCTACAACTTTCACTAAAAACCCTACATTCCAACAACTAACTTTTACCAATCCTCATTTCGATAGAACAAGCCCCGTAGTCACAAGATAAACCTAACTTGTTTCTTCTCATTTTGAAATCTATAACAGTTAACCTATCATTCAAGTTTTAAATTGATATTCTAAGTTTATACTAAACAACATCATCACAATTCCCTAAGATAAATCTACAAGGTCATAGAAGATTCATTGTTATAGTTCTTTTTTAAATGACATGAACTCAACAATTCAAACTGCAGGCATCATTGACATGTCACAATAGTTCAAAGTTTGATAGGAACCTATTTGTTTGCCTAGTTTACATCAGGACATGTCATAACTTGCTTCCATTAGAACTTAAACTTGTCATAGCATGGCATAATTTGAATTCCATACAGTACAACATAACTTCTAACTACAACCCTACTAACAGGTTCAACTAACAACTTCTTAACAACATTGTTCATTAACATTACTAACTGAAGTTCAAGACTTCCTAATACTTCATAAATTCAAGCTAACACTTAACTCTAACTAAGGAAATCATCCATTGTCTATATAATAACTAACCTCATCCTATTATTAACAGATTTTTCTAATAAAATTCAAATTAACTAATTGGTTTAGAGGCTTTGTTGATTTCTAACAGTTTAACATTGATCCAATTCAACACATGCTAACTAACATATCCAAAACTCACCAATTGGTTTAGAACTTCTTATAACAGTAAAGGCCACAACTGAATTTAACAAAAGTCCCTAACCAATTAGTTAAATGAAACTTAACACTATTACTAATCCTAACCACCTTGAACTCAAAAATTCAACAGTGCCCTAACTTCACTAACTGCTGCCCAAGGTGCCCGATTCTGTTATGACTCAAACCTCTATATAATTATTCCTCAGCGCAAATTCATCAAGATTCAATCATTTCAATCATTTCACACTCATCACTCACCACAAAATCTCTCAATTCTTTCACTCTTTTTCAACTATATTTGAAGCTACCTCTCTCTACAAATCCACAATCACAAGATTCCTCTCAATCTTTGTATCTCACACGATTCAATAACCACATTGTGCTACACAAGTCATCAACCCACATACTAAAGCATGGAGAAGAACAAGATTATCGAGCTAGTGATAGGTACGAATGGATTACCTCTTGGAAGCATCCATGAATTCCTTATGTTGGCCTTGTCTTTTTCGTTACAACCAATTCCATGGAGATCCTCGTCCTTTTCAGTAAGAGAGCTCTCTCTCTCTCTCTCTCTCTCTCTCTCTCTCTCTCTCTCTCTCTCCTTTTAAGTAGTTTTCGTTCACCATCTTGTAGCTTCAGGCTCTAGGAATTAAAGCCCTAACATGCTAGGCTTTGATTCCTTCATTTAAACATTTAATTTTGGATTCCATAGCTTAGGGTTCGTATTGATTTCATTTTGGTTTGGGAGATTGAGTAGGAATTAGGAAAATGGTGGCTGGTTGTGGGAAAGGGAGACTAGACGTTTGTGGTGATGTGTTATTTGGAGGATTTTGACTTGTGCCGCCGCCGAAGGCGATTTCTGGCGCGACGGAGTTTTAATTCATGTTGATGCTCTGCTCACGCGTTTTGAAACAATAAAGAAGAATGAACTGAAATCCTAACTCCCCCTCCTTTCACATGGATTCATTACTTGGGTCTATGCTTTGGCTCATAGAAATGCTTCCTGCACCCTCTGTTGCAATTCGTACCCCATTTCCTCGCTTGGCTTTGAGTTATGGGCTTCAGACCCATATAATGCTCTTTACACCGTTATTCCACACCACACGCCCCCTCTGTTTGTTAACAAAACCAGACACTTCCACCATTGGGCCTTCTGAGCCCATTTTAAACTACTTTCTGCACGTTGCCTTTCCTACGCATACCCCTTGCCTCTCTTTTTTGTTCTTGTTATTTCTTTTTTTTTTCTTTACTTGTTTTTTAATTTTTTTTAGGTTAATTTTCAAATTAGAAATTTTTTTGAAATAATACACATGTACATTTTAATTTTAGAAATAAAATGCATGATTAACATCTTAATCTTTTTAGAACTCTAGATCTAATGACAATCTTTGTGCTTGATTCATACCCCTGATTGATTAGTGGATCAAAATCAGTTTTGATCAACTGATCACTTGACATCTGTCTAATTCCCCCTGTCCAATCAAGAGACCATAAGCCTCTTGGTCACTTGGAGGGACTTTACCATGATGCTTGTGCTGCACTTCAACTCGGACTCTAGGCTTCACGTGCAAGACAATGCAGACAGACTGGACATCAAGACATTGACCATTGTTGGACTTCATCCTTTTCTTTTCCTTATTCATTTAAGACTAAAATATCTTTGCAAATAAATTCAAAACACTTAAAAATACGATGTAAATTGTGTGCCACGAGCCTTAAGCAACAAAGAAGAATGAAAAGGATTATTCATATCCTTGTTCTGAGTATATTTAAATACGAGACATAGACCCTAGTTATTCAAAGTATTCGCCTTCGTTCATAAACTTTAGTGTAATTCAAATTAAGAAAATCGTTTCAAAGTTAAAACCAATCTTAACTCATCAAATCCATTTTTTTTGCCTTATGGCATTCAAAACCTTTCACAAAGGACATGTTACTTCCGTTCTACCGCAATGCAAACAACACTTAAGTCTCTCACGCACGAGCATACAAGCAACACTTAATTGTTAGAACGCGAACGTTAACACTGCTCACTAAAAAAATAATCAACAAACACTCATTTTCTACCCCGAACTACAGAGCTCTAATTTCCTTATTGCGCTATGAGGATACGTAGGCACATGATTGCGAGATCTTGGCGAGCACACTAATTTAAAAAAAAATTCCCTTTTCGTAAGTGACCTTTAGATGATAACACTCATATGCGCAAAGAACAACTAAAACGTTTCACGTTAAGTACAATGCATGTGAGGGATGCTAATACCTTCCCATTGCATAACCGACTTTCGAATCCGAATTTAGTTGTGACGACCATTTTCTTTACCTTTTAGGGGTTTTGTCGATATTTTCCATTTCCTTTAAAATAAATAAAGTTCTAGGGTGACTCGGTATTTTTCCCATAGCGACAACTAGCGACTCTACCGTGGAGTATTTTCTCTAATCAAGTCAAGCCTAGTTTTTTTTGTTCTCTCTGCATGTTTGGGTATTTATTTTTACTGTTTTACTTGCTTTATCTTTATTTTATTTATCACATTTTACTCATTTTCATATTTTGTATGCTCTGGATATTTGTTATATTCTCTGTTGTGGGCTGGGATAATGCTACATGAGAGAAAAGTTCTATACCCGAGCTTGAGTATAAACACATGATAGTTTTGTGGCAAGAGTCGTGTTGACCTACCTGAAGTTAGTCCTCGATCAGGGTCAACACGAGATACCACACCTAGACTAGATCCTTTTAGGTGCATCATTGTCCGACGAGTCAGTCGTCTCAAATAATGGTATCTCAAAATGGATTTATGACTCTAGGGACCTCCTTCTTTAAAGACTAGTACCTACTTGTGAGGGGATATTGGGTTTTTGCAGGAAACCAAGACCCTACATACCTTTGTTGTCATGTATACGTCAGACCTTTGAACCTGCATCAAGTAGTGTATACAGATTATTTAGAATATGTCGAACCTTTGAATCTATGATGTTGCATCTCATTCCATCACATCATCAACAAAAGTCTAATTTAGAATATGCATTTCCCTGGGAACATAAAACTTTGTGCATACATTCATGCGTCATTTTGCATTTCATAAAACAGAAAAACAAAAACCTCATATCACCTTTTGTCTATAAACAACTAGCTAATTACCCGACATGCGTTTTGAATTAAAAGCATGTCTCAAATGACTATGGAAGAGCTTCAGCAAGGTCAAAAGCTATTGAGTGAGGAGGTCAACCAACTGAAAACTCATATGAGCCTGGTTATGGAAATCCTACAAACATTATTGGGAAAAGAAGGCAATCCCACATCAACTGTCGCAGCAGAGACAGTCACTCATTTGCATCTGCCTAGCTTCACTTCATGTCATGAGTTGCTTCATGGATACCGTCCACCACCAGACTTCCAAGGCTTCCCTATCAATAGCCATTGCCTTTTCCTCGACTAAGTCAGAGGGACCAAGCACAAAATCAGAATCGGTACCCGAATCAGAATCACCAGACCTTTTAATGTGTTGCGCCTCAGACTCTTCATCTGGTAACTTATCCCATGTTAAATATTGAATTATAGGTGTCATCCAACCCTTTGTATTTTCCAATATCATTACCTCATCCACTTCCGTGCTTGATGCTTCTAAAGTTTCTTGGATTACCATCCTATTTAGCCTCGGGCCCTTAGTGCTGGCTAATTGGGCTAACATATCGGCTCTGATGTTTTCCTCTCGGGGAATATGTGTTACCTCTAATTTTGTGAAGCCTTTGGCTAATTACAGAGCTCGTCGCAGGTACGTGATTAATAATGTATCCTTTGTCTGAAAGTCTCCCTTGATTTGACTAGCTACCAATTATGAGTTATTTCGAACCAACAGATGAGAAACTCTGACTTCCTTGGCTAACTTTAAACCGACAATCATAACTTTGTACTCTACATGATTATTGCTGTCTTGAAAACTGAAGCAAAGAAATTGCTCTAGTATCAATTCCTCAAGTCCTTCTAGCATTATTCCTGCTCCACTACCCTTGAGGTTAAATGAGCCATCCATTGATAATTCATTACTCTGGTATTTCCTCTGGCGTTGGTGAGCTAAACTCTATTAAACAATTTGCCAACACCTATGATTTGATGTTGTTTTTGGGCGCGTATGTGATATCATACTCGGACAATTCTGCCGCCCATGCTACCATTCTGCCTGCTAGATCCAGCTTCTTCAAGATCCATTTTATGGGGTAGTTTGTCATGACTATTATAGGATGTCCCTGGAAGTATTTCCTGAGCTTCATGGCGGTAACCACTACTGCCAAAGCTAGTCATTCAATCTTCTGATAACGAATCTCTGCCCATTTGAGAACCTTACTAACAAAATAGACCGGTCTTTCATATCCATCATTGTCTTAAACCAATACTGAGCTAATTGCCTTATCGGGTATTGGAAAATACAAGATGATAGGTGAATTTTCCTTCGGATGGACCAATATCGGTGGGGCAGACAAGAATTGCTTCAACTCCTCAAATGACTTGTCACATTATTCCGTCCACAAGAATTCAACCAATTTCTTTATAGTTGCGAGAAAGTGTATGGACTTGTTACATGCATAAGATATAAATCAGGATAAGGCAGTTAGCCTCCCTGTTAGTTGTTGGACCTCTTTTACAGATTTCGGGCTTCTCATATCAAGGATAGCTTGGAGTTTTTGTCGGTCATGAATGCTGTTTTATATCGATTAACTAGGCTCATCCGTATTTGATTATATCTTAAGTAGGCGTCCATGAAGCTGAACAAACGAAAACCTGAAGCAACATTGATCAATCTATCAATATATGGCAACGGATAGGGGTCTTTCGAACAGGCTTTATCGAGATCAGTGAAGCCCACGCACATATGTCACTTTCCTGACTTCTTCTTTGCCATAACCCCGTTGGATAGCCATGTAAGATATTTTATATCCTGTACGAACCCGACCTTTAATAGTTTGTCGACCTCTTCCGTGAGCGAGTTCCTTTTTTCTTTCCCGTTCTTTCGCTTTCTCTACATCATAGCTTTTGATGTTGGATCTAGTGAAAGTTAATGGCATACAACATTCAGATCAATCTCGGACATGTCTGATAGTTTCCATACAAAAAGGTCAACATTGTCTCTTAATACCCTGATGATATCTGAGTCTTCTTCTTGGGACAGCCCCGAGCCTATCTTTATGACTTGAAACTCTTCAGTGCCGAATTTGTACCTTTTTTTAATTCTCCAATTGGGGTCAAGTTGTTGCCTGTGGGATGTCCTCGAGGATCAAAATCCACCAGGTTTACCTTCAAGGAATCCTCTGTCATAGTCCGCTCCTGTTGAATCTTCTTTTTTTAACTTTAAACTGTCTTTATAGCACTTCCTGGCTAATCATTGATCACCTCTGATTATTCTGACTTGTCTGCCTTCTAGGGGATATTTCATAGTTAGGTAAAGAGTGGATAACACACCTTACACAGCATTAAATGATGGCCTTTCGATGATGATGTTATATGATGATGATGTGTTTACTATCAGGTACCTTACCTTGATGTTTTTTTTGCGTTTCTTCCATTTTCAAAGATGGTCATAATAAACAAGTGTCCTAGTACCTGAACTTGTTCCCTGAAAAAACCAACTAGGGTGCCCATAAAAGGTACCAACTTGGGTGTATCCATGTTCATACCTTTGAAAACATCCCAGTATAATATGTCAGCTACCTGGATTGATCAACACCCTCTTGACGCTCTAATCACGAATTTGTACCTTTATATCTGGTAATTCTCATGTGCTAGTATCCTTTCTGAATATTTTTTTCAAGTATCTGGGAGGTCTAATTTTTTGGTGCTCTAAAAAACAACCAATTGTTGCATTGTCAAGCTGTAAGGATGAGTACATTGCAGGTGTTTTATTTACGTGTTAAGTTTTTTAAATTATGAACTTATTGCAGGATTTGAAGATTAAGGTGAGCAGCATGTCAGGTTAATGATTGACAACAAATTAACTACAAGTCTTGTCAAGAATATAGTGTTGCATAAAAAGAGCAAACACATTGACACAAAGTTCTATTTTTTATACAATCATTGCTCAAAATGGAATGCTTAAAGTTGTTACAATAACACTTAAAATCAACTTGTAGATGTGTTGACTAAAACTATCAAGACCTTTATCTGTCTAAGAGATTAAATTGATGTTGTTAATTTTAGTCTTGAATGTGAATTCAGAGATGGTGTTGAAGTATAATTCAAATTCACATTCACATTTAAGTTAGTTTCTTTTTAATCATTCTGATGACATAAATACTAAACTCAAGTTTCTAATTTGTAAAGTCATTTTGTAACCTCAATTTTCTCATAAATACTAAACGCAAGTTTCTTTTTAATTATTCTAATGACATAATTATTCTAATGACATAAATACTAAACAAGTTTCTAATTTGTAAAGTCATTTTGTAACCGTTCTCATTTTCATTTGTGAAAAAAAGTTAGTTCGAATTCTCTTCCATTATCTTCTTCATTCTTATGAATGAAGAATAAGACCATAAATTCATCTTTTCCATTCTAAATAGAGGTCGGCTTATGAATGAAGAATAAGACCATAAATTCATCTTTTCCATTCTAAATAGAGGTCGGCTTTCCACCGACTTTAGTTGCCTTTGAGATGCTGGGAAATGAGGAAAAAAACAATCTATGAAGCTCGGTTGATTTGTTTCCCAGTCCCTGAACCAAGGCACGATGTTGAGAACGAATAACTTACATTAATCTAAGCCCCGAGATCCTGTTATACTTAGAGGATGCTGACGAATTCCACATGTTCATTTTAGGTTTCCATTCCCAATGATTTTTTGGAATATTCCTTGATTCTTCTGTTGTGAGGGAGATGATAGCGCCCCCTTCACAATCAGTGACCGTCATACTCAAATCCGAAAATCAGGCGGATTTTCACCATTAATAATGTTGAAACCTCGATGAATGATTCTTCCGGGCATAAGTAGCTCTGTGCGATTTCCGTGAAATTATAACATACTAAGTCTGGTAAACGTTAATGGAGGTTTTATAATATACCAACCAGCTGTCTTATGGGGGCGCTCAGAGAGAAACAATTTCTATGATAGAAACAGCTGTTTGTACAATACAAAAAAGAAACGAGTCCATAGTAATTTAAGTAGTAAGTTCCAAGAATTTACAAAAGATAGACATGCATCTAGTACCTACTCGCAGGCTATACTGTTTATTTATTTACATTAGAGATTTGATTTCAGGCCCAAATTCCCTTTAGAAAGGGACTTACAGAAGCATCACCATCTTCAAATTTAAAAGTATTGAGGAGATCAGAACAGGATGCACCATCCCGCTCCCCTTCTTCCGTCACAAGCTTTAGACCCAGCTCATCTTCAATATCGTCAGAAGCTGATATAAGCAAAAACTCACATCCTTCATAGTTGAGAAAGTCAGGCGGGTCAGCTGCCCCAAATCTAACATGCCCCAGTTCTCCTTGAAGGCGAGCAGGGAACACTGCCTTCCGTTTCTTTTGCAAACCACCTCCTCCACCTTTTTCCGGATTTTTTATTTGAATTATGAATGATCCCTCACGTTCAATGTTGAGTTCCTCTTGAGGTTCGTTCTTCTCACCTTCACCTGAAAATTCAAGCTTGTAGATCAAATGAGTGTGGCTTCTTTTTCCTGAGTCTGCTTTGTGCCTTAATATGCGGTATATGCCTTCTCCCAATGCTCTAGCGTCACTATTATGTCTATGTCCTTTAGTTGAAGTTTCATATTCACCTCCTCTGAGAGCGTTCTTGACCTCATCTGCATTTGTGGTAACCATTTGGACAAAACCCCAATAAGGTCGGCTTTTCTCCTTGGGGTCAGGCAGCTTTTTCCGTCCCATTACGATGAAACGAAACAGTGCTTGCTTTTCAATGTTTACTTCCTCCTTTACAAATAGTAAACAAAGGAATTAATTTTACATGCATGTGACATATATAGTAATAATACTAGTAGAAATAAATATATAATTTAAACCTCCTTGCTGCCACGGTTGTTGTTGGTATCGGTTTCTTGCTTCACTTCCACCGGGTTCTCACCGGACTCTGGTCGCATGATAATATAGAGACGCTGGACGTCATCAGCACTGTGAGCTTCTTCCCTGTTAACCTTAGGCCGGTAGAAGAAAAATATCTCTCCCCTTTCCTGCGTATTTTTTGAGTACACTTCAAAACAAGTTGAGAATGAAATGTAAAAAGAGAGAAAGAAAAGAAGAACCTGTATTTCAGTTTGGGGTTCTGGTCGGATCTTCACCTCTTGGCCCTGTCCCATTGATGGATGGATAAGAATTGGAAACACAACAAGGTTTCTTTTTTCTTCTACTCTTACTCTTGTAGTTCCACAGAATTTAAAAAAAAAAACAGAATGGGACACGTAAGAGAAACGACAAACCCCGCGTGGCATTTAGAGGGGGAGACACGTTCCACAGAGCACACGTGCATTATTTCGTAGCGTGCCAAATGTCTACTCTTAAATAACAAATTACAAAATTCATATTTTAAACTTAACCATTTTTGGCCCCAAATATCACTATTATCACTATTTTTAGAAGAAAAAAAAACAAAACACTATTGAGTTATATCTCCGACACGTTGTAGATATTTATCGTCTGTCTTTTTCTTTGATGAAAAGCTTTTTTATACTTGTCATGCCCTCAAGGGACATTTAAAAAGTGTCCATCAATTTTTATGTTTAAATGGTAGTATGTGATAACATCCACCGTCTCTATTCCTATTGTCTAACGTTTCATTCATCATTTTTCTTAAACTTTTATGCAATTATGAAGTTATTTTTGTAACCGTCATCTGTTCATGTCGTCTGCGAGCACTTTCAAAAAGCCAGATCTGATTTTCATGGCAACCAAATCCAACCTGTTTATGCCATTTACCGGCACTCTCATGACCGGAATCCGAATTACCCATATTTATGTAACTCGACATCTCATACTTAACCTTTCGGTTTTAGAATTTGAAATTTGAAACATAGTACATAATGGTCAGGGATTTAAACATTAACCGTATAAAAAAAAATATTTCTTAATGCACCACCCAAATTTCTTAAGCATCACGTAAAATTATTTTTTTGCCTTTTGATTTTAGATGTGCACATCTGAACGCACCGTATTCTTAAGAAATAAAAAGTTGTTCCGGATGTACATATCCGAAATCTTTTTGGATCTGTATATCCGAAATAATTGATGTTATATTAGAAACTGCATGATCACTCCCCCTTCCCATAATCAACATTTCTCCTTTCACACTCACTCTCACCAACCCAAAAAACCCTACTTCATCAATCTCATTTCTCACTCAAAAAGTTCAAGTTTTTGGTGCAACAAATCAAAGGGAGCAAGGAAAGACTGAATTTCAGATAAACATTCAACTTCATCCACTACATAGCTCACATTATCAATCTACATTTTTGAAAAAACAAGTTACGCTACTTTCGGATGTGCACATCCGGAACGAATTAAGCATGAACTTTTTCGGATGTGCACATCCGAAAAAATGCCTGAAGCTAATTAATTTAAGTTTTCAGCATTTTTGAATATATCTTATTTATACATATTAATTATTCTATTCTTGTTTATAAATAGATATGGTGCATCCCGATAACATGGCAAAAGAATTAGTTGCGCCGATTTCTCCGAAAGATGAAGGTATGCTCGTAAAGTCGGTTGATGTCGGCGGTGACTTTAACAACAAACAAGACTTTCATGATCGTGAAAGCATGGTCGCATACATTCGTAGGACGGCTATTGAGCTTGGCTTCGGTGTAAATATCGGGAGATCGAATAATGGGTCGGATAGAAGAAAAGCTTTTGTAATTTTGGGTTGCGAAAGAAGCGGCAAATATCAAGCACCTCTACGAAAGTTAAAGAAAGAAGAGACCGGTACTAGAAGATGTGAGTGCCCTTTTAAGATTGGTGGTTACATGTTAGTTTCCAAAAAATGGAGATTTACCGTTCGTTGTGGTATACATAACCACGAAATGTGCTCAAAGCTTCAAGGTCATCCAAGTGTATGCCGGCTCAAGGCGGAAGAGAAGACATGTATAGCCGACATGACCTTGAACCTTGTCCAAGCGAAGAATATACTTGCGACGTTGAAACGGAAAGAACCCGAAAATGTTGCAAACATAGAGCAAGTGTATAACATTCGGTATCAAACGAATAAGGCAATTAGGGGAGATAGGAGTGAGATGCAACAACTGTTGAAAGTGTTGGAGGACAACGATTACGTGTCTCGGTACAGATATCGCGATGATGGAATTACGGTCCGAGATATTTTTTGGACTCATCCGGATTCCATCAAGTTGTTCAACACGTTCTCGACAGTGCTCATTCTCGATAGCACCTACAAGACAAACAAGTATCGTCTTCCATTGTTTGAGATGGTTGACGTTACGTCTACGGATAAGACATATGCCGCCGGCTTTGCCTTTTTGGAGTGTGAGAAAGAGGACAATTTCACGTGGGCGTTGGAGACGTGTCAGTCACTTTTGAAGAAACATGTTCAAATGCCAAAAGCAATTGTTACGGACCGCGACAACGCCTTGATGAATGCGGTTGCAAAAGTCTTTCCTTCTTCCAATGCACTACTTTGTCGATTTCACATAACAAAAAATGTGCGAAGTCGGGTTAAGACCGCGGTGGGTGCGAAACAAGTGGAGTCGGAAGACGGAAAAGTGGTCAAGTCGGGTGTCATTGTAGAGAAAATTATGGATGCATAGACTCATATTCTAAATTCTTCCACAACGGAATTATATGCCGATTCGGTCATTAAATTCCGGAAAGTGTGTGAATGGTACCCTTCTTTGTTGAAATATGTTGAATCCATCATTCTTGATCAAGTGAAAGAAAAGATTATTTGTGCGTGGACCGATAACGTACGACATCTTGGAAACACTACCACCAATAGAGTTGAGTCAGCACATGCCACTTTGAAGAATTGGTTGGGGAATAGCAAGGGGGATTTATGTCGGGATTGGGACTCCGTGCATCTAATGATAAAAAACCAACACAATGAGATACAAACCACTTTCGGTCGGAGCATCACGGTTTTGGAACATCGATTTAAAGGTAACTTCCTCTACTCTCAATTGATCGGCAACATGTCTCGGGCGGGGTTGGGCTATATTTTTCACGAGGCCAACCGATCCGAAACGGTAGGTTCTAATAGTGTAAAGTGTGGTTGCACTATTGTGAAAACCTACGGTCTTCCTTGTACTTGTGCCATTGCTAAAAAGTTGAAACTAGGTGAGCCAATACAAATTGACGAAGTTTACCCTCATTGGATGAGACTTAGTTTTGATGATGATGCTTGTAAGGAAGGAGATAAACCGGATATCTCTATTTTGGCCGAATTGGAAGCGATTCAGAAGAGATTTTCGAAAGCTGACGACAATATGAAGCTACACATAAAAGAAGAGTTGAGGAAGATTGCCTTCCCCGAAACAACCGCAATGATACCGCTGTCTCAACCGGTTAAGACAAAGGGTGCTCCGAAGAAGTTGAAGCCTACACCAAATGACAACTCAACAACTCGGTATCCTTCGTATTATGAGCACGTTGACCAAATCTTTCCGGAATCTCCGACTCCTAAATCTCTACAACGTGTCATGAAAGGAGCTCGCATTTCCAAACTGGCTCCGACACCGATTCCACGAGTTCCGACTCCGACTCCAACTACACGTATGATTTTCTTTATTGACGAGATGCCGGTTTTTATGCACAAGCATATCGACGGTATAATCGATGTTGTAGGGGATGGTAATTGCGGTTTCTGAGCCGTGTCGGCACTACTCGGTAAAGGAGAGGAAGGTCATGCACTTGTACGTCATCAACTTATCCTTGAGTTTGAGACGCATAAAGAAGCATACTTGCGTCTCTATGAAAATCAAGAAAATTACAACAAGGTTCACGAGATACGGATTTTCGGAAACCTTTTTTCCACTCCACACCGCACCTCCGTCGAATCCAAATGATCGCATCATGTGTATCAGATGGCTTGCAAAATCAAGACATTTCGTACAAGTTATCTTGAAACCCGGATGCCCGATACCACCTAAATCACCGCAATGGGCGACGCATGCAACCGCAATTGCCGAGTCTTGGCCGGATAGTTTTGTCGAAAGGATGCTTGAATTCGAAAGATTGCACACAATTGAAAAGGCATCAAATGCGAAAAAATCGAAAGTTCTAGCTCCAATAGATTTAGACGGAGAATTTTGTTTTAACTCTTTTGTATAATCATATGACACAATGTACATTATTAAAGTGAAATATATTGTATTTTTATCCATATGTCTTTTTAATACACTTACGAATTTTATTGCACTGAAAGTATTCCAAGTGGCTGCATAAGCTGTTCAATTCTGTTTTAAAATTGTATCAGTAAAACATTCTGATTTGTAGATCCGGGCAATTTCTGGATTTGCACATCCGGAACCAATATTTGTAGGGTTTGTCCGGATCTGCACATCCAGAACGAACTTAGGCAGATATAACTTTACCCTAACTTTTCTATAAATTAGGGGTTTCATTTGATATCATTCACACAAACACTAAATGTCTCAATTGTATGATATCAAGATCCATTGGTATGTCGCAACTGTCTCCTACACCTACGGCAAAACACGCTGTCGCAAGTATAAGTTAACGAGGGACACCTCCATCGGCGAGATCATTGACGACATCGAACATCTCCTACCTTACGGAGACAAACGGAAGGTTGTGAAGATTCAGTATCGGTCACCTTCCGTTGATAACAAAGGGAACGTCGCTTACAGCCTTGTTGAGCTCAAGAATCAAGAGGATGTTAGAGCGATGTGGCAAACGTTTTTGAGCTACGAAGAACGATTCCCGCTCGAGTTCGAGGTGACCGTCAAAATCCGAAAAACGGTCGATGACATCTTAGAGATGTGCAAGCGTCCACCGGGCTATTGATCTTGTAATATTTAAATTTCTGTCGACGTCATGGCGATTTTCTCAATGTAATCTCGATTTTATTTTATGAATGTGAGAAAGATTGTTGGATTTCTGGTGTTCTGCTTCAACATTTATTTCAGATTTGCAAATACGAATTTATTCCGGATGTGCACATCCGGTAAAAACTGAAATTTTTAAAAAAAATAGTGCGTCCGGATGTGCACATCCGGAATCAGGAAGCAAAACTGAAAATTCAGATGATGCCTAAGAAACAAGAATGGTGTGATAAAAAATTCTCTACAAAAAATCTAATTTTAAAATTTTATTATTTTAAGACTAAAAAATATCGCCAACTATAAGATGGAGCCTAATATAAGTAAGATATAGTTATTTTTAGACTCAACAATAGTGATTTTTGAGATAGCTTTATGTATTTTCTCTTTGAATTTAAATTAGAGCCAAACCCAAAACCAAAACAAATAACTTTGAATAAAAATAAAGAAAATACCAAAATTGCAATAATATGTAGAGTAGATAAAAAAAGCAAAATTTTGAAAATAAAAAAAAATCAATTAAAATTTAAATCTTAAAAGTGTATTTAGGCTCTGTTTGGGAAGAAGTTTTTTGAGCTTATAGCTTATGTCTTATAGCTTATAAACTCATATGACAATAAAAGACCTGTTTGGTAACGGTCTTTTCATCACGAGCTTATAGCTTATTTAATTAGCTTATAGCTTATTTTCCAGACGCTATTTTAAATAGCGTTTTAGCTTATAGCTTATAGCTTATCCTTTTTTCTTCCATTTTTACCCTTATTATTTTAACTAAAATCCACTACTATCCTTTATAATTTAAAATAAAATAATAATTATTAAATATCTTTTATGTCATTTTATTTTATCACCTAATTAAACCGCTAATTTTACCAAACACTTCAATTAGCTTATCAGCTATAAGTCATCGGCCATCAACTATAAGCTATCAGTCATAAGCTATAAGCTTTCAGTCATAAACTATAAACTATCAGCTAACTTATCAGCCAACCGCTATTTTTACCAAACAAAACCTTAATCTTTTTTATGATTAACTAAAACCATCATTATTTATCAAAATAATAGTTTAATAAATTTATACTCAGTTAATGAGTTCAGAAACTTTTACTCAATAATCAATTTTTTCAAATAAATACTCAATCTAACTCACTTTTCCATTTCCACCTATTTTTCAAACTAACTGTCAATTCAATTAGGGACAGTCAATACTTATATATTGTCGTCAATTGAATTAGAGACTTCTTTTAGGGACAGTCAATATTTGTATACTGTCGTCAATTGGATTAGAGACTTCTTTTATGTGTTTCTACACTGTCACCAATTAATTAAATTGACAACTCTTCTTTATTAAAATTTTTATTTTTTTAAAAATTGATTAGGTTGAAAAACAGGTGAAAAAGTGAATTAGTTTAGTTATTTATTTAAAAACGTTCGTTATTTGAGAAAAACGAGTTCACATCTAAAAAATAAGTAACAATAGAAATATAAGCTAATTTTTTTTAATAAATTATAGAAAAAAATATTTACTTTTTTATAAGTTTAAAAAGTTACACAAATAGTATTATTAATAAATAAATTATGTTTTATTAAATAATATTATTTTTACTAAAAAATAATATATTTTTCTAATAGTGTAATAACAAAATTTTACAATATATAGGATATCGCAAATTTAAACTTCCTAATATGCAATCAAAGGTTTATGCAATTGCTAATTGAGCTAAATTAATAAAAAAAATTGAATGTATAATTTTTTATAATAAATATTTGTATAATTACTCAACGTTGGCTCTAAAGATTTTTATAATAAATATTCGTATAATTACAAGGTTGGGTCTAAAGATACAAAGTTAAATAGAAAATTGGTGTAGAAATATTATGTTGTGTGCATCCAAATCCGATGGTTAGTTACAGTTACACTAGTATATATATCATCATCACATGAAGGATGGAATCCCTAAGATATTTACACAAATTCCAAATGTCTGCTCTAATTTGATTTACATCTCTATCTGTTATGTACATTGAAACAAACTACTTAAGGATTTTCCTCTGTTGTTGGGGTTGGAGGAGTTGGTGGTGGACTTATCGAGCTTCCTGAATTTACTATCTGTGGGTCGCTCATCACTTCCTGCAAAATCATTACTATTTCTATTATTATTCATCGCCTGCATCATTTAAATTCAATTTAATGAAATCAATCAAACCTGCTGCACCGAAGCTTCTTCACTGTCGTCTGGAGATGTTGCAGCATTCATACAATTCATGCCTCCTCCTAAAAATATGGGACCCATATTTTCATCAGCAAACTCTCTAAGTTTAACAAGCTTAGGCATCACTTCTTTCGCAAGGTCTGGCCGATCTTTTCGCCTCAGCTGTGCACACTCCACCGCTATTTCCGCAAGGGAGAGGGCTTGTTCAACAGGCCAGTTAGGGAGACACGGGTCAAGCATTTTCTCAAATGTTCCATTCTGAATCGCCTGCTCTGAATGGTGAGCCAATCCCATCGGATGTCTGCCAGTCAATAACTGTAGAAATATGATCCCTAGAGAATAAACATCCGACTTCACACCAAGCATTCCTGTTTGCTGATACTCAGGATCAATATAACAGAATGTTCCCGCTGCCGATGTCATGCGACACTGTGTTACGTTATCCGCCACTGCAGGGACCAGCCTTGCCAATCCAACATCACTAATTTTACATACATAGTTCTGGTCCAGCAAAATGTTTCCGGGTTTCAAATCACGATGCACCAGAGGTTCGGGCTTGGTCTGATGTAGGAATAGCAACCCTGTGGCTATCTCTGCAGCAATCCGGAACCTTAATTGCCAAAACAGAACCTTCTCTTTCTTTTTTCGAGTCAGACATTCTTCTAAGCTTCCATTTGCCATATATTCATAAACCAATATGCCATACTCTGGACACGCTCCTAGAAGAAGCACCAAGTTTGGGTGACGCATACAGCTCAGTATGTCAACCTGCACGCGGCTACTATCCATTAATCAACCCAAATTAACATGTCATTTTCAATTTCTCATACTAGTGTTAATTCAATTTGATTACCTCTTGCTGAAACTGAGATTTTCCTTGAGCTGCATCTGGACGTAAAACCTTGATGGCCACTGGGGTGTGATCAAGGTAACATTTATAAACAGGGCCATAACCACCTTCCCCAATTATTTGTTTTTCAGAAAACATGTGCGTGGCTACTTCGATCTCCTCAATAGAGTATCTCCTATATCTTACATCAGTTTGGCCTAAATTATCCAACAGCTTCCTCAGTTCCTCGGTTTCTTTACAAGATTTAACTTCAACAGTCGATCTTCGTTTTAATTCCACATTTGCAATCTTTCTAGCTGCTTCAGCTGCTTCCATGGCTGCCTTACTTCTTGCTTTCTCTCTCTCTGCAATTGCCAAAGCAGCTTCTTGGGCCAACTGTGCCTGTTCTAATTTCTTTTCTTCCTCGATTTTCCAGTGGCTCATCTCCATTAACTATATATGTAGCAAATACCAGTTACAATCACAATATCTAATCTATAAAGAAAGAAAAGAGGAACTGTCAGATTTTACCTTCTGTTGTGCTGTAAGTGCTTCTCTGCACGCTGTACTGTACATATCCATAGTTTGTTTTAACTCAAGCTTCAGCCTCCTCATATCAGCTTCTGCCTCATCCTAAATGGTTTAGCAAAAGGATGTGGATCCCATTAGTATTGTTGGCTACTTTGATTTTACTTGGTTGGGTTTAAAAATATGGTTAAAATTGATCTATAGAAGAGCCTCTTGATAATAATGAAGGGTATCTAAGTATAGTTAATTCTGTTTGTCATGATATTGATATATAATCAATTGAGATTTGAGATCACATATACATCCTATCATACATATACACATGTGCGTGTTAATAAGAAAGTGCAATGCTCACCAAGGTGTGAGATGAACATGATGTTCTAGTGCTTTCAAGTGTAAAGGAGGTATCCGGCGAACCGGGGTCATTCAACTTGAGCCCCAACCGGTTGGATCCGAAGCTACGATCTGAACTGGTAGAAACCCGTGAAGTTCGAGCGGAGTCCATGTAATCGCAAATAGAGGAAGAACAAGCACTGCTTGGCCTCCCAGAGCTTACGAATGATATGTCTGTGTCTGATTCTGCGAAGTCCATGCATATCATTCCACTGGTGCCTCTTCCTGCTCTTCCAAATGCAGACCTGCAGGAAACCAAACCATGTTATAGAACAATTCAGCAAGAAAAGGAAGAACCTTTATATACTTGGAATTGGTTTTCTAAAAGAATACTTACTTCATACATTCATCCTGCCAGCCATGAGGTTTCATTGACTGCCTGTCTGTGGCATACATCACATACATACATGTTATCAATTTAGAAGAACTACAACAGATTAATAGGCTAGTTGTTTTAATTTACAGAAAGAAAGAGACAAACCTCTCAAATTCATACGTTTGGAGCATATCTGATCCGCAGGTTGATTTATATCATGATTATTTAGATTATTTATATGAACGAGAAGCGGAGAGGTATGTGGAGCTGGACGAGAAGCCGTCCGAACAGATTGGAGTTTCCCCTTAGATGAGACATAAACAGTACAGAAATCGGGCGCCCCCTTTGATATGTTACTTGGCGTAGGGGATGACTTAAATCTGCACAAAAAAGACGGTCTGCTCAAGTTTAGGAAAGGAAGAAATAATGGAACATATTCGACTATTGACACGACAACGTGATTGTCCTCACTCACCTGATAAATCCATGCTTTGAAGGTGCACCAACCACCAAATTCTCAATTGCAGCATAAGCGACATATTCGGTTACTGCCTTGACAACATCATTATCCTCAAGTAGAACATCAAGACAATGTATCTAACAAAATGTAAAAGTAAGCAATGAATGAATGAATGGAAAGGTAAGTAATAGTAATAATTAAGGAAGAATGTAGGTACATCTTTTCGTGTGCAATAGCAATGGAAAGTAAGAAAGAGATCTCTAGTAGCATTATCAATTTGGGATCGCTGTGGAGATGATGAAGTATTACTGTTAAAGTTACATACAATGGCGTCCTCGCTACCTCCTGAAAATGCAATGTAATGCGTTAACTGATTGAGATTGAGATGCTAAGAAGAGAGAAGAAAAAAAGAGAAGAGATATACTTGAAGAAGAAGAAGATGTTGGATGAGAAACATGAATTAGAATAACGGTTTGGCCTCTGTTGAGAAGAGTATCAGCAGCCCATTTAAGAGCATATTGGCTTCCTTTATCTTTATCGATAGCGACGGCAACCAACCCATTACCGCCTCCTTTTTTAACCCCTGAGGCTGGTTTACCATTATGATGATGATGATGATGATGATGAACCCACATTTCTTTTTCTTTTTCTTTTTCTTTTTTTCTGCCACACAACACTGCTCTAATTTCATCTCATCAACCACAAACCTCTCTATTCTTGTACACCCCCCACTAATTAAGTAATGAAACCGTTGTACAAAATAGTTTTTAACCAATTTATATAAAAATATCCATAATTTATGCCCTATCAATCAATATTCTCCTATTTTTGTTGACGCAATACCAGATCTCTTTCCGTTCCTAACAGATCAACGGTCAACCAAATATTTTTTTATTCGGGATTTCCACCGACCAACGTTTCTTTTTTCTTTCTTACTCCTATTCTTTACCACCGTTATACTACCATTCTAAAAACGCATTAATCTTCACGCATATTTCTAATCTATGCAATTCTTTTTTATTTATGTAAAAACTATATATATATATATATATATATATATATATATATATATATATATATATATTAAATAACTATTTTCACTGCATGCATATTGGCAAATTGTTTTTTTTTAAAGATCGTGTCAAACATAATCACATGAGAAAACACCTATTTGATTTGATAAAAAGTTGTGAAGGACGATTAAAGACATCGTAATTGATGGAGATTATTTTTTTGGAGACCTTCAATGGAGAATGACTTCTTTATTCATTAGAGTTGGAGGATTGGGTTTAAACTTGGCAATAAAGACTGCCTCATATGTTTTTGTGGCTTATAGGGTCCAATATTGGATGCTACAAGATAATATAGTGAGAGAAAATGAGATATATGACATGGACACTAATTTCGACAAAGCTTTAGATGGTATTAGTGTTGTGATTCTATATTTTGACCTTAACAATTTTACTAACAAGGACATCGTCCCTTCAAAAGCACAAGATGTTTTGGCAAGTTCCCTTTTTAGTAAAAGTGTTCAGGACATGATAGTAAAGTTTGACACGACCACAAGACATAAAGTAATTTTTTGTTGTTTGCAAGTTGCAAATGCTCGAGACTTTCTTTTTTCTATTCCTATTGATGGTCTAGGCCAACATATGTCACCAGTGGAGTATCGTACTATCCTAAGATACCACCTTATGATTATCTTATTTCCTATTGATGAGTTATGTCCTATTTGTCACAAGGAATGTTTGAATACATTTGGAAAACAGGTGTAGGAACATTTCATGCTTCAAATACCGAAATGATCTTGTTAGGAATGTCAAAATTGATATGTTTCAAATGACCGGAGTATCCGTTAAGAAAGAGGCGCCTGTGAATTTCTAGATTGACTCGCATGAGGAAAGATCGACACATAGGCCAACAGATGCTCTGGTGTATGGGTGGGTAGAAGAGAAACATGCTTGTGTAGACTTGAATGGAGTTTCTCCACTGATGAGACTAAGGACTGGAGGTTTTAGTGTGGGACAAGTTGCTCTCAAACTGTTTCAATTAAAGTTGTCAAACATGAGAAAGTGTGTTATGACAATCAACATGCTTTCATACCATTTGTCTTTGACACTTTTGGTTTCCAGCACCAGAAGCAGCTGATCTTTTACTGAGAGTCCAAAGACTTATGAATAATTTTTGTGAAAAACGATACTAGAATAACAAAGTATAATCAGTTTCTTGATCAGCAAGAAATCCACAAGGGTAAGAAAAAGAAGGAAACAAGAAGAACACAATGAAATTAGTTATAAACTATTATTCTTTACTTTCTCTTTGAAACAAAATTACAAGTGTTACTGAATAACAAATAACCTCTCTCACTCTAATTAGGATTTGCACCACTTCACCAAAGATGAGAGATTAACATGTTATTTATAAGAAAACTAACATACTAATCTAATGTGCTTTTACTCACAGACCCATTACACAAGTTAACTTAGGGAACAAACTAACTTAAACAATTGGGCTTACAACCAAGGCCCAATTCGACATGTTAATACTCCTAGCATACTTCAACTGCATCATGTGAACATATTTCGGTGACATGTTAAGATTCTTTCGAATTGTCGAACCAAGAAGCTACCCTTCGAGCATACTAGAGTTCGATCCAATATTTCACAAATCTCCACCTTGGAACAAACTCTATAGCATCAAGGGAACTGAAATTCTGGCATTGCAGACAGCAGATGTCCTAACACATGTCAAAACATTGTTCATCATAAACATTTAAACAAGGAACAGAACAACAGACTGATATCTTGAATATCAGAACTACAACAACACAGATGTTACGACATCTGTTCCAACATGTTTATCAAGAACAATAACAAAACTGTAAATTGCAGAATGTTAAATAAGACAGTATGTGTTAACCCAGTTCGGTGCAATTCACCTACTCTGGGGGATACCAATCCAGGAAGAAGACTTCACTCTCTTGTAGTATTGCCCTAAAGCTAAACTCCCCCGTTTACAACTTTATCCTAATCACTACCCTTAATGAACATCTTTACCAAAGTTAAACTCCATCGTTTACAACTCTGATATGAGAGACCTACTCACTTCCTAAATCACAACCTGTGATATCTCTGTCTTCTGCCAATTCAGAATCTCTATCATGCTTTCTTGACCAACAAGTTATCTTGGACTTGCTTCAAAGCTTCGTCCAAGAACGATACACAAACCATTACCTAAAGGCTTCTGGTTTTATCCCTGTACCAATGCCTTCCACTCTGCATTCCATGCTGCAGAGGGAAACTTACAACTCCTAAGAAAGCCGACGACTCTCAAACCCTAAACCCTTATTTTACAAAAGAGAACTAGGTTACAAAGTTACAAGTGATACAAAGGTATATTCGGTACATGCTAAACCCCTAGGTCTAAGTCTTCTTATATAGTCTTCTGTTGGGCTTTCTATCTTTGATCCTGTGATTCCTTGATCCGCTCCTTAATTCAGATTAAAACCTGTTAACTCAGTAAGTCAGCCAGGATGTCGAGTCTCCAAGCTGGGACATCTTCTTTGACATCTTTTTCTTCTGCAGATTCTTCATTTATATCATTAGTATGTTTTAGCAAAATTTAGTTAAACACCAGGAGCTTTCAATCTCCCCCTTTTGACAAATTTTGGCTAAATCATCTTCTTCTACATTCTGAAATCAGCAAGACTCCTTCATCAAGACTCCTTCATCTTGAGAATTGTTTGGAGCTAAGGTCTGAAAGATCTCCCCCTCAACACATTCCCCCTCCTTCCAAGAGAGGTCCAGAAAGAAAGTCTGAGAGGGTTGAGAAACCGAAGACTCCTCCAAAAAAGAAACAACAGTTGTAGGCTTCGTAACACTGAGTACATAGATTTTGTAACTCAGACCACAAGACACAGCCTGCTTCACAACTCATATCACAAGACACAAAGGGGATCATTATGTTAAGATGTTAGAACATCTTAACCAACATATCCCAGAAAACACCAAAAACCCATTCTCCCCCTTTTTAGCCAGAACTTGGCAAAAGTGACCAAGACAGCCCCAAACCCAGACGCACCTTACCCAGATTAAAAGAACCATCAGACACCAATTCAAAGAGAGAGTAGTGAGACAAAAGAAAGCCAAGGCAATCTTATTTATAGCTGAGCAGTTTCCTTAGAAAGTAACGAATCACAGAAAATAACGCTGGTCAATTCAAAGGAACATTAATCGAAGGAAATAACTCCATCAAAAGCGCACCATCCAAGACTGCTTTGACTATTTCTTCTTTTAAGAAGACCGTCCAAAGAACTTATTACATGCAAACATGTTTTATAACAAGGTCCTGGCATCATGTCAGACATTGTCTCTTCTTTACTAGCTTGCCTTCAGACCTGACAAAGACTTCAAATATTGGCTTTACAAACAAATACACACAGAATCATCCTCTTCCTTCCATAATTCTAAATGAAACAACTTCATCCAGAAATAGCGGCATTGATGATTAACTTTCAGTGATTCTGAGTTCAGTCTGCAGAGAAAAATAAATTCTCCCAGACTAAACCAATGATTCTTAGGCATCCATCAAGAATCATAGAACTTGCACTGCCAAGTCTCCCCCAACTTGCAACAATACAATAATGCCATGACATCCTTCTTGACATCTCATCCTCCCAGTATGGAAACACAATCACATCTTGCTTGACACACAATACAAACTTGATTCAGAACTACAACTCTGCAGTAATACATCTTAAATCAAGGAGCAACTCCCCCTATATAAGATAACCAGTGCTCCTCCAATGAACACTTATGCTGATGAGTGGAAAACATAAGACACATTTTCATGTCTTCAAGAGCGCACCCTCTGTCCAACCTACCTGCTGAACCCAATCATCAACTCCACGTATTGCTTCTTCTGACAAGAACTAATAATCACTCACACATGAACACCATCGTGCTTCCCGTGAGGACTCATTAGGATCACCATCCTAAATTAACAAACTCTTGGATTAAGATCAAAGCTCCATTGATCCCGCTCTTCCAAAAACTATCCATACACCAAATGAATTCCTCTTGAATTCTCATGTATAGATCTCCTTGTACCCTGAGATAAAATCCAATTGATCTGGAATGATCCACATTCCTCAAAGAGATACCATACCTCTTAGCTTGTTTTCTTCCAACGGTGTCAGATACCGTATACATGCTTCAGAACTTCACAGCTGCCAAACTAATCCATTTCCCTTTAGCATGACTTGCTAATAGGGGTGTTATCCCCTCCACAAGCTTTGTAAATATTTTATTTTTGTTCCTTCTTAGTTTTTATTTTCTATTTCTTTTTCTTTTTTAGTTCTATTCTTGTTTAAGTTTTTTAGTGGAGTGTTACTATGATATTTTTCTTTTTGTTTGGATGCAAGGTCAAAATAATCACGCAAGAGGAACTAGCCGTTACATTAGCAAAGTCCATAGCTTCTACAAAGGAACGTGGAGCAAAAACTATAATTCAAAAGATTGCAGGAAATTACTTTGAGCCAGAACATTACGTCAACACTGATCATTCATGGGAAGAGGATTCATCATCTCAACTTGAAGAAACCTTGACTCAGTTTATAAAGTTGACTCAACTCAATTTCGAGAAACTCAAAAGGCAACAAAAGACCGTGCTAAGAAACAAGAAAACATCCTTCAAGAAGTTATAGATGAAATTGGTCAAATATCCAGCCAGTTAGAATTAAAATTTAGACCTAGTGGGGATTTCTATGAAGATAGGTTAGATAGTCCTAGAGATGAGAAAATTGTAAGAGAAGTAAAAAAAGAATGTGAGGTATTCGATGAAGGAGGAGTTGAAGAAACCTTGACCTAGTTCATAAATATTACTCAAATTAATCTCCGAAAAATTAACATGCAACAAGAAAACTTGCACAGGGACATGGAAGCATCCTTCGAGAACTTAGCTATGCAACTTGCTATAGTAACTAGCCAATTAGCATTAAAACTGGGCTCTAGTGGGGAGTTCGATGGGAAATGTTTTAGATAGACTCATAGATAAGGAAATTGAAAGAGAATTAAAACAGGAATGTGAGGTAGTCAAGGAAGGAGGAATTGAAAAATAGAAAGAAGAAGAAAAGTGCACACCAGCTGGTAAAGAAATAGAAGCTAGAATAAAAGAAGCGGAGGGGAAAATTATATGTGGGAAAAAAACAAGAATGCAATATGAAGATTATATAGTTTTGGATGAAGCCCCAAATTCAATAATTCGTTTAGACGTAGATGTTCAACTACAAGATCTTTAACAAAAGAATAGGCCTACACCTAGCAACAAGGCTGATAAAAGAGAAGAAAAAAAAATGAAGTATTGGATGAGATTTATGTCTTGTTCGATACTATCAAAATAGAGAAAATATGGAAGAAAAACCTTCAATTCCTGAAAGTGATGGAATTCCTACCAAACAAAAGGAAAAAGAAGGATAATGTATTTTTCTTATCATATATGCCGCCATAACACAAAAATAAAAAGGTAAAGCTTAAGACCTTAAAGAAGCGCTTAATGGGGAGCAAACCATCAATTTTTATTTATTTTTTTTGTTTTGTAGAAGTTATTTTATTTCTATTCAAGACCATCCCAAGAGGAAGAAGCTACCCAAGCATAAAGTTTTCCAAGATGATATTTATTGTCTACAATTAACAAGTTTGTAGATGTTTATGTTTTTTTTCAGATTACAATTTCAGTACTTTAGCATTGAGTAAATGATCAGAAAGAGACTTGATCATCACAATAGCAACTAGCAACTTGAAGGCGAAGGAATGAGAAAAGAATCAACAGACTTGTACTCAACCTATAAATACCTCATATGGTAAGGTTTAAGCCCAATATTTCCATATGTTGTTAGACATATATGGATTCCTTACCCGTAGTCTATGTGTTGGGCCAAGGGAAACTATTCTACTTATGCTAGTTGAATAGAGATAGGAAACCCTGAGTACTGTCATAGGGAATTAACAGTATGTATATCGCCTAACACTACTTACACTGGTGGACTAGGGATAGAAAGCTCCAAGTAGTTGTCAGTGAGTTATTTCGTAGGGGAATGGCTATATCGGTTTTGTTAATTCGCCATGAGATTATAAGGATAAGACCATTCATACATGGTATCATACATCAACAAGAGAGGACATGGGGATTCTAAAACACAACCTTACCACTTTCGTGATATTGTTTTCCAGTTTATTAACTTTTTGCACCCAAACTTGCAACCCTCCTTCTTTACTATTTTACTTTAATTTGCACAAATCTTGTCTTGTTCGAACATAATCCTTGTGGGTTCGATCTTTTTATTTCTGCGACACTATTGTTACACTTGCCAAGAAGCCATCACGTTGAAAGAGCCATATATCATTTAAGTCGAATCATGAATGATGCTGAGACTAGATACACTATGGTAGAAAAATTGTGTTTATCTTTATACTTTTCTTGTACCAAACTCAAGCATTATATGAAATCTTCGGATGTGTTTATTTATTTATATTTTGAAATTATTAAGCACATGCTGTCAAAGCCAATTTTACATAGTAGAGTTGGAAAATGGGCATTAGCCATGAATGAGTATTCTTTAACTTATGCGCCTTTAAAGGCCATGAAGGGTCAAATTGTTGATGATTTTATAGTAGATCATGCAGTGATAGAAATAGCGTAGAACTATGTTGAGTTCCTGACATGGAAATTATATTTTGATGGTTCCACCCATTCCAAGGGAACGGTCATGGGGATTTTTATTATGTCCTTGGAAGGAATTCCCACTAAGTATAAATTCAAGATTAACAGCCATTGTTCTAATAATGAGGCTAAGTATGAGGCCTTAATCACATGTCTTACCATACTGTTAGACTTGGGGGGCAACTATAGTCGAGATCAAGGGTGACTTTGAACTAGTAATCAAAGAATTGACAAAATAATACAAGTGTATTAAAGATAACTTGTTGATATACTTCGTCAAGGCAAATGCAATGCTTAAACAATTTAAAACATTGGACATCGAACATGTGCCACGAATACCCAACCAAAAGGCCAACGATTTGGCCCAAGTGGCGTCAGGCTACAAGGTAGATAAGAGAAAGTTAAAGAATTTGAATTAAGTGAAAGATAAGCTGGTGTCGACTAGGGTCATCCGACCAAAGTGGTTAACGCCAAAACTGGTGGTTGCAAAGGAGGAGTTACCAAAATTTTGTGAAAACTTTGAAATTGTTGAGTTCCTTAGAAACCCAATAGGAACAACTGATCAAAAAATGAAATATAAGGCATTAAGTTACGTCATTATTAGGAACGATTAGTTCAAAAAGACACCACAAGAGGTGTTGCTCAAATGCATTTGTGAGAGTGAAGCCTATTTGGCAATTTTTTACACTCACAGCGGATTGTGTGGTGCTCGCCAAGAAGACCACAAAATGAAACGGTTGTTGTGTCGACAGGGGGTATACTGGCCCATCGTGTTGAAAGATTGCATCGATTTTTCTCGAGGATGCTAAGAGTGTCAGAAACATGGAGGAGTACAACACGTACCCACCAGCAAATTACATTCGATCATCAAGCTTTGGCCATTTTAGGGATGGGAATTAGACCTAATAGGTGGGATCAATCCAGCATCCTCTAAAATCCATAGATATGTCCTCGTCGACATTGATTATGTTACAAAGTGGGTAAAAGTAATACCTCTAACCAATGTCGACCAAGATACGGTGATTGATTTCATATAGAGTCATATCATGTATAGATATGGGACTCCTGAAACCATAACAACTGACCAAGGCTCATTCTTTGTCGCCAGAAAGATAATGGAGTTTATTGCAGATACGGGGATTTAATTCTTGATGTTGACTCCTTATTATGTACAAGCGAACGACCAAGTAGAGGCCACCAACAAAGTCATCATAAGCTTGATAAAGAAACACATAGGAAATAAGCCAAAAAGTTAGCAGAAAAAATTGAACCAAGCACTTTGAGCTTGGAGAACCTTACCCAAGGAAGCCACCAATGCTACGCCTTTTCGACTTACATTTGGCCACGATGCAGTTTTACCTGCAAAGATATCCTTACAGTCGGTAAGAATTGGGTTAAATATACAACACCCCTTGTAATATTAGCGAGTTTTGGTTTACCCCCTTGTAAAAGATTTTTTTTTTATTCCCCCTTGTAATGTGAAGATTCCCTCACTATGACCCTTGAGTGCACTATTTGCTAACGTGGCGTGTATACGTGTCATTTAATTTTTTATTTTTTATTTTTTTAAAATCCACGTCAGCAAATAATAAAAAATAATTTAAAAAAATTACACGTGGAATTTTTAAAATTTTAATTTTATTTAACTATTTTTTTTAATTTAATTTTTTTTATTACGAGGGGGTAAATAAAAAATCGTTCATATTACAGAGGGTAAAATATATTTTTGTTGTTTTTGATGTTTTTTCAGTTGTTATCATTTTAGTATTCACACAACACTTGTAGCATTAAAATGAAAAATAAGAGACCAATGAAAAAAGCTTTGATAATTGAAGAGAGAATTTAATATTGCAAGTTTGCTCAAGTATTGTGTTATTCATGTAATAAGAGGCAATCTAATATCCCGTGGTAGCTATGGGCTTATTCTATCTCCTATCCCTTTATATTCATGTATGAGCGATATCTGTTATATTTGCAAATAACATATTTTCACATTAATCATCGGGTTTGATTGAGTTACAAAACTCTTTTTTTTTCTTAGAAATGAGAACTGTTAAGTTTATCAAATAAACGCGATTGAATTGGATCAAACTGCATTTTCGACATCCCCTGTTCTATATGTATTGTTCCACTTTGCACATATATGACTTTGTCCTTACTGCTTATTGCACCGTTACTATTTGGCCATAGGTAGTATGTTAGGTTTGATTTTTTTTTTTCATGATAGTTTGAATTTTATGTGTAATGTATCCAAATCAGTATAAACTTTTTTTTTATACATTAGTCATGCATGTAAGATATTAGTTGACCTGTGCAATGAAAGAGGGATAAAAGATGGTTCATTCGAATGATGATTACTGCACAGAGTTTAGTTAAAATTTCAAGCTTTGAGTGATGTATAAGCAGAGGTTATTATTGTAACTAAGCATTGTATTAAAACAATTATTCTGTTGGTTAACCAAAAAGTAGCCATTCGATTTAATGTGTCTTATTGTGAGCTTCTTTCAAATGTCTATTGTATTTATTTATTTATTTATTAAAACTTTCAAACTGATACTAACCAACAGAGTGCCTCGGTTGCAAAGTATTTTACATGCAGCATATCAAAACTTTTTTCATTGATCTCTTATTTTTCATTTTGATGCTACAAGTGTTGTGTGAATACTATAATGATAACAATTGAAAAAACATTAAAAACAACAAAAATATATTTTATAGTGGTGTATGTATATATTAAACCATATGTTATGTTTGGTTAAGTAGTTATTAGTTGTTAGGGTTATGTGATATTTTATAGTATGGTTAGTTATTCTTTTGCTTGCACCTCAAGCTTTCTCGTATATATATATATATATATATATATATATATATATATATATAATGTAACTTTAAGTTCATCAATGCACATGCATACAAATCATATTATGGTATCAGTAGTGTGAATAATTTTCTGTTTCACTATTCACCAACAACAATGATAAGAATCATGCCCTTGATCATTCAAGCCCTTACTACTTACATCCTACTGAAAATCCAAGCACGATTCTTGTTTCACCTCCATTATCGGAAAATAACTATGAATCTTGGAGTAGATCAATGAAGAGAGATTTTTTAAGCAAGAACAAGATCAAGTTTATTAATGGTAAGATCACTGCTCCTGCTTAATTAGATCCATTGTTCGACGTATGGGAACACTGCAACAACATTGTGCTAGCATGAATATCTGTGTCTCTTTCTCCAGACATAGCGCAAAGCACTATTTATGTCAATAATGTTGCTCAACTCTGGACTGACCTCCAACATCGATTTTCCAAAACTGATCATATAAAATTATCTTACCTTCTTCAACACATTCATTCTATGCACCAAAGAGAGAAATCGGTGACATCGTACTTCAATGAACTTAAAATACATTGGGAAGATCTTGAACTCTACGAGTTCTTCCAACTTGCACCTCTGGTGCTCATGCTACACTCAAGAAATAGTGTGACATGGAGTATGCTACTTGTATTTAGTTAATTATTAAAGCTTTCAAACTGATACTAACTGTGCGGTGAAAATCGGATAACAAATTATTAATTAATTTGCATCATATTTCTTTTACAACCGACTTTGATTTATCCAAAGGAAAGGTTCAAGATCGTTAGAAAAACCTAAAGGGAAAGATCTAAGGTTCGGGGGTTGGTTACGCTTAGGGAAGGTATTAGCACCCTAAACGTCCGTAGTACTCTACGAGAGCCTCTTGTTAAATGTTATCTTATGTTTGCTAAAGGGTTCTATGCTAAAGGTTAGTTAGCGGGAGAAGTGATAAATTCATTATGATGAATACCACTAAGAGTTGAGGAACCCTCTCCTAATGCTAGTTGTAATTTCTATGACTCTGATGAGGCCAAGAAATTGAAATTTTATCCTAAAAGGTTACCTAGGTTAAGTTGGGGGTCATGACTTATGAGTCAACATATTTTACCTTCCTTTGGAATAGGGGAATAACATAACAGTTATAAGTTACTAAGATAAAGAGATTAGTGCAAATACAATGATACAATAATACATGAATAAGATAAGATAAAAATCATGATATCAATACAAAGTGAGAATTAAACATGTTAGACAATGATTAAATATAAGATGAAGTAAAATGAAATAGTCTCGTCTTAATCATGATTTAACCGAGAGATCGATAATCGATGATTCTTGACCTTCATCGACTAAATAGGTGAATAAAATTTAAATAAAGAGAGAATGGTCTCATGTTGATCAAAGTTTTGTCAACTCAATGAAATCGACCAAACCATGAGGTTTGTTATGTCATCGACCAAAATAAAAACCGGTCTCGTCTAAATCAAGATTTAATCGAGAAATCGATAATCTTAGATTTTTAACTTTCATCGACCAAAATAGAAACGGTAGCCTCCCATTTATCAAGACTTTATTGATTTATAATAAATCTACAAGTCACGATTTTGTATGTCATTGGCCTAAACAAATAAATGACATAAACATAAGGTTGATCTCGTCTTAATCAAGATTTAAATTGGAGGATCGATAATCTTGATATTTGATTTTCATCGATCAAAATAAAATCGGTATAAAATCAAATTGGTCTCGTTTGAATCAAGATTTAATCGACAAATCGATAATCTTAGATTTCTAACTTCATCGACCAAAATAAAATAAAAAACCGAATTGGTCTCGTTTAAATCAAGATTTAATCGATAAATCGATAATCTTAGATTTTTAACTTCATCGACCAAAATAAAATAAAAACCGTATTGGTCTCGTTTAAATCAAGATTTAATCGATAAATCGATAATCTTAAATTTCTAACTTCATCGACCAAAATAAAATAAACCGAATTGGTCTCGTTTAAATCAATATTTAATCGATAAATCGATAATCTTAGATTTCTAACTTCATCGACCAAAATAGAATCAGAATAAAAATAGAATTAGTCTCGTCTAAATCAAGATTTAATCGACGAATCGATAATCTTAGATTTTTTTTACTTTCATCGACCAAAATGGAATCGAAAGTGGCCTCCTACAAATTTAGACTTTTGGTGATTTTGAAATAATCAACAAAGTCAGAATTTATAATATCATTGGCCAGTGGAAAAATGAAATTTTAAAATCACAAAAAAAGTAATTAAAAACAAGAGATCCATTTTAGCTTAAAAAAAAGAGATTTTAGTAAGAAAATAAGAAAAAACCAAAAAGAAAAGGAATATTTAGAACAAAAAAAGGGAAGGGGCGCTGGTTTTTGGAGGGTGTAAATAAAAAGAATGGGATCATTTGGGCTATGAACCCATCACCCTATCATCTGTCAGCGAGCAAAAATAAAACCAAGAAAAGAATGGGCTTCACAGCCCACGTTTGGAACAATAGAAAGGGGTGAGACCGAAACATGCGTAATGCAACCGCCATCAGAAGGAGAAAAACACAGTCAAGGCAAACGGATACGACGTCGTAACATCATCTCGTTCAACCTTCTCCTTCGCGAAGAAAAAAACACTCTCTGAAATGCTTCAAATTCCGCAGATTCAGGCTTTGATTCGTGTTAGGGTTTCAAGTTTGATCTCATTGCAATTTCGCGACTCAGGTTCTCCCATAGCTTACTCGATTGCTTCGTATTCCCTTCCCCCATACGATTCAGGTTCGTGGTTTTTTTGTCTGGTTTCAAATGTTTGTCTCTCGATCTCTCATTCTCTATCTCTGCTCGGTATGATGTGTGTTTCAAAATTGGTTGAAATGGGTTTTGGTTTGAGGACAGCTTAGAGGGTGATTTTGTTGTCCGTTGAAGAATTTGGAGGTTTGAAGAGGGATTGATGAAGGGTTATTTTGGAGATGGAAGAAGAAAGGCGCTGGGTTGAGGTTTTGGTGAGGGTGGTCCGAGAGAGTTTTGTGAGGGTGGCGAACGGAGTTTGAGGGAAGGTTGAATGGTTTCCGGCGGTGACGATTGAGGAAGAAGATATGGGTTAATGTTGTCGTTGATGTTTGAAAATAGGGGAAGGTTTTCAGTTGGGTTTGTTGAAGTTTGTTTGAGGTTTTTGAGAAAGATTGGGTTGAAGATGATTTGCGGAACGAGTGACGTTGAGGTTGGTGTGAGATATGGTGGTGGTTTGTTCGTTGGAGATATGGTAAGGGCTATGTGCTTGCGGTTCAAAAATGATGGTGTGTTTGGAAAAAAAAGAAAAAGAATTTCCAAGCTGAGGGGAGGTTTTGGAAGGTTTTGATGCAGAAATTTTTCGGATGGTGGTGAGGGAGGGTTTTGATGCAGAAAATTATTGAAAAGCTGCTCAAAAAATGGAGGTTGTGGTTTGCGATGGCGGTGGTTGGACGGAGGGGGTTCTGGTGAGGTTGAACCGAAGGCAAGTTGTTGTTGATGGATTGAGTGTTTGGAAGAAAAACGAAGAAGTTCCAAGTTGTTAGGAGGTTTTGTGTTGGTGTTTTCTTGAACCTCTCCTTTTTCTCTTCTGCTCTCCTATTTAAAAAGAACTCTCAAATTTCAATTTTGAATTTCAGCCGTTGTTGAACTGTCATTTTCAAATGCAGGTGGAGCGTAGCAGGTTTACGTTGGCTTTGGCTGTCATAGGAGCAGAGGTCTTTGGACGTACGTTTTTGAACAAGGTGGCAACAACAACAACTTGCATTTTAATTTGATCTGCATAGTGGGCCTTCAAAAAAAGAGCATGAAGTGGGCTTATGGATTGTAATTTGAATGGAAAAGGCAAACAAACATGAATTTGGTTTCTATTTCTTAATAAAAGACTAATCATAATTAATGGAAAACTAAGTTAATTCAACTATCAATAACTTAAATTAAAAATAAAGGATGAATAAAATTAACGAAAATAATTAATATAGGAAAGATAATTAATTAAAATTAAAATAATTAAATTGAAACTAAATTACCAACAAAATTAATTAATTAGGCTAAAAAGAAATTAGGTTAAATTAACTGATTAATTGAAATTAATTAAAAGCAATTTTAAATATATAGCATAAATAATCATAAAATAAAACTATAAATGCTAAATTAAGATTAAATATGTAAAATGAGAAAATGGAAATTAAAAAAACAAGGGAAGAAATAAACCACCTAAACGTCTAGCAAAAAAAAAAAGAAATGAGGGTAAAATTTGGGTTACAACTGTTGCCCCTATTTAAATATCTTCACCTGATGACATGAGAGATGAAAATCTTCATGTAATCAATAGTGAAAGATATTTAAATACATATAACCGAAAATTTTGCCCTCAGATGCACACACATGCAATGCAACAAACATGATGCCAAGGAGATGCAAGAAAATGCAGACACAACAAGACACCAAGGGGCAAACAGGAAGCAAAAAGATCACAGAACTTCACTGGGGAAGGACGAAAGCCACAGTATCCATGAGAAAAACTCACTGGGGATACAGACCAACCAACAAAGGAGACTCACTAGGGAGACTCCAAAGAAACACAGGGGAAAACCAAAGACAATCTCCATTGGGGAAAGATCCAGGGAGATGGACTACTGGGGACAAAACAAACCCACACTCTTCCTGGGCACGAAACCAGAAAGAAAAACCTGATCGCTGGGGATCAACCTGAAAGCGACAGACAAACAAGCAAAGACTTCCTGGGGATCTTAAATTGAAGAGTTCAAAATGGGATCTTCAAGAAAAGCCAGGAGACAGAGACGAACCCTGCGCACCAGACAGGAGTCTTATAAGGTTGAGGAAGTTGTTCCAAGAAGTTTAGCTTAAAGCAAGTTTTCAAAAAAACCAAAGTAAGGGTTTCATGTCCGGCATGATTCGAACAAGAACGGTTTTAAAACAAGAAGACAGTGCTTGACACGATTCAAACAAAGTCCAAGTTCAGGTTTGACACGATTCAAACAAGAACAGGTTTTAAAACAAGAGGCAATGTCCGACACGATTCGAACAAAGACTCTGTTCAGGTTTGACACGATTCAAACAAGAACAAGTTTTAAAACAAGCAGACGATGCTTGACACGATTCAAACAAAGTCCAAGTTCAAGTTTTACATGATTCAAACGAGAACAAGTTTTAGAAAATCTTTAAACTTCTTAGGGAACAACAAAAGATTTTAAAGATTCCAACCTGGCGCGCAAAGGTTAAGACCGAACAAGCACGACACGAAGCAAACTGGGAATGTCTTTACTTCACTGGGGAAATAAAGACAGACACCAACAAAAGACCTCAAGCAAAACAAAGCACAAGGATGCAAAAATGCTAGGGTATGATGCATATGCTTAGCTATATGCTAGAAACGACGCGAACGACGCAAAACAGGAAAGAAGAAAGGATAACACTAGCCAACACCTTGAAACCCAACATCAAGGATAACCGGGGCAATCTTCTTTTCGCTGGAGATGGCAGATCCATGCCAAGAATACAGTACTGCTAATTATTCCTGTACAAACTTGATTGCAAAACGTCTTAATTCCAGAGTAAAACCTAGTTTATCTTTGTGTTTTCTTAAAACTTTTTCGCTTCCAAGAATCAGATGAGAATGGCGAAGTTATTGTATTCGAAGACCAATAACAATTCTAGTGACTAAGAATTCTGTCGTCTAACAGCTGACTTCTCCGGGGACTCTTGCATAAAGAGTTGGGGTTTAAATAAGAACATGGTTAATGAGTCAAGAATAGACTCTAGTACTCAAATAAGAGTTGGTTGAGATAACACATAATCTGCTTCATGAAGGAAAACCGGTAGGAGCCAGAAAGGTAACCTCATTGGAGATAGAACCAAGAAATGGGCTCCAATAAAGGTATCTAGAATGATTGATCATCAAGATTAAACGCAACTAGATGACATTCTAGAAAGGATCCGCAATGAAGATTGAACCGAAAAAAGGTCTTCACTGGAAAAGATATCCAAAGTGATGGAACAGCAGGTTCAAGTATGACCGGTTGGCGCTTTGGAACAAGAAAAACCTTATTGGAGATAGAACCAAAAAATGGGCCCCAATAAAGTATCTAGGATGATTGATCATCAAGTCAAAACATGACTAAATAACATCCTAGAAACACCTCTAAAGTGATGGAACAACAGGTTCAAGTATGACCGGTTGGCTCTTTAGAAGTAACCTCTAAAGTGATGAAATAACAGGTTCAAGTATGACCTGTTGGCGCTTTAGAAGTAACCTTGTTGGAGATAGAACCAAGAAATGGGCTCCAACAAAGTATCTAGAATGATTGATCATCAAGGCTAAACGCGACTAGATGACATTCTAGAAAAGATCCGCAATGAAGGTTGAACCGAAAAATGGTCTTCACTGGGAAAAAGACATCCAAAGCGATGGAACAACAGGTTCAAGCATGACCGGTTGGCACTTTGGAAAAAGAAACCTTATTGGAGATAGAACCAAGAAGTGGGCTCCAATAAAGGTATAGAATCTGATAGGTTAGTACCGGAGTTGCATAACTGAAGATAAGGCTTCCTGGCGAATACCCATTACGGTTGCAAAAAGGTTAAATAGTACCAGAGATATATAATCTGCTTATAAGAGACCGCCAAGCTTCTTCAAGAGATTGCTGCTTCAAAGATATATTGATATCACAACAATGTTGGAGAAATAATTGTGTCTTCAACGAGGATCTGTAAAAGATTCTTCTTGCGAGAAACGATGCAAAATAAATGCACGTTAAAAGATAGGTTTGAAAGGTCACACCTTCCAGGGACCAAAGTTCAATCTAGGAACAAACTAGAAAGAAACGGTCAAACAAGACTCCAATTGAGGAAAGAACTCAAATTGGGATTTATCTTATCCATATGTGGAAAAGATAACTGAACCAACCATCATCCATGAGGATAAAACTCTGTGGGGAATTCATAAAAGAATGGGCACATTATGCCTAGGGCTGACTTTCTATTGGAGAGAATAGACTATCCCAATCACTTGGGGAGAAAAACTGCCAAAGTGAACCAAAACAGGAAAACACCAGGAAAAGGAAGCATAAATGCTAAAATGGTAAGATGCAAAGGTATGAGTGCTCATGCCATGCTTATGTCTATGCTGACAAAACAGACAAGCAAAACTGGAGGCGAAGAAAACGTCTTGACAAGGATACCCAGCCAAACTCAAAGGGCTGGACCAATACTGGGGATGAAGAAGAATCAACAACTTCACCGGTGAAAAGAGTATTCTGCTTGAGGTATAACATCATGACGACTGCCATCATGAGCTTGCTCTCTTTGTTGGTGGAGAGTCTATAGGGGATTGTCAAGATTAGCTGAAGTAACAGCTAATCGGGGAGCTTGCAAAGGATATCACAAGAACACAATAATTTTGCATCATACTGGCATAATGATCATCTTCAAATCTTGTCTGCCCCATACTATATGGTTTGTCAGAAGATGATAACAAGAGGATTTTATAGAAGAATTGGCATACAAGGTGTTCCAATATCTTCAAACTCTTGGAGAAATCTCGGCATAACTGCCCCAGATTAGGGGATGAATAATCAAAAGAATTTTACGGAAGAAATGAAATGCCCGTTACTTCAATATCTTCCAACTTGAACAATCAAAAGAATTTTACAGAAGGAATGAAATACCAGATGATTCAAAATCTTCCAACTTGAATAATCAAAAGAATTTTACGGAAGGATTGAAATACCAGATGCTTCAATATCTTCCAACTTGAATAGTCAAAAGAATTTTACAGAAGGATTGAAATACTAGATGCTTCAATATCTTCCAACTTGAATAATCAAAAGAATTTTTATGGAAGGATTGAAACACCAGATGCTTCAATATCTTCCAACTTGAATAATCAAAAGAATTTTACGGAAGGATTGAAATACCAGATGCTTCAATATCTTCCAACTTGAATAATCAAAAGAATTTTTATGGAAGGATTGAAATACCAGATGCTTCAATATCTTCCAACTTGAATAATCAAAAGAATTTTACGGAAGGATTGAAATACCAGATGCTTCAATATCTTCCAACTTGAATAATCAAAAGAATTTTTATGGAAGGATTGAAACACCAGATGCTTCAATATCTTCCAACTTGAATAATCAAAAGAATTTTTACGGAAGACTTGAAATACTAGATGCTTCAAAATCTTCCAACTTTTGAATCTTGACGTAGCTGTTTCTGTTCAGTTATACTCGAGATACTCCAACTGTAGTAGAAATTACTGGGGAACGGATTTGCCCCTGCTGATGGGTTACTGACGTCAAAACCTGTCATAAGATGATCTCAAGAATATTTGCCCCAATATTCTGAATTGCAGCGCTCTGCCTCCGATTCACCAACTCTTGGGATGATGGATTGGCAAACCCTCACACTTGATTGCCCCTGACTGAGTCAAATTTCCCTTATCAAGTTTAAATCCTTGACTAACCGCGTTTGTTGGGATTCCTTGATATCGAATGGTATTGCAAACAAGCGTTGTTCATTAAAATTGGCAAAATTTAATGCAAAGGTTTAATGCAAAGTTTGAAAATAAAGCCTTGATAAAAAACGCACAATGAAATGATTAAATAGTAAAAAACAAAGGTGGGTCTAGTCATTAAGGAAGTGACCAACACACACGAGTAGCAAAGATTATTAGGAGTCAGGTTACTCAACCTTGCTGTAGTATGCTTTTCAAAACAACCTTACCTCAATTAGGTCTTTTAAGGGTTGTAATGGTATGGTTCATAAAGGATAAAGGTTCAAATCCTACGCTCAGTTAACTTAAGATATACGTTCAAATCTACAAAAACAGGAAGTCACTTGATTTGAAAGCTGACTGGCGCCTTATATGAAGTGCTCGTGTTTGAATGCATAACTGAGTTAAACTGAGAACTACCCTGCCCCAAGGTTGAGATTTAAGGTTTTTTTGTGTGTATAAAGAAAGAAAACTCCTACTTCTAGGCTCGAAGGGGTTAATAATATTTAGGAAATGTGAAACAATGCCTTACATCCTCGGCGAGGTTAATTTGAAAGTATACCACAACAATTATGAATATGAGGTTTTCATCATCTTCCCCAATCTTTGTTTTAACAAAAGTTTGAAAAACAGGGTGAAAAAGATATATATTTTTTTTTGAAAATGACAGTAAATGAATGAAACAAAAGGATTTAATCTAAAAGATGCACAAACATTTCATTAATCTTGCCAATTTGAAAGTACAACACAGCTTATGAACAAATACAAATTCAAAGTGCAAAGGAAATATAAATAAATTGTTGAAACGGTCAACAGATTGCCAGCTTCAGGAAATCAAATGCAGAAAATCAAGGAGGAGCTCAATCACAGTCCATCTTGGTCTTGATACATCCTCCACAACATTACTTATCTCATGAGCGGGTAAGGATTGTTCTTGATGATAGGTCGGGAGCCGTCGAAAGACAAAATGTTCCTCTCCACTAAGTCCTTCACAATATGCTTCAAAGCAAAGCAACCTTCTAAATTATGGCCTGGTGCACCTTCATGGAATGCACAATGAGCATTGGGATTGTAAGATGGTGGAAGCGGATCAGGAGGTGGGCCTGATGACCTTGTAGTTATTAATCCTTGTTGCACCAAAACAGGATACAATGTTGTATACGTCATAGGAATGGGAGGAATCCGAGGCCTTCCACTCTTTCCTTTGCCTGGAATATTCTGACGAGAAACTTGAGTCTGTTGGAGATAAGCAGGAGCGTTGGGCGCTCGTTGATATACTAGCGGTTGAGGAACCGACTGATAAACAGAAGCTTGACTGTTGAATGTTGGCGCAATGGCGGCCACATACTGCTGTTGCTGCTGACGTTTCCAGTACTGAATTTTCCTCCTTTTGTTCGTCATCACCACATTGGTATCTCCTTCCCTTTTGAAGGATATCTTGGCATCGTGGCTCGAACTATCAGCTCTCTTGGCCATTTTTCCACTCTGCAGACCAAGCTCTATTTTAATCCCCACAGCCACGATATCAGAAAAACTAGCAGACACGCTACTGATCATCCTTTCGTAGAATTTCGGTCTTACCGTGTCGATAAACCAATCAGTTAACTCTCTTTCAGATAAGGGTGGCTCTACCTGTGAAGCCAGCTCTCTCCATCTTTGTGCATACTCTTTAAAAGACTCAGTATCGTTCTGCGACATACTCAGTAGTTGTCTATGATCTGGCGCGAGGTCCATGTTATATTGGTAATGCTTTACAAAAGCATCAGATACATCTTGAAAACACTGGATCCTAGATTGGTCCAAAGTCAAATACCACTTTGCAGTAGCTCCTTTCAAACTATCTAGGAAGCAGTGGATCATCAACTTATCATTATCCATGAATGCGGCCATTCGTCGGTAATACATGACCAAATGCGACTTAGGACAGGTCGTTCCTGAGTACAAGTCGAAATTGGGTAGTTTGAACTTGGGTGGAATTACCAAGCCTGAGACTAAGCACATATCTTTAACATTAGTATTAGATACATTGCCCCTCTCCATTGCTTCCAATTTCCTCCGCATTGTTTCTACACTTTCGGACATATTAACATAATCATGAACCGGATGTGGATTCTGAAAAACTGGGCGCACCTGGGCTTGCACTGTTGCTGGAGTGAAGGTAGGAATAGCTTGAAAAGCCTCATTAACCAAGGGAACAACTTGTTAAGTAGAAGTGACGGCCGGATCACGCATGAAGTTAAAAGGCATGCCCAAAGTGGGGTTCACAATAGTAACGAGAGGTTCTACAGCTGTAGTGTTAATCTCGGAGACTACTGTCGCTTGTGTATCCATCCTTGCACTCATAACTTGAATTGCTTCCAGAATCTGCCCCATTCCTCCTCGGAGCTCACTCAATTCATTATTGACTCTATCCATCTCGCAGTATTATTCAGACATCCTTTGTCGAGTTTGGGCTCGGGTGACGATTCAAAGACGATTCTGAAGGGAAAACGGCGACATGAGAAGAGGACAAGGAAGAATGCACATGCTATGACGTGATGCGAATGAGATGCTAATGCAAGCCATATGGTTTCAAGGAACTCAAAGGCAAGTTGCAAAATTTTTGGAAAATTGAAAAGTTTTGTTTTTGTTTTAAATCCAAGCTCTGTTGATCTTTTGAAAAGGAAACAAACATTTGAGTTCTCGAAACCAAAGGGCTAAGAATGCTTGAATGCAAAGATGCATAAAGCACACGAGCAAAAACATATGTACACACAACAAAACATACGAATCCTAGGTTTAGGGTTCACATGAATGGAGCCAAGGTCTACCCATCCCAATAGGTATGTACTACTGGTTTTCAGCTGCAGAACAGGGTTCTAAAAAGTTCCCAGAGTCGACAACCCATCTTTCGGATTTTATCGACTTCCCAATTGCTCGGTAATCAATAAAATTCTCAAGAGAGTCTCGTCTGAGTGTAGTATCGTGTAGCAACCATTTGGGATTGCTCCCTCACAGTCCTCGCACTACGTCCTAAACAGGCCAAGTGGGGTAAAGGGTAACTAAAAGTCATCAGTATCTCTGGCTCCTAGGTCGAAAGTAGTAATGCATTCACGATTGCTCGTTCAACATATACCACTTCAGAGAGGGCCTCAACTGAGTGTGGACTTCAAGTTCCCTCCTTTGGGATTTCTCCCTCGAAGTTCCCTTGACTATGTCCACGGTTCCTAAACGTATGAGTTCTCTCAAGTCCGGGTTAGGACTTATCTCACTCATTGATATCGTGTCAACCCAAACCAAATAGGATAATATCAAACATAGAACAGATATACAAGCATACAAGCAGATATGACATACAGGCAATCATACAAGTATATAAGCAAACATGAATAACATAAAACAAGATAGGCTTAACCCTCTTAGGAAAGGACCAACAATAGGTCTAGCTATCCCCAGTGAAGTCACCATTTCTGTTGCGGTGAAAATCGGATAACAAATTATTAATTAATTTGCATCATATTTCTTTTACAACTGACTTTGATTTATCCAAAGGAAAGGTTCAAGATCCTTAGAAAAACCTAAAGGGAAAGATCTAAGGTTTGGGGGTTAGTTACGCTTAGGGAAGGTATTAACACCCTAAACGTCCGTAGTACTCTACGAGAGCCTCTTGTTAAATGTTATCTTATGTTTGCTAAAGGGTTCTATGCTAAAGGTTAGTTAGCGGGAGAAGTGATAAATTCATTATGATGAATACCACTAAGAGTTGAGGAACTCTCTCCTAATGCTAGTTGTAATTTCTATGACTCTGATGAGGCCAAGAAATTGAAATTTTATCCTAAAAGGTTACCTAGGTTAAGGTGGGGGTCATGACTTATGAGTCAACATATTTTACCTTCCTTTGGAATAGGGGAATAACATAACAGTTATAAGTTACTAAGATAAAGAGATTAGTGCAAATACAATGATACAATAATACATGAATAAGATAAAAATCATGATATCAATACAAAGTGAGAATTAAACATGTTAGACAATGATTAAATATAAGATGAAGTAAAATGAAATAGTCTCGTCTTAATCATGATTTAACCGAGAGATCGATAATCGATGATTCTTGACCTTCATCGACTAAATAGGTGAATAAAATTTAAATAAAGAGAGAATGGTCTCATGTTGATCAAAGTTTTGTCAACTCAATGAAATCGACCAAACCATGAGGTTTGTTATGTCATCGACCAAAATAAAAGTCGGTCTCGTCTAAATCAAGATTTAATCGAGAAATCGATAATCTTAGATTTTTAACTTTCATCGACCAAAATAGAAACGGTAGCCTCCCATTTATCAAGACTTTATTGATTTATAATAAATCTACAAGTCACGATTTTGTATGTCATTGGCCTAAACAAAGAAATGACATAAACATAAGGTTGATCTCGTCTTAATCAAGATTTAAATTGGAGGATCGATAATCTTGATATTTGATTTTCATCGATCAAAATAAAATCGGTATAAAATCAAATTGGTCTCGTTTGAATCAAGATTTAATCGACAAATCGATAATCTTAGATTTCTAACTTCATCGACCAAAATAAAATAAAAAACCGAATTGGTCTCGTTTAAATCAAGATTTAATCGATAAATCGATAATCTTAGATTTTTAACTTCATCGACCAAAATAAAATAAAAACCGTATTGGTCTCGTTTAAATCAAGATTTAATCGATAAATCGATAATCTTAAATTTCTAACTTCATCGACCAAAATAAAATAAAAACCGAATTGGTCTCGTTTAAATCAAGATTTAATCGATAAATCGATAATCTTAGATTTCTAACTTCATCGACCAAAATAGAATCGGAATAAAAATAGAATTAGTCTCGTCTAAATCAAGATTTAATCGACGAATCGATAATCTTAGATTTTTTTTACTTTCATCGACCAAAATGAAATCGAAAGTGGCCTCCTACAAATTTAGACTTTTGGTGATTTTGAAATAATCAACAAAGTCAGAATTTATAATATCATTGGCCAGTGGAAAAATGAAATTTAAAATCACAAAAAAAGTAATTAAAAACAAGAGATCCATTTTAGCTAAAAAAAAAAGAGATTTTAGTAAGAAAATAAGAAAAAACCAAAAAGAAAAGGAATATTTAGAACAAAAAAAGGGAAGGGGCGCTGGTTTTTGGAGGGTGTAAATAAAAAGAATGGGATCATTTGGGCTATAAACCCATCACCCTATCATCCGTCAGCGAGCAAAAATAAAACCAAGAAAAGAATGGGCTTCACAGCCCACGTTTGGAACAATAGAAAGGGGTGAGACCGAAACATGCGTAATGCAACCGCCATCAGAAGGAGAAAAACACAGTCAAGGCAAACGGATACGACGTCGTAACATCATCTCGTTCAACCTTCTCCTTCGCGAAGAAAAAAAACACTCTCTGAAATGCTTCAAATTCCGCAGATTCAGGTTTTGATTCGTGTTAGGGTTTCAGGTTTGATCTCATTGCAATTTCGCGACTCAAGTTCTCCCATAGCTTACTCGATTGCTTCGTATTCCCTTCCCCCATACGATTCAGGTTCGTGGTTTTTTTGTCTGGTTTCAAATGTTTGTCTCTCGATCTCTCATTCTCTATCTCTGCTCGGTATGATGTGTGTTTCAAAATTGGTTGAAATGGGTTTTGGTTTGAGGACAGTTTAGAGGGTGATTTTATTGTCCGTTGAAGAATTTGGAGGTTTGACGAGGGATTGATGAAGCGTTGTTTTGGAGATGGAAGAAGAAAGGAGCTGGGTTGAGGTTTTGGTGAGGGTGGTCCGAGAGAGTTTTGTGAGGGTGGCGGACGGAGTTTGAGGGAAGGTTGAATGGTTTCCAGCGGTGACGATTGAGGAAGAAGATATGGGTTAATGGTTGTCGTTGATGTTTGAAAATAGGGGAAGGTTTTCAGTTGGGTTTGTTGAAGTTTGTTTGAGGTTTTTAAGAAAGATTGGGTTGAAGATGATTTGCGGAATGGGTGACGTTGAGGTTGGTGTGAGATATGGTGGTGGTTTGTTCGTTGGAGATATGGTAAGGGCTATGTGCTTGCGGTTCAAAAATGATGGTGTGTTTGGAAAAAAAAGAAAAAGAATTTCCAAGCTGAGGGGAGGTTTTGGAAGGTTTTGATGCAGAAATTTTTCAGATGGTGGTGAGGGAGGGTTTTGATGCAGAAAATTGTTGAAAAGCTGCTCAAAAAATGGAGGTTGTGGTTTGCGATTGAAATGGGTTTGCGATGGCGGTGGTTGGACGGAGGGGGTTCTGGTGAGATTGAACCGAAGGCAAGTTGTTGTTGATGGATGGAGTGTTTGGAAGAAAAACGAAGAAGTTCCAAGCTGTTAGGAGGTTTTGTGTTGGTGTTTTCTTGAACCTCTCCTTTTCCTCTTCTGCTCTCCTATTTAAAAAGAACTTCTCTCAAATTTCAATTTTGAATTTCAGCCGTTGTTGAACTATCATTTTCAAATGCAGGTGGAGCGTAGCAGGTTTACGTTGGCTTTGGCTGTCATAAGAGCAGAGGTCTTTGGACGTACGTTTTTGAACAAGGTGGCAACAACAACAACTTGCATTTTAATTTGATCTGCATAGTGGGCCTTCAAAAAAAGAGCATGAAATGGGCTTATGGATTGTAATTTGAATGGAAAAGGCAAACAAACATGAATTTGGTTTCTATTTCTTAATAAAAGACTAATCATAATTAATGGAAAACTAAGTTAATTCAACTATCAATAACTTAAATTAAAAATAAAGGATGAATAAAATTGACGAAAATAATTAATATAGGAAAGATAATTAATTAAAATTAAAATAATTAAATTGAAACTAAATTACCAACAAAATTAATTAATTAGGCTAAAAAGAAATTAGGTTAAATTAACTGATTAATTGAAATTAATTAAAAGCAATTTTAAATATATAGCATAAATAATCATAAAATAAAACTATAAATGCTAAATTAAGATTAAATAAGTAAAATGAGAAAATGGAAATTAAAAAAACAAGGGAAGAAATAAACCACCTAAACGTCTAGCAAAAAAAAAAGAAATGAGGGTAAAATTTGGGGTACAATACTAACCAACAGAGTGCCTCGGCTGCAAAGTATTTCATATGCAGCATATCAAAGCTTTTTTCATTGATCTCTTATTTTTCATTTTGATGCTATAAGTGTTGTGTGAATATTAAAATGATAACAATTGAAAAAATATTAAAAACAGCAAAAATATATTTTAGCCCCTGTAATATGAGCAATTTTTTATTTCCCCCTCGTAATAAAAAAATTAAATTAAAAAAAAATTAAAATGCCACGTGGAATTTTTTAATTATTTTTTATTATTTGCTGACGTGGATTTTAAAAAAATAAAAATACATAAATTAAATGACACATATACACGCCACATCAGCAAATAGTGCACTCAGGGGTCATAGTGAGGGAATCTTCACATTACAAGGGGGAATAAATTATTTTTTTACAGGGGTAAACCGAAACTCGCTAATATTACAGGGGTGTGTTGTATATTTAACCCGTAAGAATTCAAAGAAAAAACGAAATCACATCTGACCATTTTTGGAACATGATGATGGATGAGTTGGTCGATTTGAATGAAGAGAGACTACTTGTTTTAGATGCCTTGATGAGGCAAAAGAAGAGAATAGATGAAACTTATAACAAAAAGGTTAAAGTTAAAGTGTTCTCTATCAGAGATTATGTTTTGAAGGTTATACTCTTTCTCGACAAGAAAAATAGAACTTTGGGAAAATGGTCACCTAGTTGGGAAGGACCTTTCAAGGTTAACCAAGTTTTTTCCAACAACGCGTACGAAATTGAAGAGTTAAACTCTGATAATCGAATGCTATAAATAAATGGAAAATACCTAAACTAGCATAGGCTTATGCTTCGAGAAGTCAATTTCACAAAAGGAAAGTAATGCTTATCATTAATTTGGCCGAAACGAAAATATTACAAAAAATGCTGAAGCGACAGATAATACAAGGCCAAGAAATCAAGTACTATTACATAAGGAAATTAAAAAGCTAAGGCGCAAGGGTTTTTTGCAAGGCTTCAAAACGCGCCTTTATACGTACAAGCTTCTGGTCATTCTGAAGGTCTTTCGCCTTTAAGAACTCTAACTCCTTCTCCAAAAATCATGTAGTTGTGGCCCCCTCCAGACCTAGGTTGATCTCTGCATCAATCGACGACTTAAGACGGTCCAGATCATGGGTATTTATCTCAGCCTTCTTTTTCTGTGCTCTCTCGATAAGAGAATGCAAATGGCCAATTCGCTGAGTCAAAGTTTGAATGTCTTTATCAAGGGCAGTAAAAGTACTCTGGTCATTGATCCTCGCCTCCCAATAGGTTAACCTTTGCTCAGACTAAGATAATATGTCCCGTTGGTGAGAAAAGACACTGAACCTCTCCTCGACAAGGGCGGCAGATGACTTCTTAAGATTAGCGACTGAAACCGATTTATCGAGAAGAATCTCTAGGTCTAGAGCAAAGGCAGAAATCGCAGATGGAGCTCTTGATAGAACCAGGGAGGGGACCCATAAAGGCAAATGTTTTGCTCGAGATGGAATAAGGGATCAAGGCATCAGAATACCACAACCTCCAAATGTCTTCCATGAGTGGGGGCTAAAGGACGTAAGTTCAATTGTCAACCATGATTGGTTCGTCAATCTGAGCAACAAAGGAAGGGTGACGCGAGCCAGAGATATTGGGTGCCATTGATCGTATGAAGTGAAGAAAGAAAAGGAAGTGAAAGTGGCAGAAAGAAACTAGAGGTAACGTTCACCTTGTATGTCTGCTAGGATTGTCGTGAGAAAGAAGTAAGAAAGGAAAAGAGTTTAAAAATGAAGGTGATGAAAATTTCTTCCCAGTAACATGGACAGGTGGCAGGTTTAGAACTAACCAGCAACCTCAAAGCAGGAAAATCTATGATTAAATTAAAGAAATAAATAAATAAAATCTTGAATCCCAATTTAGTGGCTAATTAATGACCTTGGAATTTGGGGTAATGATAGATTGACGTTTGCACGTTTTGGAGACATAACGTTTGATAAGAGGTGGTCATAATGGCTCGCAGCAAGCGTGATTAAGATGACATGGCACATAATACGAACAATGTTGAAAGATTTACAAATAATGCTACTTTTATCCCCTTAGAGATGGGCCGAGAGTGACATTTTTTGGGGGACATTCGTTAAACTTGGATTTTCAGATACTAGAAAGTCAACGGAGAATGTCAGTGAAAAGACATTGTCATAAAGAATGAAGTATCTTCATAATGATATGAGAACATTAATAAAGTATTTTTAAAGAGAAATTAATAGCAGGTGGTCGACAGACTAACTACGAAGGGTCGACCAAGCCATAGATACAACTAGGCATGGTTTGGAGGACTCTCAGGGAAAATCCCCAAGACCCATATTATTGGGAAATATGTCCAAAATCTCGAAAATGATGGTCGACGGATACATATTTAAAATATCGAGAAGGGGTGGTCGATGAAATCCCTCATTCCATTCACAAGGACCTATTGATGACACAACATGGTATAAAGACTTAGTGATTTTTACAAGTTTTAGGTTTTTGAGAAAGATTATCAATGACACTTTAGAGCATTTATCATCGAAAGATCGTGAAAAAGTGGAAAAAATGTTTACCACTCAACGTGGGTTACAAGAGGATAGCATTTCGGAAAAACGCGTAAGCGCACTAGTGGAAACCTGATGGATCGAACGTGGAGCAAATGCAACTATCCCCTAGTGGCCATAACTGCTATCGACGGTTCTGTTGTAAATAGAATAAATAGTAGACTCATACATGAGGATCGGGGTCGTAAAATTTCATGCATTACTCTCCATACCATTGGAGTACCCGAGTCAATGAGCGAAACAATTGAGCGAGAAACACGTATGTGTCTGCGTCCACCCTTATTTAGTCTATTTTGCTTCCTCCAACAAAACATTGTACTTTTCTTTGTTTAATGTTATTTAGTGCATTTTACCATATCATTTATCAAAACTTGACTTCATTTAAAGTCTTTTGTTACGCTACATTCAATTCACACGCACGTGCGTTGACACAAAGTATTTGCACAAATTGCTTTGGAGATTTTTCGAGTTAGTCTCACAGACTTTTAAACACGTGATTGTTTAGAAAAAACACTGGTAAATAGCAAGCTAGAGTGTATTAACATGTTGTTAAATGAAGATAATCAAGTAGTTAAATACCAAGCAGGACTTTGTGATGTTGATAAATGTTATTTCAGCAAGTTATTTGAAGCCAATGAGGGAGTATACGATCAAGTTCTGGAGCACATTCAGGAAACGCTTAAAACAGAAGATAATACGAAGCTACTAGCACCAATTACAAAGGCGGAATTGTACAATTCTCTGAAGCATATGCATTTGGACAAGTCACCGAGTCCGGATCGATTTAATCCAACATTTTATCAGAATTTCTAGGATGTGTGTGGTGACGACGTGATAATAGAAGCGAATTTGTGGTTACAGAGAGTTTTTTGTGCCATCTATTAGTGATACAACCATTTTCCTTATTCCCAAATGTGTAAATCTATGTAATATGAAGGAGCTACATATGATCTCATTGTGTAATGTGATGTACAAGATAATATCCAATCTACTTGCGAACAAGCTCAAGTGTTGTGTAGCAAAGTGTGTAGCCGAGGAGCAGTTAACGTTTGTGGAAGAAAGATCTATACTTGATAATTCCCTCATTGCCATAAAGATAATTCATACCTTGATGCGCAAGACTAGGGGAAGTAAAGGGGAGTTGGCTCTCAATATTGATATTAGTAAAGCATATGATAAGGTGGATTAAGGATTTTTGTGAGTTGTGCTGTGTAGATTGGGTTTTGCAGATAGATGAATCTATCGGGTGATGATGTGTATAACCTCAGTGCACTACTCAGTTCTAGTCAATTCTGACTGAGTCAGACCAATTCAATCTGGAAGAGGATTGAGACAAGGAGACCTCATATTACCATATCTTTTAATTCTCATAAGAGAAGGATTGTCTACACTCATGAGAAGAGCAATTTCTATAAGAGAAATACATGGATTGAGGATATGTAGAGGGGCACCAGTGGTTTCTCATCTACTTTTTACTGACGATTATTTTCTGTTTTGCAGAGCCAATATGGAGGAAGTCAAGCAAATTATGGAAATTCTCCATATTTATGAAGAAGCTTCGAGACAGGAAATCAACATGACTAATTCAGAGTGTTCTTCACAAGAAATATTAGTCCCCTAACTCAGGAGGATCTGTCTAGAATTATGGGTGTTCGACGTGTGTTAGGTACGGGAACTTATTTGGGGCTTACCATCCATGATTAGTAAGAGTCGTTTACCTTCATCAAGGATCATATATGGAGGGACTCTTAGAGAGCCTAGACATTATCTAAAGTAGGGAAGGAGGCCATGATAAAGTTAGTGCTTCAAGCAATACCATCCTATATCTTGAGTATTTATATTATTCCAGATTCTATTGTGAATAATATTGATAAAATGTTGAATTCATTTTGTTGGAGGGGGGGAAATAACAACAAAGGGATAAGGAGGCTTGCATGGGAAAGATTGACTTGTACTAAGAATGATGGTGGGTTTGGATTTCGAGACTTTAGAGCCTTCAATAGGGAGATGGTAGCAAAGCAGAGGTGGCATATTATGACTAAGCCAAATACACTGGTTGCTAGAATTTTTAAAGCAATGTACTTCCCTACTTCTTCCTTCTTTGATGCTAATACTGGGAATAATCATAGCTTTATGTGAAGGAATTTGTGGAAATCGCATTGTGTATTAGATCTTAGTTATGGATTGAGGATTGGTGATGGTAGTAAAATCAAGGTTATGTCCGATGCTTGGTTGACAGGTGTTGGTAAGGGATGAGTGATTGCTCTACAAAATAGGGATACATACAACATTAGTGTGAAAGATTTAATGCTCAACAGTGTTAAATGTGGGATGAATATAAAATTAGACACCTTTTCACTCGGGATGGTGCTAAGGATATTTTGGATGTCTCTTTGTTGGAGGAGGTGGGTGAGGATGAATTGGTTTGGAAGGAGGAACAAAGTGGGGAATATAGTGTTAAAATTGGATACAAGATCTTGAAGGGTGAGCTAAGGGACATGAGGGATCTTAATGTAGAGGGGGAATGAAGTTTCTTGTGGAGAATTAGAGCACCACCTAAGGTGAAACATCTATTATGGAGGATTTGTCATTATTGCCTCCCAACTCGGGTGAGATTTAGCCAACACCATGTCCTTTGTCTCATTGTGTGACGGTTTTGTGATAGAAATCTAGAGGATGATTGGCACATTTTCTTTGGTTGCATTGAAACCTCACAGTGTTGGATTGAAGCGGGTCTAAGCTCAGTTATATATCCAAGGATGCATAATTTTACCGACATTAAGGTGATGATTAATAATATTTGTAGTAAGGAGGATCATAGGACAACAGGTAGAGTGACCATGATGTTATGGGCACTTTGAAATAATAGGAACAACTGGATTTGGCATAATGAAAAGTTGGAAGCTAATAATTTGGGTTTATAGGCATTATATAATTAGAATGATTGGTATCTAGCTCAGAACATTCAGGAGGATACTAAGATATATCAAAGACAACACTCTTGAAAGCCACCTATCCAAAGGTGGGTGAAATGTAATGTGGATGTTGGGTTTAGTAACATAAAGAAAACAATGAATATGGGGTGGTGCTTTAGAGAAAACTATGGAAGGTTTATTAATGCAAGAGTAGCATTGGATTTTGGTCTTTACTCAATCTTGGACGTTGAAGCAAGGGCAGCCAAAAAATCTATCCAAACAGCCACTTATTTGCAAATGGACTGTGTCATTTTCGAGAGTGATTCATAGAAGGTGGTCCAAGCAATTCAGTCGAACAAAGGTGGTAACTCCGAGTTTAGTGTGAATATTTATTGTATTAAGAACTTATTATTTTATAATCCCAACGTCGAGGTGAAATTTTTTAAGCATCAAGTGAACTCGATTGCTCAGTTATTAACTAAAGCGGTCGATTCTTGGTCTAAACGCGATTGTTTCCATCTGATTACTCATTGTATTGAATAAACTTTGATTAATGAAATTCATCAAGTTTTCTTGTGTAAAAAAACACAATGAAAAACGCAATTCATAACACACCATCCATATTAAATGATAAAATCTTGATAATTAACATTGATAATTAAATAAAATTACTATTTATTTGTTTTTCATTTTCTATTAACAAGTGTGAAATAATAAAATATAATACATAATAAATATTATGAGTTGAAGAATAATTTATATAAACCAAATACGTAACAAATAAAATTGGGGGTTCCATCAAATTAGAAGATACTAAGATAGCTTTTTATTGGAAACGTTATGTAGAGAGATATCTAGAGACAAGATATGCCATCTATTTTGTTAAATCACTTGAGGGAGTGTTTTGCCATATATTATGATACTCTTCGGCTCGAGGATTAGTAGTTTATACATTTGTGCGTAGATGCCATCCAATTTATAAAAAAAATTTAATATGTTATCAGCTTTTACTTATGGTAAATCAATACATATTTTATTTAATTATCTGGATTGTGCGAATTTGCAGCACAAATGACTATAGTTTTTTAAATTTGTGCACTCGAATTTTTTGAGCATTGTTGATAAACAAGTTTAAATGCACACCCCTAGTTGTCAAAGAGTTTACTCTCTAGATTTGCATACTTTAAGTGTTGAGAAATGATTTTTTTTTTTAATTCAAACTATAGCTTATGTATATCAACATTCTTGCATGTACCAGATGAGTTATAGTTACAAAAGAATTTTTTGTGTTTTATTAATCAAGTGTTTAATTTTTTATTAACAATTGTTTATGTGTGATTATACTTAATTTAATGTGTTTTATAAATTGAGTAGTACTTTTTGGACTTTTGTATCATTCACTTTACAAAATATTTTGTTTGTATCTTCCTTTTTTAAATTATCAGTTAACAATACATTTATGAATACATGCATGTATTTGTACAAATAGTATGTACTAAAATTTTAATTGAAAAAATATTTGATACAAAGATCTAAGAAAGACATAGTTGATGTCTAAACCTAACTAACAAAAGTAATAATACAAATGTGGAGTTGAATGAGTTAGAGAATTGACTGCAAACACCTAGGCTATATATCAACAAGAAAAAGCGATAGGCATAAACTAATTAATTGATTTAAATGATTATATATTAATGTTATTGGTGAAAGCACAAGAAATGATAGTGAGTGACATAAATGAATCACACAGCTCTGTAAGCATCCCTTTCATTTATGATAAGGGAGGAAGAGTATTCTCCAAGTCCGATATGATCAATTATTTCACCCTCTTTCAAGTCTTCAATCTGCACAAGAGCCTCTTTGATGTCCAACCTTCTTTCTACATTCTCCTCACAACAACTAAGTCCAATTTTTAAGAGTTTAAGCAATTCGTATTTACTATTTCCGATTCCTCCCATATCTATGTCAAATATATCACTTGTGCGCTTCTCGGTAATCATCATATTTACCCAACTTGCTAAATCAGAATCACTATTATACTTGGGTGTAATATAGTTCTCAGGGAATTTACCTGTTAGGATCTCCAATATTAGAATCCCAAAACTCCATACATCTGTTTTCTTTGTAATGCGTCCAAGTTGAGCATACTCTGGGGATTTGTAAGGCATTATGATTTGTTGGGCATGATCAAGGTTTATCAATGGACTGAGGCCATAATCAGTGATTAAGGGTTCAAAGGATTCATCTAAAAGTACATTGGAAGATTTAAGATGACCATGAGGAACAATCACACTTGGAAGTGCACTATATAGATAAGACAAACCCCTAGATACACCTTTAACAATTTTTAAACGGGTTGTCCAATCAAGTCCTGGCTTTTGGGAGGTGTGGTTACCTACAAACAAACAAACAACATTAATTTATTAATAAATAAACATGCATGGCATATATATATATATATATATATATATATATATATATATATATATATATATATATATATATATATATATATATATATATATATATATTGGAAATAATTATATAAAATATATACCATGAAGATGACTAGCCAAGCAACCGTTGTGAACAAAGGATGAGATCAAAAGTTTCTCTTCTCTTCTATAATAAAAAGCGAGAAGAGGTAGAACATTTGGATGATTTAGGTTTCCTAACCTTCTCATGTGCTCATGGAACTCTTCTCTTGATACATTGTTCATTTTCTTATACCTCTTTACAACCACAGCTTGACCGTCTAAAATCACAGCTTTGTACGATGACCCAAATGAGGCACTACCTAGAATTTCAGCAGAGGCCCTTAGCAAATCTTGTAAATCAAATACTATTCCATCTTGCCTGAGGAATATAAGCTTCCCTTGCTCCCCTTTTTTGGAATGACCATGACTATATTGGTCTGGTTTAGGACTATTGGGATCATAATGTTCAGCCAAACTTTTCGTTTTCACATAAACAACAGGAGGCTTAACATATTTGTTGGAAGCTTGCATGTGTAATTTTGAACTTGTAGAGGGATTATCACCGCTTAATTGTTTCTTTTGAGACCTTAAGCGACATATGACAAATATTGAAACCATAATGGATACTACTAACGCTATCATGATCACTATAAGTAAAATATTCATAACAACCATTTTGGACAAAATACCATTCTCCTTTCCTGTTGGACCTAACTGACATGTGTTTGGCAAAGGTGGCCCGCATAAAAGCACGTTTCCACTAAACGAAGATGGATCAAAAGTTCTTAGATTAGGCGGGATAGGACCCTCTAATTCATTGTTAGAGAAGTTGATAATCTTGAGGTTATTTTTGTGTTCAAAATTGGGTATCTCACCTTTAAACTTGTTCGAGTCAAGCCTAAGGACGACGAGAATAGGCAAAGTAGATATAGATGATGGGATTTTACCAGTAAACTCATTATTAGATAAATACAATTTCCTTAACCTATGTAAATCCATAAATGCATTGTCGGGTATCAACCCTGAGAAATGGTTATAAGACAAGTAAAGAGCCTTCAGATTGGGCAACATCTTAATGTTAGGCAATGGCCCCACAAAGGTATTGTTCATCAAACTAAGTGATCGCAATGCAGGCATTGAAGCGAGAGATTCCATATCAATATTACCGGTTAAACCCATGCTCTCAAGCCGTAGCCCCCACACCCTACCTTTCAAACAAAATAAGCCCACCCAATTTGGAGTGTTTCCAGAGCATGGTGGTTTGGGGTTTATGGATGGATCCCAACTGCTAAGGGACACCACGTTTTTCAATGATTTCTTGAACTTCAATAATGCCTCAACATCTGAAGATGATATTGACACGCCTTTATATGAAAGTAGTAATAATAATAGAAAAATAACCACAAACTTGACATTATTAAATGCTGTAGGTGCGCGCACAATCAAATTGGAGCGCGCGCCCATTAGCACTGACTATGAAAAGATGATTAGGATCATATATGTAGTTATTTAGTCCTTTTCTCCTTATTATTATTAATAATAATTAACAGCACCATCTCTGATCATTAAGGGCTGAAAAGGATCAAGGTTGATGGTGTTGTTAAGGGCCAAAAAAGAGTATGTCGTGAAATTATGGTAAAGGGAATATTGATATTGCTAACAAACAAATGAGAGGAATGAACAAATGAAAGGTATCATCAGAACATTAGTTGTGTGCATGAGAGGGATAAGGAGAACCTCTAATTCCATTCCTTATTTCTTTCCATTCTATACAATTTAAGACCTGAAACCGTGTCCTTTTTCTTAAATTAGATTTTCTATCATTAGATGTTAACAAAATAATATTTTATTATGCTTTATTTCACTATCACCTTTTTATGTATGCATAATTTTATTACATGTTATTGCTGTTGTCTCCACTTTATATATGTCATAATAATTAATTATTTAAAATCTAATGATAATGTTAAAAATACTATAATTATTATTATAAATAAACTAGATTTAATATGCTATACAAATGAATATTTAAGTTTTATAAATTTTAACGTATGGAAGACACCATTAAACTTTAACATGCAAAGAGATATAAGATTTCATCGTCCGTTATTTCATGAACATTTATTTTTAAATCATACCATTTTGAATGTTATATTTTTTCATGTTATCTCTCTCTCTCTCTCTCTCTCTCTCTCTATATATATATATATATATATATATATATATATATATATATATAATTTAATTGATATGCACTGACAGTGTAAAGAATTTTTACACTATCAATTAATCACAACCACTCATTTATGTAAAAAGTTTGACTTTTATTTTAATTACTTGAAAAGTAATACCAACGGATGGTTGTGATGCATTGACAGTGTAAAACTTTTTACACTGACAGTGCATAGCAATTAATCTCATACATATATATATATATATATATATATATATATATATGTGTGTGTGTGTGTGTGTGTGTGTGTGTGTGTGTGTGTGTGTAATAATAACTTTTTCAAAACACGATAGTAATTCAAACTATCACAATTGGTCTTTTGTAGAGAAGCATGCATTAATGAGAGAATGGGTTGCATTGGTCAGCCTCCACTGAGGTTGATGGTCGACCTCGTCGCCATCACTTATCTTAAGTGTATACTCAATCTTTCCACATGCGACATCACACGCATTCCCATTAGCAGAAAAATAAACATGTATAGCAATTAGGAAAAGCAGTATATATATTTGTCCTAATCATCCTAGACCTTTAAAGCTATGAATCCTAAGTTCCTGACAGAAAATGGGTTCCCCGGCGGAAGCCCCAATCTGTGGTATTCACACAAGAGGTGAAAAGGAAGAAGAAAAAAAATAGACGGGCCCCACGGTGGGCGCCATTTTTCTGTAGCGAGCGATTTTGGACGTGGTTCTTAAGCGCGGCCGCTCTCTGCAGTTGAGCTTACTACAGGTCGATTCATTTTTTATCCTATTAAAGCTGATGAAGGAAGGGAAATAGATGTCTCCAATTAACCCTGCTTTGCATACTGAGTTTAAACAGCGGTCTGTTAGGTTACGGATGCGATTAATGTGGGGGGGGGGGGCCTTTGTATCGGTTCTCTTTTTTGTTAGGATACTGCTTTAGATTAGGATATATGGGATTTTAGGTTTTTGTTTAGTATGCTCGCTAAGATCTTTTCTTTCGATCTTATGCCTACGTATTCCCGTTTACCGAAACAGGGAAATCAGAGCGTTCGTAGTTCCTCCTATTCTATGGGAGAAAATGGTTGTTTTGGTGTCTTGTTCAAAGCCCAAGACGTGAAGCGAAAGTTGGTTTGTATCTTGATCAAAGCCCAAGATGTGAAGCTAAAAGGTGTTGACTTTAGAGAGAATTTGTCATCTCTAAAGAGGGGGTTGTATGTCACAACTGTTTATAAAGGAGGATTACTTTAACCGGGATTTGTGAATTCGGCAATGCCATAATTTCCTTTATAGGGGATTTCCAACCTGAAGGAGAAGACTTTAACTCAGTGTAGAGCAATGCTATCTTTCCTTAGGAATTTCTCATGCTAAAAGAGGGACAGTGGCATGGATGTAGATGATCCAGAGGCTTTCTGCTTACAGCGATTAGATGAAGGGGAAAGAGTTGTTGATGTTTGTGTACTGTGAACGAGGCACAACTTTGATGCTAAAAGGTTGATTGGATTAACCAGTGGTTTTCTTATACAAAGCCTAAGAGGAGGCTATTAGCCCAATAAGAGGGATTTTTTGTGTGTCTCGTACAAAGCCCGAGAGAGAGGCTAAAAGGGGTTGATCTTACAAGAGGATCTTTTATACTCAACAAGAGAGTGTTTTTGTATCTCGTACAAAGCCTGAGATGGAGGCTAAAATTTGTTTGGCTCAATAAGAACCTTTTTGTATCTCGTATAAAGCCCGAGATGGAGGCGAAAGGGGTGATTGACTCAACGAGGGAGTCTCTTATGTGTCTCGTACAAAGCCCGGGAGAGAGGCTAAACGTTGTTTGACTCCGCTGGGGAGAATCATTGTACAAATCCCAAGAGGAGGCTAACTTCATTGGAGAAGGATCATTATACAAAGCCTAAGAGGAGGCTGTGGTTACCGTTTCAGTTGAGTGACAGGTCCAGTATACTGATTTTGAAATAGAAAATCAGTTCTTATATGAGCAATGTTGTACTCAAGGATTTGATTCAAGGATCCGGGTTATTCCTGTTCTTCAAGGAAGCGGGAAATCCGAAGGGTATTGAGACTGTCCGAGTCTACGGGTTTTCTTCCTTTTTAACGAAGGGGTCACTTGAGAATGTCTTGAAGACTCAAGGATATTAGACTGTCCAAGTCTAGAGTTTCATCTTTTGTACTATGCTTTGAGAAACAGTAGTAGACTCTTTGAAAGGACTGTTCTATGAAGATGACTAAGTTATGTTCTTATACCTCTAGGAGGTCGTCGGGATAATTTGTACGAAGCCCAAGAGGAGCCTAAAAACTTTTAAGAAGCCGATCGGTCCTTGTACGAAGCCCAAGAGGAGGCTATCATTCCCGGAGGAAGAGATCATTATATGAAGCCTAAAAGGAGGTTGTGAATACTTCTAAGAAGCCGGTGGGTCCTTGTACTAAGCCCAAGAGGAGGCGGGGATGCTTTTAGGAAGCCTGTGGGTCCTTGTACAATGCCCAAGAGGAGGCCGATGCTTTTAAGAAGCCCATGGGTCCCCAAACCCCGAGAAATTCAAGGCCAACTATTCACAAGGAATAGGTCAAGTTAGGAAAGTTCGAGAATTTGGAAGAAACTCAAAGATGCCATTCACGGAGAATACATTCATCTTTGGGAGTAGAGTTTCTTGACAATTCCTAATGAGGACAGCCGAAGAGAAGACTGTATCTGGTGATCCTATTGGGGATCTAGTTGTCTATTTCTACGAATAAACGAAACGGCGTCACCTAGTGTCGCTCCCGGGATTTTCATCCTAGTACAAACGCGAAAGTGGCACTGAAACAGAGTCGCCAGCAATGTGTATTTATCCCAAAAGAGGGAAAGGAAACACCGCATAAACCTGAAGAGAAAGGAAAAGCATGGTCTTGCGACCAAGAGAACTGGGTTCGGGAGTCGGTTACACGCGAGGAAGGTATTAGCACCCCCACGCGTCCATCGTACCCGATGGGATCCATGCTTGCTTGTCTCGATCAAAGGGTGTAGGGAAAGGATACTGGAAAAGGAACTGCTAAAGGAACTGGAAAAGGGAAAGAGAAACAAATGTAGGGAAAATAAAAGAAGTGCTCGCATGGGCCCTACCCCACTGCCTACGTATCTCATCGGGAGCATGAGAATCAGAGTGACGTAGTTCCCCTCACCTAGGGAAAGTTGTTTGTGTTTTTTAGTGGAATACGTCAACGTTCGCGTCCTGGCAGTTTAGGTGTTGCAGCTCGCTGTAGGGAGACTTAGGCGTTACCTGTTTGCGATAGAATGGAAATGACGCATCCTTAAGGAATGAGTGAATGAGATGAGGAAAGAATTCCCGAAGGAAATACGTTATTGTTTGTTTTTGTCTTTTAAGAGTTTTCTCATTTGTTTGCATATGATAGTGTATCTAAATCTAAGTCATTGGAATGTGTACATCCTCACATTCCAAGATGGAATGAGTAAGAAAGCACACTAAGGGTGAAGAAGACCCTCACACTTAGCTTCAATTGTCAAGATTCAAACACACTAGCATACTTGTGTTTATTAAGTGTTTTTTGTTGATTATGAAATGAAGAAGTGTTTTATTATTTGTACCTTCAACAAGTATTGCACTTAAGTCCCTCATACAAGATCAAATGTTTAACACATTGACCCAAGATGGGCTATATGCTACATATTCTAAGATTATAAGAGAAGACCCCTTATAATCTTTTCTTTATATGAAATGCCTAAATGCAATAAATGCCTACCTTTATTAGATATTTTGAATTTTCTTTGAGATGAGAAGAAGAGACTCAAGAGAGAAGAAAGGTAAAATCTATGTGACCTAAGATTCAATCCTAATTGATTAGTTAAGGGAGTGATCCTAATGGTTTGTGAGGTTGCAAAACCTAAAGTCTAAAGAAGGAATGAGCTAAACAATTCACTTCTAAAGTAGAAGATGAATTGTAACTCAAAAGGGAAAGTAATGAGTTAATCAAAGAAAGCACATAAGTGCTTAACAAAACAAAAATATTGAATTGTAAAAGATGAAAGGAAAGAAGTTTGAATGTGGATTCCTTATCCACACTCAATTCCAACTTACCAAAGCCCCTACATGGTTAGTAAACAAGGAAACATGCATAAGAAGTAAAAAGAAGTACTTAATACACAATAAAATTCAAAAGAGAAAGATAAAGAATCAAATCCTAATACCACAACTAGAATGTACATCATATGGACAACAAGTGAATACCATCATACAAGTTCAAATGAATAAGCAAAAATCATCATCCATAGCATTAGAACATGTTTTCATAAGAAAGGAAGATGAAAGATGGAAAGAAAGGAAAGGAATATGCATGAATGGAACATGTAATCCTAAAGTCAGAGATGACACTAAATTAAAAATGAATTATAAACATCTCACAAGTATTCATGAATCCATCATCAAAACATTCAAGAAGTAATAGAAGAAGAGATGAAATGGAAGTTCAAAAAGAAAATGCAAACCATACATGCTAAGGATGCACAAAGTTCAAATTGAAATGAACATGTAAAAGTGACCTATAATGTGTGTCAATGACCTATAATGTCACATGAATAGCTCAAAAATATGCAAATGATCATACAAATATGCACAAAAGAATTCATGTAAACATGCACAAAAATTAGAATGATATGACATGTCATTATGCTTCAAATGTGATTCATCAAAAAAAAATCAAATGGACTTATGAAAATTATTCAAGCATGGTATTGGAATGCCTAAGTCAGAAGTGAATCATACATCAAGATATCATGCCAAAATTCAAAGCAAAATGACTTCAAACAATGCAATTAGGTCAAGTTGAAACATCATACAAAGTAGTGCAAAGATGAGCATAAAAACATGTCATAAAATGACCTAAAAAAATTAAAAAAAAATCATCTAACATGCTTCAATGTATTACTGAATCAATACAAAAAGAATCAAGTCAAAAAAATTTATAATGAGCAAGAACAAAATTCCACAAATTCATGTATCACATGTGGAATGCACATAAATGAAAATTCAAAGAAAATTGTGAGACAGGGGCAAAAATATCATAAAATCATGAAATAAAAATATCAAAAATTTCTTAAATGTTTTGAAAATGCTCATGAATTTTTCTAGAATTTTATGATGTTGTTTAGTAATTTTAAAAATTAAAAAGGAAACGTGCATAAAATGGAGAAAATAAAATGAAATGGAAATAAGGGGGGGGGGGGGGGGGGGGGGGGGGGGGGGGGTGCATGCATAGCAATTATTCAGTTCACATTGGTTTGGGCTTTAAAACATAGGGTGCGAATAGAAATGATCCAGTCCACATTCAAAGCGCAATCCATACCAATTATCATGCATACTCAGTCAAACAAAAATCAATTAATCATCACCCTTGGATCCAGTCAGGTCAACAAGCAAGTCAAAGTACACATAATCAATGCACGCACATGAAGGCATACACAACATACCATGCACTGCACCACACAAATTTTAAAATAAAATCAGAATTGAGCACGTGAGATGCATGTGCATTTTAATGTGCTGGCACGTCCTTAACCACACGATGATGAAAAATCAATGGCCACGATTAAAACATGATAAACCCTAGCATTAACAGTCACCGCCCGGAGATGACCTCCGGTCACCTTCTCCGGTCATGTGCCACCGTCTGCAACTCCACAATTTTCCAGAATTTTGTAAATATGATACCAAAGCGAAGAGCAGCTCACGTAGATTAAGAATACACTCATAAAAACAACAAAACAAGCACACATAGCAAGAACAGAGGGGATGAATATGTGCCCTAACTTTTGGATCTAAGCCTCTACAAGGCCTATCAACTAGCCGGAGTAAGGAATGCTCCTAGTGAGTTCATATCAACAAGAAACAAGTGAAGATGAACAGAAAACGTGCAATCAAAGTTCAAGAAATCAAACCTGAAATTGATGAGGCTTTGAATACACAAGAATACCAGAGGAAAATGCTTCTTCCTTGAGCTTCACTTAGCCAAATAAAGGCTTAGCTGAAGTGGTTGATGATGATTCAGTTGAGAGAAATTAAAACCAAACTTCAAACCAGTTGCAATGTGGTGAAATTGAGAGAATCAGAGAGAGTTGTGGAGAGAAATGAACAGAGTGAGCTTCGAAAATCAATGGCAATGGTGAGATTGAGAGAGAAGAAGAGAGAGTTTCTGAGTGAGAGTGTGAAAATGAGTGTTAGAAATGAATTTTGAGAGGGAGGTTTTCTTTTATAGTGAGCTCTAACCATGTTTAACATGAGTGAGTTAACTGAGTCATGGTGGTTTAGGTGAGTCATCCCTAACTAATTGAGTCAAGTTAGTTAGGGAGAGCAATGATATGGTGATGATAACTCATGGCAAGCTATGGTGGAAGTGAAAATAAGTGAATGGCATGGCTGTTGTATCAGAAACTTGCTCAGCAAGTTGTTCTTTCCACTTTCATGCAAGGCACGTGTTATGGCAGTGTATGGGATGTTCATGGTGTGTTCAAATAAGGGAAATAAATGTTTGATGGATGTCTGAACCAAGTTATGCAGCCAAGCCATCAATGCATCAGTGGAATATATGGTGGTTTAGTGATGTTTTTCTCTCTACTCAATAGGTGGTTTGATGTGTTTTTGGATTCATTTGAAAGAGGAGATGTAATGCTACAAGTTTGGTTTGAAATTTGAGTTGAAATGATGCTTGGAAGAGGTTGGAAAGTGGATTGAAACACAAAGGTATGAGAACTAGTTATGGGCGAGGAAATGAGGTTGGCTGGAAAGGCAAGCATGGCATGGACCTTCAGCATGATCACCCTAACTTGAGACCACTATTTCTACCTCATAGCTTGATCAAATCAAATTTTGCCCAACATGAACATTGAAGAAGGCATTACAAGGAACACTTTTGATGTTGACAAGTTTTGCACTTGAGGCCTTTAACCATAAGAAAAATAGGTGAACATTTGGCACACCATGTGTTTGTGAAAATGACACGCGCGTGACCTGAAAGTTGACCAAGCTGACTTGCATTTTGCCCAAGTTTTCCTCAACTTTGATCATCCATAACTCTCTCAATTCTTATCCAATGGAAATGTTCTACACATGGATGTGAAGCTTAAAACAAGATCTTTTGTTGTGGCCGAGTGGAATTTTCATTTGATGCTTCAATTTTGAATGGCCTTGGTTCAAACTCTGATGCAAAATGGCCTAAAATTACTATTTTTGGCAACCCTACTTCTTCCAAAAATGGCAACTCTTCAAATTCTTGATTTTTCATGATCTCTTTGGAATTTCTTGATCAAATTTTGTACATTGGTCACATATAACATGAATTTCATGGATTTGGCCTAAAAAAGTCAAGAGTTGACTTTTTCCTCTGATTATTTGACTTAGCCCCAATTTTTCTGATTTTTTATCTTTCTTCCAATTGGACCACTTCTAAAACCACTTGAGATGCAATTTTCCACACACATACACTTAAGGACATGTAGAATACCATGACATCAAGTTTTGCCCAAAAAATCAAAGATAACCTGATTTAATTGGAAACCCTAGTTTTGGTACCCACCTCCTAGGAGAAAAGTGTGCAATCTTCAATTTCAAATTCCTCAGAGTATGTTGTGTATCCTTTTAAAGGATGATGAGATATGCCACTTGAGGGTGATTTTGAACCAATGAACCATCTCTTTTGAGGGTTTTCCTTCAATTTTTTGGATCTCTTGCATAGTGAAAGATGTAGTGCTTCCATCTCCTATGGAATCTCACTTTTTTGAGGTTTTGGATGATCAATTGAGGTAATATGAGACATGAAAGACCTCTTGGCTTGCCTTGAGTGAACTTATTTGACCTTTTGGCCTTGAATGATTTCTTGATTGTCCACCTTTTACCTGATCACATGCCTTGATGGTAAGAAGGATGATATGCTTCATTTTTCTATGTGACATATGCAACGCAATGCTAATGAGATGGATATGATATGATATATGATAATGCTATGCTAGGATGCCAAAAGGGAGAGCAAATTTTGGGGTATTACAGCTGCCCCTATTCAAACACTGTAGATCTGACTGTCTGAAAGCGATTGCTTTCAGACTTTCAAGGTATATAGTGATTGAATACCAAATATAACCAAAAAATTTGCTATGGATGATGAAGAACAAAAGGGATATAAACCCAACAAGACTGCTGGATTGAATCTTCAATGAAACGCTGTCGGAGAGATCTGTCTTTTGAACGACGCCAGACGACTACTGGCTTGCCATACCGTCGATGGTCTTTCAACAATGTCTTTTGAACGACGCCAGACGACTACTGGCTTGCCATACCGTCGATGGACTTTCAACAATGTCTTTTGAACGACGCCAGACGACTACTGGCTTGCCATACCGTCGATGGACTTTCAACAATGTCTTTTGAACGACGCCAGATGACTACTGGCTTGCCATACCGTCGATGGACTTTCAACAATGTCTTTTGAACGATGCCAGACGACAACTGGCTTGCCATACCGTCGATGGACTTTAGCTGCTCTTTTACCAATTCGTGTTGGATTTTTGCCAATCTATCATTGGACTTTTACCAATTCGTGTTGGATTTTCGCCAATCTGTCGTTGGACTTTTATGATTACCAAACCAGCTTTGGAATCTCAAACTTGCCATCTTTATATGGACTTTTGTAGCTTTGCCAAACTGTCGTTGGACTTTCACCAATTCGTGTTGGATTTTTGCCAACTGTCGTTGGACTTTAGTGCTTACCAAACCGGCTTTGGAAGCTTTGCCAAATGATCACTCCACCTGCTGGAACAACCATCTGCAATATTATCCCACCTGCTGGAATAACATGACCAAACTGTAATATAATGATCATCCCACCTACTGGAACAACCATCTGCAATACTATCCCACCTGCTGAATAATATGAACAAACTGTAATATAATGATCATCCCACCTGTTGGAACAACCATCTGCAATACTATCCCACCTGCTGGAATAATATGAACAAACTGTAATATAATAATCATCCCACGTGCTGGAACAACCCTCTACCATACTATCCCACCTGCTGGAATAATATGAACAAACTGTAATATAATGATCATCCCACCTGTTGGAACAACCATCTGCAACACTATCCCACCTGTTGGAATAATATGAACAAACTGTATGCCAAAAATAAATTGGACTTTGAGCTGTAAATGAGCACTGCTGAGAATTACACCACCGGCTGGGTAATATCATATGCTGCCACTTCGCTGCAGAAAAGGTTCCCTCGATCTATTTAGACCTTGCTGGGGAATACCTTTTGAGAGGATTTTACAGAAGACCAAATGTCCTCAAACTCTACTGGGGATAACAGATCGGGAATATCTTTTGCTGGGGAAATAACATGCCACATGCATGGGATGGTCAATAACTCCGTTGGGGATTATTCTTCGACAAATTTCACATGCTGAAACCTGGAGGAAATATGACACTACCCCTTGCTGATAAACGCCACAAGGAAAGTTACTGCGCGAAGTTTCGTCTCTTAAGAGGATTTTATAGAAAACCAAGCATTTTCAAACTCTTATACGAACACTTTGTCTTAAACTACCCTTCACATCGTCTGCGAGGTACCGGAGGATCTGTACTCGTTGTTGACATGGAGTGCTCACTGCATTAATAACCGTTATCAACACAGAAGAATTCAATCTTTGGTTGTCGTTGTCACAACACCCGGTGGGAAATCTTGAATGGAAGAATCGACTTAATAAGATACAACAGTATCAAGTCATAGCAAATATCTGTTCGTGGTTGCGATCATGCTGCTTGGATCGATCGTACTCATTACCTGCAACAGAAAAATATATGCACATGCCCCAGGATATTGCGTGATCTTTCGAGTCCACCATTCAAGGTTGCCCAACAAGCAAAGTAATTTTAATTGTCTTTTTTGTGCATGTTTTTGCAAGGCCAAGATATTTTCAAATCAATGTTTTATTATAAAAAATAGAACGTTTTTGCAAACAAAACAGTAAAATGAAAATAAAAGCTTGTGACTGAATATTCAATTTTATTGATGAAATGCCAAAATCGGCGAATACACAATTGGAAGCAAACCCCTGAAAGAGTTGATTTCCATAAAATTGAGAAAAGAAATCTATCCTAATGATAATGCGGAAATTGGATTCCGGCTGATTTCTGATTCTATTATAGCCAGTATGTATTCCAACTCTCTTGATTATCTTCGCCTTCGGAAGCTCGTGGTCGGACAATTCCTCCTTTGGAATTTTGCTAGTTTGCTGAAGAGTAGAGAACGTACAGATTAATTCAGATTGCAGTCATTCGCTTAAATCCATCTTTTGCGTGGATCGCCTTTTCAGGTTTTCAATCCACCGGGATACCCATTTTTGCCTAAGTTGCCCTTTCGGGTTTTCAACTTACCGGGTGTACAATTTTTTCAATTATATCCCTAATTTTTGGCCGAACCTTTATTCTGTTTTTGGTTTGCCGGGATGCCCTTTTTTGCCTGGATGCTTTTTCTTTTATCCAGCGGGTCTATTTATACGAAGTATTTTTTAACTGCATCTGAATTAACAGGGGATGAAAAGGCTTCACCATCCATGGTTGTCAGCAATAAGGCTCCACCTGAGAAAACCTTTTTAACCACGAATGGACCTTCGTAATTAGGGGTCCATTTTCCCCTGTGATATGTACTCGGAGGAAGTATTCTCTTGATTACCACATCTCCGACCTTGTAAACCTGAGGTCGAACCTTTTGATCGAATGCCCTCTTCATTCTGCGCTGATATAGCTGGCCATGACATACTGGTGCTAGTCATTTCTCCTCAATAAGGCTCAGCTGATTAAATCTGGCTCGTACCCATTCAGCTTCATCTAATTTAACATCCATCAATACTCGGAGAGAAGGGATCTCAACTTCGACCGGTAGAACTGCCTCCATACCATATACAAGTGAGTATGGCGTTGCCCCAGTGGACGTGCGGACTGATGTTCGATACCCATGCAAAGCCAATGGTAACATCTCATGCTAATCTTTGTACGTGACAACCATCTTCTGCACAATCTTCTTGATATTTTTGTTGGCCGCTTCGACCGTGCCATTCATCTTCGGGCGGTACGGAGAAGAATTGTGATGCTCGATTTTGAAGTCCCGGCATAGCTCAGCCATCATCTTATTATTCAAATTAGAACCATTATCAGTAATGATTATTTCGGGAACTCCATATCGACAAATGATATCTCGTTTCAAGAAACGAGCTACCACTTGCTTAGTGACATTGGCATAAGACGCTGCTTTGACCCATTTAGTGAAGTAATCAATGGTGACCAAGATGAAACGATGGTCGTTTGAAGCAGTAGGCTCAATTTTCTCGATCATATCAATGCCCCACATTGCAAAGGGCCACGGAAAGGACATGATACTCAACGGATTGGGAGGAATGTGTACTTTGTCGGCATAGATTTGGAATTTGTGGCACTTGCGGGCATACTTGCAGCAATCTGACTCCATTATCAACCAGTAATACCCCAATCTCAACAATTTCTTAGCCATCGCATGTCCTCCGGCATGGGTACCGAAAGAGCCTTCGTGCACTTCAATCATCAACAGGTCTGCTTCGTGTATATCCACGCATCTGAGCAGAACCGTGTCAAAATTTCTCTTATACAGCACGCCATCTTTGTTCAAGAAGAAACTACCGGCTAGCCTTCTTAATGTCTTCTTGTCATTGGAAGACGCCCCAGGCGGGTATTCTTGATTTTTCAAGAAGCATTTAATGTCATGGTACCAAGGCTTATCGTCAGACACTACATCAACATCTAACACAAAAGCAGGTCTATCAAGGCGAGATACATCAATCCTGGGCACAAAATTCCAACCATGCACTTTGATCATCGAAGATATAGTGGCCAAGGCATCTGCAAACTTATTTTCATCTCTGGGAACATGGTATAACTTGACAGTTGTAAAGAATGTCAGCAATCTCCTCGTATAATCTCTATACGGAATCAAATTCTGCTGATGTGTGTGCCAAGTTCCCTTTACTTGATTGATTACCGGTGCTGAATCACCAAAGATATCGAGGGTCTTGATTCGTAAATCAATAGCTTCCTCAATCCCTAGTATGCAAGCTTCGTATTCTGCTTCATTGTTGGTACACCCGAAAGTTACTCGGGCAGTGAAGGGCATGTGAACACCCTCTGGCGTAATGAGAACTGCACCAACTCCGCACCCATTCATGTTAACTGCCCCATCAAACATCAAACTCCATTTGGATTCAGGGTCAGGCCCCTCCTCCAGAAGTGGTTCCTCGCAGTCTTTCGCTTTGAGAAACATGATGTCCTCATCAGGGAAATCAAACCTCATGGGCTGGTAATCATCAAGAGGCTGTTGCGCGAGATAATTTGACAGTATACTTCCTTTGATTGCTTTTTGTGAAGTAAATTGAATATCGTACTCTGTCAGTACCATCTGCCACCTTGCAACTCTGCCTGTAAGCGCTGGTTTCTCAAAAATATACTTGACCAAATCCAATTTTGAGATCAACAGGGTTGTATGCATGAGCATATATTGTCTCAATCGCTTGGCGGCCCATGCGAGTGTGCAGCATGTCTTCTCAAGCATTGAACAACGTGATTCACAATCTGTAAACTTCTTGCTCAGGTAGTAGATAACATGTTCTTTCCTACCTGTCTCGTCGTGTTGACCGAGAACACAACCCATGGATCCTTCGAGCACTGTCAAGTACATAATCAGTGGTCTCCCTTGAACTGGAGGTATCAGAATCAGAGGTTCCTGCAAATATCTTTTTATTTTATCGAATGCATTTTGACAATCATCATTCCACCTGACCGTTTGATCTTTTCTTAGCATTTTGAATATCGGTTCGCAGGTGGCAGTTAGGTGAGATATGAACCTTGAAATATAGTTCAATCTCCCTAGAAAGCCGCGAACTTCTTTCTCAATTCTCGGTACAGGCATATCTTGTATAGCTTTCACTTTCGCAGGATCAACCTCTATTCCTTTTTCACTGACAATGAAACCAAGCAATTTTCCGGACCGCACACCGAAAGTACACTTGTTAGGATTCAGTCTCAACCTGAATTTCCTCAACCTCTTAAACAGCTTTTTCAAGTTGATCAGATGTTCCTCTTCTGCCTTTGATTTAGCAATCATGTCATCCACATAGCACTCGATCTCTTTATGAATTAGATCGTGGAATAACGTCACCATTGCTCTTTGATAAGTTGCCCCTGCGTTCTTCAACCCAAAAGGCATTACTTTGTAACAGAAGGTACCCCACGGGGTAATGAATGTAGTCTTCTCCATGTCTTCAGGCGCCATCTTTATCTGATTATACCCGGAGAATCCATCCATAAATGAGAACACTGAAAACTGAGCAGTATTGTCAACCAGCACATCAATATAAGGGAGTGGAAAATCATCTTTAGGGCTCGCCCGGTTGAGATCTCTGTAATCCACGCACATTCTGACTTTGCCATCTTTCTTCAGCACCGGTACTATGTTGGCCACCCAAGGAGGATAGTTGGTTACTGCCAGAAAACCTGCATCCAACTGTTTCTGCACTTCTTCCTTGATCTTCAAAGCCATTTCTGGTTTTGTTCTGCGCAGCTTCTGCTTGACCGGTGGACAATCCTCTTTCAATGGGAGTCTATGCACAACTATGTCTGTATCTAAACCTGGCATGTCTTGGTATGACCAAGCAAAGATGTCAACGTATTCACGTAGCATGACTATCAGCTCCTGTTTTACATCAGCCCGCAGACTTGCACCGATCTTGATCTCTTTCTTGTTTTCTTCTGAACCAATATTGATAACCTCAAGAGCTTTCTGATGAGGCTGAATGGTCTTTTCTTCCTATTTCAACAATCTAGCCAACTCTTCCGGGAGTTCATAGTCTTCATCACTTTCCTCCTCAGCTTGATAGATAGGATTGTCGAAATCATACGTGGGCATAACAGAATCATTTTCAGAGGAATTCACAGAATCAAGTCTGCATGATTGGATTGATGCTTTATTTTAGATTATTTTTGCTTGAAAACAAAAGAAAAGAAAGTGCATTATCATTTTTAATTTTCTTTGTGCAAAAATAAAATAAAGAAGGAATAAAGGAACACAACTTTGCAAACAAAAACGTTCTTTTATTGATGTTTGAACATTATATGAGAAAATATGGTGGCCCTACAAATGGATCCTCACACCTTGGGCAGAGTGTGGGATTTCATGCATTATGAAAGACAAGAATTATTACTCTGAATGGTGTACAACATGACCGATTTCTTCACTAGACCAGTTTTGCAATGCCTCTCCTGGAGCCAGTGAATACACCCATCTGTCCAGATAATCTGAGCTTTCAGCGTCACCTTCTATTGCCGAGCAGGACTGATTAGGGTTGATAATTCCTCCGCTGTTGAAATTGATTGGCCCACGGAATCGGGGAATTGGCGTTCGGTCCGGTTGGTATCCAATGCCGAACTTATCTTCCTTCACGAACACGTCAATAGCTTTACCCCAACCTTGGGCATTTTCGCTTTCAACCACTTCTCTGGCCTGCTTGTAGGACGCAATTGATGCACTCGGCCCAACTGGCACGGTTGACACTACTGCTGTTGAAGTAGATTCTGGGAATTTGTTGATGTTCAGGGCTTCAAAAGACTGGCACAGGGTTTCATGAATCTCCCCATCCATTTCCACGTATTTGAAAGTGGATAGATGACTCACAAATATATCTTCCTCACCGCAAACAGTAACCACTTGACCCTCGAACACATATTTGAACTTTTGATGTAGTGTGGAGGTAATTGCGCCTGCTGCGTGAATCCACGGTCGGCCCAACAAACAGTTGTAAGCAGGCTGAATATCCATAACGTGAAAGATTGTCTTGAATATCTGTGGACCAACCTGTATTGGCAATTCTACCTCTCCAAACACTGATCTTTGGGATCCATCGAAAGCTCTCACAATCAGATCGCTGGGTCTAAGAATCAATCCATCTACTTCAATTTTCATCAGGGCCTTTTTAGGTAACACATTCAAGGAAGAACCTGTGTCGACTAGCACATGCGACAAAACAGTTCCTCTGCATTCAAGTGTGATGTGTAGTGCTTTGTTGTGATTACGTCCATTTGGAGTCAAATCCTTATTCGTAAATCCTAATTTGTGGCTCACATTGACATTAGCAATAACTCCCTCCAACTGATTCACCGTAATCTCTTGGGGAACGTATGCCATATTCAAAACCTTCAACAAAGCAGCCCAGTGTGCATCTGAACTCATTAACAGGGATAATATTGAGATTTTAGAGGGTGTCTGATTGAGCTGATCAATGATCTTATAATCGCTCTTTTTGATAATCCTCATAAATTCCTCAACATCATTATCAAAATTGACTTTAGGGTCCTCTTCCTGAATAGGCACCTTGTCATCAACAACCTGTTTTCCTTTTGCTCTTGCAGCGGCTTCAGCTTCCTTATCACTCCTTAGAGTATGGGGAGCAAACAGTCGACCACTCCTGGTGAAACCACTTGGTCCACTGACATTCTCAACACTGGTACCAATAGCCTCTGCTTTCTGTCGACTTCCTCCTTGATGAATATCAGTTCCATATTGCCATGGAACTGCTCTATTAGACATATAAGAAGCAGATTCAGGAACTATAATCGTAACTGGTCTCGGCCTCTCGGGCACGATGATAGCAACAGGCTCTTCAACAGGCACCTGTATTTCAACCGGATTATAATAAATGGTGACGGCAGAAACATCTTTTTCCTTCTCAACCTTATTAAACTGAAGTCTTCCTTCGTCCATAAGATCCTGTAGTCCAAATTTCAACTTACTGCAGCCATTAATCTGTCTTGAACAATCCTCACAATCAGAGCCACATCCAGGAAACACCTTTCCTTTTAACAAACGCTCTTTTACAATCAACAGCTGAGTCTTTACCAAATTAACATCAGTAATCAGATTCAATTTCTCACCATCGGAAATAGCATTCATGCTTGCACCTCCATGATGGGGCATTGGATTATCACGAACATTCGGCAGCTTAGAGAAATTAATAGCTTTTGCGTCAATCAAGTCCTGAACCTTATGGTGAAAAGCCCATCACTTCTCTATCGAGTGACCTTGCGCACCAGAATGAAATTCACATCGAGCATTGGCATCATAACCTTGAGGCAATTTTCCAGCATCTATCGGCCTCATAGTCCGAAGTTCGACTAACTTCTCTCTGAGCAATTATGGTAACAAAGCAGCATATGTCATAGGCAATGTATCAAACTTACGGTCCCTTGTTCTATTAGTCTGGAATCGGGGTCTAGCTTGCTGATCTGGAGCTTGCTGTCCTGTCAAAACCGGAATGGTTACAGCATCCACCTGATGATAGGACTGAGTTCTACCTCTGCCCCCTCCTCTATGCACTGCACTGGACTCCCCTTCTCTTTTCCTTGATCCATTAGCAAAGGGCTTCCTCGAACTCGAAGCACCAGTCCCACTGACGTCTTGAATTTTACCCAACTTCAGCAAACTCTCTATTCGTTCCCCAGCAATAACAATGTCAGCAAACCCTGTGGAAGGACACGCAGCCAATCTATCTAAATACGGCCCTTGGAGTGTGCTCATGAACATATCAGCCATCTCACGATCACCCAGAGGTGGTTGAACTTGAGCAACTAGTTCTCTCCATCTCTGTGCGTACTGCTTAAAGCCCTCCTTAGGATCCTGAGTCATACTCTGCAGCTGAGTACGATTGGGTGCCATATCCAAATTATATTGATACTGCTTCAGAAACGCAGCACACAAATCTTTCCAGCTCTTTATGTGAACCCTGTCCAGCTTAACGTATCATTCCAGGGAGGCGCCTGACAGGCTATCCTGGAAAAAATACATCCAGAGCTTTTGATCTTCAGTATAAGCGGCAATCTTGCGATTGTAAGCCTGCAAGTGTGTTTTGGGACAGGTACTGCCATTGTACTTATCCAATGCAGGAAGCTTGAACTTGGGAGGGATCCTCACACCCTGCACGAGACCCATGTCCTCTACATCAATTCCTAGAGGATTTTGGCTCTCAATAGCCTTGAGTCTTTCATCTAACCCTTCGTACTTCCGGTCGTCATTGTAGAAACCCATGTCATTGTTGAATGCAGTAAACTGGTCATCTTGACCATCCTCATTATTATCAAATCCCAGATGTACCCCACCAGTAGGGATGGTGCCAACAGGAGGAGTGTGCACATTGTGATTTGGGATTTCAGTCTCCAACCTCTGAATAATGGTTCTCATGGCTTCTTGGCCAACCCTCATAGTTTCCTGACCGGCCCTCAGCTCTTGCTGACCTTGAGCAATCCCCTACATAAGGTTCATGAACTGTTCCATCCTTCCCCTCAAATCAGCTAATTCAGTATGAACTTGTTCCATAACTCTAGCTTGATTGCGTCGGGTAGAATATCGGTGAACTGGGGTATCAGCTATCGTGCCTGAAAACCAAATAAAGGTTAGCAGGCGCCTGCAAAAAAGAAAACCTGCAATGCAAAAATGATATGCTATGCAAATGCAAATGCATAGTTATGTTTGTCATTTCAAGATACTTTTCATATCCTGATTCAAATCATAACTACGAATTCCTGACGACCAGAAATCATGATTATTGAGTTTTGCCTTGAAGAGATATTCATATACGCCAATCACAAATATCTGATCACCAGAAATAGTGATTTTGTAGTGTGCTAGTGTGCAGATATCTTATCACGTCACATATATCTGAAGACCAGAAATTGTGAACAGAAATAGCTCATTTCATACAAATTCCCAAAAGTTTCCAAGCACATTTGTCATAGTTTCAGCAATAGAAAAAGAAACAAGTAGTCAAATGGATCCATCAACAATCCTGATGGTAACCATTGCAAATTACAGGAAAATGACAAAAATCATTAATCTGATAGCTCTACGTCCTTCAGCTTCTGGCTGGAATACTTGATCTCTTCAAACAGGATACGGGTACGTTGATGATGTGGCTTCTCAATCAGCTCTTTGATTACGACGTCCCTTTTTCCAGCGCATCAGATAATGAACCCATGTGCATCAGCAAGGCTTCATCTTCATTGGCTCCTTTGCGCCTCTTGATTCCAGCTTGAATTTTAACCAGCTTCAGCTCTGCTCTAACATCTTCAAGCTCTTTGTTGGCGATTTTCAACTTATCTTCAGCATCCCTTGCCTGTTCTTGACTTTTGCCAAGATCTTCTCGATACCTTCTTCTTTCTACATGTGCTTTCTTCAGCTCTTCATCTTTATCTTTTAACTGGGTCAGCAATTCAGAGTTTTCAATTCTGACTTCATCCCAAGCTTGACAAAGTTTAGCTAATGAATCCTTGCTTCGGGCTAACGCCTGCTTTGTAGCCTTATGAGCCTGAGTAGTATCATCTGCTCCCAAGGTAAGTTTCCGGAAGTACCGAGCTCTATCATCAAAATCTTCCTCTTTGTCTGCCAAGGTTTTCTCCACTTTCAATGCTTTTTCTCCAAATCTTTGTTATCGGCCAAAGCTTTCTGAAGACATCTGCTCATTCCAGAGTTCTCTATCTGCAACTCTCTAACCATTTTCTTCCATTTCTCGCACTCTTCAGCCGGTACCATGAAGTGTTGATTTGGACATAAGAGAATCTCTCTTGAAAAGGGTAGCAACAACTCTTTGACCTTCATCTCAATCCAAGCATCGTAGTCAGGGTACGATTTATAGTCTCCTTTGCCAAAAGTCAAATTTCCCTCTCTTTGCCTAAATTTCCAGGCATTTACTATTTCTGGCACTCTTTCATTCTTGGTTCCCACAAAAAATAAAGAAGCACTAATCTTTTCATCAGCAGGAGGATTTCTCAAAGCATAACCAAATTATCTAACAGCCAACACCGGGTTGTAATTAATCCCACCTCTTCTTCCAAGCAGAGGCACATTCGGAAAACTTCCACATTTGACAGTAGGCTCTATTGTCAGTAATTTGGGATCAAACCAAATGATGTTATTGGCAGTCAAACCTATCAATCTCTTGGACCATTTCATTGTCTCAGCAGTTTCTACGAAAGCACCAGTTCGAGGTAAATGTTTGAAGAGCCAATGACATAACAATTGGGTACAGTAACTAACCAGACTTCCTCTTCCCTTCTCATTTTTGTAGTGTACTGAGTAATAAAAATCTCCTAGCAGGGTAGGAATCGGATTCTTCGAAACGAACACTTTCATCGCCTGCATATCAACAAAGTCAGGTTGACCAGGGAAAAGCACCAAACCATAGATACAAAGAGCTAACACAACATTGTAAGTAGTCCAGTTTTTAGCCTTGGCAGCTTCCTGAGCTTGTTGGAAAAGAAACTCCAAATGAAATCCTTCATCTTCTTTAAGTCTACTCAAGCCACTTTTCACAACAAACAGGTCCAGATGTAGAACAGCAGCAATTACTTCGGGGGTAAGAGCACCTCCAGAAAAGTACGGGATAGAAGACGTGACTGGAATTCCCAAAATAAATGAGAATTCCTCCAAAGTAGGCATCAAAATGTAGTCCGGGAACAGGAAACATCTCATTGACGGCTCATAGAACTGTAAGTGAAATTCTGGTATCAGACGTGTGATGTTAAGGTGTGATATCACAACAACACACTCTGCACAATGGACAACAATAACAGTAAAATAACACCAAGAATTATTGACCCAGTTCGGTTACAACCAACCCACTCTAGGGGATACCAAGCCAGGGATGGAATTCACTACTTGTAGATATAATTTACAGACTCAACAACCCGTTGACAATCTCCTAAACTTATACTCTACTAATGACTTCCTACCTAAGAAACCACTTAGGTATGAGAACACCACTCAATCCCTTACAAACTCTCAAAGAAACCACTTTGAGTACCCTTGATCTTACTTCACAGCTTCGATCAAGCAACCACTTTCTATTGCTTCACAGCTTCTAGAGAGGACGGAAACTCAACACCTATTCAAACCCTAGAATAGTGTAAATACAAGTACTCTAAACAAACTCTAGACACTAAGCCTCCAGCTCCTGATCTTCTGAATGTTTTCTGTATTTCTGTACTTTTTCCTTTGGTCTTGTACGCTTTATATAGCTCCTTGAATTGGTCTTGGACTTGCTACAATATCTCCCAGATTTGTTATTTAAAACTGAATATCTAAAACAGATTTTCTCCTAAAATCTTTTTAAATCTTCAACCTTTTAAATCTCCTACAAATCTGCAACAGATCTCCTATGCAGCAGCAAATATCTATCCCAAGATATTCGCATCCAATGGGACAGCTTGCTCTCCACAATTCCAGCTAATACGCAACCCTAACAACATCACAACCTGTTGTTGTTAATTCTGCAGATCTGATGTTACAACATCACCTGTGTGACATCAGACATCCAACTTCAGCAATTAATTACTTAACACAGCCCAGTGTTAAGACTTCAATGTTGCAACATCAGCACCTTGACATCAACATTGAATATACTTTGTTTTACCAAAATTCCAGCCAATCCAAGAACTAACAATCTCCCCCTTTGGCTAAGTTTGGCTAAAACAATCTCTGCACTCTGCAAACAGAGACTTTAGCATCGGAAAAAACTTCAAAAGTTTGAAACTCTCATCAGCAGCAGTTTGACAATACTCATAGTCTTCATCTCTTGATCTGCTGCAGCACCATCTTCATTATTGACAACAGCCAATTGGTGCTCCCCCTCTAAAACATGAACCATCATCATAGCTATTCAGTAGCTCACAATGTGCAGCAATATACTCCCCCTAGATGTCTGCTTGGCTGCACCCATAGATGTCTGCTTGGTTGCACTCTTCAAATGTCATGATATTGCATTCAACAATGTTGCTCCCCCAACAGCATAGCAACTGTCAATAACTCCTGCTCAACGACTACATTACCACTTTTCAACTAAACACCTTTTAGTAGCATCAATTTATCTCCCCCTTAATATCTGCATCACATTAGCAGCATATGGCAATAATACTCTTGACTATCTTGGCTATTTTCTCCCCCTTTTTAGCCACAATTAGGCAAACTTCAGTTAGAAGCCCTATTAACTATAGTCAGTATACCCTAGCTCTCATTGTTAGCCTTTCAGTTAGTAAACAGGCAAAACAAATCATAGAAGGAAACTAAAAACATAACCAGTGCATAAAACAGCACAATATTCAAGTTACAAAACCAAGCACATTAAGTGCTAAAACAAAGACAGAAAATAAAGCTAACCCTACTAAAATAGAAGGCAAACATTAAAAGCTTGAATCTTCTGAGCTGAGATCATCATTATCGTCTTCATCAACAACATCCTTCCTTGTGTTGACAACTTCACCTTCCTTTGTTGCCAATCTCAGAGACATGACAAGTCTTTCAAATTTTTGTTTCCTTTCAGTACTAACTCTTATGACTTCATCTAACTCCTTGCAAGCCTCCTCTAGTTCTGTAATCAACCCAGTCTTGGCTGGTGACTGTTGTGATGTTGAAGCAGATGTCTTGACACTATAAGGAACATGTTTCAACTTGTGATGGAGTGACAAGGCAGGCTTCCTTTTGCAAGCAACATCAGAATGCTGTAGAATTCTAGGATGTTGAGACAAGACAATCCCACAAATGAGAGAGGGAAAAGCAATGGGCATCTTTACAGCATTTGTAGCAGCATACTTAATAGTATGATCATAGATGTAGGAGCCATAGTCAATTCTTTGCTTTATCCCAACTGCATAAATTATCTTCCCCAATTCAACAGAAATTGTGGTCTTGTGACTAGTAGGAACCCAGTTGTCAATACCTATTCTGTGCAGAAAAGCATATTTGACACTCAACAAACTGGCTAACAGCTTTCCTTCTACGGGCCAAACATCTACCTGACCAGCAGTGATTTTTTTGCATATAACATTGTTGGAGGCTTCTAGTTCCCCATAATCTTCCTCATTTCTTCCTAAGTAGGCATTGATCATCTCAGGAGAGAACCAGACACACTTACCCCTGATGGTAACTCTTTTGAAAGTTCGGCTCTTGCTGTCATTTATCGATTCAGGTATATTAACTATGAATTCTCTGACCAGTCTATCATAGCAATTAGTCAACCCTGACACAGTCCTTATGAGACCAGCAAGCTTAATTAGGTCTATAATTTTAGTAGACTCTAAGTCTTTTGCTACTACCTCTCTTTCCAGAGTTATCTTTCTTAGGCTCACACAACTCCACAAGGATACACTTCTGGCACTGTGAGATGAGATGTTATCAGGCACTTGATTTGTAGCAGGGTTGATGTCTTGAGCATCACTCTCACAATCTGACTCTTCCCTGATTCTCCTCTTCTTGCCAGACCTGCCACCTTTGCTCCATGACTTGGGAGAGTCTGTAAATGAAGTCCTTTTCTTATCCTTCCCTCTTCCAATTCTATCATCATCAGATGAGTCCTCAATCTCTATAACCTCAACATGTTCCTTCCCTTTACCCCTGTGACTTTCATTCCTAGGGGACGATGTTCTAACATCCAAGCTGACATCAGTGTTATCAGGATCTTCACCTTCAGCTTCTTGACTCAGGGCCTGTCTTTGAAATTTTATGTCCTCTCCTTGAGAGTCGACTTGTTCAGCAGGCATTTGCCTTAAAGGGACAGAAATCCCTTTCACCCGTATCCCTTTCTCAAGGATTTTGGTGGCAAGCTGTTCCAAGTGCTTGTCTACATCAAACTTCTCCTCAACAGCTTGAGAGGATGATGACCTAGCTTCAGGTTTATTCATCGTGGTCGAGGGTTTAGGGTTACCTGACTTGGGAAGAGCACTAGAAATGAGTTCTTCGGAAGAACCCCTAGTTCGTACCTGCTCAGAGTTCTTGGAAGGGACAGACATCGTTCCTTTGTGACAGACTAGGGTTGGAGAAGAACTTTCTATTCTATTGAGATTTAGGGAGATGAAACGTTGCGATGAGAATGCTTTGGTAAGTCTTGATGTAGTATCAATATAGTAAGGCGCCTGATTTCGAATACTCTTTAAAGACCTATTACTAATTTTCTCCCTCCATACAGACTTTCCTTTTAAACAATTCACATCAGGACTCATTAACTCTGAGTCATAGTCTGATGTTATAACATCAACTTGAACATCATTAGTTGAATTTCCTTCAAGAGAAATCCACTGATAGCAGTTATCCTTGGTTCTGGTACCCTTCATAACAATCTGATTATGCTCATCAGAACCACACACTCATGCTTAGTGTAGTTTACCTTGTAACCTTCATCACACAACTGGCTTATGCTGATCAAGTTTGCACTTAAGCCACTGACAAACAGAACATTGTCAAGTTCAGGTCTACCATCACCTTGCACTTTCCCAACTCCTGCAACAACATCTTTTCCTCCATTTCCAAATATAACACCATGAGAGGGGCAAGGTTTAAGTTCAGCAAACATGGATCTACTTCCAGACATGTGTTTGGAACACCCACTGTCAAAATACCATGTTCCTTCTTCAAACTCTTTGTCAGCCAAGTGAGCCAACAAGCACTTCACCTTCTCCTTAGGTACCCATTGTTTAACAACTTTGGGCCTGTGCTCTCTCCATATGTTTTGAGGTTGAGGGTATCCATGCAGCTTGTAGCAAGAGTACTACATATGTCCAAACCTTCCACAATAATAGCATCTCACCCTTTCATCTCTGAATCGTCTGCCATGATGAGATTGCTTATGCTGCCATCCATAATGTAGTCTTCTCCTACCATAACTGCCCTGCCATCTATTATGCTGGTATCTTCTCCCATAGGACGGCTGAGAATGTTGTTTCCTTGATTGTCTCCCATGATGGTGTGGCTTTCTTCTTCCATAGATATAAGGAACAACATGGGTGTATCCATATCCATAACCATACCAGTTGTCCTGATGTTGAGACACCTGATGAGACATGTGCTGTTTAAACTGAGCAGCTTGCATGCTCTCGTGGTATTGTGGGGGCATATACTGACTAGCTCCTTGTGGCTGCTTTCTCTTCTGATAGGGACCAGTCTTCTTCTCAATCTTCTTAGGTTGTGAAACATCAGCTTTCTTAGGGGTAGAATCCTGCTTCTTTGGCTGATGTTGGGATGAAAGTTGTGACACTTCCTTCTTAGAACCTGAAGTGCTTTCTTCTGAAGTTCCCTTGTCCTCATCCACATACCCTATCCCAGCTTTGTCTCCAGCAGCTTTTTCTGACTGAAGGATCTTGTCAAGTGTGTCTGTACCACAGCTCAGCAACCTAACAGACTTGGTCATTTGATCAAGGTGAGCTCTAACTAGCACCACTTCATTCTCCAGATCCGTCTTTTCATTCTCTAGCTGAGCAATCTGTTGCTTGTGGCACTTGTTTTCTTGACAAATCTCAGCACTCTTTAAACACAGCTCTTGATAGGTAGATGTTAACTCCTCATAAGTTACTTCTCCATCACTAGAATCATCATCAGAAACCACAGCTCCTGTTAAAGCTCTCACATGCTTTGCTGACTCACTTTCACTTTCACTATCAGAGTCAGACCAGGAAACTGTCATGCATTTCTTCTGCTTTTTCAAGAAGGTGGGACATTCTTTCTTGACATGTCCATACCCTTCACACTCAAAGCACTGAACTCCTTTATCTTGGGTAGTTTTCTCTTCATCCTTCTTGCTGGTGTCAGAAGTCATGTTCTTGACATTAGGCCTGGAGTTATTATTCATTCTCTTGAATACTTTGGTGAACTGTCTTCCCAACATCACTATGGCCTGAGTTAGATCCTCCTGCGATTCAGAACTCTTTCCTTTTTCTTCTGCATCATTTGACACCAAGGCTATACTTTTTGGCTTTTTTTCTGGTTCTTCCTCATTCAACCCAAGCTCAAAAGTTTGAAGAGATCCAATAAGCCCATCTACTCTCATCTTGCTGATGTCTTGTGATTCTTCAATGGCCGTAACCTTCATCTTATACTTCTTAGGTAGAGACCTAAGGATCTTCCTCACAAGCTTTTCATCAGACATCTTCTCTCCAAGAGCACTAGATGCATTGGCCAACTCAAGAACACTCATGTGGAAATCATGAATAGTCTCATCTTTCTTCATCTTCGGGCTTTCAAATTTTGATGTTAAAATATGAAGTCTTGACATCTTGACTCTAGATGTTCCTTCATGAGTAGCCTGCAAGATATCCCATGCTTGCTTAGCAACTTCACAGGTATTGATTAACCTGAAGATATTCTTATCCACTCCATTGAATATGGCATTTAGAGCTTTGTAATTTCCAAGGGCAAGCTCATCTTCCTCCTTGGTCCACTCTTCTTCAGGCTTTGGCTTAGAAGTGCCTTCTTTATCTTTACCAGTATCATCCTTCTCACATACAACAGGTGCTTTCCACTCTTTAATAACAGCCTTCCAAGCCCTACTGTCCAAGGATTTTAAGAAGGTGGTCATCCTTGGCTTCCAATAGTCATAATTGGATCCATCCAAAATAGGGGGTCTGTTGACGAATCCTCCAACTTCTTTGTCCATTTTTTCACCAGAAAGTAACTTCCCTAGATCTCACCCAGAGACAGACAGGATGCCTGCTCTGATACCAATTGAAATTTTGGTATCAGACGTGTGATGTTAAGGTGTGATGTCACAACAACACACTCTGCACAATGGGCAACAATAACAGTAAAATAACACCAAGAATTGTTGACCCAGTTCGGTTACAACCAACCTACTCTGGGGGCTACCAAGCCAGGGATGGAATTCACTACTTGTAGATATAATTTACAGACTCAACAACCCGTTGACAATCTCCTAAAATTATACTCTACTAATGACTTCCTACCTAAGAAACCACTTAGGTATGAGAACACCACTCAATCCCTTACAAACTCTCAAAGAAACCACTTTGAGTACCCTTGATCTTACTTCACAGCTTCGATCAAGCAACCACTCTCTATTGCTTCACAGCTTCTAGAGAGGACAGAAACTCAACACCTATTCAAACCCTAAAATAGTGTAAATACAAGTACTCTAAACAAACTCTAGACACTAAGCCTCTAGCTCCTGATCTTCTGAATGTTTTCTGTATTTCTGTACTTTTTCCTTTGGTCTTGTGCGCTTTATATAGCTCCTTGAATTGGTCTTGGACTTGCTACAATATCTCCCAGATTTGTTATTTAAAACTGAATATCTAAAACAGATTTTCTCCTAAAATCTTTTTAAATCTTCAACCTTTTAAATCTCCTACAAATCTGCAACAGATCTCCTATGCAGCAGCAAATATCTATCCCAAGATATTCGCATCCAATGAGACAGCTTGCTCTCCACAATTCCAGCTAATACGCAACCCTAACAACATTACAACCTCCTGTTGTTAATTCTGCAGATCTGATGTTACAACATCACCTGTGTGACATCAGACATCCAACTTCAGCAATTAATTACTTAACACAACCCAGTGTTAAGACTTCAATGTTGCAACATCAACACCTTAACATCAACATTTAATATACTTTGTTTTACCAAAATTCCAGCCAATCCAAGAACTAACAGTAAGAAAGTGTGCAACCCATCCTTCTCATTCTTTGTGAATGCACATACCATTTTAATCAGCTCTCCATATTCCTTCTGAAAAGTGCTGAGAACGCCAGAACCAGCCATGTTTATCATCTTGTTCAATGAATCCAACTTAGGATCAGGGAATTTATATGACACATTGTTCTTCCTTTTAACCTCAACTTCTTGGCAACTCATGATTGGAATCAGACAATATGGTAGGTACCTGAAAATGACAAACATAACCTGTTATGATATGAGTATGCAAATGCAAAAGGCATGTGATCAGGTATCCAGGTGTTTGTGTCTGTGTTGAACTGTGTGCAATGTGTCTCTGCACTGAATCTGGCAATATATCTGAGATGAATACTCAAACCACTGTCATAGGATACACTGTCGGTAACAACCATAGAATCACAAGTAAGGTATGTAGGAGGCTGGGTTACCTGCAAACCTGTAAACATCCCACCCATACTCACATGTGGTTCCTAGAAAACAAGGCTCGCCAGCTTCGGAGGTTTGAGAAGTGATAACACATTCAGCCCGTAGGATACAATGCTATGCCAATCAAAGAGGTCGTCCACTGACTCACCTTAGAAAATAAAGGTCATCCTATGCAAGTTCCAAAGTGGGCCCTCAGGTGCGGGTGGGTTTGCCACAGAATGTGGTCTGCCACTGTCACCACTAAAGAGAGATATTTCCACTGAGGTCCTCATGATCGGTCACTAGAGTCGACAGCTCTCTAGATCGACATCCTGGAATACGCAAGATGTGTACGCCATGATGGGTCCCAAGATAGCCTCGTCTAGCTGTGAATTTCGTGATTACCCAACGCACACAGATGGCACGTAGGTCTCACTACTCTCCACTCTAAATCTAAGTGTATACTCGAGCCTGTGTACTGGGCTCCTCTCTCAGAAATCCCATCCCGCCAAACAGACAGAACAGTGCAATAAAGTATAATATACGAAATGTAAATGCTAACATGCTGTAAATATGGTACAAGTAATAAAATACAGTGAACAGCAAGTACAAGATAACAGTAAACACCCAATGAAAGAAAAGCAAACAAGCGCTAGGATTGACTCGCATAGGATGGACCAGCAATAGGTCAATCTGTCCCCAGCAGAGTCGCCAGCTGTCGCTCCCGGGATTTTCATCCTAGTACAAACGCGAAAGTGGCACTGAAACAGAGTCGCCAGCAATGTGTATTTATCCCAAGAGAGGGAAAGGAAACACCGCATAAACCTGAAGAGAAAGGAAAAGCATGGTCTTGCGACCAAGAGAACTGGGTTCGGGAGTCGGTTACGCGCGAGGAAGGTTTTAGCACCCCCACGCGTCCATCGTACCCGATGGGATCCACGCTTGCTTGTCTCGATCAAAGGGTGTAGGGAAAAGATACTGGAAAAGGAACTGCTAAAGGAACTGGAAAAGGGAAAGAGAAACAAATGTAGTGAAAATAAAAGAAGTGCTCGCATGGGGCCAACCCCACTGCCTACGTATCTCATCGGGAGCATGAGAATCAGAGCGACATAGTTCCCCTCACCTAGGGAAAGTTGTTTGTGTTTTTTAGTGGAATACGTCAACGTTCGCGTCCTGGCAGTTTAGGTATTGCAGCTCGCTGTAGGGAGACTTAGGCGTTACCTGTTTGCGGTAGAACGGAAATGACGCATCCTTAAGGAATGAGTGAATGAGATGAGGAAAGAATTCCCGAAGGAAAGACGTTATTGTTTGTTTTTGTCTTTTAAGAGTTTTCTCATTTGTTTGCATATGATAGTGTATCTAAATCTTAGTCATTGGAATGTGTACATCCTCACATTCCAAGATGGAATGAGTAAGAAAGCACACTAAGGGTGAAGAAGACCCTCACACTTAGCTCCAATTGTCAAGATTCAAACACACTAGCATACTTGTGTTTATTAAGTGTTTTTTGTTGATTATGAAATGAAGAAGTGTTTTATTATTTGTACCTTCAACAAGTATTGCACTTAAGTCTCTCATACAAGATCAAATCTTTAACACATTGACCCAAGATGGGCTATATGCTACACATTCTAAGATTATAAGAGAAGACCCCTTATAATCTTTTCTTTATATGAAAGGCCTAAATGCAATAAATGCCTACCTTTATTAGATATTTTGAATTTTCTTTGAGATGAGAAGAAGAGACTCAAGAGATAAGAAAGGTAAAATCTATGTGACCTAAGACTCAATCCTAATTGATTAGTTAAGGGAGTGATCCTAATGGTTTGTGAGGTTGCAAAACCTAAAGTCTAAAGAAGGAATGAGCTAAATAATTCACTTCTAAAGTAGAAGATGAATTGTAACTCAAAAGGGAAAGTAATGAGTTAATCAAAAAAAGCACATAAGTGCTTAACAAAACACAAATATTGAATTGTAAAAGATGAAAGGAAAGAAGTTTGAATGTGGATTCCTTATCCACACTCAATTCCAACTTACCAAAGCCCCTACATGGTTAGTAAACAAGGAAACATGCATAAGAAGTAAAAAGAAGTACTTAATACACAATAAAATTCAAAAGAGAAAGATAAAGAATCAAATCCTAATACCACAACCAGAATGTGCATCATATGGACAACAAGTGAATACCATCATACAAGTTCAAATGAATAAGCAACAATCATCATCCATAGCATTAGAACATGTTTTCATAAGAAAGGAAGATGAAAGATGGAAAGAAAGGAAAGGAATATGCATGAATGGAACATGTAATCCTAAAGTCAGAGATGAAACTAAATGAAAAATGAATTATAAACATCTCACAAGTATTCATGAATCCATCATCAAAACATTCAAGAAGTAATAGAAGAAGAGATGAAATGGAAGTTCAAAAAGAAAATGCAAACCATACATGCTAAGGATGCACAAAGTTCAAATTGAAATGAACATGTAAAAGTGACCTATAATGTGTGTCAATGACCTATAATGTCACATGAATAGCTCACAAAATATGCAAATGATCATACAAATATGCACAAAAGAATTCATGTAAACATGCACAAAAATTAGAATGATATGACATGTCATTATGCTTCAAATGTGATTCATAAAAAAAAAATCAAATGGACTTATGAAAATTATTCAAGCATGTTATTGGAATGCCTAAGTCATAAGTGAATCATACATCAAGATATCATGCCAAAATTCAAAGCAAAATGACTTCAAACAATGCAATTAGGTCAAGTTGAAACATCACACAAAGTAGTGCAAAGATGAGCATCAAAACATGTCATAAAATGACCTAAAAAAACAAACAAAAATCATCTAACATGCTTCAATGTATTAGTGAATCAATACAAAAAGAATCAAGTCAAAACAATTTATAATGAGCAAGAAAAAAATTCCATAAATTCATGTATCACATGTGGAATGCACATAAATGGAAATTCAAAGAAAATTGTGATACAGGGGCAAAAATGTCATGAAATCATGAAATAAAAATATCAAAAATTTCTTAAATGTTTTGAAAATTCTCATGAATTTTTCTAGAATTTTATGATGTTTTTTAGTAATTTTAAAAATTAAAAAGGAAACGTGCATAAAATGGAGAAAATAAAATGAAATGGAAATATAAGGGGGGGGGGGGGGGGGGGGGGGGGGTGCATAGCAATTATTCAGTTCACATTGGTTTGGGCTTTAAAACATAGGGTGCGAATAGAAATGATCCACTCCACATTCAAAGCATAATCCATACCAATTATCATGCACACTCAGTCAAACAAAAGTCAATTAATCATCACCCTTGGATCCAGTCAGGTCAACAAGCAAGTCAAAGTACACATAATCAATGCACGCACATGAAGGCATACACAACATACCATGCACTGCACCACACAAAGTTTAAAATTAAATCAGAATTGAGCACGTGAGATACATGTGCATTTTAATGTGCTGGCACGTCCTTAACCACACGATGATGAAAAATCAATGGCCACGATTAAAACATGATAAACCCTAGCATTAACAGTCACCGGCCGGATATGACCTCCGGTCACCTTCTCCGGTCATGCGCCACCGTCTGCAACTCCATAATTTTCCAGAATTTTGCAAATATGATACCAAAGCGAAGAGCAGCTCACGTAGATTAAGAATACACTCATAAAAACAACAAAATAAGCACACATAGCAAGAACAGAGGGGATGAATATGTGCCCTAACTTTTGGATCTAAGCCTCTACAAGGCCTATCAACTAGCCGGAGTAAGGAATGCTCCTAGTGAGCTCATATCAACAAGAAACAAGTGAAGATGAACAAAAAACGTGCAATCAAAGTTCAAGAACTCAAACCTGAAATTGATGAGGCTTTGAATACACAAGAATACCAGAGGAAAATGCTTCTTCCTTGAGCTTCACTTAGCCAAATAAAGGCTTAGCTGAAGTGGTTGATGATGATTCAGTGGAGAGAAATTGAAACCAAACTTCAAACCAGTTGCAATGTGGTGAAATTGAGAGAATCAGAGAGATTTGTGGAGAGAAATGAACAGAGTGAGCTTCGAAAATCAATGGTAATGGTGAGATTGAGAGAGAAGAAGAGAGAGTTTCTGAGTGAGAGTGTGAAAATGAGTGTTAGAAATGAATTTTGAGAGGGAGGTTTTCTTTTATAGTGAGCTCTAACCATGGTTAACATGAGTGAGTTAACTGAGTCATGGTGGTTTAGGTGAGTCATCCCTAACTAACTGAGTCAAGTTAGTTAGGGAGAGCAATGATATGGTGATGATAACTCATGGCAAGCTACGGTGGAAGTGAAAAGAAGTGAATGGCATGGTTGTTGTATCAGAAACTTGCTCAGCAAGTTGTTCTTTCCACTTTCATGCAAGGCACGTGCTATGGCAGTGTATGGGATGCTCATAGTGTGTTCAAATAAGGGAAAGAAATGTTTGATGGATGTCTGAACCAAGTTATGCAGCCAAGCCATCAATGCATCAGTGGAATATAGGGTGGTTTAGTGATGTTTTTCTCTCTACTCAATAGGTGGTTTGATGTGTTTTTGGATTCATTTGAAAGAGGAGATGTAATGCTACAAGTTTGGTTTGAAATTTGAGTTGAAATGATGCTTGGAAGAGGTTGGAAAGTGGATTGAAACACAAAGATATGGGAACTGGTTATGGGCGAGGAAATGAGGTTGGCTGGCAAGGCAAGCATGGCATGGACCTTCAGCATGATCACCCTAACTTGAGACCACTATTTCTACCTCATAGCTTGATCAAATCAAAATTTTCCCAACATGAACATTGAAGAAGGCATTACAAGGAACACTTTTGATGTTGACAAGTTTTGCACTTGAGGCCTTTAACCATAAGAAAAATAGGTGAACATTTGGCACACCATGTGTTTGTGAAAATGACACGCGCGTGACCTGAAAGTTGACCAAGCTGACTTGCATTTTGCCCAAGTTTTCCTCAACTTTGATCATCCATAACTCTCTCAATTCTTATCCAATGGAAATGTTCTACACATGGATGTGAAGCTTAAAACAAGATATTTTGTTGTGGCCGAGTGGAATTTTCATTTGATGCTTCAATTTTGAATGGCCTTGGTTCAAACTCTGATGCAAAATGGCCTAAAATTACTATTTTTGGCAACCCTACTTCTTCCAAAAATGGCAACTCTTCAAATTCTTGATTTTTCATGATCCCTTTGGAATTTCTTGATCAAATTTTGTACATTGGTCACATATAACATGAATTTCATGGATTTGGCCTCAAAAAGTCAAGAGTTGACTTTTTCCTCTGATTATTTGACTTAGCCCCAATTTTCCTGATTTTTTATCTTTCTTCCAATTGGACCACTTCTAAAACCACTTGAGATGCAATTTTCCACACACATACACTTAAGGACATGTAGAATACCATGACATCAAGTTTTGCCCAAAAAATCAAAGATAACCTGATTTAATTGGAAACCCTAGTTTTGGTACCCACCTCCTAGGAGAAAAGTGTGCAATCTTCAATTTTAAATTCCTCGGAGTATGTTGTGTATCCTCTTAAAGGATGATGAGATATGCCACTTGAGGGTGATTTTGAACCAATGAACCATCTCTTTTGAGGATTTTCCTTCAATTTTTTGGATCTCTTGCATAGTGAAAGATGTAGTGCTTCCATCTCCTATGGAATCTCACTTTTTTGAGGTTTTGGATGATCAATTGAGGTAGTATGAGACATGAAAGATGTCTTGGCTTGCCTTGAGTGAACTTGTTTGACCTTTTGTGCCTTGAATGATTTCTTGATTGTCCACCTTTTACCTGATCACATGCCTTGATGGTAAGAAGGATGATATGCTTCATTTTTCTATGTGACATATGCAATGCAATGCTAATGAGATGGATATGATATGATATATGATAATGTTATGCTATGATGCCAAAAGGGAGAGAAAATTTTGGGGTATTACACCTAGTTCTAGACGTAGTTGCCGGGGAAACTCGAAATATCTATACTATTATTACACATTTGATATGAGTTTATGAAAGAAGACTTATAGCGAAACAGCCCCACAATACAGTTATATGTATATGAAAGCGGTAAATGAAAGCAATAACCACTTACTCGGTTGTAGAGCTTCCATGCAGTTTGGTTAGTTGTTCAACACAGAAAGATTGAAAACAACAGTATATTTCAAAATCAAAGGAGAAAGTGCTTTGAAAAAGAAAGATTTAGGGCTTACAGCTCAAGGAGAGGCCCAGGGTTTTATCAGTGAGCGCACTGTTGTTTTGTACAGAGGGACTTATACAAGTGACTGAGGCCCAAAAAAATGTTTTCTGTACAAAGGGATGGGTCTTACACTCTCTCAAGAGGCCCAAACAGTTTTAAAGAAAAAGAGTGGGGCTTATAACACGAGGGTGGGCCCAATTGATTTTTCGTTTAAAAATGGCGATCGCGCCGAGGTTTTCTTTTAATGCAGAGGGACTTATACAATAAGTGACACACTTGTTGATACACAATCCAAGCTGGAGTCCTTCTCTTATCCTGGCTAAAACTACTCTTTCATCTAACAGCTATTAGTGGCAAGCCTCTGGATCCTATACATCCAAGCCAATGTCCCTCTCTTAGCATGAAAGACTCATAAGGAAAAAGTGGCATTGCTCTATACTGAGTTAAATCTTTCTTCCTTCATGACATCTCTCTTATAAAGGAAATTACGGCATTGCTGGATTTCTCATATCCCAGTTAAAGTAATTTCCCTTATAACCAATTTCTCAACATTTGTGATGAATAGGTGAGATATCTCCCTTTAGAGATGACAAATTCTCTCTCAGACACCCTTTTAGCTTCAATCTTGGGCTTTGAACAAGACATAAATGCTCAGTTAGCTTCAATCTTGGGCTTTAAACAAGACACCAAATATTTTCCTCCCATAGAAATAGGAGGAACTACGATTGTTCTGATTTCCCAAAATCTCTTTACGGGAATACGTAGGCATAAGATTGTGAAAAATTAGCGAGCACACAAATAAAAAACATTAGGTCCAGTACCTTCCCAAAATCAACAGAAAACCCAAAACTACAAAAACATTCTCTCAACACTCCCAAAGGAGAAACTTTCCCAATCCACAACAGATAAACACGAGAAAGCATTTTAAGTTAACAGAAATACATGCAAAAGAAGGTTCATATGGATTACTATAGATACACTGGGTGTTAACAGCTTCCCTTTGTATAACCAGACCCCGTTCCCCGATCTCTTAACATTTGTTAAAGAAAACATTTGTGTGCACTGTTAGTTTAAGATATCTTCCCCTTCCTTAACCAGCTTCATAGGATAAATACAGAAATAAAAAAGTAGCACCCAAACCACAATTCCCGCGGCAAGGTGGTCACGTCACCGACAAAAACCGCACGCTACAGAGAGGTCTGTTATTAGGGGAATCTTGGATGCCATTGTGGCGGATGCACAAGGAGCACTATTGTACCGTAGACATCGTCGGAGGACCGGGGGGTTAATGGTCGAGGAGAAAGATGAGGTATAAGAGAGGTTGTTAGGCACACTCAGTAGTTATCTGTTATTATTTGGTGTTGTATTATAGTTTGTACTTTATTTCTAACATTGTTACTACATTTTGGATCTCATGTTGTATGATATTTTACTATTATATTACTCTATTATTTTTTACACACGCAATACTAGTCTTTTATTAATTTGTACGTCAAATTTTTCATCTAAAAACAAGTACACAACTCATTATAAAAAAAACTTGTTCTGATACACTTCAGAGATTCTTATCTCCATACTCAGGTGCACTTCATTAACGAAGCACCAACAACTCCATTCGTCTCGCCGTATTACTCTTAACGTAACATTAATATAGACAACTTGATCAACTTCCTCATGCTATAAAGTATTACTCATCATCTACGGTAACCAACAACAATATTACCGCAACAACAACCAAATTATTATAATGCCAACTTAATAACATAATTTGACTAATAGCCACACAAATCATCATCAACCAACAACTTACAAGAACATCCTATTACAATCAGCGCTATTCACAAGAAAACACAACACTCTGGCACATCACGCTTCAGCTGCGCAACTCTGATCCTCCATCTTAATTCACCGTCCTTATTAGAGTTTCTATCAACTTATATGGTTCACAAGCTTCACCCAAGTTTCAGACTTTCTTTAGCATCCATCACTTTGAGCACCATTAAGATAGCAAGATAAGTCTATAACATCCAACACGATTCCGTCTACTAATAACAAGAGATTAAGGGTGATCAAGTCCTCAATTTGTCAATAGATATCCGACCATCATAATGGAGTATAACCATCATTGCTAACTGCAATAGTGTCATTTTCCAACTTGTACTTAATCCACTAAAAGCCCCATAATTCCACCATTTCCAAAAATCATCTGAACATGCCAACATCTACGTATTGTAGTTACATACTAATACACCATCACCAACACTTCCTATTCTTGGAATTATACTCTTCGCATTTCCAAGCATTCCAATAATTCCATCAGCTTCTACAACTCATATAATTACTCACTAATATTCCACAACAATCCGTCACTTACTCAGTGTTCCCTCGTCAGCATCTTACACAAAGCCACTTAAACAACAACTTTATAGTCCATCAACAACGCCGAATCTAACAACTTTCTAAATTCCATCTTATAACAATCATCCTTGTTACTTAATAGCTACCTCCAGAAACATCAGGAATTTGTACCATACTTGCAGGTCAACAACTGCCACACTGCTCCTCATCCTTCGAGGAGTAAACATCAACGATTTATGAACATTCTCTTCCTACAGACGCTCCAACTTGTTAAACAACCAAACCTTGAATCCATGTCAACAAGCTCCAACAATACTTGCACTGTCTCCTCAAGCGGTACATTGTATCAACAACTTACGACCGATACATGACCGAGAAGCACGGCTTCTCCCCCACTTAGCTTCAAACCAACTCCTGCAACAAACAACTAGAAAACAACAAGTACCGACAGTGTTGTACACACTTGTCGCGTACTGAGGGATAAACAACAATTAGACAACTCTGGCCGGACAGACCGACCTGCTCTGATACCACTATGTAACACCCCATTTTCTACCCAACATTTATTTTAAAATCAGAGTGCTAAAATTTTCAAACATAAAACAAATGAGATGTCACATTTTCAACTTAAACCACAAAATCTGGATTTCATTTAGCAATTGATACATAGCATTCGGAATACAACTTATAATTCATTCACAACTTTATTCAGTCATTACAACTTTTTAAACCATGATTGTTCAACCATTATCGTAATGGCAACAACTTAGAAATAATTCCCACAACATGAAATAACAACTATTCATCAACTTATAATAACAACAACATAAACTAAACATCCCCCCGAGTGCTACGTATCAGAGCATGACACCAACCCGAACTAACAGCCACTAAAGACTTCATAATAATCACTTCAACTTCCACAACTATCCTTGAGTACCTGCCCATTTCCCATGGTAGGGGAAATATCAGCAGAAGGGGTGAGATATCGAATAATATAAACAAAAGTATGATAATTAATATACTAGATTAGAATCATATAAATTGCACCGCTTCGTACAACTAACATACGACAACTATTAATAAACAACTTAATAACAACCATAACTTATAACCAGCAGCAACTCAAATCAGCACAACCTGTTAACAACAACAAATATTAAACCAACTAACAACATAATAACCAACACCAACTTAATCACAAAAGCAACTTATAACAACATCACTTATAACAATAACAACTTATAGCACCACAACAACAACTTATAACTTCAGCAACAACAACAACAACGACAACAACGTCTTAAACATACAAACCGAATGTGACTCAAACTATGCAAATGTATGTGGTACCATTTGGAGTAAACTCCCAACTTAAACATATGCCAGGTTATCGAGGCATTTTCAACTTAATCGGATGCCATCAAGGCCAACTTAAACAGGTGCCATCAAGCCCAACTTAATCAATGCAAATGTATGCATGCAACAATAACCACAACGTCACAACAACAACAACGCAATAACAACAACGAGAACAACAACTTAAACATGCACCACTTGCATCAACTTAATCCAACATTGGTCGTTCGACCTACAACTTAATCAACAACATATTCAACATCACATCACCAACATCACCACATCAACAACGTATTCAACATCAACATAAAACATTGGTCATAAGACCTACAACTTAACAGTGCCCATAAACCGGGACAATTCAACCTATTCAACTGTACCTGCAAATCAACTTAATCGACATAATTACCACAAAACAAACCAACCAAGAATACCTACTAATTTATATTAGTTATCCCGCCAATTTTCATTAAATTCCGGACAACTAATTTTCCGCTTAATTTGGCTAATCGGGACTGTTTTATAAATATTGTACTGCTACTTAAATGGTCTACTATTAAAGACACGTACCAATTCTTTAAATAAAAATATTCTATTACCTACTAAAAGCAACCAAAATAAGGTGGTTAGTACATGTATATTATTAATTATGATACTACTATTAAATCACTTAGTGGATTTTGTAGAGAAACCATAATATAAAACTAATATAATGTTTATCCAGTTGTACCTGCAAATCAACTTAATCGACATAATTACCACAAAATAATCCAACCACAATTATCTACTTGCATACACGAACTACCCCGTAAATTTTGGTTCGATTCCGAGCAACTAAATATACCGCTTAATTCTACCGGACGACTAAAATTCCTTCTGTTTTCAACTTCCAGCATCTTTTCAACAAAATAAATCAACCACAATGCCTACTAATTATTACGAACTACCTCGATAATTTTCGTTAAATTCCGGACAACTAATTTTTCCGCTTAATTTTGCTTATTCGACTGAATCGGTACTGTTTTACACTCTGCTATTTTATTTGTTATTCCGATACTAAAACCAGTCTGCCATATTCATATATATACTCTGCTACTAAATTATAACAAGCTATTTTATAATACTACTAAATAATTCTACTAGTCTATTATCCAAATATACAATATGCTTTCAAAAAACTAACACTTAATTATATATCAATTATGCTATTTTGACATCTATGCGCGACACCTACACCATATCTTGATATTGTTCTTAGTTTTTTATCATTAAACCATCTCTCCTCTTTCCACATCATAATATAAAGTAAACATATTTACTTGTATTAATAAATGGTGTCTATTATATAGGTGTCGTTTTCTCTTTTTTTTTTCTTCTTTATTTCAAAAGACTAGTCTACCTATTTAATATATATAGTAAACTAAAGGCACCACCTAATTCACTCACCCATTACACATACACCCACGTGGAAGTGAAGGGAACAAAGGTGGGAAAGACTAAGAAATAAGGGCGTCCGTCCCATAATATATATCTATTTTATTTGTTTATTTTCTAGCTTATCACTTAACAAAATCTACTACTATTTATAGGATATTGATAATTACTGCTACTTACCTGCACAGGCCAACACAGTCTGGTTTTTATAGAGATTCATTATCGAACAACTTAATTATTTATTCCTACTCACAATCAACATGGTAATAGAAATCAACACCACAACTACTTAATTCCAGAATTAGCAACACAACACCAATCGACAGCAACATACACAAGATTTATTCAGTGCAATTTCAACACATACGATAGAAATTATATAACCCCAATCCTACTTATCAACTATCATACTCCCGGTTATAAAATTCGAATCTCACCCTTACCTGGATTTAACGGTAGTTCGAATTTCCCGATCGAATTCCTTATTTCCGGTCGAACTCCGATTCGGCTTTCCGATCTGCAATTTCCTCTTCCGGCGGCTTAATCCATAAACCCTTGGTTTCTCCTCTTTCTCCCACGTACAACAACTTTTCTCTCTTCACAAACCCTTGTGTTTTTTATTTATTTTCTCTTTGTTCCAAATATTAATAATAATAATAATACTATTATTTGATTTAATGGGTCAACTAATCCACACCTCCACATTGCTACATACCACACCACAACTAACCCAAATAAATAATAATACTATTACTAATATTACTCCTTCAGCATAATCAACTTATTAATTTTTTGATTAACCAACTATTAATTCGACTTTAACTTAATAATTTCGATCGACATATCAATCCAATTAGCCTCTTAAAATAATACCGATAACACCCAATTACTCGATTAATTCTCAAACTTCGTCTAAATCCAATAATAAAATCCTTCGATAATTTAATTAACTAATTAATTAAATTCGGGGCGTTACACTTAACCTTGATCACTAACCACTGACTCACTGGTTTTATTTTCTTGTCATTTAATTCTTGCAATTTACTTTCTTGCCTTTTTATATTCTTGCAATTTAATTTTATGCTCATTATCCATCCATTTACTTTATGCATATTTTACCTTATGCCTTTTATCTTTTGTTATTTCTTATTGCCTTGTATAATTAAAAAGAACAAAAACATGATAAAATGAAAAGACAAAAAAGATATGATTCTCTACTTGTGACCTAAAAGGATGGACTCTCATGGACTTTGAATGACCTTAGCATCATGGAGTTTTGGACTTAATGTTTGACCCTAGAAAGAGGAAACTTGGACTTGGATTCTTATTTCCATTACTTAGCTTAGGACACTTTGCACACACATGGCTTTCTCTTGGGCTACGTTACAATGAGACCCCTTTATTTCTTGCACACATCCCTTGTATTTTTCATGTACCCTCTCCTCTTTTGATGTACTTTCTTTATCTATTGCTTTCCTCTAGTTTGGTTTTGCTTGCTAGTTTTCCTTAGGGACTAGGATCGACCTAACCATTTTATAAAACCCTTGATCCAACGTCAAGCAGTATTTTCTCAATAAAACCATTTATCCAACGTCAAATGGCATTTTCCCAAATAAACTTAAAAATATGTTAATATACGATTAGAATTGCATGCCACAATTCTTAAGTGGTAGAGAAGGAGTGAGAATGGAGCTTTCCTACACTTACTCTGAGTATTTTGGACACAATACGCCTAACTTGGTTGTTTGAAATATTCACCTCTACCCATAGTCTTTAGTGCAATTTGAATCAAGAACATTCTCTTCTTAAAACCCTAAAAACAACATCAACTCATCAAACTCTTTTTACGCCTTAGGGCATCATCCCGAAAACCTTTTTTCAAGGTAAAATCAACCATCACACACTTATTTTCTACTCCGAACTACGGAGCTCTGATTTCCTTATTGCACTATAAGGATACGTAGGCACAAAATTGCAAGATCTTGGCGAGCACGCTAATAAAAAAACCCTCAAATTTTCCCAATAGCAAGTAACCTTTAGATAAACACCACCCATTCGCGCTTAGACAACCAAGATGGTTTTTGTTGAGTACAATGGATGTAAGGGGTGTTAATACCTTTCCTTTGCATAACCAACTTCCGAACTCGAATTTGATTGCGAAACCATTTTTTCACTTTTTAGGGGGGTTTTATCGTTATTTTCCCTTTCTTTGGAATAAATAAAATTCGGTGGCGACTCTGTGCATTTTTTCGCGTAGCGACATTTATAGACTACTAAGATAACTTAGGCTACAAGATAACTTAACAATTGGGCTTACAAGCAAGGCCCAATTAGACATGCTAACTTAAACACAAAGCTAACATATTTCGACAGCATGCTTGAAGAGACTTCGACTACAACATGCACAACTCCTGTCAAACCATGAAACTACCCTTGTCGACACTATATTTCGATCCAAATACCATAAATCTCCACCTTGGAACAAACTCTACACTAACAAGGGAACAAACTAGTTTTCATCATGGAGCTTTATCAACCGCATACAGTAGAAAAACATGCTACTCGACAATGTCTTGGTAAACATATCAGCACCATTGTCATCTGTAACTCCCCGATTTGTTTAATTGCATTTATTTATTTCATTTATGTGAATTTTGTGAAATGTGTGAATTTATTGTATTTTACCTGCTAATTGAGTTAATTGGTTAATTTCTCTGATAGGTAAAATATTTGCAATAAATTATAATTTCTTTCCAACTTTTATTTCCCGAAATATATTTTATCGCTGTTTATGTTTTATTACATTTAGAGAGCGTTTGCGAGATATTTGAGCTGAGGGGTAAAATAGTCTTTTAGGGGTTTAGATATTTTATATAAATAGAAAGTGGAGAGAAAAAGAGAGAAAAGAAAGTGAAAGAAAAAGAAGAGAAAGAAAAGGAGAAGAAAGAAGGAGAGAAGAGGAAAAGAGGAAAAATCGACATAACTCCGTTTCGAGCGCGATTAATCGGGTAAGGGTGAGAAGTTTCAATTATATCTTGCTTGTGTATGTATATGTGTTGTTTGTGGTAATTGTTTTGGTTGTTTTACAACTTTTTCTCATTTGATAAATTGACGAACAATTGATAGAAATCGATGTTTCCACGGTCGGAAATCATTATAAGTCGCGTTGTATGATCCTTCTATGCATATGAACATTTGTTGATACTTGTTTTTGCTGTTGGAATTGATTTGGGGTGAAAATGGGATTTTTGGGGGTTTTGAACCGTGTAACCCGCAGCAGAAAATTCTGGGTCTGGTGCGATTCGCCAGGCGAATTAGGTCTCGTCACTCGTTCGCCAGGCGAAGTGCTGGCGAAGGGTGATTCGCCAGGAGAAATCGTAAGTCACCAGGCGAAATCGGGAAGGCAGAAATGTGTTAGCTTCTGTAACTTTTGGGCTTTTTCTAAAATTTGTGGTTCGCCACTAGGTCGCTAGGCGAAGTGCTGGCGAAGGGGTATTCGCCACGCGAAATCCTAAGTCGCCAGGCGAATCTGGCTGTTTCTCAATAAATTATTTTCTTTGAAAATTCATAACCTTTGATCCGTAACTCGGATCGAGGCGTTCTTGGTACCGTTGGAAAGCAAATAAAATGTTCTCTCTTATTAAAATGGTTTTGAGGTTGTTGGCCTATTTAATTATGTCGGGAATTTGGAAATATGTCGTTTGGTCGACTTTTACCGTCGTAACTGTGTGTATTTGATGTGTTATCGTACAATATGCTTTTGATATACATCGTATGACTAGTGTGCTGATATGTGATATGAATGCATGTGATTGAATGACGTGATGATGGTTGGTGGTCTTATAGAGAAATAAATGTGTTGTTTTGGGTTTGATTTCAATATAAGATAATGATGTGGTTGCGCGGTAAAATACATTGTTGGATTGAATATCAATGTATGTTGTTATGATGTGTTGTGGGTATCCTTTATGGTGTGAATTCCTTGTGGAAGTAATTGTGATTGCATGATTGTTGTGGTTTGTGATGAAATGCATTGTTTGAATTGGTTTCCAATGCATGAATATTGATGATGAGATAATTCATATTGTTGAATTGTGAATGTATGGAATTGATGAGTTGAAATATATATATAATATGGCTGCATATATGTGTGAAGATGCATTTGATTGTCATGAGTCATTGTATGCCAAGCATCATGATATGCATCTTGTGATGTTGTGTGCCCTAGTGGGTGTGAGCAACGAATCGATTCCAGAGGGAATCTGCTATAACATCGTGAGCCTTAAAAATAAGAGGACTAAAAGCGATCGGATCGGATCGTGCGCCTTAAAAATAAGAGGACCGAAAGCGATGGTTATAGACGATCGTGAGCCTTATAAAAAGAGGACCGAAAGCGATCGGATTGTGAACCTTATACAAAGAGGCCCGAAAGCAATCCATAAACGTCGTGAGCCTTAAAAAAATAAGAGGACCGAAAGCGACGGGGAACATCGTTTGCCCGACGGGGAGTTACACTAAGTAACAAGCGATGATTCCAGCAGAGTTCCTAAGTGAACTAGTGTTGAGAAATGATGGATGGATGATACTGCATATGTATTGCATAGAGTCGTGGTGTCGGTCTCTGTGCATTTGCATAAATCATGAATGGATTGATTATGTGTGGAAATTGTGAATTAATTGATTATGTGTTGCGATTTATGTTTGAATTGGTGAATTGATGTGCATATGTGATAAATGCATTGGTTGTGGATAATATGTCGTATGTGTAGATATGTGCTATGTGATGTGGTGGTGTGTTTCCATATGTTGTGACTTTGGTGTGCCTTATGTGCAAATATGTGATTATGTTAGATAATTGATATATGTTATGTATATGTGGCATGATATATGTGTTAATATGCGATGATGTGGTGAGAATAACTATGCATGTGAATTTTTATGTTTTGCATATTATTATGCAATCTTGACTTAGTTGTTATTTCTCACTCTTCTGTTGTGGTTTGTTGCTCTATGAGGCAATTGCAGATTGGTAGTCTTGGAGGCTTTTGTGAAGATTAGTTCTCCATTATTTTGTCGGTCTTGGTGTCTGCTCTGATACGTAGCACGGGAGTCGGGGAACGCTTTAGTTATATATGTATACATTTGTTGAATATGTTTTGTATTACATTTGTATGACTATTTTGGTGTTATAAAACAATTTAGTTTGTAAAACAAGTCGGTTATGGATCTTTTCGCTTTATTCCATAACTGACCTTTCCTTTTATATGGAAAAAGTATACATTCGTTCTGATGCCTAAGCTCAGACAAAATATCATCCAGTGAACTCTGGATGGCGACATAATCATACTCCTCCTGGGGCTGATGTGTACCTGCAAAAGGGTCCGTAGAAAAATGTGCAGTGTGTGAATGGGTGCTAGGACCAGGTGTATCAATAACACGAGAACGAATGTGGGTCTGTGGCATCATAAATCTCATAACATCATGGTAATGTTTCGCAGCTCTCTCTTGCTCAAGATCAGGGGCCTCGGTATCAAATATCCAGTTAGTGCTGATAGCACGTTAATGCGGTCGGAACAGGGTAATGTGACTCCTTTAACCTCTCTGTTGCCAATCATCAAGTGATATTTGCCATTAGGTAAATTCTTAATAAGGCGCATGGCATGGCAATGATAAATATCAGCAAAGAGAATGGGTAAAGGCTCAAGAGGCTCCAACTCAGTGTGTAATCCTAAAGCTAAGGCTATTGAGGTAATGATCCCTCTGACACAAATAGAACTGCCTACTCTACCGCTGGCAGACTAGAGGTGTGGCAAGCAAAAATGAAGTCAGGTTAACCTTGGTTTCGGAAAGTGCACAGTGGATGAAGAATAAATCTTTGGAATTCACATTTCCAGTGTTCTCCCGGCCAAAGATAGTGTTAGCTAAGATACGGTGGAAATACCTAATGGCGGGGTTGTGGATAGATGTAGCTTTGAGACCTTCCCATGTGTCGGAAGTCTTATCGGTGATTTGGTGCCAAAAGTCGAGAGCACTAGATTGCCATTCACTCTCTAAAGGTGCTTGCGTATCATACTCTGGACCACTAGGAAAACTAAAGATAATGCCTATTTGCTCAAAGGCCAGGGAGTAATCGGTGTTAAACATCCTAAACTCTACGGAACCATTAGTGCGAGACAGATCCATGGAAAGACGATAAGAACTTAAAATCTCGTATGTCAGCCTAATGTAAGTAGAATTACTCATATATCAGAATTGCGACATACCTAAGTTAGTAAGCATCCAATTGACGCTATCATAGAGACCCAAGGTCTAGATAGCATCAGTTTCTGGATACTGAGTTGCGACGACTGCCCTTTTTTGCAATTTGAGGAAGTTGGTGCGTTGGCTCTGACCAAGGAATCCTTCAGGAAAGGTAATGCCCATGTAGTCGATATCAAAAGTGACTCTTGGATGCATCTTAACAGAATAATGGTAGTGAAAGGGTTTGTGAGTGAGGATTTTGAGAGTGTGAGAGATGGTTGTGAGAAAAAATGAGAGAATGTTGATGAATTTATAGGAAAAAGGGTTGAATCTAAATGGTTGGTAGTTATGAGAGGTTAATGAGGGTAGTTGGAAGGGGTTTTGGAAGTTTAAAAAAGGTGATTTGAGTGGTTGTTCTAGGGAAAACGTGCAAGATTTGAATTCTGCGCAGGAAATTGCAGTTTCAAATCTAATGGCGAACACCATTAAGCACATGGCGAACGCCATGTGTTGTGAATGAAAAAGATTCAAAAATTTAAACTGATGGCGAACGCCATTAGCATAATGGAGAACGCCATTATACTAAAATGCGAATTTTTTCACTGCAAGTCCAGAATCAAAAGAAAAATCTTGTGGTTGTGTTTTTTTTTTGTTTTTATCCTACTGCTAGTGCGAAAATCAGGCACTTAAGGCCATCAGCATACAAAGAAAATTCTAAAATTGCTAAGTATAAATGACGCACAATTTACGGAAAGTGAAAATTTGCATTAAGGGAAAGAACCACAGTACAAACATAATTCTTTGTCGGCATACCGACACTACAACAACAGAATTAAAAGAACAGACAGTACAAGAATTTGAAATACTGATACGATGAAACAAATCCTAGTCTAAGAAAGCAGGGAAATGAGTACAATTGTGGAAGTATCCATTGTGACGCCTCATCTGAGGTTCAGCGGGACGCCGAAATGAATAAATAATTTGGAACAAATGATCGAATAGTTCATGCACCACATAAATGCAAAATTCTGCCTAGCCTTGGCAGTTTTCAGCAAAGCATATTGCCATTGTCATATCTCATGGCCCAAGTGGAATTTGGTGATGTTCTTGGCCATTTTGGAAAGCCCTCATATGATACAACAATTGTTTGATCATATTTGGTTTTGATACCTTTTGGATCCAAGTGAAAAATCCCCCTACATTTGGAAAAAAAAGTGAAGGCAGATTCTGACTTAGTGAAAATTTCACTAAGTGTTGGAAAAAAGTGACATTTTCACTTTTTGTGATTTTGATCATTACATAACTCAAAATCCATGATGAATTTGGAAGGAGGTCAGTTCTAAGCTTTTGTAGAGGGTAATGAGAGCTAAAAATATAGCTTTGGATGGGGAAAAATGGCCTTGTGGTTTAGGAGTTATGATCCTCCAAAGTTGGTACCCTTGCCACTTTGTTCATAACAGAAAATTTTCTAAGTTTTTCTCGTTACAAGCTATCCCACTTTTCTTGATTTTTCTTGATGAATGATGATTCAAATCATACATTAACATCATTTTAGGGTTAAAAAACCATTTTTGTGAAAAATCTCAAAAAGTCAAAGTTGACTTTTTGTCAGATGAATTCCAAACTGTGCGATCCTCTATGAAATCAAGTCCTTGACCTAAATCAAACTTGATGGATTGATTTCATAGGTGTTATATGGTGTATTGAATCATGTCCTAGGGTTTGGGAGCATGTCCTGGTCAAAAGTCAAAGCTACAGTTGACTTTTCTCGCGAAACCCTAATTGTGGTACTGATGAAATTGAGACTTGCTGCTCAAGCTTCCTGGATCAATCCATTGTTACAAATGGATCAATGTGGTATGTTGGAGACCCTCAAATCATGTCTTGAGGTCTTGGCTCATGATTTGTCCCAAAAGTCAACTTAGGGGTGAATTAGGTCAAGAAACCCTAATTCCTGATTTTTGATGTATGCATCCCCTGAGGTCAAATTGACTTGATGCTTGGGCTCATGAGGTTCCATGGAGTATTTTAGGATATGCTTTAAAGCATTGGCTCATGTCGAGAGGAAAATTTCCATCTGGAGGCCCTGGTCGACCAAACCCTAATTTGGTGACACTGGCGATCTTGAGGCTTGATCCACTTGGAAGGGAGCAGCCTTGTGCTTAATCCTTAAAGTGGGAGTCCTCTTGATCCATTGTAGATGTTTGGGAGGTTAGACAAGTTAAAGATCATGTCATTTCTTGATTGATTCTTTGTCTAAGAACTCTGAGAGGGCTTGAAACCCTAATTTTGACTATAGTAAGTGTTCACCCATCTTTGGGGAGACTGATGATGCAAGATGGTTCATCCATATTGTGATGATGATTTGCACAATGATGGGAAATCTTAGTGGTCAAAATTTGGGGTATGACACCAACCAAGAGTTGGGATAAAAACATAGACTACCAACCAAAAGTTGGGATTTAACAACTGGGCACCAACCAAAAGTTGGGATAACAAAGGGTACCAGCCAAGAGTTGGAATGAAGGATAAGATACCAACCAAGAGTTGGAATAAAAAAGAGTACTAACCAAGAGTTGGGATAAAAACAGAGACTACCAACCAAACGTTGGAATTCAACAACTGGGCACCAACCAAAAGTTGGGATAACAAAAGGTATTAACCAAGAGTTGGGATAACAAAAAGTATCAACCAAGAGTTGGGATAACAAAGAGTACCAACCAAGAGTTGGGATAACAAAGGGTACCAACCAAGAGTTGGAATAACAAAGAGTACCAACCAAGAGTTGGGATAACAAAGAGTACCAACCAAGAGTTGGAATGAAGGATAGGATACCAACCAAGAGTTGGAATAACAAAGAGTACCAACCAAGAGTTGGGATAAAAACAGAGACTACCAACCAAAAGTTGGGATTAAACAACTGGGAACCAACCAAAAGTTGGGATAACAAAGGGTATCAACCAAGAGTTGGAATGAAGGATAAGATACCAACCAAGAGTTGGAATAACAAAGAGTACCAACCAAGAGTTAGGATAAAAACAGAGACTACCAAGCAAAAGTTGGGATTCAACAACTGGGCACCAACCAAAAGTTGGGATAACAAAGAGTACCAACCAAGAGTTGGGATAACAAAGAGTACCAACCAAGAGTTGGGATAACAAAGGGTACCAACCTAGAGTTGGAATAACAAAGAGTACCAACCAAGAGTTGGGATAGCAACGAGTACCAACCAAGAGTTGGGATGAAGGATAGGATACCAACCAAGAGTTGGAATAACAGAGAGTACCAACCAAGAGTTGGGATAAAAACAGAGACTACCAACCAAAAGTTGGGATTCAACAACTGGGCACCAACCAAAAGTTGGGATTGAACCAGAGATATACAGGAAGTAGACCCCACGGACTTGCGACCTAAAGAGAAAATGAATCCGCTGGGGAAAAAAGAAGCCTGAACAGACGACTATGCCGGGAAATACCAGTAAGATGAACGAATCACTGGAAACTTCAACAGGGACCAAGTAAGATTGAATCTCCTGAAATACACCCCTTTCTATTAAGAAAACGCCTAGCAAAGACAACAACAAACCTGGCTTATACTTCAGATGCATATGTTTAAACTTTTCTATGGCGTAATGCTCCATACAAAATGGAAATGCTACGCGTTTGGGAGGATGCAGTGCAAATGATGGTTATACTATGCAAAAGGAACACTTCAGCAAAATAAATGCTGAAAATGAAGGCAACTCCATCGGGGACGACAAACTGAATTGTCCTTTGGGTCATAAACCCTGCTGAGGAAGTCACACTGAACGATCTTCCTGATCACAACCTCCACTGAAGATGAAACCCAAAGAGAACTTCCCCTCTGCTGGGGATTACCAATAACCCTCGCTGAAGATAAAACCCAAAACCTGATACTGAAAAGTGCCAATAACAATTGGACTTAGAACACGTTGGGGGATGTCAACTCTTGTTGATCAAACCTTTGTGAGAATTAACACCAAACTCTGCTTGGGGAGAAGAGTCAGTAATACCCAACCGACCGAGGATATCATTGAGCTTAACCCACTGCTAGAGAAATGACTTTATCCTGCCGAGGATAAAATATACCGTTGCCGACGAGCCTATACTTCCTGATTTGATGAGAGTAGTAGATACCAAGACTCTGTGGGGAAAATAAAACCTCTGCCCGGGAAAGATATCCAACAAGTTCCTGCTGAAGATGTAATATTGTCCATCCTGGGAAATCAACTTCTGAATGCTTACTGGGGAATAATAAACCAATTTGACCCGGGAAAGTAATCCTCTACACTCTTGTTAGAGAGAGTATGCTCTGCAGAGGATGATAAAAATTTCAATGCTAGGGAGAGAAACTCTACTGGGGAGAAACAATCCTGCTACCCTGCAAACACACAACAATAACAAAATGTTCTATATGCAAAATGGCCACCTCGGTTACCATCCACAATATCCATTGCTCAAGTAATTCCCATTGTTTTCCAATATGCTCCGCAAAGCCTAACGTTCACATGCAATGTTTATAAAAAATATCGGACGTTTTTGCAAACAAAACAGTAAAAGTAAAAACGGAAATGGAAAGCTTTTTGAGTGAAATAAATACTTTATTGAATGAATTAGCCTGTAAATAGGCATTTTACAATTGAAAGCAATTCCTGAAAAGAGGTAATTGCGCAAAAGTGAAAAGAAAATACACATGTTGGAAATGTGGGAACAGATATCCACCATGCTTCAATTCAACTATTACCCATATGCCTTGCTTATCCGTAGATGCTTTGACTTTCAAAGAGACTGACTGGACTGATTACCTTGCTTCAAAATTCCCAAGTATCAAAAGTGTTTACAGATCAAACGCAGACTGCAGCCTCTTGCTTTCAAATCCCTAACTTTTGCTTGGATTGCCCTTTCGAGTTTTCAATCCACCAGGATACCCATTTTTGCCAAAGTTGCCTTTTCAGGTTTTCAACTTTGCAGGTTTATTCTTTTCTTTTTTCTTTTATCCCTAATATTTTCCCGAACCTTCTCTTTTTATGGTTCGTCGGGATGCCCTTTTTTTTCCTGAACTTTTCTTTTAGTGTCCAGGGGGTCTCTTTTTATGCAAAGTATTTTTTGACTGTGTCTGCGTTCACATGGGATGTAAAATCTTCACCATCCATAGTAGAAAGTAATAAGGCTCCACCACAGAAAACCTTTCTTACTACATATGGCCCTTTGTAGTTTGGAGTCCACTTGCCCCTGTGATCTGTTTGAGGAGGAAGGATCCTTTTCAACACCAACTCGCCTGTTTGAAAACATCGAGGATGCACTTTCTGATCAAAGGCCTTTTTCATCCTGCTCTGATACAACCGGCCATGTGCAATGGCTGCCAATCTCTTCTCCTCAATAAGGTTCAGTTAATCCAACCTGGAACATACCCATTCGGCTTCATCAAGCTTTACATCTGCCTGAATTCTTAAAGAAGGAATCTCAACCTCTAATGCTATGACTGCTTTCATACCATACACCTGTGAGAAAGGAGTTACCCCGGTCGATGTGCACACCGAAGTACAATAACCGTGTAGAGCAAAAGGCAACATCTTATGCCAGTCTTTATACGTTACCACCATTTTCTGCACAATCTTCTCGATGTTCTTATTTGCCGCCTCAACAACACCATTCATCTTCGAACGATATGGAGAAGAATTGCGATGTTCAATCTTAAAGCTCTAGCATAACTCCTTCATCATCTTATTGTTCAAATTAGAACCATTATCAGTAATGATTCTCTCCAGGACCCCATAACGATAGATGATGTCCTTCTTTATAAATCGGGCTACCACTTGTCTGGTGACGTTGGCAAACGAGGCTGCTTGCACCCACTTCGTGAAGTAATCAATGGAAACCAAGATGAAACGATGTCCATTGGAAGCAGTCGGCTCAATCTTTCCAATCATGTCAATGCCCTACATGGAAAAGGGCCAAGGAGATGTCAATAAATTCATAGGAGTAGGCGGTACATGCACCTTATCAGCATAAATATGGCATTTATGGCATTTCCTGGCGTATTTGAAACAATCAGACTCCATAGTCATCCAGTAATACCCTGCCCTCAACAGTTTTCTAGCCATAGCATACCCATTGGCATGAGTACTGAAATAACCCTCGTGAACCTCTTCCATCAACAGGCATGCCTCGTGTTCATCGACACAACGCAGCAAGACCATGTCAAAGTTTCTCTTGTACAGTACATCGTCTTCATTCAGAAAGAAGTTGCCTGCTAACCTCCTCAGAGTTTTCTTATCCTTGGTAGATGCCCCAACTGGGTACTCTTGACTCTGGAGAAAACACTTAATGTCATAATACCAAGGTTTGCCATCTGATACCTCTTCAGCTGCAAACACAAAAGCTGGTCTGTCTAGACACATGATTTTGATCGATGGAACTTCATTCCACAAATTCACCTGATATATTGAAGCCAATGTTGCCAACGCATCTGCCATCTGATTTTTAACCCGAGGTACATGATGAAAGTCCACTCTATCAAAGAACGGTAATGATCGCGACTTTTCCTATTGGTCGGATTACTGCTGCAAGTATACAGCTTATCGCGTAGTTTTAAAAGATTGTCGAACCCACAGGGACTAATAATCAACCAAGAGTGATCGATTATTGGGGTGTAAAGCTAAGGCTAGATTTGGCAGTAAAAGAAAACTTGGTTTTTAACGGGATTTGAAAAACAACAATAAAGACGAGACCGGAGAATGATTTCCGTGCTCCTTGGGGACTCCGTAAAATTCGGGTGTTAACAAAGGTCTCAAAATGGATCTGAAGGATATACCAGTTTAAAGGCTCAATCTCACGCTCTCGCAGTATTAAACAAGCCATGCCTAATGACCCCAAGATTTTGCTCTCGCTCGCTCGGTAATTAAAAGGTGCGCTTTGAAAACTAACATAACCTAAATGAGGCCCTAAAGCACTCTCGCTCCATTTAGGCTCAATTTCCAATGCCTACTATCCGGCGATTACCTCAAACTCTCGCTCTATTGGACACGCCTTGGTGCATTTCTCACTCTCGTGACGAAACACTGTTAAACAGCCCCTCGCTCTCATGACAAGGCTGCCTAAATTCAGATTAGACACCAAAACCAGAATTTTGAAAACATTAAGTTAAACACAGATTGCTCTACAGAGTCCCGTCGGAACGACGGTCCTCAATCTACGGATTCATGCAAATTTACTCAGACATATTTAAACCTAATGCTAACATAGTAACATTGCTGAATTTTAGGGCAAACATTTTGATTAATTTGGATAAAGTTCAGACTTATGATTTATTGGTAAAACAAGTTGTATTGCATACAAGTACAATTAAATAATGCAGTGAAAATAAACAGAATGTAAATAACCTGAAATGCGAGGAAAATAAACAAAAAATAAATCTTCTATTAATTGCAATCGATCCAAGTATACATCAGCATCACAGAAAAGAAAATACAGCAGTTGTATCAATCCCTCGGTGTGAGTGATCGATACTTTGGAAAGTAATGTAAGTAGGTAGGCTAACAAAAATTCTACAGCTCTTCCGCGGGGTTCTTGGATCTCTCAAATGCAGACCTATGATGGTCTATTTATAGAAAAAGACTGGCTCCAAGTGCACAATTTTGAATTTTGAAAAGAACTTGCAAAACTGCCAAACTGCTGTCTGGAAACTGCTCCCGCGAACCAATGGCGGTCGCCGTAGGCCTAATGGCGGACGCCATTTGCTTAAAGCTTGATTTTCCCTCCTTTTTACAATGGCGAACGCCATTCATCTTGCACTGGGGAGATGGCAAGCACCATTCAGCTGGATGGGGCAGAAACTTGCAATTTTCTTCACTTTTCTTCTCTTTTAAGCTCGATTCTCATTCTTTTCTACTATGATGCTGATATGGGACCTGTAAATGGAAAATGAAAGAAAACATAAGTAAATGATGCATAAAACGACAACGACTCGATAAAAATACAATAAAACATGCACGAATTGAATCGAAATAAACGATACGAAATCGAGTCATCAGGTAACAACCTTCTGGCATAGTTATTGTAAGGCACCAAATTTGCCTGACGAGTCTCCCATTCTCCCTTGATCTGATTAATCACCAACGCAGAATCACCATACACATCAAGGTTCTCGATTCTCAAATCGATAGCTTCTTCTAACCCCATGATGCATGATTCATACTCTGTCTCGTTGTTGGTGCATATGAACGATAACCGGGCAGTGAAGGGTATATGAGAACCCCTTGGAGTTATAATGATTTCCCTAATTCCGTTACTATATGAATTAACAGCCCGATCAAAAACTAAGCTCCACTGAGATCCAACTTCAGGTCCTTCATCAGGCAAAGGCTCATCACAGTCTTTCATCTTCAGAAACATGATATGCTCATCCGGAAATTCAAACCTCATTGGTTGATAATCCTCGATCGGTTGTTGAGCAAGATATTCTGACAGAACACTTCCCTTAATAGCCTTCTGGGAAACATACTGAATATCGTATTATGTCAAAACCATTTGCCAACGGGCTATTCTCCCAGAAAGTGCTTGCTTCTCAAACACATACTTAATCGGATCCATCTTTGAAATCAATAGGTTGTGTGGTTTAACATATACTACCTCAAACGCTTAGCTGCCCAAGCAAGTGCACAACATGTCTTTTCCAGTATAGAGTACCTCGACTCACAATCAGTGAACTTTTTACTCAGGCAGTAGATGGCATGTTCTTTCCTACCAGACTCGTCATGTTGACCGAGCACACACCCCATTGAATTCTCAAGAACTGTAAAATACATAATCAACGGTCTTCTTGGTAGTGGCGACATGAGGATCGGAGGTTCCTACAAATATTCTTTTATTTTATCGAATTCCTTTTGACAATTTTCATTCCACCTGACCTCTTGATCTTTTCTCAGCAGTTTGAATATTGGTTCACACGTGGCTGTAAGATGAGAGATGAATCTAGCAATGTAGTTCAATCTCCCCTAAGAAACCACGAACCTCTTTTTCCGTTCTCGGTTCAAGCATTTCTTGTATGGCTTTTACTTTAGCAGGATCTACCTCGATACCCCTTTCACTAACAATAAATCCTAGCAATTTACCAGATCTATCACCGAAGCTGCACTTGTTCGGATTCAACCTTAGTCTGAACTTCATCAACCTTTCAAACAGCTTCTGTAAATTCACCAAATGTCCTTCCTCTGTTTGTGACTTCGCAATCATGTCATCAATATAGACTTCAATGTCTTTGTGAATCATATCATGAAAGAGGGTCACCATCGCCCGTTGATAGGTTGCCCCAACATTCTTCAATCCAAAGGGCATTACCAAGTAGTAGAAAGTTCCCCATGGTGTTATGAAAGTCATCTTCTCCATGTCCTCTAGGGCCATTTTGATTTGGTTATACCCAGAGAAGCCATCCATGAAGGAAAATACAGAATATTAAGCGGTGTTGTCCACTAACACGTCAATGTGGGGAAGTGGGAAATCGTCTTTTGGGCTTGCTCTGTTCAAGTCTCGATAATCGACACACGTCCTGACCTTTCCATCCTTCTTCAGTACAGGAACGATATTAGCAACCCACGGAGGATAATTTGTTATAGCAAGAAAACCAGCGTCTAACTGTTTCTGAACCTCTTCTTTGATTTTGACAGCCATGTCCGGTTTTGTTCTCCTTAATTTCTGCTTAACTGGAGTACAACCCTCTTTAAGTGGCAACCGGTGTACAACAATATCTGTGTCAAGCCTGGGCATGTCTTGGTAAGACCAGGCGAAGATATCCACATACTCTCGAAGTATTTCAACCAATCTACCTTTAACACTGTCTTCCAAGGCGGCCCCAATTCTTACCTCCTTTCTCATGTCCTCGGTGCCCAGATTAACAGTCTCAATGTCCTCCTGATAAGGTAAAATAATCCGCTCCTCCTGTTTCAGCAGTCTGGCTAGCTCTTCAGACAAGTCACAATCTTCGTGAGCCTCTTCTTCAGCCTGATAATTGGGATTGTTGAAGTCATATCGAGCCATAACTGAATCATTATCGATAGAATCTGAACAAATAGACCTGCATGATTGATGTTTTATGTTTATTATGAATGCAACAAACAAAAACACATTGCCATTTTACTTTGAATAAATGCAAAAAGTAAAAATAGAAAAAACAGGGATCAAAATATTTGAATGCGAAAACCGTCCTTTATTAATGATGAAATTGAAAACAAAACATCATGGCCCTACAGAAAGGAATCACTATGTCTTGGGCAGAATGTAGGACTTAACATATGCATAAAACAAAAACAATTACTCTTTGCTGGTAACTTGGACGACTTCCTCAGAAGACCAGTTGCACAACCTCTAACCAGGAATACAAGGACATATCCATTCATCCATATCACAGTCACTGTCATCTTCATCCCCGACTGCGTTGATCCCGTTGAAGAAAACTCCAGCACTTGTAAACTGAATCGGACCATTGTACCTTGGAGGCTCTTGAGACCGTTTAGGTGGCTTGTATCCCAAACCATATGTATCCTTCTTCATCGGCACGTCTATCACCTTACCCCATTTCTGGGAATTGCCAATTTCTACCACTGCACGCGCATCCTTGAATAAAGACATTGAATCTTCAGGCTCATTAACCTCCACTGGAGGCTCCTTAGGAATCTGGACAACTTTAAAAGCCTAACATAAAGTTTCATGTATTTCTCCCTCCACTTCTACATACTTAAATGTTGACAAGTGGCTCACCATTATATCCTCTTCGCCGCAAACTGTAACCACGTGACCTTCCACCATATATTTCAACTTTTGGTGCAATGTTATCGTCACTGTCCCAACGTCGTGGATCCAAGGGCGACCTAACAAACAACTATATGCAAGTTGGATATCCATGATGTAGAACGTAGTGTTGAAAAATTCTGGGCCAACCTTAATGGGTAACACGATCTCCCCAAACACGGACCTCTTCGACCCATCAAAAGATCGCACCACCAAATCACTTGGCGTGCAGATCAAACCTCGTGTATCCAGCTTCATTAGGGCTTTCTTCGGCAACACGTTCAATGAAGACCCTGTATCGACCAACACGTGAGACATCAAAGAACCTCTGCATTCCAAAGAGATATGCAAAGCATTATTGTGATTCCTCCCTGCCTGAGTCAAATCTAAATATGTGAAGCCCAAACCGTTTCCGATGTTTACATGCGCTACAACCCCTTACAACTGATTCACTGATATTTCCTGTGGTACATATGTTGCGTTCAAAACCTTTAACAAAGCATTCATGTGTGCTTCTGAGCACAGCAACAAAGACAAAATAGAAATTTTGGAAGGCATTTGATTCAGCTGGTCTACGATCTTGTAATCACGCTTTCTTATCAATCTCATGAATTTTTCTACATCTTCTGAAAAAGAGTTGTTAACCTACCTTGATACCGAATCATTCACAACTGGTCTTTGTACAGAATCATCAACTACTTGCTTTCCCTTTTCCTGGCTTGAACTACCCACTTGGTCATTAGATGGAGAAAAAACCCTACCACTCCTTGTGATAGCTCCAGCCTCAACAGTATTTTCGATTCCTGAACCCACAACGGACGACCCTACCAACTCCTGCTTCTTCCCATTACAGAACACCTCGTCCCCGTAATTCCACGGAACGACCTTGGTACTCTCATAAGGTACTGGTCTTGGGACAGTGATGATAACCGGTGCTAGCCTTGTTGGTACTGATATATTAATTATTTTATATGGAATGGATATCATGGCAATGCCATCCCCCCTCATCAACAACCTTCCTCTGACTGTTAACCCTGTCGAATTGCAAGTTCCCGTCATTGATCAACTTTTGGATACCTGACTTTAGCAAAGCACAAACCTCAGATTGTAGCAAACATTCTGGATAACCTTCTGCGCACCCGGGGAAGACTCCCCCTTTCAACAATCTTTCTTTAACCACCGACAAAGGAGTTTTCAGCTCATTCACATCAATTATCAGATCCAAAGGTTCCTCGTCTTCAATGGCATTGGTCCTTACCCCACCGTGATTGGGCATCGGGTTCTGGATTACATTCGGAGTATCGTTGGTGAAGTTAATGACTTTGGAATCAAGCAAATCTTGGACCTTGTGCTTGAATGCCTTACAGTTGTCAATATGATGCCCCGGTGCTCTAGATTGAAACTCGCAATGGCCATTGGCGCCATAACCGGGTGGTGGATTGCCGGTAAGAGGAGCCATAGTCCTTTTCTGAACCAACTCTAACTGTAACAAATGTTGTAACAATTGAGAGTAAGGCATGGGCGGCGCCTCAAAATGCCTATCAGCCACTCTCTGTCTATCTGGGTAATGACGGGGAGCCGATTTTTGTTGTTGAGGTACAGCTGGAATGGCTATGGTAGCAACCTGTCGGGTGTAATTCTGATAAGCTCTTCCCTTACCACGATAAGATGAAACATCACTTGCATCCCCTTCTTTACTCTTAGAATTCCCAGCGTAAGGTTTCTTACTTCCTCCAAATGAGGATCCATCATTAGTCAGTATCTTTCCATACTTAATTTCGCTCTCCACTCTTTCACCAGCTAGAACCAAATCAAAAAATCCCGCCGATAGACAACCTACCAACCTCTCGTAGTAAGGCCCCTGAAGCGTGGCTATGAACATATCAATCAATTCCCTCTCCACCATAGGAGGTTAAACCCTAGCAGCCAACTCACGCCACCTCTCGGCGTATTCCTTGAAGCTTTCGTTGTTCTTTTGTGAAAGGCTCTGTAATTGCATATGATTGGGAGCCATATCTGTATTATACTGATAGTGTCTAACAAATGCCTCAGCCAATTCATGGCAACTGCAGATACGACCCCTTTCAAGTTGCATGTACCATTCCAGGGATGCCCCAGCCAGACTATCCTGGAATAAATGCATTAACATCTTCTCGTCCTCCGAGTAGGCAGACATCTTCCTGTAATGGGCCCTAACGTGAGTCTTAGGGCATGTAGTTCCAGTATATTTTTCGAAGGTAGGAACCTTGAACTAATGAGGGACCTTCACACCAGGAACCAATCCCAAATCATCCATATCCAGACCAACGAGTTCTGACTCTCATAAGCCCTCATCCTATCCTAAATCATCTTAAATTTTCTTTCAGCATCAGATGGGTGGCCAACATCCCCACCTTGCATAGAAAAAACATCATCTTGCTGATCTTCCATCCAGTGATGGCCCCCTGCTCCATTCACTGCACACACATTATTACCACCTCCACCCATTTCAGGGATCTCCACAGCTGCTCCTCATCCCGGAGAAATAACAACAGTAAGAGTAGGAACACCTCCGCCCAGAGGAACAACATGAACACCACCATTACCACCTCCGCCCAAAGGAACAACATGAGTCAAAATACCTCCATGAATAATTCCTTCTTCATCAACCCGTGCTACCAAGGGCTGAACAAGAGTCCTCAGCTACTCTTGGCCTTGGGCTACGTTCTACATCATGTCCATGAACTAATTCATGCGGTTGCAGAATTCTTGGAGCTCAGCTTGAACTTGATCCATAACTTTTCATTGATTATTGCGAGTAGCGTAACGGTGAGTGCGAAATTCAGCAATCCTGCTACAAAACACCAGGAAGAGATAAGGAAACCAAACAGAAACACCTGTTATGCACATGAGTATGAAAATGCAAATGTAAATGACATGTTTGAGTATTTATAGGGCGATCAACCCCTTGATTCCAGTTTAAAAATAAGCATCAAGACGGAACGGAATACCAAAAATATCTACTCATATATTAGAAAGCCGAAGAATAGTCATCTGTCAATACATACAGTCCAAAAGAAAGATGTCTGAATACAATAATCAGGGATCCCAACCAACAAGCCTGGCGGTGATCAAATACAACAGAAAAGAAAAACTAAGGCATATCATCAAAGTTCACCATAGTCAGCCTTTTCCAATTTTCTCGCGCCTCACACCAAGCTTGCACCTCTTTGAAGAGCTTTCTCGTATCGGGATGCTTCTGCCTCTCGATCAATTCCTAAATAAGAATATCACGCTTGTGCGTGACTTCCTCAAAGTACTTATAGTGCGTCTCCCAAGCATCATCACCAAAAACATCCTCCAACTTAGGATCTTCACCTCTTGGCTTCTTCACTTCGGCTCGAATCTTAAGCTCTTTTATGGCTGATAAAGCTTCATTAAGCCGCTCTTCAATTGTCTGCCTCTGAAATATCTCTGTCCTGATTTCTTCCTCTTTCTTTCTAAGTTTCATCTTCAACCTCTCGATTTGATCTAGAAATTGGTCTTTCTTTTGCTTGTGAGTAGTCATTGTGGTGTCTCGATGACCATCGAACTTTTGAATTCTAACCAAGGCTCTAGTCAGCTCTTTCTTCTTGGACTTAAGCAAGCTATTAGTGTTTTTCAAATCTTGGCCTACCCGTTGCCTAAATATGATCTCTTCAGCTAACTCTTTCTCTTTCTTGGCCAGCAGTTTCATCTTCACCTTAGCAGTGTAGATAGCTTCGTTTCGATCATGCTCCAACTGACTGGTCTCTCTCTTTAATTCATCATTTTTTTTATGCAGATCTTCTTTCTCAACCCATAGCTTGTTATATTTTTCAAACTCAATCGTAGTGGGTTGTTAAATCATTAGAGGATACAGAGATGGCTCTATGGAAAAAGGCAGGATCTCCTCTTCTACTCTCTTCCGTACCCATTCTTCATATGGAGGAAAGGTTCTACAGTTGCTCTTTCCAAAAGAAGTTTTCCCCTTTTTATGAACATTTCTCCAAGCATTTACGGCTTTCTTCAGCAAATCTGGGTTAGCTTCCCCATTGAAAAATTGGGATTCTCGAATGTCCTTCTCTGTTGGTGGTTCTCTCAGGGCGTACCAGAATTGTCTGACAGCAAGAATAGGGTTGTAATTGATTCCCCATTTTCTTCCTATCAGAGGAACGTTCCAGAAACTTCCACAACTGATGATGATATCTTTGCCCAATAAATCACGATTGACCCATACCAGGTTATTTGCTCTTAGACCTATCAGCCTTTTAGACCATTCTAACGTCTCTCGAGTATCCACAAATTCCACAGACTTAGGAAGACGATCAGCAAACCACTTGTAGAAAATCGGTGCACAGCAAGAGATGTGCCCTCCTCTCCTCTTTTCATTCTTATAATGCAACGAGTGGTACAAATCACCAAGCAGGGTAGGTACCATATTTTTCATGATGAATATCCTGACAGCGTGCATATCCATAAAATTCACCTCGTTTGGGAATAAGACAATCCCATAAACACACAGGGCCAAGATTGCATTGAAGATTGTCCAGCTCCTAGCCTAGCATATATATTAGCTTGGCCAACTAGGAAATTCATATGAAACTCTTTACAACCTCTTTTACTAGCGACATTACTTTCCAACAGAGACTGACCCAAGTGCAGAGCAGCAGCAACCTTTTCTAGATTAGGAATTTCCTCAGAATAGTAGAAAAGTGCTTCCTTCTTGATAGGGACACCCAAAATAAGAGCGAACTCCTCCAACGTTGAAACCAGAATATAATCAGGAAATAAGAAACAGCGCAGTGGAGGGTCATAGAATTGCACTAGAGTGTGTATAGCCCTATACTCATAATCAGTGATAGTGTGGACAAAATTCAGAATCTTTCAATAGTCTTTCCTAAAGTCTGCTAAAACACCGGGATCTGACAAAGCCATTAACTTGAGAACAGAATCCAAAGTAGGTTTCGGGAACTTGTACACTATGATATTCTTCTTCTTTTCAGTACTCATCTCTGACAATCTTCGGGAACCAGAATCAAGGATAGGATGCAAACCCTGAAAATAAACAAACATGTTAGAATGCCAAAATGATGATGCAGATGAACACATGGGATCAAGGTATCCATAAGGCTCTGAACTGCTGTTGTACTATTGACTGAATAAGACCCAGATTCCACTCTGTACAGAATACCAGAAATCTAGAAATCCAGAATAACGGACCAATCAGAATACCAGGTTGAGAAGTTTGTACTGACAAAAAACCTGAAATTCGGATTGGCTAAAGGTCAAAGTATCCTGAAATTCGGATAGCCTCAATAAACAACACACATGGATCCATGATCTTAAATCAAAACAACCAACATACTACCATGTAATACACTCCATGGAGATCTCAAATACGCAAAAACATTTGAAAAACAACCACTAAAACTCAAGCAATTATGAATTAAAGTTTGCACACTTAAAATGGAACTTCATCAAAACACACAAATGAGTATTCAAATATTGCCTACCTTAAGGTAGGACTTCAGATACACCAAGCATGATCCCAAAATATGCCTAAAATGATAGATTCAAGATAAGGAAAGTTACTAATGGAGCAACTCCGTTGGTCCTTCAAACCTTGCTGGAGCTTCAAAAAAAGATTACCAATGAACTCCTGAGCCTTCACTGAGCAAGATAAAAGCAATGGATGGAAGAAATCCTCAAGGAAATGGTCAGTTCGAAGAGAGATAAAATGGAGCAAACTTGAACTGTTTTGATCTTCTCTTGCAGCAAAACCACCTCCTCTCTCATTTTAGGGTTTAAGTTCTTTATATAGGATATATCAGGAGTGGTTCTTGGGCCTGATATTGGGTGAGAAATTTGTTTGGGAATTTTGCCAAAAAACACACACATGTTGTGCATATGGGTCATGATGTATTACTACTCAATTGGGGTGGTTTGTTAAGTAAAATGAAAGTCATGAGGAATATATGAGGGATGTCACGTGGGATTACAAGCATGAGTGGTAATTCTACTCTTACAATTTCCATTCTTTGACAAAAATATGCATGATAGTACAAACATACACATGACATTGTTTGGCTCATTTAGGAAAATTAGTGAGGTCATGTGTGTGGTTTTGATGAGCAAAAGGTATGCTGCAAGAAGGGTGGTCACCATATGCCAAGCAATATGTCATACCATGCCTTGAAACCAAATTGAAACCCTCCACTTTGTGTGCACACAACTTGAAGCGGATGGCTCCATTTAGTGAGATATTGAGGTCAATGGAAAGTAGGAAGAACAAGGAGCAATTTCTATGTGGAAATTAACTTGAAACAAAACTTGAAACTATGTGAAAATCAACCATGAAGATGTGTCCATAAATCTGCCAATACAACATGAGAATAAACTAAGTTTTGAGCTCAACATGAACATGAAAACCTTGGACTTTAAGAAACCACAACTTGAGCAATATTGATCGAATTAGGTCATTCTTGTACTCTTTGGAAAGGTGGGATTACCCTCTACAATTTTCATTTGGACTTGAGTTCAAGATGAAGCTTGGAATTCCTTCAAAAATGAGTTAGAACATTGGTACACCAAACTGAATTTTAACACTTAGAAAAATTTCTAAGTGTTGAAACAAGAAAGTTTGAAATTATCAACTTCCAACAACCATAACTTGCTCAATAATGATCCAAATGAAGCATTCTTTACATGGTTGCTGTAGCGTGCGATTTTTGTCGGTGACACGACCACCTTATCGCCATTGGAATTTCCTCACTGCAATGGTAGGAATTGGGTGCTACTTTCTGATTTCTTATTTATCCTGTGAAGCTGGAAAGGAAAGGGAAGCTATCTAAAACTAACCTTGCTTGCAGATGTTTAACTGAACAAACGCTAAGGGAGATTGGGGAGTTTGGGGTCAGGTTATATAATGGGGAGTTGTCAGTTACCCATCCTATACATGGTTATCAATGGGTTGATTAGCATTAGGTTCTGCTTTTATACTTGATGGTGTTTGTCTGTAAATGGGAAAGTTTCTCCTTTGTGGGAATGTCTGAGAGAGAGTATTTTAGTTGTTTTCGGGTTTTTTTGATGTTTTTGGTAAGGTACTGGACCTAAGGTTTTTGTTTAGTGTGCTCGCTAAGATTTCACAATCTTATGCCTACGTATTCCCGTAAAGAGAAACAGGGAAATCAGAGCAATCGTAGTTCCTCCTATTCTATGGGAAGAAAAAGATGTTTTGGTGTCTTGTTCAAAGCCCAAGATTGAAGCTAAAAGGTTGTATTTGTGTCTTGTTCAAAGCCCAAGATTGAAGCTAAAAGGAGTATTTGTGTCTTGTTCAAAGCCCAAGATTGAAGCTAAAGGTTTGACTGAGAGAGAATTTGTTATCTCTAAAGGGAGATATCTCATCTGTTTATCACAATTGTTTAGGTAACTGATTTATAAAGGAGGATTACTTTAACTGGAATGCATGGAGTCCAACAATGCCATAATTTCCTTTATAGGGGATTTGTCCTGAAGGAGAAAACTTTAACTCAGTATAGAGCAATGCCATTTTTCCTCAGGAGTCTTTCATGCTAAGAGAGGGACATTGGCTTAGATGTAAATAATCCAGAGGCTTGCCACTTACAGCAATTAGATGGAAGAGAAAGTTTACCAGGATAAGAGAAGAACATACAGCTTGGATGTTTGAATCAACAAGTGTGATACTTACATCAGTTATCTGGAATTAGGGTTTTGTTTGATTGTTTGTTTTGACATGTGATTACATAGAGAAATATCTTCCTATAGAGAGATTTTTGATTTCCTCTGAGGGGATGTTGATTTTTGTGTGCCTTGATCAAAGCCCAAGGTTAAAGCTAAAAGATTGATTGATTCCACTAGGGATATCATTATACAAAGCCTAAGAGGAAGCTGATGGATTGACTCAACAAGAGAGTGTTTATCTGTCTTGTACAAAGCCTAAGGTTTAGGCTGAAAGAGAATTCACTCTTTTGGGGAAAAGTTTTATCTGTCTTGTACAAAGCCCAAGATCGAGGCTAAAGAGGTTGACTCTGTTTAGGGAATTTTTATATCTGTCTTGTACACAGCCCAAGATTTAGGCTAAAGAGGTTATGACCGACTCATCTGGAGAATATTTGTATGGTGTCTTATACAAAGCTCAAGATTGAGGCTAAAGATTTTCTGAGGAATGATCATTATACAAAGCCTAAGAGGAGGCTGGTTGGGGAATTTCTTATATGAAGCCTGAGAGGAGGCTAACTTCTGCTGAGGATAATTGAGATCTAGAGACAGGTCCAAATTGGGGAGTCAACTCTTGCGGGGAATTACAGAAGAGTTGAAATATCAGATGCCTTGAGGTTTTGATTCTGTTGGAGGTTTGTTAATGGTAAATTAACAGTAGTTGACCCTGACTGGGGAAATTTAAAATGAAAATTTGGTAATTGAGTTATGAAACCTGTGGAGGTTTTAACTCTGCTTTAGAGATTGATCAGGAGACCAGGATTTTTCCTGTTTTTAGGAAGTTTGAAAGTTTCTTTGAAATCCAAGGGGAGATGAGACTATCCAAGTCTACTGGTATGGAAAAGTTTATCTTTGTATGATGCCTAAGAGAAGGCTGATGTTTTAAGGGATGCGTATCAACCCTAAACTGGTATGAGGTTTTGACTTTAGAAGACTGCTCTAAGAAATGATGACTAGGTTCTGTCCTATACCTTTAAGAGGTCTTTGGGTCCTTGTACTAAGCCCAAGAGGAGGCATGAGAACTTCTAAGAAGCCTGAGGGTCCTTGTACAAAGCCCAAGAGGAGGTTGAGGATGCTTTTAGGAAGTCCGTGGGTCCAAACTTAAGAAGAGTTCATGAAAGGTTTCACCGGGAATTAATCCTTTCTTTAGTGAACAGTTCTAGGGTTTGAAGAAATTCAAGAGAAGTTTCACCGGGAATTAATCCTCTCTGGGGAAAGTGAATTTCTTTGACAATTTTCTAAATAGTGACAGTCTGAGAAAAGTTTCACCGGGAATAATGCCTTTCTCTGTTCCATATTGTATAAGCCCAAGAGGAGGCAAGACTGTATCTGGAAATTCCTATGGGGAACTAGTTTTGACTGTGTTGAAAGAGAGACCATTGGCTTTATCTAATCTTAGACCTAATTGTCGGGGAAAACTCTAAGCAAATATACAAGTATGTATACAGATGATATATATATATATATATATATATATATATATATATATATATATATATATATAGACAAGTATGTGAAAAGAGTGGAAGAGGACTTACAGGTGAGCAAGCTTCCAGCATTACAAACAAATATATATATACATAAGCATGTAAAAAGAAAGCTGATAAAAACTTACAGGCGAGCAAGCTTCCATTGTTACAACTGTATGGTTAGTTATTCAAGAAATTGAAGAAAGTTTTGATAACAACTATACATTTGAATTTAAATCACAAGGAAAGTTATTTTGAAAAGAAGTTTGGGGCTTATAACTTAAAGAAAAGCCCAGATGAACTCTTTTGAAAAGGGGACGATCGTGTCGTAGTTTTAAAATCAACTGAGAGACTTATACAATGACTGAGGCCCAAATTTATTGTATTTACAAAGAGGATTAGGTCTTACACTCTATTAGAGGCCCAATGTTTATTTTTATACAAAAGATGGGGCTTACAACTCAAGGAGAGGCCCAGATAAAAAATAGTGATCGTACCGTTATTTTGAAAATTGTACTGGGACTTATACAATGACTAAGACCCAAGTTATTTATGTACAAAGGGGGTTGGGTCTTACACTCTATTAGAGGCCCAAAAGTGTTTTAAAAGAAAAGAAATGGGACTTACAACACAAGGGTAGATCCAAATTGAAATTGTTTGAAAATGGCGACCGCGCCGAGATTTTTAAAATCGTACCGGGACTTATACAATGATTGAGGCCCAAAAAGGTTTTGTGTGACAAGGGATGGATCTTACACTCTATTAGAGGCCCAAAAGTATTTTGAAATTTAAAATCAAGAGGAAACCCAAATTTTAAATTAAAATGTCATTTTTCGAAGGAAATTTAAATAATAAATGATATAAAAATATCAAATATATTCAAAAACACATTGTATGCTTTGAAAAGTAGTTTGAAAAATCATGTTTAATCATATGAAAGTTTGAAATTCATTTGGAATGAAAATCAAAGTGAGAATTTCTTTTTTTTTTTAAATGTTTAAAACAATTAAAGTGAAATTAATTACAAAAATTCTAACTATATTAAATAACTAATATAAATTAGATTTTTTTGTAAAATAAAATACTTAAACATTTTTGTAATTTTCAAAGAAAGAACCAATCAAAAATGATAAAAAAAATGAGTGAGAAATTAATTTTTAAAGTTATTAAAAAGATGGTGAAAAAAATGGAAGAAAATGAGTGGTAAAAAATTAGGAATGGTCCCCTCAAGGGTTGAACTCACGCCCTTGGGGTGGAGAGTTTAAAATTCTACCATCTGAGCCATGTGCATGGGCTGAAAGAGGTTGGCATCAATGAATAATATGTGGCAAATCCTTTTGAAAATATTTTTAAAAAAAATATCAAAAGGTCTGGGGCGAGGGGGATTCGAACCCCAGACCTCTCGCTCACAATACACACACAAATACTAGTGTTTCCACTAAGGCGCAATGCCAATTCAAACATGATATGGCAAGTGTTAAATATATATCAAAATTAGTTGTTTTCCTGAAGAATGGCGCCATGGCCATCTTCTTCCTTGGGCAAGCTACGTGAAGCCTCCTATCTCACTCATTTCTCAACCATTTCACATGATCCAAATATGAAAATCGTGCGTTTTTAAACAAGGAATACAATGGCAATATTCAATTTTGTTTAAATTAAGTGAATCAAAATATAACAAGTTGAAATCAGATGAACCCTAAAATTTGCAAGAGCTTAATGAAATCCTATACACGAACTATAAACATCAATTGACTGAGGGTAAATGATCTACAAACATTCAGAAACATAATGGTAATTGGAAAATATGTTTATGATGCATGATTCATTGAGTTTGAAAGTTTGAGGCTTACCTCTGCAAGTGAGAATTGAATTCTGGTTTGGAGGTGTTACAGATGAGTTCCATTGACTTGGACAACTTCCTTGTACCTCAAGGAATGTGTTTGAATGCTTGGAGTTATTGAGAACCTTTTAGTTTGATCAGCTCGAATCCTTCTACAACAAGTTATGAGTTTTGTGCAAATAGAGTACCACTTAGTGATCTTGATGTTACAGATGTGATTTTAGTGCTTGGATCAACTACACATGATGTAAGTGAGATGTTTGCATCATTAGTTTTGACATAAATGCTCTAGTTTTGAAATTCATGATTCTCACTCTTGAGAATGTGAAAATTTGAAGTAAGAGCAAGAAGAGAAGGAAAACAAGTGTGGTATTGTTTTGGTGTAATCTAAATGAGGCAATGTGACCTCTATTTATAGGTGATCAAGTTTTGTTTTGGAGAAATAGTGAATGGTTCCAAAATCAGATCACATTCAATGGCTTTGGCCTGGTGGCATTTCTTCTCATGCAAGGCAAACTAGCTTCTCCAAAGAGCAGGGCTATGGTTTGACCAATTCCACATTTCTCAGATGTTTTAATTGTTTTTTAAGTGAGCATCTTGACTGAGAGGATCAACTTTGTTGAATGTGTACTTTTGCACATAAATGGACCTTTGAATTCAACATAATGTGACAAAATGCATTAACCTCCAAGTGACTCGTCTTGATCTCATGCTTGGTCTTTGCAGGTACATGATGATTCATCAGATTCTTATTGATTTGGGAAGATGAGAAACTTGGCAAGATGACAAGGCAGGAAAGGGAAATCGTGTGGTGCAAGCAAAAAATGAAAAATGGCTTGAAATTTGTCTTGAAGACAGTTGCAGCAGGGAAACTTTGGAGGGTTCTATCTCCTTGCTTAGATGGAGTTATGGAGAGCTCTTGTGCTTTTTGTGAAGCCCTTATATGATACAATACATGTATGATCATAGTTTGTCTTGAAACTATTTGGAAGACCTACAAATCAAGCTTTGGATCACTCAAAATGGTTGCCTAGATTAAGAGCTTATGTCATTGAAAGTTGGTACAAAAACCATCCAATTTTGGTAACTTAAAAAAATTTTCAATTTTTCAAGATTATCCCTTTTACAAGTTATCTTGATTTCTTGATCAATTCTTGTTCAAATGACATTATATGTCATATTTTATGAAAATATGAGTCATAAGGATCATTCTTGCCAAAAAAAGTCATGTTTTAACTTTTGGCTCCGGATCGGTTTGGCGCTTAAAACCCTGAAAACATGTGGCAAGTTCCACTAGTGATTTTCCTATCCGATTTGCAACCGGAAAAATTAGAGTCGGTGTATCCAACCAGGTTACAATCGCTTCCTTTAGAATACCAAAGCCCATATTGAGAAGTACCGTGAAGATACCTAAGAATACGCTTGGCGGCTTTTAGGTGAGATTCTTTAGGAGTCGATTGATAACAGGCACACATGCATACGCTAAACATGATATATGGCCTAGATGCGGTAAGATATAGAAGAGAACAAATCATACCTATATATTTCTTCACATCTACATCCTTACCATTTGATTACTTTTCCAAATAGCCATTTGTGTCCATAGGTGTATCGATAGACTTTGCATCTTCCATGCCAAAGAGCTTTAGTAATTCTTTGCAATACTTCGTTTGAGACACCAAATTACCCTCTTTCAATTGCTTGATTTGAAGCCCAAGGAAGTAATTTAACTCCCTCATGAGGCTCATCTCAAACTTTCCTTGCATAAGCTTAGAGAACTCTTCAACAAGTTGCATTTTAGTTTATCCAAATATAATATCATCAATGTAAAATTGAAGTAGAAAGCTGTGCTTCCCGTGGCGCTTAATGAATAAAGTAGTATCTGATTTTCCCCTTGAGTATACTTGGTCAATTAAAAATTTTCTTAGTCGCTCATACCAAGCCCTAGGGGATTGTTTGAGACCATACAAATCTCGTTTAAGCTTGTACACATTGTTTGGATACTCATGACTTTATGTTTGCTGATTATGAGAGTCACCTGGTACCAGAGGAGGTTCGGGTTGCCATAGCGCTGAATGACTGGAGCTAAGTTGACGGATACTTTAGGTGGTTCTTCAGGGTCTCACATCCGCACATGGTGCCGATTGCTCCAGGAGATGCATCGGGATAGCTCATTAGGAGATTCTAGAGGAGAAGCAGGCTCAGTTAGATCATACTGAGGATGCATTTCCTCGGTGTCATCGCATAGTGGAGATTGCGCAGACAGATATTAACGAGGGTATCTTCCTTGAGAGTGTCATACCCTAAATTTTGACCATAAGATTTCCCATCATTGTGCAAAATATCACCAAATATAGATGTACCTTTGTTCTGGACTGGACCAATGGCTAGAATTGGCCCAATCCGCCTCTGCTCCAGAGCGGCCCAAATTGCCTAAGCCCAATCCACAGAAGGGCAATAACGACATTTCTGCCCCTCCAACCGGGCAAGGAACGCAACGTCCTCCCCGGCTTTTATGCCCGTTACGCACAGCTTCCTCGCTGCCCGAACAGCAAGGGACAGGTGCCCGGAACTGCGGCTTTGCCCGACGCAACGGCTAGTTTCTGGCACCCTGCCCGGCATAACAGCTAGTTTGGGCAGTTACCTTTTCTTTGGGGAAAACGGTTATTCCGCCCCAAAAATAGGACCGTTGGCCACGCGCTGGGGGCTCTATATAAACCCTCTCGCTTGAGAGGGTCAGGGATCATTTTTTCACCCTAAGAATACACTTTGTATTTGCCCATTTTCTCTGACCTTTTCTTACTTGAGCGTCGGAGTGCCTTGCAGGTACGCCCCCTCCTCTCCTCATTCACAAGCCGAACACCTCGTACGCCTGACGACCAGCATCCAGCCGAGCACCTTGCCTTATGACGACCAGCTTACGTGGACCTGTTTGAATACCCCAGATCAACCTTCATGCCTCATCAATCCTCTCAAAGACTGTTTAGCATTCACCTCAACCAATAATTAGGGTTTTGAGCCCTCTCAGAGTACTCAGACAAAGGATCAATCAAGAATGAACATGATTCTAAACTTTTAAAACCTCTAAAACATCCATGAAGGATCAAGAGGACTCCTACATCAAGGATTAAGCATGAAAATGCAACATCTCAAGTTGATCAAGCCTCAAGATCATCAGTGTCACCAAATTAGGGTTTTGGTCGATCAAGGCCTCCAAAGGAAAATTTTCATCTGGGCATGAACTAATACTTCAAAACATGATTCAAGAAGCTCAAAGGGACCTCATGAACCCAATCATAAGTTCAAAATAGCCTCAGGGGATGCATTCATAAAAAATTAGGAATTAGGGTTTCTTGACCTAATTCACCCCTAAGTTGAATTTTTGAGCAATGCATGAGCCAAGCCCTCAAGAAATGTTTTGAAGACCTCAAATATCTTATATTGATCCTCTTACAAGTTCAAATGGACACAAAGAACTTGGTTCATGAGCAATATGATGATTCAAATTCATCTGGACCCCAAACTAGGGTTTCTGAGGAAAAGTCAACCATACCTTTGACTTTTGACCAAGACATAATCTCAAACCTTGGGAAGTGATTCAAGACACTCTAAAACACATATGGAATCCATCCATTAGGTTTGAATTAGGTCAAGGGCTTGACTTCATAGAGGATCACAAAGTTTGAAATTCATCTGATAAAAAGTCAACTGTGCCTAAAAATCAAGTTTGACTTTTTGAATTTCTTGACAAACATGGCTTCCCTAAGTCAAAAATAATGTTAACTTATGGTTTGGATCATCATCCATCAAGAAAAATCAATAAAAGTGGGGTTACTTGCAAAAGGGGCAACCAAAAGAAACTTGAATTTTTACTAAGTCATGAAAAAAACTGATTTCTACCCAACTTTGCAAGACCATAACTTGTGATCCAAGTAACATTTTTCTTTCATCCAAAGCTCAAATGAAATCTCTCATTACATACTTCAAGATTGTCAGCTACAACAGATTCCAAATCCCCATGGATTTTGAGTTATGGATTGATCAAAATCACAAAAAATGGAAAATGGACACTTTTTCAACACTTAGTGAAATTTTGGACAGAATCTGTTTTGTGTTTTCACCAACTTTGAGGCCATTTTTCATTATGATTCAAGACTAAATTTAAACATCAAAGTTGAAGTATGTTATAGGGGCTTTCCAAAAAGTACAAGAGCCTCCCATGATTCAACTTGAGCAAGGAGTTATAAGCCTCCAAAAATGGCATTTTTCACCCTGCCCATACAAAGGCATGAAAACATGACTTGGTTCCCATGATTTCTTAAGCCAATTTTGGACACTTGCATCATTTCATTTCTGTCTAAAATCAACATGAATGATGAAGAATCTGATCACAAAGCCTCACAAGTCAAGAAGCCTATCATTTAGGCATGTGATCTTTAAAGATGCAATTCCAAAACTTCAATTTTTGTTTCAAGGCATTCAAGAGATACATTGAGGTGGCATGGACTGAGTCATTGATCAATAAAGAAGTTAAGCCTTATCCCTGCAACAGAAGACTCACAACCTGCAAATTGACTCAAGTCAATGGCTAGAGGAGACTTTGGCTACATGACATATTCCAATGGATAATGGAGTGATCCAGCCCCCAATCACTATTACTCCCGAAACAAACTTGCTCTACTATAAATAAGGATCCTTTCTGATCAGTTTGAGTACACCAAAGCATAACAACTCATGCTTTTCTTCCTTTCACTCTCAAAAAACCAAAAAATGCTTCTTTAGCAAGTTGCATTCGAATTTTCAAATAGGGAGCAATTCCATCAAAACCAATCATTCTAACACGTCACATATGTCATATATAAGTGATCCATAACCTCAAAACACATCTGGAACACCAGAATCACTAAGTCACTATCCATTTGCTCAAGATTTTTGTCAAAGCTGCAGTTGAGGTGCCACAACAAGTTACATGTTATTTCAATCCATTCCAAGCTTCCAAACATCTTACATAAGGTCCATTGAAGCTGTCCAAATAATCATACAACATCTGTAACACCTCTAATACACAATTCAATTTCTTCTTGCAAGAGGTAAGCCTGAACTCTCAAACTCTATGATCCATGCATCATAAATGTGTTTTCAAGTTACAAACATGTTTATGCACTTATGTAGAGTATTTCCCCTCAATCAATTGCTTTGTAGCTATCGTGTATAGGATTTCATAGTGTTCTTGCAAAAATTAGGGTTCATGTGTTCATCACTTGATTTTTCACTCCACGCTTAATATAAATGCAATTAATTGGTACCATTGGAATCCTTGTTCAAAAACGAGTGAGGTTGATGTTTTAAAAAGTCAAAACCATTGAGTAATTAGAGAGAAAAGTAAGGTTTTGCAAATCAACCATGGCTCGGTCACGAGGAAGAAGAAGGTGACAGTTGGCGCCATAATTCAAATTTTTTGAATTTTTGAATTTTTGATTATTTTCTTAATTGATTTCAAAAATTAATTTCTCTTTCAATTTTAATCATTTTTATTGGGTTTTTTTTTAAATTCACAAAAATGTTAAAATATTATATTCTACAAAAAAAATCAAATTTATATTATTCATTTAATATAGTTTGAATTTTTGTAAAGAATTTTATTTTTATTGTTTTTAAACATTTTAAATGAAATTTTCCTCTTGATTTTTCAAATTCAAATGAATTTCACACTTTCATGTAAACATGACATGATTTTTCAAATTTTACAACTTGGTTTTAAATATATTTGATATTTTTTATCATTTTCTATTTAATTATCTTTGAAATTTTGTTTTTTTAATTAAAATTAGGGTTTTCTTAAATTTTGATTTTTTTCAAACTTCATTTGAAACACTTTTGGGCCTCTAATAGAGTGTAAAATCTATCCCCTTTGTAAATACACCATTTTGAGTGTCAGTCATTGTATAAGTCTCGATACAATTTTTAAAATAAACGGTGTGATCGCTGTTTTTCATCTGGGCATCTCCTTAAGCTATAAGCCCCAACTCTTGTATAAAAATAACATTTTTTGGGCCTCTAATAGAGTGTAAGACCCATTACTTTGTGTAAATATTTTTTGGGGCCTCAGTCATTGTATAAGTCCCTCTGTGGTTTTCAAAACCGCGGCGCAATCCTCGTCTTTTCAAATAAATCATCTGGGCCTCTCCTTGAGTATAAGCCCCATTATTCTTTTTTCACAAACACTTTTGGGCCTCTATTAGATGTAAGACCCAACCCCTCTTTGTACATAAACAATTTTGGGCTTGCGCTATAGTATAAGTCTCACAACGTCTTTTGGTATCGCAGTGCGATCACTATTTTCAAAATAAACTATCTGGGCCTCTCCTTGAGTATAAGCCCCAATCTTTTGTACATAAACTTTGTTTTTAAACAATAAACAAATTCCATGGGCCTCTCCTTGAGTTGTAATCCACATACCTCTGTTTTCAAAATCATCTGTTTGTTTTAAACTGGTACTAAGAGGAGCATTATTCTCGGTGAAACTGCTTTTAGACCACTTGGGCCTCTCTTTGAGTCATAATCCCCAATCACATATACAATATGAGGAGAAGGTCGTCGCCCACTCTGTCCGAGCCACTCGAAACCAAGAGGGTGCCCGGTCATTCAGAGCTAAAGAACCCTCGACATCCTGTCGAGGAGATAAAAGACGCGACGATCGGCCTCGCGATGCACGCGAGCAGAAGGGACCTTCTGGGCGGTTCCATGATTATACCCCCTCACTGCCTCGAGGGAGAAGATCTTGTCCGAATGTGCCAACTCAGAATTCAAGCAGGCGGGCGTCCGTTTCCCCAAACAGCTGCCGGCCAGGCCGGGTGAGACAAATCCAAGTATTGCCGCTTCCACAAGAGCCACGGCCATACGACGGAAGATTGCATCCACCTCAGAGATGCCATAGAAATCCTCATTCGCGACGGCCACCTGAAGCAGTTCGCGAAAAAGAAAGAAGCTCCCCAGCAAGAAACCCAGGAGAGCAAGAAGGCTGCAGAAGAGACTCCGCCCTCCGATGACACCAACGTACAGGTCGCTATGTCCATAACTCGACCAGAAGACTTCCGCATCTCTGATAGTCTGCCCGTCTCCATGTTCCTCGCTGATCACAGCCCGTGGGAGGCCTTCCCGTCAGCCATGGTCATCTCTGGTGGTGGATTCAACAAAATCACGGTCGGTTCAGTCAAGAAGAGATTCGACCAACTGATCAGCAAAATCTCCAATGAAGTCACCACGCTGGACACCACTCACAAAGGATCCGCTCATATTTCCTTCTACAAGGAGGAGCTCCTCGGCGGGGCACCGAACTCGAGCATCCCGCTGCTTATCCGGGCAAGGATGGCGAACTTCGACGTTCGCAGAATACTCGTGGACCAGGGCAGTTCAGTTGATATAATGTACAACCACCTGTTCGAAACGCTGCAGTTGGACGACTCTCACCTTACTCCATACGTTGGATCCGACCTGCAGGGATTCAATGGAGCAGTGACAAGGCCTCGAGGTTACGTAGAGCTCATCGTAACCTTCGGTTCAGGAAAGACAACCCGAGCAATTAAAGTACAGTTTCTAGTAATTGAATGCCCGTCACTATACCAGTGCATTTTTGGAAGGCCAACCCTGGCAGAGTTGATCGCAGTACCTTCCACCGTACATCTCAAGATGAAGTACTACACTTCTGAAGGGATGGTTGCCACCCTCCACGGCGATATCGAAGCTGCCCGTCGGTGCTTTGAAGCAACATCAAAAGGACTAAGCACCATCTCAGCGAGACCGAGGACTTCTGGTCGTCCCCCTCTGCCCAGCAGTTCCGAGCAGCCAAAACCGCTCCCCCAGGTCGAATCTATCGACTTGGACAGCCGTTTTAGTGAGGAAGGTCACGCCAAAGACCCAACGACTTCGAGCATCCAGTCCAACAATAGCGGCCATCTCCTACGCCCTGTCCCAGATGGTAACTTCGAGATCATTCCGTTCGGAGAAGACCCCCAACGGGGAGTGAAGATCGGAGCAGACCTCCCCGACCTGGCCAAGAGACAACTAAAAGCGTGCCTCCGGGAGAACGCAGACGTGTTCGCATGGAGCGCTGCTGAGATGCCAAGATTGGACCCCTCCGTCGCTTGCCACCAGCTTACAATTGATCCGGCCATCAAAGCTGTTGCCCAGCGCAGAAGGAAACAGTCCCCAGAGAAGATGGAAGTCGCGGAGAAAGCTGTCAAGGACCTTCTAGAAGCTAGGTTTATTTCTGAGGCCAAATACACTACATGGCTCTCAAATGTTGTACTTGTAAGAAAAAATAATGGCAAATGGAGGATGTGCGTTGATTATACCGATGTTAATAAGGCCTGTCCGAAGGACGCCTACCCCCTCCCCAATATAGATAAGCTCGTAGATAACTCAGCAGGTTTTAAACTTTTATCGTTCCTCGACGCCTACTCGGGCTACAACCAAATCCCAATGGCCGCGAGCGATAAAACTTACACGGCCTTCATGACCGAATCGGGCAACTATTACTACAACGTAATGCCCTTTGGACTGAAGAACGTCAGCGCTACGTACTAACGAATGATGAACAAAGTCTTTCGAGGACAAATAGGCGACATGCTCGAGGTATACATGGATGACATGATCGTCAAGTCCCACGAGGAACTAGATCATGTCGCCCATCTTCGCAAAATTTTCGAGCAAGCAAGAAAGTATCAAATGCGTTTTAACCCAGAGAAGTGCACATTCGGTGTACGGGCAGGTAAATTCCTTGGATTTTACCTAACGGAACGAGGAATAGAAGCTAGCCCCGACAAATGTCGGGCATTCTCTGAGTTCCCAATGCCCACGTCTAAGAAGAACATCCAGTCCCTCAACGGGGTACTTACCTCGTTGTCCCGCTTCGTCGCAAAGTCCGCCCAACACGCCCTTTCTTTCTTCAAGCTCTTGCGAAAAGAAGCAGCGTTTAAATGGACCGAAGAATGCGAAGCATCCCTCCTTCACTTGAAGCAAGCTCTGTCGAAACCGCCCGTATTATCATGGCCAGATACTGGGGAAGTCTTGTTCCTATACCTCGCCGTCACTGCCGAGGCCGTTAGCGCCGTTCTCATTCGCGAGAATCCTGGCGGGCAAAAGCCAGTATACTTCACGAGCAAAGCGTTGCAGGACGCGGAGTTGCGATATCAGCAGATAGAGAAGGTGGCATTGGCCCTCGTCAACACTGCCAGACGACTGAGACACTATTTCTTAGCCCACACGATCATGGTAAGGACGGATCAGCCCATTAAACAGTTACTGGGACGACCAAACATGGTCGGGCGAATGCTCAAATGGTCACTAGAACTGTCCGAATTCGACATCCAGTAAGCAGAAAAGCTCTTAAAGCTCAGGTCCTGGCCGATTTCGTAGTGGAAGTGACCTTCTCAGACTCCTCGTCCCACATAGCAAACAGATGGACCATCTACGTGGACGGAGCATCCAGCTCGAGCGGCAGCGGGGCAGGAGTAATTCTAGAGAACGACGAAGGGACCATAGTCGAGGCTTCTCTCACATTGTCCTTTCCCACGTCGAACAACCAGGCCGAGTATGAAGCCTTCCTCGCCGGGTTGCGCCTAGCCGAAGACCTAGGGGCTGAAGAAATCGTCATCTGCACGGACTCTCAGCTCGTAGCCCACCAGATATCCGAGGAGTATCAGGCCAAAAATGACAGTCTTTCTGAGTACCTCACCCTAGTCAAGGAAAAAATGTCGAAGTTTAGAACGGTAGAAGTAAGACATGTTCCACGCGAACACAATGTGCGAGCAGACGTCTTGTCCAAACTAGCAAGCACTAAGAGGAAAGGCGGAAACAGGTAGTCATCCAAGAGATACTTCCCCGGTCCAGCATCGATAAGGGATCCTCGACCCTACACGTGCACGCGATCGGGGACAGCGATTGCTGGATGACGCTTGTGTACAATTACCTCACCAGGGACGAACTTCCGGATGACCCCAAGGAAGCCAGCACCACCAAATGAAGAGCTTGCTCGTACGTCATCCTCGAAAACAAACTCTACCGACAGGGCTTCTCCATCCCACTACTCAAGTGCATAGAGGAGGAGATTGTCCCCTACGTTTTACGAGAAATCCATGAAGGCATTAATGCCCAGCACTTGGGAAGAAGGTCCCTTGCCCGCAAGGCCCTCCGGGCAGGGTATTATTGGCCAACCATGCAACAAGACACCAAGGAGCACGTGAAGAAATGCGACAAATGCCAACGGCACGAGGATATGCACCTAGCTCCACCTAACGAACTGAAGAGCTTGACCTCCCCGTGGTCATTCGCCTGGTGGGGCCTAGACATCCTAGGACCCTTCGTGACGGGGTCCAGCCAAAACAAATACCTGATAGTGGGCATAGATTATTTCACAAAATGGATAGAAGCAGAGGCCTTAGCAAAGATAACAACACTTAACATTCTGCGCTTTTACAAGCGGAATATCCTTGCCCGTTTTGGGATTCCCCAAGCAATCGTCACGGACAATGGAACACAATTCACGGACAAGAAGTTCCAAGACTTTGTCGCCCATCTCGGAACAAAGCAACACTTCGCTTCTGTGGAGCATCCCCAGACCAACGGGCAGGCAGAAGCGGCCAACCGCGTCATTCTTTGTGGCCTCAAGCGAAGACTGGATGAAACGAAGAAAGCCTGGGTCGAGGAGCTCCACAGCGTCTTATGGGCATACCGCACTACTCACCAGTCCACCACCGGGGAAACACCTTTTCGCCTAGCATATGGTACGGAGGCTATTCTACCCATTGAAATCCACGTACCGTCCAGGAGGACCGAATCACCTCTAGACAAGGAAATAAATAATGAAGCAATAAGAGAGGAGCTCGACCTTGTCGAGGAAATTCGAACAGGAGCAGCCCTTCGCGAAGCATCTCTTAAGCAAAAAATAGCAATCAGGCATAACGCCAAAGTCTTACGACGAGAGTTTAATGTGGGCAGCCTTGTCCTACGAAGAAACCACAAGGACTCTCGCGAAGGCAAACTAGCAGCCAACTGGGAAGGACCATACAGAGTCCGCGCCAAAACGGGAAATGGTGTGTACTTCCTCGAAACCCTTAACGGGGATGTGCTCCCTCGACCATGGAACGCTGAGAAACTTAAGCAATACTACAGCTGAAGTAAACAAATGCTTCCTCGCATCAAAGGACCGCCTAACGGTCAACGTGCTCGTCCAGGTACAAACGACGCACGCGTACAAAGCAGAATCCCGCTCAAATAAATGAGCCGGAACTCTGCTCGTCGGCGGTCCTCAACCGAGCACCGCCTTCGCCCTAGTACCATGATTGGCAGAACCCCAGCTCGCGGTGGGACGTTCACGCCGCGACCTCAGGCCTCGATCGTGACCTGAGATCCGCAACCTCGCCAGGACCTTCCCCGGCTATTCGACCAGTTCTCTGCACTGGCGAATTCACGCCCAACGAGCTATCTTTCAAAAGAAAGCTCCACTAACAGACACACCCTCCGACGGGCAGTCACACATGCACAAATAATGTAAAGTACAACAAAATTGTATAAATAACATTAACCGAGCATTAAATAAAAAGGACACAAGGGCCAAAAATATGTGCGTATTACATAAAAAAAAGGGGCTACGCCCCCCCCCCCCCCAAAATCGAATAAAATTACAAAGAAATCTACGGCAGGCAGGCCGGACAAAATACAACAGCACCAGAACACCAAAACTCCTCATTCTTCGGCATGCTCGGTGGACGCGGGCACAGGTCCCTGCTCCTCCACGGGCTGGTCCTCGGTCTGAACTTCGGGGGTATCAAGAACAAGGCCTGCGTGCAAGATGATGCGACCATCCTCCACTCGCGCAAGGTAGTGGATACCCTCAATCGAAAGCTCAAGCCCGGGGTTCATCACCCGCAACTGCGCCACGACACTCTCGAAGGACTCCACTGCCACGGCGATACCGTCATCCTCGGCCTGAAGAATGCTGGCGACCAGCTCAGCCCTAGTTTTCAACACTCTTATCTCATCTGGCTCATCAGCACCCGGGGCACTGGCCGCCATCAGCTCTTGATTCAAATCCTCGGCATCCTTTTTCTCTGCCTTCAGTTTAGTGACCTCCTCTTTCAGCTTGGTCGTCTCCTCTTCGGCCTTCTTCCTGGCCTCACGGGCACCCTTGACCTCCTCCTTCAAGGCCGTCTCAGAAGCCCGGACAGCAGTAAGTTCAGCCTCGAGCGCAGTGTCCCCTTCCGCATAAAGAACCGCCATCTCCAGCATCCTCACAAGGGCAGAAGCATCCTGGGCCACCAACGCCCTCTTGCTCGCCCTTCCCATACCCTCCAAGCTAAGAGACTCTGCCCGAGGAACGACCAGGGTGTTGCCCTCAAAAAATCTCCTGTCAAGGATACACGGGGGGAGCTCAAATTTTCCCTTCTCAGGCGCCCGAGTCAGGTCCACATCATCTAACGTCCGTGGCCGCTTCGCCCGCCCGGTCAAAGGCAATAGAGAGTCCCGTGGACCAGGAGAGGGCATAGAAGAAGTCCCCGGAGCAGTTTGAACGAGGGAAAGAGCACGAGTACCAGCAGCAGTCCGGGTCTTGGGGGGAGCCGCTCCAGCCTTGCCCCTCTCCATGGTGTTCCTCACCACACAATCACGAGCTTGAGGCATCTCACCTGCACGAATGAAAACAAGCATGTTAGTTACGGGGAAAGGAAATAACACAAACAAATTCTAAGTAACTATGACTACCGAGCAGCTTCTCAGCATCCGCGGGAGTCTTGCACTCCAGCAGTGCCTTCACGTTGATAAACTTGCGCTCAACCCTCTGGCTACCATCCTCCTCGAAGATAGGGTTACCCTTGCTCGTCCAGCAGCTCGCGAGCTGGAAGGAGTTGACCCACTTCACCAGCGTCTCATAAGACACGGCATCCTGCCCGCGTAGCGCGCTCGGCTCGAAGACGTAGGCACTAGGCTTCTTTGAGAAGTGGTCGGGTGTCCAGCGGATCGGGAACTTGTACAACCTCTCCCCGATATACTTCCCCTCCTCGTTGAGCAACTCCTCTCCGTTCTCATCCACCTATATCTCCCAGACATACGTACTGTCCTGGGCAGCTTCAGACACTGGCTCAACGATGAAGTACCGTCCCTTGAAAGTTCGGATTGACTCCGAGAACGACTTGAACAACTTCTTGGGCAGCTTCAAGGAAACCCATTTGTACTTCTTCTCTGCCAGCTGCCGTTGAAGATGGAAAATAGCAAAAAACAGAGGGAGGGTAGTTCCCAGATTGAGATGCTCGCACACCAACTCAAATGCCTGTATAAAGGCCAGCAAATTGGGGTGGAGTTACGAGGGCGCCAGCTTGAGATGCTCAAATACCGACTGCTGGAAGTCAGTGAAGGGCAGCCTCAGCCCCAGCTCCTTGAAAGCGTACTCGTACATCGTGAAGCGATCCCCGAACTCCGAGCAGACCTGCTCGTCCACGGTGGGAAAGTGCACTCTCCAATCCCCCGGTGGGCCCACCTCTGTAAAAGCGTCCGCCACAGATCTAGCGAACGTGGAAATATGTTCGGAAGGCTCGGCCACCTCCCACTCCTCTGGACAAAACCCTTCGACATCTTCCTCCATGACGTCCAAATCCTCTTCCTCTCCAACTTCGCTCGAGGAGGTCGATGTCGTCGAACTCGAAGACGCAGAACTCGAGGCCGTTGCACTGCTATTCTCATCGGAGACAGTTTCCTCCTCGGACGTGACGGGGATAACTTCTCTCTCTGGCTCCATCTCCACTACGATCACCTGAAAAAGGAGAGAAAGATAGTGAATTCGCCAGGAAATCAAATCCACCCTTCCACCGCTAAGTCAAGTGAAAGGGCACACATAAGGCTAAGGACAACATCCCCGGCCTAAGCCCTAACATCAAACGAAAAAACTCCCCGCGAGGAGATGCCCGAGACACACCATCTTCCTACGAAGAACCTCCCCGCGCTCGTGCCCAGATTCTGTTTGAAGCCCCACCGGAAACTGCAAGGCTCCACCGGAATCTGGAAACGCTCTACCAGAAAATTCACCAGTCCATCAGAAGATGGTAAGACGCGGTGGTCACGACTCGCAACCACGACGTGGACCACCACGTTCAACAAACGCGCTACCTACTCCGGCGAGATGCTTGAGGCAGCAGAAGGGTAGAACCACCGCCCACCACCAACACTCGCCGGAAACCTACCTATTTTGTCACCTAAGACTAACCCTAGTCGCATGCAATCTACCACTAACAACAAGAGAAAGTAAAATAAGCTAGAAATCAGAAAACTTACTTGATTTGAGTAGAATAGGGAGACTGCTCGAAACTTGGCACGGTGGTCGGTTGCTCTGAAGACGGCGACGGGCAAGAACGCTGATGACGACGAAGAGAAATCAGAAAGGAAAAAGTGCAAAATGGACAACCTTCCCCCTTTTATACTGAGGGGCACGTGCACACACGCGCCCGTAGGCAATGATGACTGCCCACTAGCCATAATTACCTATTAACTGCTACACAGAGCTCGATGCACACGTGGCGACCCAACGTTTCCAATTCTGTCAGACGCTTTGTCTCCCCAAATATCGGGCAATAGGGTCGCGACCACGAACATCACGGACACAGAGGGCCACGAGCACCTCGAGACGATAACCCTCGTCTACGCGCTAGCTCCCCTGAGCGATGGGCAATCCTTAAGTCATCACTCCCATGCTCGGGAGCAACGACTTGGGGGGCTCCTGTTCTAGACTGGACCAATGGCTAGAATTGGCCCAATCCGCCTCTGCTCCAGAGCAGCCCAAATTGCCTAAGCCCAATCCACAGAGGGGCAATAACGACATTTCTGCCCCTCCAACCGGGAAAGGAACGCAACGTCCTCCCCGGCTTTTATGCCCGTTACGCACGGCTTCCTCGCTGCCCGAACATCAAGGACAGGTGCCCGGAACTACGGCTTTGCCCGACACAACGGCTAGTTTCTGGCACCCTGCCCGGCATAACGGCTAGTTTAAGCAGTTACCTATTCTTTGGGGGAAAACGGTTATTCCGCCCCGAAAATAGAACCGTTGGCCACGCGCTGGGGGCTCTATATAAACCCTCTCGCTTGAGAGGGTCAGGGATCATTTTTTCACCCTAAGAATACACTTTGTACTTGCCCCTTTTCTCTGACCTTTTCTTACTTGAGCGTCAGAGTGCCTTGCAGGTACGCCCCCTCCTCTCCTCATTCACAAGCCGAACACCTCGCACGCCTGACGACCAGCATCCAGCCGAGCACCTTGCCTTCTGACGACCAGTTTACGTGGACCTGTTCGAATACCCCGGATTAACCTTCATGCCTCATCAATCCTCTCAAAGACTGTTTAACATTCACCTCAACCAATAATTAGGGTTTTGAGCCCTCTCAGAGTACTCAGACAAAGGATCAATCAAGAATGAACATGATTCTAAACTTTTAAAACCTCTAAAACATCCATGAAGGATCAAGAGGACTCCTACATCAAGGATTAAGCATGAAAATGCAACATCTCAAGTTGATCAAGCCTCAAGATCATCAGTGTCACCAAATTAGGGTTTTGGTCGATCAAGGCCTCCAGAGGAAAATTTTCATCTGGGCATGAACTAATACTTCAAAACATGATTCAAGAAGCTCAAAGGGACCTCATGAACCCAATCATAAGTTCAAAATAGCCTCAGGGGATGCATTCATCAAAAATTAGGAATTAGGGTTTCTTGACCTAATTCACCCCTAAGTTGACTTTTTGAGCAATGCATGAGCCAAGCCCTCAAGAAATGTTTTGAAGACCTCAAATATCTTATATTGATCCTCTTACAAGTTCAAATGGACACAAAGAACTTGGTTCATGAGCAATATGATGATTCAAATTCATCTGGACCCCAAACTAGGGTTTCTGAGGAAAAGTCAACCATACCTTTGACTTTTGACCAAGACATAATCTCAAACCTTTGGAAGTGATTCAAGACACTCTAAAACACATATGGAATCCATCCATTAGGTTTGAATTAGGTCAAGGACTTGACTTCATAGAGGATCACAAAGTTTGAAATTCATCTGACAAAAAATCAACTGTGCCTAAAAATCAAGTTTGACTTTTTGAATTTCTTGACAAACATGGCTTCCCTAAGTCAAAAATAATGTTAACTTATGGTTTAGATCATCATCCATCAAGAAAAATCAATAAAAGTGGGGTTACTTGCAAAAGGGACAACCATAAGAAACTTGAATTTTCACTAAGTCATGAAAAAAACTGATTTCGACCCAACTTTGCAAGACCATAACTTGTGATCCAAGTAACATTTTTCTTTCATCCAAAGCTCAAATGAAATCTCTCATTACATACTTCAAGATTGTCAGCTACAACAGATTCCAAATCCCCATGGATTTTGAGTTATGGATTTATTAAAACTTTCTTCAATTTCTTAAAACCCTAAACATACAGTTGTAGTCAATACAACAGATCACAATACACTTGGGCCTTCTCTCAGAATGTAAGTCCCAACATCTTTTTTAATACATAGTTGTTTATATATCTGTTAATTCACTTATTTGTATATATACTTGTGCATATTTGTTTAGAGTTTCCCTAGCAGTTAGGTATATATTTAGGTCAAACCAGAGGTTACTTTCTAACTTAGTTAAAACTAGTTCCCTTATAGGAAATTCCCTATACAGTCTGCCTCATTTTGGGCTTATTCAATATGGAATAGAGAAAGGCATGATTCCCAGTGAAACTTCTCTCAAGACTGTCAAAACATTGAAATGTATATGTGTATAAGAAATTCATTTCCCCAGAGAGGATTAATTCCCGGTGAAATCTCTCCTGAATTTCTTCAAACCTTAGAACTGTTCAACAAAGAAAGGATTATTCCCGGTGAAACCTTTCTTAAACTTTTCTTTGGCTTGGACCCACAGGCTTCCTAGAAGTATCCTCAGCCTCCTCTCGGGCTTAATACAAGGACCAACAAGCTTCTTAGAAGTTCCCCAGCCTCCTCTTGGGCTTAGTTCAAAGACCCATAGGCTTCCTAAAAGTATAGGATAGAATTTAGTCAACAGTGTTAGTTCAATCCCCAGGAGAGTCAAAATTCTAGAACATCATACCATTCTAAGGGTTGATCTTCATCCCTTAAACTAATAGCCTCCTCTTCGGCATCATACAAAGACCTCTCTCTACACCAGAGCCTACCATTTCTTGAGAGACTTGGACACTCTCAGCCTCCTCTTGGGCTTCATTTAAATAAGACTTGGAAAGTCTCATCTCCTCTTGGATCTCACACAGAGACCCTCAAGTTTCCTAAAAGCACAGGAAAAACGCTGATCATTATACCAATACACTAGTCTCTAGCAGAATTGAAGACCTCATAGGTTTTTCAAACTCATCTTTAAACTCCCCTGACACCTAGCAAGGCTTAACTTTCACCTTAAAAAACCCCAGCCAGTGTCAATTTATATCATCAACAAATCCTTAACATAATCAGAGCCTCATGGAATCTGGTACTTCCACTATTCCCTGATTCCCATCCAGAGTAAATTCCCTTGGATTCCCCAATACAATTTGGACCTGCTCCTAGATTTCAATAAATCCTCAGCAAGAGACAGCTTCCTCTTAGGCTTCATATAAGAATCTCCCTCAGTCAGCCTCAATCTTGGGCTTTGTACAAGACAGATATAACACTCCCCAGTGGAGTCAGTTTCCTTTAGCTTCAACCTTGGGCTTTGATCAAGGCACACAAAAATCAACATCCCCTAAGATGAGACCATGAGTCCACTCTGTAGGAGGATATTTCTCTATACATCACATATTAAAATAAACAATCAAAACCTTTCCAGATAATTGTTGTAAGTGACACACTTGTTGATACAAAATCCAAGTTGGAGTCCTTCTCTTATTCTGGCTAAAACTACTCTTTCATCTAACAGCTATTAGTGGCAAGCCTTTGGATCCTATACATCCAAGCCAATGTCCCTCTCTTAGCATGAAAGACTCATAAGGAAAAATTGGCATTGCTTTATACTGAGTTAAATCTTTCTTCCTTCATGACATCTCTCTTATAAATGAAATTATGGCATTGCTGGATTTCTCATATCCCAGTTAAAGTAATTTCCCTTATAACCAATTTCTCAACATATGTGATGAATAGGTGAGATATCACCCTTTAGAGATGACAAATTCTCTCTCAGACACCTTTTTAGCTTCAATCTTGGGCTTTGAACAAGACACAAATGCTCAGTTAGCTTCAATCTTGGGCTTTAAACAAGACACCAAATATTTTCCTCCCATAGAAATAGGAGGAACTACGATTGTTCTGATTTCCCAAAATCTCTTTACGGGAATATGTAGGCATAAGATTGTGAAAACTTAGCGAGCACACAAATAAAAAACATTAGGTCCAGTACCTTCCCAAAATCAACAGAAACCCCAAAACTACAAACTCAACACTCTCAAAGGAGAAACTTTCCCAATCCACAGTAGATAAACACGAGAAAGCATTTTAAGTTAACATAAATACATGCAAAATAAGGTTCATATGGATTACTATAGATACACTAGGTGTTAACAGCTTCCCTTTGTATAACTAGACCCCGTTCCCTGATCTCTTAGCATTTGTTAAAGAAAACATTTGTGTGCACTGTTAGTTTAAGATATCTTCCCCTTCCTTAACCAGCTTCATAGGATAAATACAGAAATCAGAAAGTAGCACCCAAACCACAATTCCCGCGGCAAGGTGGTCGCGTCACCGACAAAAACCGCACACTACAGAGAGGTCTGCTATTAGGGGAATCTTGGATGCCATTGTGGCGGATGCATAGGGGGCACTATTGTACCGTAGACATTGTCGGAGGATCGGGGGGTTAATGGCCGAGGAGGAAGATGAGGTATAAGAGAGGTTGTTAGGCACACTCAGTAGTTGTCTGTTATTATTTGGTGTTGTATTATAGTTTGTACTTTATTTCTGACATTGTTACTACATTTTGGATCTCATGTTGTATGATATTTTACTATTCTATTACTATATTATTTTCGACACACGCAATACTAGTCTTTTATTAATTTGTTCGTCAAATTTTTCATTTAAAAACAAGTACACAACTCATTATAAAAAAAACTTGTTCTGATACACTTCGGAGATGTATCTCCGAAATATCACCGGAGATGCATCTTCGAAACAATTCAAATGTAAATGGGTTATGAGTGACCTTTTCTGAATGTCTAAAATGGTTCCGGAGATACTTCTCCTGAATATGTCAATGTTTATTCAGAAATGAGGTGCGTCCAGAGATGTATCTCTGGAATCAAGGGGCATATGTGGAAATTCACATGGTACTACGATTGTTCTGATTTCCCAAAATCTCTTTACGGGAATATGTAGGCATAAGATTGTGAAAACTTAGCGAGCACACAAATCAAAAACATTAGGTCTAGTACCTTCCCAAAATCAACAGAAACCCCAAAACTACAAACTCAACACTCTCAAAGGAGAAACTTTCCCAATCCACAGTAGATAAACACGAGAAAGCATTTTAAGTTAACAGACATACATGCAAAAAAAGGTTCATATGGATTACTATAGATACACTGGGTGTTAACAGCTTCCCTTTGTATAACCAGACCCCGTTCCCCGATCTCTTAGCATTTGTTAAAGAAAACATTTGTGTGCACTGTTAGTTTAAGATACCTTCCCCTTCCTTAACCAGCTTCATAGGATAAATACAGAAATCAGAAAGTAGCACCCAAACCACAATTCCCGCGGCAAGGTGGTCGCATCACCGACAAAAACCGCACGCTACAGAAAGGTCTGCTATTAGGGGAATCTTGGATGCCATTGTGGCGGATGCACAGGGAGCACTATTGTACCGTAGACATCGTCGGAGGACCGGGGGGTTAATGGACGAGGAGGAAGATGAGGTATAAGAGAGGTTGTTAGGCACACTCAGTAGTTGTCTGTTATTATTTGGAGTTGTATTATAGTTTGTACTTTATTTCTGACATTGTTACTACATTTTGGATCTCATGTTGTATGATATTTTACTATTCTATTACTATATTATTTTCGACACACGCAATACTAGTCTTTTATTAATTTGTACGTCAAATTCTTCATCTAAAAACAAGTACACAACTCATTATAAAAAAAATTGTTCTGATACACTTCGGAGATGTATCTCTGGAATATCACCGGAGATGCACCTTCGAAACAATTCAAATGTAAATGGGTTATGAGTGACCTTTTTTGAATGTGTAAAATGCTTCCGGAGATACTTCTCCGGAATATGTCAATGTTTATTCAGAAATGAGGTGCGTCCAGAGATGTATCTCTGGAATCAAGGGGCGTATGTGGAAATTCACATGGTATATTAGAAGTCTATAGGATGCAATAATAAGTTCTCTTTATTTATGAACAAGTTTTTTTGGTACAATTGAGGGCCTAAGCCCAAAAGAAACTACAACCGAACAAGACTGGTAATGGGATTACCAGATAAATATTCCTCATACAAATGCCTAATAGACATTGGACAATCCTTGAGCAAACAAATTCCTCCTGCTTAATGAGTTCCTTGTTTTGCAAGAGAATCAACACATCTATTAGATTCCCTATAAGCAGTGTTTACTCGAATATCTCTATCCTGTTGAAAAAAATGACCTAACCTTGATGACAAGGTTTCCACCTATGGAATTGCTAGTATGGCTAGAAGTGATATCCTTAGCTACCTGACTAAAATCCACACAAATATCAATTTAAGAGAACCCCAAACTTGTAGCAAGATTAAGGCCTTCTAACACTCCCCACTTCTCAACTGTATAAACATCACACACTCCTATATGCTTAGAAAAACCTCCAAGTCATTCCCCTTCATTTCCTCTTAAGACTTCTCCACAACCCGCAATGCCCCTCGAATCTATGGATCCATCAGTATTCTGCTTAACCCTCCCCATACTAAGAGGTTCCCATTTAATAAGGATCTCCTCCTTATAATGATCATTTGCTATCAGCTCTAACCTTGTTACGTGAGCATAATCATGAATTTGCCTATGAATGTGGTCCTTCATATTTGAAGGTCTTGAATAATTCTCAACATAAATTTCTTTATTATGCCAACACCACAAATTATAGCATGTAGTGGCCCAAAAGGACTTTCAGCCACCATCTGAGTCTCATCATATATTATGATTCAATTTATTCTCTATCCAATACTTAAAATCACCTACAAAAAATAACACCCGCATGTCAGTGTTCACCATCGCTAGCCAAAGCGGCATATTCAACGGGCTATCTCTAAGCATATAAATATCATCTTCTTCCTCATTTCCATAATAGGTACACATTACACTTCCCAACCCCATTTGGTGCTTCCTAGTGTTTGTCATAAGGCCATTATGATTGAGGATCCAGAAAAAAAATTCTCACTCTTTCTGCTGCATGAATCTTCCAAATAGTCTTCCATTTTGCATCCTTGATTTGGCTGTTTTCCTAATATAACAGCTGATACATTTCTCCAACATTGAACAACTTCCCATACATGCCAAAACTCACTATTTGATACTACCCAGAATCAGAGAAGGGAGGAATTGTACCTGCGATTCTATTAAGAACATTCTTTGGCAACCAATGACGTAATATTGCCCAGTTCTAATCACCATCAGATTGTATGAGATCTGCGGCTTTCGCATTGCTGAGATCACCAGGTATGCTTACATCCAGATCTGAAATATGCATGCCGTGACCAAGTCACTTTGCGTTCCAAGCACTAATAGTAATACCATCTCCAATCTGCCTTAATCTACACTCCTCCACCTTAGTCAACAATTTTCCCACGTTCTTCCAAAAGGTTGAATCAAAGGATTTAGTAATGATGCTACCCTTTGTGAACTCTCGCTCATACTTTCCCAACACCACTTTGCACCATAGATCGTCATTTCCATTATGAAGCTGCAACCCTAATTTAGATAAACAAGCCCTGTTCATAATCTCTAAATTTTTTATCCCTATACGACCTTCAACCTTCGGTCTAGTAACCATTTTCCAATTCAGAACATGAAATTTCTTCTTGTCTTCCATATCACCCCATATGAACTTCCTTTGGAGCTTGTGAATATCTTTCAAACAAGCCTTTGGTGTCATCGTAGTCATCACGAGATAATTATGTGAGGCTTCAATGACACTTTTTGCAAGAGTAACTCTACCTGCAAAAGCAAGATTGCTTCATTTCCAGACTCTAAGTTTAGCACTGGCTTGCTAGATAGTGTACTGATAATCTCCTCTTTTAAGCTTAACATTAATAGGCTCTAGACCTTTGAAACCACATCAACTCTTCTTTCTTGAGAAGGTCATTCATCTCCTACTACAGCCTCTTCTCAACTCTTTGCATCCCTCCAGGATGTTTTCTACTCGAAACACATCTTTAGATTCCTTCAATTCTCTTCATGATCTCCATCTTTCTCCTCTTGATTTAGTTTAAGGCACTTAACTTCCACTGCATATCACCCTCTCTGATGTACTTAATATTTTTAGCAAGAGGCTTGTCCTTGTTCCAGCTTTTTTCCATCATCTGATAGTAAGAATTATCCATAAGCCACACACTCTCAAAACGAAAGCACGGTTTAACCTTCTTTTTCACAACTCCATGCAGACAAACGAGAATGGGGTGATGGTCAAAGAATTCTAGTATAGGGAGAACTTTAACAAACCCATCAGGAAAGCTCAATCTCCACTTCTCATTACAAAGACTTATATCAAGTCTCTCAAAGACGCGCTGCCCTCTATTGAATACAGGCCCCCTCCATGTAAACATAGCTCTCACAACTCCCATATCAATGAGACCACACTTGTCCATATTATCCCTAAACATCTTATATTTATGTTGACAAATGACAACTCCTTTTTTTTCATGATCAAAGGCAATGTCATTAAAGTCTCCTACCAATAGCCAATGGTAATTCATGTGAGCACTGACTTCATACAACTCATTCCACATACTTCTTTTATTATCCACATTTGGATTGGCATATCTAAGAGTAAAATACCAGTTAGGCCCATGAGAGGCTTGCACCATGAAGTGAATGTATTAGAAGCTCTTATAGATTAAGGCAACCTTCAACTCCTCCTCTATCTAAGCAACAACAATTCCACCAGCATAACCTTGATCATCATTTGAGTAAAAATCATTAAAATCCAACTTGATGAATGTTTTTTTGGAGCTTTGAAGGGTGGCACTTGGTTTCCATAATAGCTATCAACTTTGGCTTGTAAGAACTTATATACTACTTGCAAACTCTGAAAAAACTTTTATTGGCTGCACCTTTGCAGTTCCAAATTAGTAAATCTTGTTGTGAAATCAACATGAAACTTGTATCAAGGGTAAGTCTAACAACACCATAAACCCAACCATTATTGCATTAGTTCACTTCAAGTCTCCCTGCAAATCCCGTCTCTACTATCAGCTTAGAGATCCTCGTCTGGCTTGTTTTGATTGATTTTATCATTCAAGTTAATATTTTGCTCCCCATCTGGTGGTTTAGGAATATTAAATTCTTTTAAACTCTTTTGTTCAATCATATTAATTTAATCATTGTTCATGCAAGCATTCCTTGTATTTTCTACTTTTTTTCTCATACTTTGTTGTGACCCTTTTTTCGCTCTCTATATTTCTGACACATGCCATGTTGGAAATGCAATCTTCAATGTTGTTGTCTCCCATAATTTCAGCAATATGGCCCACTCATTTTTTCTGAGTCTCATGTGCTTTAAAAACCACTTTTTTAATTCCTACCACCGCACTCTCTTTCTTTGCCTTTTTTGAGTTTTCGCGTAATTGCCTCTTATTGGTTTGATCCTGCTGTTTCCTTTTTTGTCCCTCACTTTCTGTTGACTTGCCCCTACATTCCCATGATTTCTTGTTGATTCTCCCACATATTTGTTTTCTACTCCTGACGTAGCCGTTATTACTTCCACTGTGTTATTTAGTTTTTTGTATTCAAAGCATTAAACTTGGATCCTGAGATGTTCACTCATACATTAAATTTCACCTGTCCCTTGCCTTGTCAGCTTAATTCTCCGACCACCAGCGGCTTCTGGACGCTTCCCATGGCTCATCCATTTTTCTTTGATCTCTTGCTCTTTTGAACAACTGACCAAGGTCCTTCTATTTTCATATTGTTGGAAAGCTGCTACTGCACCACTTCTTTTCCTTTATTGCTTCATGCTTCCACCATGCTAGAATTCATTGTCTGCTGTTGTTTCTCCGGGCATCCCTCATTGTAGTGGCCAAATCTCCCACACAAAGTGCATAAAATATTAAGTCCCTCACACTCTATTTTTTATCTCCTTTCTTTGATTATGAAAATAGCAAACAATGGTTTCGAAAGATCCACTTCAACACATAACCTAGCATACTCACCTCGTTCTTGAGATAAGGTGTTTTTGTCCACCTTAACCGTCTTACCAATTTTATTCCCTATGAATGAAATGATCTTTGTGTCATAATATTCAATGGGGAGGCAAGCTATATGAGCCCACACTGCCACGTTCTCAATGGTATTGCTTCTTGGATGAAAATCTAGGCTCCATTTTTTCACCGTAAGGTAATGATCATAAATAAACCATAGACCCTTTGCCAAGGCCATATTGGGATCATCCTCATGAGAAAATATCACCAAATAGTAACCATTGCTCAGATCAATGATATTGATTACGCCTTTCTTGACCCACATTTGCTTCAGCCTTGTTTCTAACGCCTTATAGTCAATCCTCCTACCAAACAATTTGACTATGACACCATGGCCTATGGATTCTTCTCTCCCCGTGTTTGAAAAATATGAACTTTGGACATGCATAATTCCCTTCCTCGTGCTCTTCAACTTTCATGTTCTCCAAATCTAGGATTGTGACTTCATTTCCTTCTTCCTTCTCATTCTCAACCTCTTCCATAACAATATTTTCGTTATTCTCCATCACTATGACCTTATATGACCACTTCAGAATTCCTTTATCTGGAGATCTAAACTGCTCCACAACCTCTCCAACCACTATTTACTTCCCATCATCTTTTACTTTTTTTTTTTTGTATTTCTCCTTTTGAGATCTTTCTCGTTTTTGTTTGAATTATTGTGTTCAGTGATTTACCCTAGCATAGAGCAAGCCATTTTTTGAGATCTTCCTAAAAAAAAATTGAGTGACCTCAATTATACCATTGTTTTATTTATGAACATGTTTTAGACATGCAGAATCCAAAATAGAAAAAGAAAAAAAAGTTTGAAAAAATATATTAGTTATTATGATGTATTATTAGATTTAGTGAGTTATAAAAATGCAATGTACCGGATGGATGAATGATATTAAAGAAAAATGGTTGGGCGTTATGTACCATTCCATGTGGCAAGAAGCGGTCCATTTTAGTTTTCTCGGTCGCCGCTCGCTCATCCATCCAATTGTCGTTTTATGGCATAGCAACCCTAGATCCCTAATTTACAATTCAACAATCTCAATCTAGATTCCTAATTATTCTCTTTCAATTCAACTTTTCATCCATCCAGGTAACAATTCTCCCATCCTTCAAACATGGATTCCGATTCATCTTTTTTCATTATTATTTTCTAATTCAACTATTACTCATTCATTCAAACCGTCAAACTAGTTTAATGGTTTTGCAGGTTCATTGCTTGTGCTGAAATGGTCTGTTGCAACTATACCTCTGCCAATGAAACTCATTCTCTAATCCTTCTCCCGAAATGCAATTAGCTTCAAACACTGACAACCAACAATCTTCTGAATCCCAACCCATCTTGAATCACTCCTGTGAAATTATTCCTGATAACGATGAGGACGATGATATAGAGAATGTTCGCGTTGACCCCTCTTCTCATCTTCTCATTACAGATCAGCCACAATGCCGAATATGCCTTGATTTTGAAGGTTAATTAACTTTTCATACAATCCAACGTGAATCAAACTTGGAAACTTATTACTAACCTTTAAATGAATTATTTTAGGAGAAGACTTAATTGCCCCCTGCCATTGCAAAGGCACACAAAAATATGTTCATAGATCATGTTTGGATAACTGGAGGTCTACCAAGGTAAAACCTTATTATCCTTGTCTTACCAATATTATGCACATGTATATATTCACTGACTTTGTTTGCCTTCTGTGTACTAGGAGGGCTTTGCTTTTTCTCACTGTACAGAGTGCAGAGCTGTCTTCATATTACGAGCAAATGTCCCAAAAGATCGCTGGTGGTTGAGGTTGAAGTTTCAGTTCCTTGTTGCCAGAGATCATGCATTCATTTTCATCATTGTTCAACTCGTATGCACTCCATTATCTTTACATTGTCAAAATTTGTTACTTACATTGATGGCACTCCTCTATGTATTCACCTTTATAACTTCATATATGTGAATACGCACAGGTCGTTGCTTTCTTGGGGGTGCTTATTTACAAATTCTATGGGGATGAACTTAGAGAAATGTTTGGTTATGAAGAACATCCGTATGGATTTTATACAATGGCTGGTATTCCCATTTCTTCTCCATCCACTGTCAATTTCATGGCCAATGTTTGCAGCTTTTCCATTAAATTGTGACTTTCTCTCACTTAGAAATTTCAACACTTAAGATGTACAACAAGCGTGCTGTCTTAACCGAATGGAAACTTGATAATAGTGCTATGTTTTGCAGTTCTAGCCATTATTTTGGTGGGTTTGCTCTATGGCTTCTTTATAGCAATAATATGTGGCCAACGAATCAATGAACGCCACTACCATGTTCTTGCCAAACAAGAATTGACAAAGGTCTGCTATGTAATCTATAATCTATAACATATATAAAGGGAAAACATGGTTTTGGTGTAGCTTATTTTTGTTCCATTTATGCCCTTTTTAGTTTTTATTTTAAAAATCTCAACTTCTCTTTTACTAGCCGTTTTATGGTGGTTTGAACACTTATTTCATTCAATTTTTTTTATTTTAGAAATATTTTAAACTAAAATAAAAAAAATATTAAAAAAATACCGTTAATATTTTTATCCGCTTGCGCATTATAAAAAGTGGACAGACGGGCACGGGAGTGCCCGTCTGGACGCTAGTAGTAATAAATGCTTTCAAATCTTTTGACATACAATCCACAGAAAACCAAAGCATGTCATGCAAAACTAGTAATATGCTTGATTTGTATCATTTAAGGATTATGGTTGATTTGTATCATATAAGCATACAGATTATACTAATTTTCTTTCTATAAAATATAAGGTACTAAAGTCTTCACTCTGTTCTTCACTTTTTTTAATGACAGGAATATGTGGTAGAAGATCGAGAACAGGTAAAGAATGTGCCCGAACTTGACCCAAGCCATGTGACAGAACTAAGGATGCTGGGCCTTTACTAGCCGGTATATGTATATCCCATTCTTTCCCGTTTAAATTTCCTGTCTTGTTCCACTTTTAGATGTTAAATTAGAAGCAGTATAGAGAGAAAGGGAGACCAATGAAATGTTTTGGCAAAACTGTTACAATATACTTAGAATTAAGTGGACTATTGGTGTGTTTGGTTTAGCGTTGGATTTTGTGGAATCATGGTGGGTTTCCACTTTTACCCAGAAGCTACCTTTTGGAGCTTCTCTTTTTTCACGGCGGGAGAGCTTTGAAACGTGCATTTCCAAACAGGCACTATATCTGTAAACTTGGTGTCTTACAAAATATTATGATTTCGTGTGATCCATGTAGCTTAATTCACCAAGTGGACTATCTTTTTTATTATCTACCACTTTGTATCTTAGATTCTATTGGTAATGATATGATAATGTTTCACTTAAAAAAAAATCCAAAATCACAAACTTTTTTAAGTTTTTGTTTTGCTTGGCGTATAAAGTTCATCTAGATACTCTACGATAGGCAAAATTAAAATTTTCAGTACAAATTAAATTTCTGATAGTGTATTGAAATTTTCGGAAAGTTACAAATAATATTGAAAATTCTAAATTTATCATTTTATATTGAAAACTAAATTTCTGATAATGTATTGAAATTTTTGGAAAGTTACAAATAATATTGAAAATTCTAAATTTATCATTTTATATTGAAAACTAAATTTCTGATAATGTATTGAAATTTTCGGAAAGTTACAAATAATATTGAAATTCTAAATTTATCATTATATATTAAAAATTTTAACTGGTTGGAACTACTCGTCCAACCTGTATCTGGGAAGACTCAGCCTCAGCAACCCTATCCTAGTCTGCTGTTTTATATGTCGCCCTGCCTGCAATGGTGTCGTTCCTGTCCAAAAGACGGGAAAAAATTATTAACTACCGGAAATTTTGAAATTTCCGGTAAAAAACAGTTTTTATAAATATCGGAAATTCTGAAAATTTCGAGAATTTCCAGGTGATTTTGTATCATAAATTTTGAAATTTTCGGTTAAAATGCGTTCATTATTACTGGAAATTTTGAAATTTTGAAATTTCCAATACAAAATCACACAAATTTAGTAATTTACTGTAAAAATCTTATGGATTTTGAAATTTCTGGTAGAAGAAACAAAATTTTCAGTATTGCCCCGAGAATTCAAATTTGCACGTGGAAATTGTGAATTTTGAAAATGAGTGAAAAACTGTTGCAGGGGCAGTATTATCTATTGATGAATGCTAAGAAGTGATAGAACAAAAACCTACTGGCATGCAACCATTGATGTGAGTGGCAAGTAAAAACTAAACAGCTAGGGATTAGGAAAAGGACATTTACCTGCAGAATGAGCCATAGGACTGTCATCTCTCTTCCTCTTCTTCTTCATATTTTCACCATTGCTCACACATTTGAGCTGAAACAAAATTATCAACTTGGTCATAATAAGCCTTACATTATGTAACAGATTAAAAACAAGATGTTTTTCTAATTTTATTTCTATCATTGAATAATCTAAAAAACATTGAATAAATAAACGATCTGTATGATAAAAGCAGCAAGTGTATATTTTGATATTCTTATCGAAATTTGATGTGCAAGACTGTTTTGATAGTCTTTCAAAAAGTGTTTGGCTGTGTTATTCATAGCTTAAAAAAAATGAGTCTTTCATGACTCTAAAACATTCAAAAAATGGTTGAAAAAAACGCAGAAAATATTAGAATACATAATATACTCAACAAACACGGATTAACAAAATACAAGTGATTTCAACCTTGATTTGTTTTAGGCACAACCAGAAGGTTGTGACTGAGTCGGAGAGGATGACGGAACCCCACTTCCGACAGAAGTTTCAGTAAATCCTATAATACATTTTAAAAAACAATTAGTAAAATATTACAAAACAAATTACTAAAAACACTTAAGAAATATTGAAACAATACCTTGTAAAACATCTTCAGAAATCTCATACTCCTCGTTGAATTCCAACTCTTTGAATTGGTAAAAGGAAGGTCTCAACCAATTCTGAGCACAAATTAGAGTCTCTGTCATTTCTGGTTTGAGTGAGCTTCTATATACCTCTAAAACCCTCCGACCCGTGCTAAAAGCACTCTCAGAAGCCACAGTTGAAATTGGCGTGGGCATGATATCTCTAACTATTTGGGACAAAATTGGGTATTGACCGACATTATGTTTCCACCAACAAAGAATGACAAACTTTTTGTTATCCCTCTCATTAAAAGTTAAACATTTTTCTTCTATATAGTTTTAAAGCTCAGTTTCTTCTTCCACTGAATCCATAGACATCAAATGTTCCTAAAACGCATTTTCTCTAGCTATAGATGTGGTTACTTCATTGTTGGCAGCAGTTTCACCATGAAAAACATTCGCTGCAACAGGTGGAATTGGGCCTCCAACAATGTCATATTCTTGTTTGTAAAGATTAAACATCTTTGAAAGATTGTCATTGATGTCTTTTAATAGGGATTTCGTAGTATCAGATTCTTTTCCATACATATTATTAAAGCATCATTCTACATATCTTAACTTATATCCGGGATCAAAGATAACACCAAAATAAAGGAGTTGGTTCATCTTAGTGATATCAACCCAATATTTACTATACTTTTCCAACATGTCCCTAGCCACCTCAGTAAACAATCCATTAAGATCCATGTTTAATTTCTTAAGCTCAATGTAAATGGCAGCTAAGTACGGAAAAGCAGCATGCAAGCTTGCTTTTGTTGAAACAGAAAAAACCTTTGTCGCTTCATAATAATTCTTCAAAAACTTTATAAACATCCTAACATTATCCCAATCTTGACTACTAGGGGGAATCAACCTCAAAGAAATCCCTATAAGCTTCATCCTCATCTTCTAGCTTATCAAAAGCTGTTTGAAACTTTTCAGCCGCATATAACATCAAATATGTCGAGTTCCATCGAGTTGAAACATCAAGACATACTGACTTCTTGCATAAGATCCTAGCATATTCCACACATTCCTTAAACTTTAAAGCCCTATGGGGTGAAGATCTAACAAACCTAATTGCATTTCTAACACTTGAAATTGAGGTGTTAGCTACTTGTAATCCATCTCTCACAACTAGATTCAGTACATGGGCATAACATCTCATGTGAACCCAAACCCATCCATCAGAAGTCCATTCACGTTTCTTACTTTTTGTTCTGAATCTTTAACAACAACATCATTTGATGATGCATTATCCACCGTGATGGTAGACACATTTCTTAGCCCCTACTCCTTCAATACCTCCTCAACCTTCTTACCAATAGTTTTACCTCGGTGATTTGGAATAACCATAAAGCTTATTATTATTTTTTGGTAATTCCAATCCCTATCGATAAAATGGGCAATGAGGGTCAAGTAATTTAGGTTTTGGACATAAGTCCAACAATCTATTGTAATTGCAACTCTACTACAATCAGACTTAAAGAACGCTTTCAACCTCAATTTCTCATCAAGATATAACTGAAAGCAGTCCCTAGTTATGGTTCTCCTTGACGGTATACAAAATTGGGATTGCATTTTCCTACAAAAGTACTTAAACCCCTCCCCTTCAACTGTTTTGAATGGTTTCTCGTCTAAAATGATAAAATAAGCCAATCCATTTCTACAAGCTACAAGATTAAACCTAGAACTTAATGGAACCTCAGTTGTTGAATATGACAAGATCGTTTGGGTAAGGTCGGTAGACACGTTCAATGGATACTTGGGACATGTTTTCATGTGACTCTTTAGGTTTGATGTTCCATGTTTCTTAGAGTCACACATATATATTTGATGATAGTACTACAAGCAGCAGTTGGGGGGTCACTATCAGGAATAAGGTTAAAGTGATCCCATACCTCAGATCTCTTTCTGTTACCATTTGCATTAAGTCTTCTTTTCTTTAGTCCAATTGGAGGAAGATTGGGTGTTGTTGTTGCTGTCTGCTGCCCACTTGTTGTATGCTGCCCACTTGCTGTCTGCTGCTCACTGGCTGAAACAATTGGAGTATGCTGCCCACTTGCTGAAACAATGAACATAAATTATTAGTCCATGCTTTAACTAATTGTAAAAACAACATGTTACAGTATGTTACAGTAGTCTATGCTTTAACAATGAACATAAGTCCTTGTGTCCATGCTTTAACAAATTAACAAAAGCTAGTGCTGAAACATTCAACTTAATTGTAAGAACATGGAAGAATAACATGTTACACTTATAACTAGCCATAACAGCAGTAACAAATAACATTAACAACATTAACAAATAACATTAACTTGTTACAATATCAGTAACAAATAGCAGTAACGAATAGCATTAACATGTTACAGTAAGTTACACTCATAACTAGCCATAACAGCAGTAACAAATAACATTAACAACAATAACAAATTACATTAACATGTTACAATATCAGTAACAAATAGCATTAACATGTTACAATATCATTCTCAAACCTAAGCAAAGCCGGAATCATCAACTTAACATCATGCATAGAAACCATATGACTACCAAAACCAAGCAATAGACCCAAATGAACACACAAAGTCCTAACATCGAGCATCTTACTCTCATAAACAGTTATAATCCTAAGTTGACACTTAACAACCATATCTCAGTTTCAAATTACAGTATGTATAAAACAGGTATGTTAACATTATCATCATAAAACAGGTATGCAATATACTCAACTATGAAATAGGTATGTTAACAACATCATCATCATCATAAAATAGGTATGAAATAGGTACAAATTACCACCTGCTAGGCTGCTATATCTCAGCTGCTGTAGCTCACTATATCTCAGTATTTAAAAGTATGTTAACATCATCATACCATCAATGTCCAAATTACCAAAAGCAAGCATGTATGAACAAGAATCAAAGCATATGCAAGGAGTGTAAAGAGCAATCAACAAACAGGCCCAAAGTTGAGAATACAAGGGCATTACATACATGTTACAAGCTGCTAATACATAATCCAAACATAATACATCTCAATATGTTACACAATTTTTCTACAAGAGTCCCTACTCATACACATTAACAAGGACAATATGTTTCAATCATAATATACCGGCAACAAACATTTTGAAAAGCATATTACAAAATTTTTCTACAAGATGCTACCATCATTACTAATATCTTACTCCATGATGTTTACATTAACAACAAAATTCTACCATCATTACTAAGCCATCACATATTTTAAACAAAAAAGGAACCAAGTAATCAACCACCAGTAAATCACTTATTCTACCTGAGATGAAAGAATACAAAGGCAAGTCAATACATCCGATTTGATCTAGACTTACAGGTATTTTGTATATCTCTAAATCCTCTAACTCTTTGCACATCTCCATCTCCTTCCACATCTCCAGCTCCTTGCATATCTCTACTTCTCAAAATAAATACAATAGATTAATGGTTATCACAGCAAATCAAAGCATAAGAGCATAAGATCACAGGAAAGGAAAGATGTAATACCCCATATTATCTAAACACTCAATTGGATATCAGAGGAGATCAGATGAGTGTCTATGTGCTCTATCTTTGGTTAATTGGATTAATGGAATCCTCTAAAGTATTGTCTATTGGGATCAATAGAGCAACTAGTGAACTCTGAAGAGATCAATTATTTAATAAAGGGACAGATCAATGTTATTAATTCAAGAAAGGATTTTAAGGTAACTCTAATAATTGATCAATTGGTGTGAGACGACAAAATATCGATTGGAGATATTTTACCCTGTTGAATTATATATATATATATATATATGTTGTAAGAGAAAGAGAAAGGAATGTTGGGAAAGAAGAAGAGAAAATGAAGAGAAGAGAAGAGGGAAAGAGGAAAAGCTTGGGAAGAAACTTGGAGATCTTCATCTTCATCATCTTCTTCAACCTACTCTTCGAGTATCAGGTGGGTTCTAGGTAGAACTATAAGTGTAGAATTAGAGTTTTGAACCTAGAGTAGAATTTTCTAGGTTATGAGCATTTTGTGTGAAATCAATGTTTCTAACGGTTCAAATGTGAAATAAACTGCGTAGTATAGTCGGGTTATGTGTGGAAATAATCGATAATACTTGTTGTTGTGTTGGGACATGTTTTGAATGAATTTGGTTAAGTTTTGTATCAAGAAAAACCAGAATTTTTTTGTTCTGCAACAGAGTAATCGGTTAGCAGGATTTGAGTAACTGATTACTCTGTGGAAAAAATGATGTTCTGCGCCAAGTCTCGGTTGAGTAATCGGTTAGTAGGAATTGAGTAACCGGTTACGAAATGTGTCTCAAACTCTCATTTTGATTCTGTGTGAGCAGTACTACGAGAGTAATCGATTACCACTGTAAGTGGATGAAAAATATTTAGAAAATTCATAACTTTTGAACTGTGATTCCGATCGAGGCGTTCTTGGTATCGTTGGAAAGCTATGACGATCGTTGGAAAGTTATTTGGTGGCAATTGAATGAAAATAATGTTTTATGTGATGTGTTGTGATAAGTGTTTACTTATGCAATTTGTGTTATGCCATATCTATCTAATTGTTGTTAAGTATGATTGAGAGAAAATGCATGCTTAAAATGAATTAGGAAGAGTGAGGAAACCTTACCCCAAAACCAAATGATATGATTATAGGTTGTGACTAGGATTGTGATAGAGAATCTAGATGGCGATGCTCGTGCGTCGATGCCTAGGTGTGCATCCTCGACGAGTAATGGTCTAGAGGAGAGTGAAACACTAGTATGGAACATGTGTGACCTTTGTGTTTTATGAGAAAAGGTGAATGTGGCATTGTGATTGTCGTATACAATCACGCTTGTGTATGAGATCACGTAATCGGAACCGTTTCCCTGAGTTGCCGTTTCGCGAGTTGAGGCTTATATAGAGAGCTCCTCCGGAATGTACGCATGATTTATTACTTGACAGGTTTGATTCCCGCGTGCAGTACAAATGGAACCTACGAGTAGAGACTTGTGATGGTTAATGGCCCATGTGAAGTGACGGTTTATAACGGTTAATGGCTCGTAGAACCCGAATCCATTTCGTATGTCAAGTAAGTGCAAGGATCCATGACTCTTGCCGACTTCTAGACGTAGAAGAGGACGGGAAAAGGGGATGCCTTGATGAGGTTACCGATTAGTGATATTTTGAGTTGGTGAACTCATGAACATGTTTTCATATAGTGTGACATTGAGAACTCAAGGTCATTTCCCTTCCCTTTGACTTGAGTTAGGATTGGTTAGAACCTTGTAAAGCCGAGAGAATCCATAAGATAGGGAACTCACTGAGATTAATATCTCACCCCATTGTTGTTGTTATTTTTCAAGCGTTGTTTGCAGGATTGATTTACAAGTGGAGCTATGCTTGGATGTTTCAAGAGAAGCTTAGTTTGGATTTTCCGCTGTGTAATTTATTGTGTACAATTAAGGATATTGTATATTGATCTTAGTTTTTATTGTTTTGGCTAGTTTCCATATCTTGTACCATAGGTTGTGTTTATGTTTATAGAAATGGTCAAGTATGTGAATTACGCCATTAAGCACTTATGATGGTGTCAATACCAAATAAAATGCTTGTATAGTATTATTCTAGGTATATATTGTACAGGGCTTTACAAAGGAACTGGACGAAAGCTCGTAGGAAATCGTTGAAGCTCGTTGATGATGGAATGTAAGTTATTGATAGGAAGGAAAGTAAATGGGACAAACCTGATGGAATAGAACTCGTTGTGGTTGTCAGTTGAACGTTGATCGACGATAGTAAATAGTGATGACGGTGGAGGATTTGGATTATTTAGGGTTTGTGTGACGGCGGCGGTGGAAACATGGTTTTAGGGTTAGAAGAAGAGGAACGGAAAACACGTTTCTGAGAAAATAAAAAATGAATCACAAGTCAAGTAAATAAAATAAGATTAAGGAGGGTTAGTTATTTCATTTGGGTTTAATACTATATTTATCGGTCGGGTTCGGGGACCGACGAGCCCAACTTATTGAACCAAACCCGACCACCCTTGCCCAACCATGACCGACCTTCCCATCCACTAACCCATGGATCCGAAGAAAACCGACCCGGTGCAAAAATTATGTTTCGATTCGGTCGGTTAGTCTTGGGTCGTTCCTCTTTGTCCACTCCTAGTAATGGTTGCTAAAAAACATGAGAAAGAAGAGAGAGTACAAATTCTTCTCTTTTGGCATTTTGTGTCTTTTCTTATTTTTATTAAAAGAAACTTGAATATAAATGGTTGAAAATTAGTACCATTTAATTTATTTAATTGTTGTAACCACAAAATAATGTACATAGAAATAAGTCGTATGCACACTATTATTACTAGAATAAACAAACTAAATCATAGAAGAATAAAAATTTTGTGATGATGCTTGTCAAATTTGCACCCAATTAAGTTTCATTGGTTAGGGAAAATGATCAGATTTGATACTTTGAAACCTAATTGAAGGAATGCGCTATTTAAAATAAAAAATAATATGCATGAGTTTGGATTGACTTGAAATGAAAATGTCTGGACAAAATTTAGGTATGACAGCTGTCCCTATTTAATTACGTTGAACCAAAATGTATGAATGACGGCGGTCTTCATACATTCGTAGTGAAAAATAATTAAATACGAAAAGACCCTGGTTTTGTCCTTCGAAGTGTAGAAATGAAATGTATAGATGAAATGCAGAGAGAATATCTAATGAAATTCAGGAAGAACACGTTTACTGGCAAAGCTCTGCAGGGGAAAAGCTTACAAGAGATTTTTTAAGGTAACCTTTGCTTGAGGATAAAAAATAGCGAAGACGTTGGGGAACATCATTATCGACACAAAGTTGAAGAATGATTAGCTGGGAAATAATTCCATGAACACATGTGGGGTGAGGACTTTATCTTAGAGGGATACCACTTACTTGAATGATGACTGTCCTGGATTCTTATGCTTATCCTGGGATCCTGAATTATGTCATGTATGTTATGATGTTTTGCACAATATTCTACTTTGGGTGAAAGTATCATGCCTAGAATGATGCATGTATGGATGCAACTGTTAGGGATTTTTTAGGTGTATGTATGAATACGAATAATTTTGTTTTATTTTTTATGAAGCTTCTCGTTTCAGCGAAAATGCTATACATAAGTATGCTAATGATTTATAGGATTGTGTTTTTTGAAACTTCCCGTTTTGACATAAAGGTTATGCATGAAGTGATGCATGTGAGAATGCAATTGAATAATTAGATTTTTTTGTAGAACTTTATCAAAATATATTTAGGATATTTTGTTCTTATCATTACCTTCCAACTCAACTACTATTAAAACTAGTAACAAACCTGTGCCTACGCATGGGAACTGTCTTTGGGTAGGATATGGTTTTGGGCGCGCATATGTTTGCAAACTGTCATAAAAATTGAAAGTTGAAAAAAGAAAAAAAAACTTAAAAATAATAGTAAATTTAAGTTGAAATAGTAATAAATATAAAAGATGAAATATAAACAACAATATCAAGAAAAATATGATTAAAATTAAAAACTATTGAAACTTTGATTAAGAGAACTTATCATTTTAGTTTTTTTTTTTTGTAATACCCCGTATTTTTATTTGCTCTGGATAATAATTAGTGTGATCAACTGGGTTCCGGTGTACTCTGGGAAATTATCTGCGAAGATAATTAGAGTAACTGATGAGCTCAGAGCAGATCAAATTAATAATTTGGCTAAAATACAGTTTTGGTCCCCCTGTTTGTCAAAATTCACAGTTTTGGTCCCCCTGTTTTTTTTTTTTTAACAGTTTTGGTCCCCCACCCCAATTTTGGCCCAAAAAAAGTGATGAACAGTAACTTGTCCATACATGTCCGTACATGAACAGTACACGTCTGTACATGAACAGTGAGGGGTGGGGGACCAAAACTGTTAAAAAAAAAACAGGGGGACCAAAACTGTGAATTTTGAAAAACAGGGGGACCAAAACTGTATTTTAGCCTAATAATTTTCTAACTCTGAGATTTTAACTTTTGGTGCTATAGAGACTTTTTGGACATTTAGTAGTGTTACTAATTAAAGATATTTCTCTATATCTTTTCATTTCCTTTTCCTCTCCATTAAAAAAAAGATAGAAAGAAGTTGGAGAAGAATAGAGAGGAGGAGGAGGAAAAGAAGAAAAGAAGAAGAAAACCTAGAAGAAGAAGAAGGAAAGCTTGGAATCATCTCTCCTTCATCTATCAACCCAACATCTTCTTCATCTCCATCATCTTTATCATTGGTGAGTTCTAGTTAGAACCCTAAGTATAGAAACTTAGGTTAGAATGTGAATAAAAATGGTGGATTTTGATTGAATGTTGTTTCTAACGGTTAAAATGTAGAAACAGTCGGTTAGTATAGTCGGGTTATGATTGGGGTTGATAGAGTATGAATTGGAAGTGTTTTGGGTGAAGAAATGAGAGGGTTTGGCCCCAAATGACCTATTTTAACGCTGATGGGAATCCTAAGATCACAGGGTTCGCCTAGCGAACCCAAAGCGAAGGCAAGACGAAGGTTCCTCGAGGGTTCGCCTAGCAAACCCAAGGAGAAAGGGAAGGCGAATGTTCGCCTGGAGTTCGCTTAACAAACTTTATGCCCTTTTTGTTCTGTTTTGTTCGCTGGGTGATTCGCCTTGCGAACATGGCAGCGAACATGACAGATTTTCCCATCTTGTTTCCTTCATAACTTTTGATCCGTAACTCGGATTGACGCACGGTCGGAAGCGTTGGAAAGCTACTTCAATGCTCTATGTGATGGTGAGGTAGAAACATGGTTATATGTCATGGATTGATAGGATAGAGATAAATATTGAAGTGAATATGAAAAGTGTGGTTGTGTTTCCACCGAAACTCATGAATCGAGAACCCGATTGATATGGGACTTGAAGCCTTGGAAAGAGAATCCAACGTGCTATTAAATGGTAATGTTAGACCATGATATAACCAAGGATGCTTGGTAGAGTATAGTAGTGGCTTGTATGCCTTAAAAATGTGTGTGAACTACTATGTGGATTATGTTTGATTTGTTATGTTATCATGTGTGTTTTATGGTTGATATTGTTATATGCAATTGTGTTATACCATGTCTGTCTAATTGTAGTTAAGTTTGATTGAGAGAATATGCATGCTTAAAATGAATTAGGAAGAGTGAGAAACCTTACCCCAAACCTAATGATATGATTCTAGGTTGTGACTAGAAATTGATAGAAACTCTAGATGGCTATGCTCGTGCATTCGATGTCGAAAGGTGCATCCGTGACGAGTATTGGTCTAGAAGAGAGTGAAACACTAGTATGGAACATGTGTGAACCATTGTGATTATGAGAAAAGGTAAAAGAGACCTTAAGGTGAATGTGACCTTGTGATTGTCGAATACAATCACGTTCGTGTATGTGTGATCACGTAATCGTAACCATTTCACTTGAGTTGCAGTGTCATAAGTCAAGAACTCCTCTGAAATGTATGCATGATTACTTGGCAGGTTTGATTCCCGCGTGTAGTACGAATGGAACCTACGGGTAGAGACTTGTGATGGTTAACATGCCATGAGAAGTGACGGTTCACGGTTAACAGACCGATGTTCTCAAATCCATTTCGTATGTCAAGTAACTACAAGGATCCATGACTCGGGTCGACTTCTAAACGTAGAAGCGGACAGGAAAAGGGGATGCCTTGGTGAGGTTATCGATTAGTGATATTGTGAGTTGGTGAACTCATGAACATGTTTCCATATAGTGTGAGATTGTGAACTCAAGGTCATTTCTCTTCCCCTTTGACTTGAGTTAGGATTGATAGAACCATGTAAAGCCGAGATAACCAATAAGATAGGGAACTCACTGAGATTTAATATCTCACCCCATGTTGTTGATTATATTACAGGTACATCAGGTTCTGCGAAAGGTAAGGATAAGGCCGTTTGATTTTCCTTACTTTCCTTGGCTTTTTGGGATGGCAAGACTTCCGTTGTAGAGATTATTTTGAGATCATTATTTTGATCTAGTTCTTAGTGTCTTGGAACATCTTGTATACATTGTGTCGTAGTTTTTTTTGTATTAAGAATTTTGGGCATGTAATGTATATAATGTGTTAACTAGGAACTTATGGTATTTCAGTACCAAACACTTGGATTCATGTACAGTATTTGTGCTTTGATGTATGATATTATATATGGGTGTTACATTTTTACAAATAAGATATTATTTTATAAGAGAGAATCCAGTTTTTAAATATTTACTCAATCTTTTTTAATAAGTTCTCTTAATCTTTTTTCCGTATATAAAAATATTTTAATCAACAATGTATTTTATCCCGTATATAAATATTATATTTGTTTTGACACTATTTATTAAAATAATTGAATCAGTAGTGAAGTTGTTCTCGTATATAATAATATTTGAATCAAAATATTATTTTTGTTTTGACAATATTTATAAAAATATTTGAATTAATAGTAAAATTGTTTCCGTTTATAATAATAGTATATTCTCCTATATATATAAATATTTTAATCAACAACATATTTTTCTCGTATATAAATATTAATTTTATTTTGACACTATTTGTAAAAATATTTGAATCAATAGTAAAGTTATTCCCGTATATAAAAATATTTGAAACAAAAGTAAAGTCGTGCCCGTTTTTAACAAGATAATTTTTTTCGTATATAAAAATATTTGAATTAATAATGTTTTTTTTTTAATAATAAGAAATTTATATTACCAAAAAAAACAATTCAGTACAACCGCCGATCTTGACGATCCAGGCACACAACGACTAAATAATACAGAAACAAGGAAACCTAGTAGACATAGTTCAACCGTTGACAATACTCATACAACTTTGCATTTTTCTCCACCCTACGAAGCACCATAGTTTGAATTTCAGTGCCATCTAGCACGTGTCGGCCTTCAGGTTGAAATACGTTTTTATTTCTGACAGACCACACATAGTAGATTGTCTCCGCCATCAGTGTTTTCAGCTGCCTAGCCTTTATACCTTTCCCTCGAGTGGCTCTAATGGCCCATTTCAACTCTTCCTCCCATCCATCAGGATCACGCACAACTGATATGGTAAGTAGCAGACTTTTCCACACCTGTTTAGTAGTAGCACACTCAAAGAACAGATGCTGAATTGTCTCAGGTGCACCACAAAACACACAATTACCATCATTTGCAATCCCACACTTTTGCACCCTGTCCTCCGTCATTATACGCTTGTGGCATGCCATCTACAGTGTAAATATTGCTCTAGGCCTTGCCATGTTACCATACAATAAGAACCTCCAATCAACTTCTGGTTTCACCTCTCGTATTGCATTGTACATGGTGGTTGTTTTGTATTTCTTTGTTGATATAAAACTTTACCAGCAATCTGTATTTATCAAAGTCTCCATATGCTTGAAAATCGCACGAATCACCCACGATGCATTTGGCCCTGGCATGAAAGAATGCACATCCGTCTGTTTCATATAGTACTGGTGTATCCATTTAATCCAAATAACATCTTTTTTGATAAAAATATTCCACAGCAGTTTGCCCAAAGTGGCTATATTCCATTCACAGATTGACACCATATTCATCCCTCCCATAGCAACTTGGTCACAGACATGCTCCCAAGCAATGGGAGCTTTTCTACTCTAATCTTGCTCACCAGTCCACACAAATGTTCTGTACATAGATTCAATATATTTTAGTACATTTTTAGGCAGAGGAAAAATCTGTAGCCAGTAGTTACCTATGGCTAGTATCACACTTCTAATGAGTTGCATCCTTCCTGCATAAGACAGTAAGTGAGTGCTCCAATGTGTAATTATTTTCATCATCTTTTCTATAAGTGGTTGACAAGCCTGAACCAATAGTTTCTTGTTATCCAACGGAACTCCCAGATATCTGACTGGTAAGGTACCTGCAATGAGACCAGTCTACTGATAAAAAGAGCTACTCACTTCATTTGACACACCTGCTGCAAAAAGCTTGCTTTTTTATTGGCTTACATACAACCCAGTAGCCTCTGAAAAGCATTGGATCTTCTCCATTATAAGCCTCAAAGATGTGCAATCCCCTCGAGTAAATAATAGTATGTCATATGCAAAAAACAAATTGATTATTCTTAGCCTTTCACACTTAGGATGATAATTAAAAGCAGGTGTGAATTGCAAGGTTTGCAGGGTCCTATGAAGGTACTCCATTATGAGTACAAATAGCAGGGGGGATATGGGATCCCCCTGTCTCAATCCTCTTTCGCCTTTATTAATTTGGTATGGGTACCATTAACCGAAAATCTATAAGAAACAGTGCACACACATGCCATAACCCATTGAAGAAACGCCATAGGAAAACCTAGTTCCACCATAATTTGATTTAAAGCTTGCCACTCCACCGTATCATAGGCTTTTTGAATATCCAATTGTATCATACACCTAGGGGACACATACTTCCTTCCATATCCTTTCACTAGTTCCTGCGCAAGAATCACATTATCTTGGATATTTCTTCCAGGCACAAAAGCTGACTGGGAGTCTTCCACTACCTTACCAATAACTTTAGCAAGTTTGGAAGTCAAAATCTTAGAGATCACCTTGTAAATAGTGCTGCAGCAGGCTATTGGCCTCATGTCCCTAATTGTCTTTGCATCTGGGCTTTTAGGGATAAGAGTGACTAGGGTGCAGTTCACTGCTGGATACATAGTACTAGTCTTGAAGAAGTCACTTATGGCAGCCTTCATGTCATGTTTCACTATATTCCAAGCCACTTTGAAGAATTAAGCATTATATCCATCTATCCCAGGAGCTTTATGATTGCATATACTATTGAGAGTATCCTAAATTTCTTTATCCTCTATATCATAAATAAGCCTCTGAGCATCTTCTCTTGGCAGGATTCTCCCCTTCCTTATAGTAGGGATGTCAACACCTCTCATGTTTTGAGTTTTGGTTCCAACCAGGTTACTATAGAACTCTAAGATTTCTGCTTCAAGCTCATCATGTCCATTCAGATCATTCCCATTAAGACCCTGCATTCTTGTTAAATTTTTTTCCCTGTTTTTCTCTCTTAGCAAAGCATGGAAGTAAGCATTGTTCTGATCTCCAAGTTGTATCCATGTGATTTAGATTTCTGCTTCATAATGTCCTCTTCCACTTGGTTCAGGTGAATAAGCTTATCAGTCTTCTCTTTAATCTGCCTGACAATCTAGTCATTAAGGGCATCCTCTTGTAAGTTTGTTTGAGCCTGATGTAGCTCCTCCCTGGTTGCATTAATTTGCTCATGTATCCCTATGTATCTTCTGTTCAGTAGCTTCAACTTAGGCTGGAGCCTCTTCAGTTTCTCCCACAATATGTACATAGGTGATCCTTGTATTTCCATTTTCCAGTTATCTTCGACAATTTTTAAAAAATCCTGTTCTTTAGTCACATAATTCAGGAACTTAAAAACTGCTTTCCTTCTAGGCTGTTGAACATGGTAGCTGACTTTAACAGGTGTGTGGTCTGAGATGTTGGGAGGTAGGTTCTCCACAATAGCATCTTGGAATGCTTGGTACCATAGGGCATTCCCTAAAGCTCTATCAATTCTTGATTGAATAAAGCCTGTTGCATGTTTCTTGTTCCAAGTACAGTGAGGGCCTATTGTATTTGCCTCAAATAAGCCAGTTTTTTTGCATCATCTCCACCAGATCCTTGTATTCTGCCTCAGTAATCTCTCTCCCTCCAATCCTGTCTTGGCTTGTTCTCACGTTATTGAAATCCCCAATAATAAGCCAAGGATAATTGATGCTCTCACCAATATCCTCAATAGCTTTCCATAGTCCTCTTCTGCATTCAATTTGGTTAGCTGCATACACCACAATCAAGATATACCTGTAAGCTTGATTCATTTCAGTGACCTCCATATGAATAAATTATTCATGTGACTGAAGAATTCTGACATAAACCTTAGATGGGTTCCAAAGCACCCAAATCCTGTCGTTATCCTGTTGATCATAATTATCTATATAGTTCCAATAAGTACCAAGTTTCCTTCTAATTCTATCAACATTGTGCTTCTTAACCCTTGTCTCTAATAATGCACAAATAGGCACATTGAAAGTAGAGAGATAGGAGCGAATCTCTCTGTACCTAGCCTCCTTATTTATGCCCCTAACGTTCCAGCTAACTAACATGGATCCCCCAATTTATCTCCACTTGGACAATCTCCAATCCTAAGAGGAGTAAATGAGTTTGCATACCTTATAAATGAACTTTGTTGGTTATGCTCCAAGTTCGTTCTACCCTTGTCTACTTTGTTTGGTGTGATCCAGTCATCTCCTTTATCCTTGTTCTGTGAAGCTTGTATGCTCTTCTATACAGGTTGGCCAGTCATATGCTCTTGTGTTGTGTCCCTTGTCTGCACAACTGATTCCTCTTTCGGCTCTTTACTTGCTTGATCTTTCGCAACAGGTTTCCAGACCTTCTTTCCCTTATCCACCCTGTGAATATTCTCACAGTCATGTCCAATTCTAAGACACTTATGGCAATAAGAGGGCTTCCATTCATACTCAATTGGTTGTTCAATCAATCTCCCTTGGGGGTCTCGTATCTTGACAGACTGCTTCAATTTCTGGGTAACATCCACTTCTACCAAAACTCTTGTATAAGAAACTCTCAATTTCTTCGCCATGCACTTGTCTGTGGTAATCGGTTTGCCAATAGCACTTGTAATTTTTGAAATACTCTTATCACCCCAGATATGTAGCGGCAGATTAGGTAATGTCACCCAAAGGGGTAATATCCTCAATAAATCCTCCTTCATCTCAAATTCTGGACACCACTTTCTAAGAAACATTGCCTTACCTCGAATGAAGTACAATCCTTTTGTCATAACCTTTTGCCGCTCCTCTTCCATTTTGAATCTAACGATAAAATAGCCCTCTTCGTTGTAGTAGAGTTCCGGCATCGACACAAACCCCCATGAGTTCTCCATAAACCTTTTGACCGCGTTCATTGAAAGAGCATCTCCTAGAGCAAATAGAATCATAGCGCTTTGCCAATAGACCAGTTCATCTTCCACGTCTTCGTCTTCAATATTGATTTCAATTTCATCATTTACCAGCTTTGGTGCTATAAAATCAACCGCCATTCCTCTGCTCAGCGTGCGTTTGCCCTTGAGTACCTGAACCCATGGTTTTGGCATGTTTGCAGATGGTTTTGTGGGTGTATCAACCTTGTTCTCCTGTACTTCTTTGTTCGTGTTCTCTAGGTTAATCTCCACACTTGATTCGCTCCTTTCTGGATGTGTTTGCTCCATTTGTGGTTGTGAGTGGCTTGTATCTTCCTCTGGTTCTTCAATCCCTCTTTCAATGGTTGCTTGTGTGACGATCGTTCGAACGGTTCCCTTCCGGTGCACCACCACCTGAGATTTTGGCCGGCCAACGCCCCTTTTTGCCATGGTCAAAACCCTAGCAGAGGAAACCCTTAATTTTATTCACTACTATGAAAAACCCATTTAACAAAGGTTGGAAATGACATATAATGACGCGGGCGAAGGCGTTGTTATGTAGATTGTCATTGTAAGTTAGTTGTTTCTACAACGGGCTGGAAACCGTTCTTGAAAGGTAGGGCGCGAGCCATATATCACAATGGTTATGATAATAAACCATTGTGATACATACACTTAGGTTCTGGGTTCGAAACCCATCAGCAGCGAAATTATATAAAACATAAATTACTTATGATAACGGTTACAATAGATAACCGTTGTTGTAAGTACCCTAAGTTTATTATATTAAATGTAGATTGCTTGTTTTCCAAACACCTCACTAAATAAATATACATGGATTCAATTTGATGAAGATGTTTATAATCTGCAAATTAAACTGTTCTTGAAGACCAACTTAAACAAACCAATGTTGTTTTCTGATTGCATTCGTCTCATTGTGCATTTCACGCTCTTTTACATATATTATGGTTTATTGATAAGACTCATTCGATATATCGCTATATTCGATTATAGTTAAATTTCCATAAGATCAACAAGACATTGGATAATCTGCCCCATCTTTGATTTAACTATAATGGAAGATGGCGGTGCATCTAAGGAGCCAGATCATTATACCATAATCTATATATAAAAGAACGTGAGATAAATTATGAGAGGCATGCAATCAGAAAACAACAATGGTTTGTTTAAGTTGGTTTTCAAATACAACTTAATTTGCAGATTATAAGTATCTATATCAAATTAACTGAATGTATTTTAAGTGAGGGTTAGTGAAACAAATAATCTACATAGAATATAATAAACTCAAACAACATTCTATACCAGATCCAGATATTATAAACTCATATAATACGCTTGCTACCACCAGCAAACTTTAAGTGAGGGTTAGTTAAACAAACAATGTAAATATAATATAATAAACTCAAACAACATTCTATACCAGATCCAGAAATTATAAAATGATATAATACGCTTGCTTCCACCAGCATCATCACCTTGTATCATCCCCTTAACCTGAAAGGAAACAAAGCAAACTTCAAAAATGAGCATCCTCAGTTGAAAACAAACCCTAAAACCATAATCTAGTGAAGAGTAAAGAGAGGTACAGGAATAACACACCTTTTAATGAAACTAATAGTGGAACAGGAATCAATTATGATGTTGAACTAGTTTGGGAAGCAATGAAAAAGAAATATAAGGAGGAAAAAGCTTACATAAAAGCTTCATACTTCTTATACTTCTTTTTATTGCTTCTAAAACTAGATAAAGTTTGCTTACACTGTTGTTTCTTCATTTACTAACATCTTGTTCGTGATGCTATGAAATTTCCAAAGTATGGTCTTTGTTAACGTAGTGAAAACGGATCTGAAAAAATGAGAACAATCAACAAAAACAACATGCAACAAACGAGATAATGGGAAATATCTAACAATAGATGGAAGAAGAAGAATACCTTAATGTATGATTCACGGCTAATGGTGAAAACGAAGAGAAAAAATGGGTTCTAAGGTTTCACTTTGAAGGCAACAGCGTTACTGTCAATTAAGTGAAAGTTATTTTGCTTATATATGGGTAAACTATTTCACAACCGTTAACAATAACAACCGTATAGATAGGTATTTATTTATTATTAATATATCACTACGGTTAACTAGAATAACCGTAGTGATAATCCTTTTATCTGTGAATTTTAAAATAAATAAAAACCCTATAGATAAGTATTTATTTATTATAAATATATCACTACGGTTGACCAGGAGAACCGTAGTGATAACCCTTTTATTTGTAAATTTTAAAATAAATAAAAAAGAAAAGGTGCGCCTTAACTTCTCACTTAATGCATCTGCAATTTAAACATCAACAATGTAATTCACAATGGATCTGCAGTTTAAACATCAACAATGTAATTCAAACCCTAATTCAATTATTACATTTCATAACAAAGTAAACATTAAACATAAAGGAGACAAGAAAACATAACATCTTGATATTTTCAGAAAATATCTCTGATTTCAGTTTGTTCTTCAAATTCTTGTTCTTTTTCTTTAAATCCTCATACATAACCTTCAGATAGCCCACAGCTTCCAACTCTGACTTCATAATGCTCTCATCGTCATTTCCATCTCTTTCTCCCACGTCTTCATCCATATGAACAAATTACATGTTTCACCGCTCCTCCATAATGGACATCTCCAAAAAGTCTTCCTTTATTTTGTCCCTTCTTGCATTGAGACGAAACCATACGGCCATCACAACCACAAAAATTTCCATATCGATATTTTACACTGGAAGAAGACGTAGAAACACCTTTGGATGATTTTGTCTTCAAATGTGACATTGCAACACCTTAAAGTAGAACACTTTCTTGTTGTTGTTGTCTTCTTCCCGACAATGATGACGGCGTTGGTGTTAGGGTTGTTTCGTCTTGTTTCTTTTTTCAATGGATAAATTGATATATATTTGGTGTTTAAAATACATAACAGTTTGTAACAACGGTTTAAAGAAAAAGCCGTCGTGATATCATTATTATTTTTTAGTTAAATATTAATAAAACTTAAAAAAGGAGCATTTACGTCAAATGGATAAACTATTTGAGGGCGATGAGGTTCGAACCCATGATAACTAGATTGTATCACCACGGTTTCCATAACAACCGTTATTATACCCTTGAGATTTCTAATTAAAATAATGCGCGCGCATCCAGTACGCACTATAAGAACGGTGTATAGGATGCCGTTGTAAACCTCGCGTTGTTGTTTGGGCGTTTTGTAGTAGTGATTTTAGTTCACTTTAATAATGTATTTTTCCCCGTATATAAATAATATTTTTGTTTTAACGTTCTTTATAAGTATATTTGAATCAATAGTAAAAGTCTTCCCGTTTATAAAAATATTTGAATCTAAATATTATTTGTCTTTTGACAATATTTATAAAAGTATTTGAATAAATAGTAAAGGTGTTCTCGTTTATAATAAAAGTATTTTCTCCCCTAGATAAAACATTTTAATCAACATCGTACTTTTTCCCGTATATAAATATTAATTTTGTTTTGACAGTATTTATAAATTTTTTTGAATCAATATTAAAGTTGTTCCCGTATATAAAAATATCTGAAACAAAACTAAATATTAGGAAAAAACAAAATTTATTAAAGTTTTAAATACATATTATTTTCCTAATTAGCTCTACAAATATTTGTAAAATATGTATATATACTACACAAATATTTAAATATATTAATTATTTTCATATTTGTATCAATAATATAATTTTCCATATTCATGAAAATAATTTTAACAACAATACTTTTTTTGTTTATAAAAAAATTTGTATCAATAATATACTTTTTTTTCAATCAATCCCTTATTGCCGAATATAAAAGTTAAGGATTTATTGTTTGTTACAATTATCAATAAAATATATGATATTAAATATAAAGCTCAAAAATTAATTAGTTACCCTCACGGCCACATGTAAATTATAAGGAATAAAAATAAAAATAAAGATATTAAATAATTATGATATATCATATTCGACAAAAATAATTTATTGCTCGTTCAGATATAAATCATTTATAATTTAAGATGAATTAAAATAAATTATACAATTCTTTTAAAATAAAACTTCAAAAAATTACTACACAACTATTCAAAAATATATATAGCAACTTTTTTTTGTTTGATTTTGTGATCTTTTGCTCTGGAATTTATTTCATTGATAATAGACTGAGAGAGGGTATCACCAACAATAAAGTTTCTTCTTTAATTCTCCATATTAAAAATACCATTATTAGAAATACCATTATTATATTAATGGTCTAATTTTTCAAATTTCTCAAATAATAGAAACTTTAATTCTCAAATTTCATTATTAATGACTTTTTAAATTCTTTTATTTTTTTACATTTCATTATTAAAATTTCTCAAATTTCATTATTAATGACTTCTATTATATTTGAAAAAAATATATTATTTAAATAAACAAATATAATTTCTCAAATATAATTCTATTATTAATGATTATTATATTTGCATATTTGGGAAACATAATTCAATAGCTTATTTGAATAATAGTCAAATACTATAATTTAACCATTATATTTGAAATTATTATTATCATTATAATTTGACCATTATTAATACATGAGAAAGAATATAAAAAATGACGGATGATATTTTCGTTTAATTTTTTACAGCATACAATATTGTTCTAATAGTATCTAATTAAATGATACTATATTTTTTCGAGAGTCTTAACATACCAGACCTATTACTTGTAATAATTGAATTGCTATGATTGTCAAATTCTAGTTGTATATTCAAAATCTAGTTGTATCACTAATATATAAACAAAGCAGCCCACCCAATAAATTGGGAAAAAAAAATTAATACCTATAAAACTTAAAAACGAAAAAACAATAAAAATTAATAAAAACAAAATTTTAACTATAATAATAAAAATAACTATATAATTACATTCAGCTCTATTTTTTAATCAAACCGAATTTAGTTACTTTTTCTTGTGGATGTAGTATAAATTATCAATTTATTACTATAAATATATTTATAGTTTACTCTTATTCATAATTCTTTTTATAAAAATATATTAAAATATAATATATTGAGTTACATTCAATAATAATATAATTTTAGTGAATTTTAATTACATATTTTATATATTATATAAATAAATGTAAATTGATCCGAAAAGATATTTTAAAAGAGAATAGATTTGTATGTAGGAAATCATATCAACTATCTATATATAGCTTATTGTATCAAATATTTACTAATAATTTTAAAATATTATGACATTCAGTCACCATCAGTATCTCTAATAGTCAAGAATTTTGAGATTCCAATATGATGTCATAAATGTGGCGAGATATCTTTTTTTAGCCAAATCTTCTTTTATATGTAATTCATAAGTGTCATTTTCTAACCGGTCTCTTTTGATTTCACCTTATCCAAAACAAAAAACAAATAAATTTAATAGGTGTGGGAAAAGAAAAAAAAAACATGCACTAAATTTTGATCAGACAACACGATTAATTGTATTTATTTACATTACCATCTAAATAAAAGTTATTATTCAAATCATATTTTATTTTTTCGAAAATGAGTTAAAAAATAAAATAAAAATTATAGAAAAATTCAAATTTTGTTTCTCAAAATAAAAAACAAAAAAATGTTAAAAAATACCAGAAATTCACGTAGAAAATAATAAATACTTTATAGTATTTCATCAAAATTACTTTATAATAAAAAAAATTAAAAAATTAAAAGCGGAGAATTATACTTTATAATGTTTCATCAAAAAATAATAATTTTAATCTCTGCTAAATCATATATAATACATATTATTTATCTATGTCCTTTGATACATGTGGATACTTATTAAAGGAATATTAAAAAAAAATATTTTGCAAAAAAAAAAAATTGATATGGTTGAATTATGCCCATGATACTCAACATATAGGTGACTATTTAAATTTTGATCAAATTCTTCATTTTAATGATTTATTTTATCTTTTTAATGACTTTTCATTCCACTTTAAAATCTTAATTAATTATTCGTATATAGTTACCGATTTTTAAAATTGGTTTTCATAATTTCTTATCAATGTTAATAATTAAAATTTAATTCAAGGCCTAACCATCTTTGACTCCTCATACTCAAAATAAATCTGTATGAAGTGCATGAAAAGGCACACCAGAGAAATATATACTTCACTTGATATTCTTGCAATAGTTTTCAAATGCATCTGACACATAGAAAATATTCAAATATGGTATGAATAAATCAAAAGAGCAAATATAAAATATTCTTTATCAATGAAATCAATTCAAACCGCACAACATCAAACACAATTAAATTAAGAGAAAAATGAATATATATTTCAAATCTTGTGTGTAACACCTTACTAAATCATTAAAATAAGAGATTAAAAACTACCAAAAAATCACAAAAAGACTGAATCTGGAATTTTTTATATCAAGATCAATCAACCAATTTCTAACAAATTTAATATCCATTCCAATATATTTAGAAGAACTCGCTCTACAATTCAGTAATTCTTTGACACTTCAAAGCTATAGGTTTATTGCAAATCTAAATTTGTGTTCATATTATCCTGCACATAAAAATAAGAACCTGTAGAACTTACGTGGGAGGATTTGCCAACAATCTGTAATCAATTGTCACAATACTTGTCTCTTTATTTGACATAAACTATGCAAGAAAAGAAACACTAAAATCAAAGAAAGACATATAAAATATGACTTGTAATCCAAAATATATTGATATGAATCCACCTTCACGTAAAAATATGCCCTATAAGTCAAAGAATACTTGGGAACCTCACAAAATCTGTTACTAGAGTTTTTTAAGAAACTTAAAAGATGTAGTTATACTATAAAAGAGTATGGGAAAGACTTTGATTTCCAATGCTGGAAATAAACTGTGGTTGCACAAAACCATAAGAACCGGGGAGTCATAAAACAACATATTCAGCCATTAACATTAGTCTTTAGGAAATCAACATATTTTAAAAATATATAAAAATATATATAAAATCAACATATTTTAATAGGAAATCAACATATTTTAAAAATATATAAAATCATAAATTCTCACCTAGTGATATATTGACAAACCAAATCGACTTATTTATTCTCACAAATATCATAAAATTAGCCATGATTCTAAACTCCACAGAATTAACAGAAAAAATAACAGTTCATACTTCATATTGATTTACATTCAACTGAAGAATTGCCTATTAAACCTTCTTTACCAAATCACGAACTTCAACTCAATAACTCAAAAAAATTTCCTACGCGCTTTTTCCAAAAATCCATCATCGCCTTTATTGCTAAGAACTTTTTTATTTAAAACCCCAAAACATCAAGAGCACACAACAACTTCATTAAGAAAAACCAGAAAATCAAACCAAAAACAAAAAAAAACAAAAAAAAAAGAATAAAACTTACACTTATAAATTCAATTTCCATCTTGTGTAGATCCACAATCTGAAAAAACAAAACTTTTATCTTAAAACTTACACTTTTAATATAGATCTACAACCTAAAAAAAATAAAAAACAATAAAACTTACAATTTGAAATCAAATTTACGTCTTCATGTAGATTCACAACCTGAACACCTTCAATGAATAACTCAGAAAATCAATTGAAACCCATAAAATCAAGAAAACAAATATGAAAACTCAACAATATTCTACCATATTAATTCAATATTCAATCGAAATCCAGAAACTCAGCCCTCCCAAGAAAATCATAAACAAAAAACCCAAAAACTCAACAAAACAGTAAGATCTTCATGAAATCATTAGAAAGCTTTTTGAAGTGGAACAAAAATGAGTAAAAATGTATTTTTTTAACACACAGACATGAAAAGGTGGAAAGATGATCTTTCCTAAAAAAATAGCAAAAATGAGTATGAAATTGACATGGAGTAAACTAAAAATTTTAAAAATGAATCCTTTGTTAATCTTGATGGCTACGGTTGAAGAAAATCGATGAAGAATAAAAACCTGAAAAATATAAACATTCGTAGTGCAAAATAATTAAATACGAAAAGACCCTATTTTTGTCCTTCGATGTGTAGAAATGAAATGTATAGATGAAATGCAGAGAAAATATGCAATGAAATTCAGGAAGAACACGTTTACTGGCAAAACTCTGCAGGGGAAAAGCTTACAAGAGATTTTTTAGGGTAACCTTTGCTTGAGGATCAAAACTAGCGAAGACGCTGGGGAACATCATTATCAACACAAAGTTGAAGAATGATTAGCTGAGAAATAATTCCATGAACACATGCGGGGTAAGGACTTTATCTTAGAGGGATACCACTGACTTGAATGAGGACTGTCCTGGATTCTTATGCTTATCTCGAGATCCTGAATTATGTCATGTATGTTATGATGTTTTGCACAACATTCTACTTTGGGTGAAAGTATCATGCTTAGAATGATGCATGTATGGATGCAACCGTTAGGGATTTTTTAGGTGTATGTATGAATGCAAATAATTTTGTTTTATTTTTGATGAAGCTTCACGTTTCGGCGGAAATGCTATACATAAGCATGCTAATGATTGATAGGATTGTGTTTTTTGAAACTTCCCGTTTTGACATAAAGGTTATGCATGAAGTGATGCATGCGATGCATGTGAGAATATAACTGAATAATTCAATTTTTTTTTTTAAACTTTATCAAAATATATTTAGGATATTTTAAAAATTCTCCAATATTTTATTCTTATCATTACCTTCTAACTCAACTACTATTAAAATATCACGACTCTATTAAATTCCGTCTATCATAACAAAAGAATATCATGGTGTGACACTCAACTTCACCAATACCAACTTTCCACATTAAAACATAAGTGAAATTTACACAAACATATCAGAATTTTTTTTTAACATAACTTACTTTTTTTTAAAAAATTCAAAAAAACACACATTTCAGAAGATTTACCAAAGTGGCTTATTTTTGGATAACAGAAAGACCTGAGGCGCCATATGGGATGGCGACTCAGGCAAAAAAATTTCAAAAAAAACCTACACGCCATGTGTGATGGCGCCTCAGTGTAACTGGGGTGCCCTAATTTCCAGGGGGAGGCGCCATATGGGATGGCGCCTTAGTGTAGCTGGCTTTTTTTTTAAACGATTTTTTTTAATATAATTAATTATATTATTTAATAGGGTATCACGTGCCTATAAATAAGGGTTCATCCTCACTTGTTATTGCACAACACTTGTCACCAAAACTCTAATTTCCTCCTTTCCCTCACCAATATCCCAAACTCTCCCTTTCCCAACACCATGTCAGAGTGGTTAAATCGTCGTCCGTCGTCATCATCATTAGCACCGGAGGAACCGTTTCCAGAATTTCCACTAATGAAAAGAGATGCCCTAGTTGTATATTTAACTGTCAAGCCTCCGATGAAGATGCTACTCTGGAACACGCAGATGTTAGAGCATTTGCATAGGGAACTTCGCCGCTGGCTAGCAGATGAATTTCAGGCAGGTGAAAAGATCAAGAAGACTGAGAGGCTGGTTGAGAACTCTGGTCCAAACGGAGTCACCCGGTCTTGGAGGAAAGTGGAAAATGATGCTGGCGTCCTCATGATGATGATGTTAGAACAGGAAATTAAGTTGATGGTTGTAATTTCCTAGATAAGCTGATTCTATGAGTTGTTTCGTTTGGGTTTGTTATTGTTATTTTTTGATTTGGTATTAGGTTCCGTTGATGGTTATTTATTGATGTTTAGCTATTAAGTTATGTTATGTTATGTTATGTCGTTGTAATCAGTTAAGTATGCCATCAATGAAATAAAATTTGTTGTTATTATAAATAGACAAGTTCATAGTTGAAACTATGATGCTGTGCTAGAGCCCACATTTAGACACTTGGTACGATTGTGGCCTGGCTGGCGGCGCAAACCATACAACCTCACCATTTTGTCTGTTGCATCCATCTCTGTGTGAATACGGGTGCTATTAGAGCGACCTTTTTTATTTCTTCGCTGAAGATCAACTGAGAGCTGAACTTGCGATGATCCTGACTTGGATTCGTGATTATGCAAGTGTTGTAACGTAATATATAACTCAACGTCATTGAAACCAGAATGCTCATGACTCAGAAACATATTACGCACATCATCATCGTCCCGAATCTTCATCTGAAAAAATTTGCATCGGTCATGTCCATAAAAAAAGATAGGGTTTTTGTATACTATTTGCCCAATGGGACCGCACTGCAATTTCTTTTATAACCGGGCTTTCAAATGATAAAAATTTGTTCTTCTATCAATTAAAAACCTAGTCACTTATGTATTCCTAAAATTGAAACCCGTGTTTGGACATTCAAATATCTCACCATTGAGATGTCCACTTATCAGGTATTGTGCTCTTTGAGCCATAACTAAATTGTGTTTGGAAGAAATGGTTTACAAACTTTAGTTGTTACAAGTATGTAATGATAAGTTGTATCTTTCATAAGTATTAATAGGTGTAAAGTTGATATAACTTACGTCTCTTGGTAGTTTAATTGCTTCAGAATAGTTTACCATTCCCTTGCATGGCCAGACTAGCCTTGACAAGACCATACGACTCTGCATGGCCAGACTAGCCTCGACAAGACCACACAACTCTGCATGCCTACACTCTGCATGCCTACACTTGCCTTCCACTATTCTTTAGCATGCCTCTGCACCATTATTTTTGGGAGTTTAATTGCTTCAGACTGGTTTACTGTTTTGACAAGACCACACTTTTGAATGCTTTATCATTATTGTTATTATTTTTATTGGTATTATTTTTATTGGCAAACTTTAGTCATGGGAAGAAAAAGTAAAGAAATGATGTGATCTGCGTGACAAGACCACACTCCCACGCCAAGAATATATATATTTTTTGCAAATATTTCGTACCACTATTGCAAATATATCGTACCACTTTAAAGCACAATACAATTTCTCATTAAACATTGTGTTCTTGTAATTTGTCTGGAGGCCGTACGAGGGGCTCGACCACCAGCCCAACGCGAATGATGCTGTTATGTGGACTTCAAAAACGCCCATCATTCGGTTCACCACTGTGGAGATGCATCAAAGCGATCAAGTCAAACTTCAGTTAGGAATGCAGCAGGATATTCCGGTGGCCCCTATAAGTTTGGGAAAGTGGCATCTGCGTAGAGTCGACACGCAGTGGGTGAGTTGACTAACTTTACAACAGAGATGTGTCAACACTGGGAGAATTGACACCATCACGTCTTAACCGACCCCATTGTAGAAGATGTTATTCCAACGCAACAATATATGAGTTGGTTTAGGTCTGTTACAACACCGCAACCATTCCTCTTTCAGTCGACGTATCTCATTGACCCCCGCCAACGTGCGTCTTCCTCGCAGCAGCATACCCAGCAATATGCCCAACATCATACACCTACCTATACCCAACAACAAGAAGAGCCTTACCCCTACCCTAGCATGCCAATTACTTAATCACAACAAGAAAACCCTTACCCCTACCCCCATCCCGCCTATAGCCCTGACGAGTCTTTCGAACCCACCCCAGCCCACCATAGCCCCCCACAAATGAACACCCTATCTTCCTACAACCAAGAACCATAATCGTCCTACAGCCAACAAACCCATCCACTTTTCGACTACCAAACCCCACATCAACCACTAAATCAATACCAACACCCATCAGTGCAACATTTCGGCCAACCATACCGTATGCAACCAACCCAACCCCCCTTACAAACTACGCAAACATGGGCATACAACTGGATTACGAAAGTACCGTCGACGGCAACCCCCCGGCTATTGGGGACAGATGCTTCAGAATTTGTCTGATGCGTCGGGGCCATAGTCTGATGCGCCGGGGCCATCTCAATAGACGCAAAGATCATCCACACCTCAACAAAATCGTGGTGGTAGACGCCGCGCAAGAGCCCCTGCATGTGGAACCGGTGGACGTTTAGATAGACACGATCATTGAATTTTTCTTTACCACCGATTGTACTAATAGTTGTCCTTAACATTCTGATGTATTTATGACTACCTTAATTTTATTTCCAATACATTTTTCATTTCACAAATAAATAAAAAAAATTAAAGTGAACTGATTAGTTGCAGGAGACCATTTCCTTTTCTTGCTTTCGTGCTGGATGTCATCTCGGCAGATCGGTCAGTTTAAGATGAATCCTGGGGAGGGATAAATCCTCCATTGGTCGTTGACCTTTGATTCTCTTCTCTGAACAACTCTTAGGCTAAGATTGAGTTGAGTCCGCTTCTCTTCCGTATTCCTCAACTCGACTTTCTGTTGCCGAAGCTGTCTTGAGGCCCTTTCTTTCCGGCTTCCTTGAGTCATCTCGGTAGCTAGTCTAGTAAAATAGCCTCTTCTCTTCCCTTAACCTTAATAGGGCTTGCTCCTTCTTCTCGTCCACTCGGGAATGAAGCCTTACCTTTCGCTACTAACCTGTTAAATGGAGTTGAGCTGGCTACAAAAAAAATGGCTTTAGTGATGGTTGCTTCATTAAATCAAATATAGGTGGCAGGGTCAGACTTTGAGAAAGAGTCCACTGTTGTCCAGTCATAGTCAGTAGGAGCAGCTCCGGCTCAGCTCGATCAAATTTCAAAATTTAACTCTAGCCTTGTAGTACCTCGCTATCCTTTGTTGGTAAGTAGCCATTCTGAATTGAGCTTGCTTTCTTAACTCTTAAATTAGGTCGAAGTTGGTCCTCAACTCTTCTTCATTGGAACCCATATTTTTAAAAGTTCTGTTAGGTTCTTAGTAGCAGTCGGCGATCTTTTCTTCCTTCTTTTACTTCACATAGCTTTTCGTCTCCTTGATAGCTGGAAGTTCTCCAAAAGTATGAAAAGCTGGAGGACTTTGTACCAGCCATTCCAGTGTGGTTGAATTTTGTTCAACAACCCAAGGAATGTTCGCCCTTGTTATGTTATTTCCACTGCTTGAAGTGATTGTTACGACCACGAAGAAACGACAAATCCCAACTACGGATATATAAGAGCCAAAACTGCTAAGGGCATTCCATCAAGCGTAAGCATCTGGATAATCTAGAATGCGACGTGGCATACCCGAAAGCCCTAAGAAATGCATGGGAAAGAGGGTCAGATTAACCCCGAAAAAAGTGATCCAAAAATGGATTTGACCTAAAGTTTCAGGGTATGTCCGACCAAAGATTTTACCCACCCAATAGTGAAATCCTGCAAATAAAGCAAAAACGGCTCCCATAGAAAGTACATAATGGAAATGTGCAACCACATAATAAGTATCATGTAGAGCAATGTCTAGCCCTGAATTTGCCGGGACTATTCCAGTGAGTCCTCCTATGGTGAACAAAAAGATGAACTCTACAGCAAATAACATGGGTGTTTTGTATTGTATCGAACCCCCCACATGGTAGCGATCAAACTAAATATTTTAATTCCAGTGGGGACAGCTATGATCATGGTAGCAGCGGTGAAGTAGGCACGGGTATCAACGTCTAAGCCCACAGTAAATATATGATGAGCCCAAACAAGAAATCCAATAACACCTATACTGATCATGGCATAACCCATGCCTAAATACCCGAAGACCGGTTTTCCCGAAAAAGTCGAAACGATATGACTTATGATACCGGATCCAGGCAGAATTGGAATATACACCTCTGGATGACCGAAGAACCGAAAGAGATGCTGGTATAATATGGGGTCTCCCCCTCCTGCGGGATCAGAAAAGGTTGTATGAAAGTTTCGATCGGTTAATAACATTGTAATTGCCCATGCCAGTACCAGAAGTGATAATAAAAGTGGGAATGTTGTTACTAGAACGGACCACACAAATAGGGGTGATCTATGCATAGTCATTCCAGGTCCACGCATGTTGGAGATAGTTGTTATAAAATTGATAGAACCTAAAATGGATGAAACACCAGATAGACGAAGACTAGAAATTGCTGAATCAACTGCTCCTCCAGAATGGCTGGTAATACCACTTAAGGGTGGATAGACCGTCCACTCAGTGCCGCTACCCACCTCTACTAAGGTTGAGCTTAATAGGAGCAAGAGACTTGGCGGCAACAACCAGAATGAAATATTATTTAATCGTGGAAATGCCATGTCAGGTGCACCTATAAGAATCGGAACAGACCAATTACCAGATCCACCTATCATCGCCAGCATAACCATAAAAAAGATCATTAAAAAAGTGTGAGCCGTTATTAAAACATTATAAAGTTGATGATTCCCACCAAGAATTTGATCGTCGGGTCGTGCTAATTCCATACGAATCAATACTGAGAAGCATGTGCCTATCACTCCAGCAATGGCACCGAAGATGAAATATAGAGTCCCTATATCCTTGTGGTTAGCGGAGAACAGCCATCAGACCGGATTTGTCATAAAATGGAGATTCTTTCGTTTCCTTCCTTATCAGAGAGGGGCCCCTTCTTAGGGAGCGGGGTTTCCTTCTTGAAAAAGGGGGAGTGAGAGGGGGAAAGGAGAATGAAAAGAGGGGTGGGGAAGGTCTAGAAAGCCCTCACTTTATTGATGGGAAATTTTGATCCCCTTTCCTCTCCCCCCCGGTTCTGGTTCAGGAAAAGGTCAACGCAAGGATCTTACTTCGAAGCAATCTCTGGAGTTTTCCCTTATCCGAACGGGTCTTGCAAAAAAATAGGATTTCATATTGAGCTCCAAATAAACGCTATTGGGATAGGATGGTTCCTACTAGCTCTCCCCCATAAGAACCGCACGTGCGAGTTCCCCCGCATACGACTCAAGTGGCGAAGGTTTGAAGACGCTCGACCCAAACAAGCAACGACGTTCGAGCCCCTATCAGAGAAAGCCTTGGTAAAGCGCGCTAGCGCGCTTGACTTGGAGGTTCGCGCATCCTCTTGCTGGGAGAGATGAACGAATCCTTCGCGCTTGGTAAGCGCTTCGCTATAGCCAAGCTTACTGCTAGCCTATCGCCTAGAGCCAAGCTTCGACCGCGACTGCTCGTTACTTCTGGGCGCCTTTTTCCGTCACCCGAGATCCAAGTCAGCACCGGCAAAGATCTCTTGATTCCTCGCGGCCGGCTTGGAAGCAAGCTACCTGTCGCCTATCTCACCCCCTTTCTTATTATTAGTAAGATAGGTTGCCCCTTTCCCCTTTCTCTAAGAAGAAGGTAAGCATCCCTCACTGCCGATCGCCTTCAGCAGGGCGAGCCTTCGCTTTTTGGACCGTCTTCTGCCCAATGTCAATGTGGTACCCTCCCGTTTTTGGTTCCCATTGGGTTTACCTTGTTTACAGGTCGACCCCATGCCAACAAGAAAAAAAAGCGATCTTGTGCTATACTCCGGTGATCTCTTTCCTACCGAGGCACGCAAACCCCCATCGTGTCCCAGATCACATTCCGTAAATCGAAAGGGGAAGCCTACTCATCCATCAGCTCCTCTCGTAGATCGGTGCGGTTTTACAAAGCGTCTAAGCACAGTTCACTCGCGTTGATCAATCAAGAGCTTTGCCGCCACTCCTTAAGGTTACCTGTTGTATCAGACACTTCTTTAATTCTTTCCCACGCTGCATACCCCCTTATTCTTAAGGTAAGGTAAAGGGCCAGGCATGGTGGGGTAGGAGCATTCTGCCGGCAATCTTTTTGGCTTGACCAAGAAGTCTTATGTCCTTCGAGTCGTACGACGTTTTAACCGAAAAAACTTCTTTCGCAATTCATGCTTTTCTGTTTTTATGACCAGATATTTTTTCTTGATTTCCATTTCAAATTGTTCTCTGGACTTTTTATCAATATGAGGTGATCGTAACACAGTATATAAGACTCGTGATTCAGGCAATCCAATCTTCCGTGTGTAAGGCGGAAGCCCCCCAAAATGGTTTTCCAAAAATGGGTGATCAAAAGATCGAATCACTATGCGTATCTTGGTGGTCATTACTTTAAAATATCTTTTTGGCTGACTCCTCTTCCTGTTCTATTGATCAAAAGAAAGGCACACTTATCTCCGAAATCGGACATTTGCCAAGTTATTATCCGTTCTCCGCCTTATTATAGGAGATATTTACCAGATTAGACTCTGCGCTCTCCAAGACTCTGCCACTCTTACTCTTCCACTTGACAAGTACAGATATCTTGGACTCATAGACCGAGCTGCTTTCTTTATGCAAGGTAATATAGGAATAATTCTATTTGAACCACTACGGTCGTGACAGGTTTAGCATTGTCGTCAACTAGGAAGACATCAGTCAGCTTCCCGCAAATGAAAGCTGGTGACTTCTGTTTCAATTGAACTGGGAACAGTCAGGTGCCACCCATTGGACTGGACGCATGAGCCAATGTTCTACACATAGAAGGAATGACGCCTCCCCTTTGCAGCATAAATTTTTTTAGGGCACACCGTTATGGCCTGAGGCGCCATATGGTATGACTTTTGCCTTTTAACTGAGGCGCCATGCTATATGGCGCCATCCTTATACTGCATTTCCAAACATAGCCATTTTGGTAAATATGCTGAAATATGCGTTTTTTTTTAAAAAGTAAATTATATTAAAAAAAAATTCAACATATCACCTAGTGTCTTTGACTACATTACTTAATAATCTATATTAATTTAATTAAAATAAAACTAATTACCTAATTTAAAAATGATAAATTTATGTATATTTAAAGTTTGGATAAGTCACATAAATTGAGTGACGAGCCATTCCAATAAGTGGAGCCAAGGTGAAAGGAATGAGACGGAGAGATGGAGTCTCATGCAAATTTTGTTTTGTTTAACTATACAAATACATACCGCGCTTATGGTAGGCGAAGCAAAATGATTGAATAAAAATTACAGACTATATTTGGAGAATGAAGCAATTAATTAATAGTATTTGCCAACAATAGGCATTGCATTGCATTCACCAACATTAGTAAAATTGCAATTGCATGCGAACAACAAGAACAAGAACAAGAAAAGAGGGATTAGGGATTTGCATGCGACGTAGAAGAAGATGAGCGCTAGCATGAAAAACATGGCGGCGACGGGTTCCGCATCCCGCGGTTCAAATTCATCCTCCAACGGACTCCTCACCGTCACCATTGCCAACACCAGCCCTCGCCGCGCCCTCGCTTCTGACGACAACGACGACGAAGACGAACTCCTCATTGATCCCGACGATCCTTTCGACATTACTCAAACCAAAAATGCTCCTCCCGAAACCCTCAAACGTTGGCGAGTATGCTTCGCTGAAATTCTCCATCTCTTTCTAAACATTGCAATTTCTATAATCAACTTGTTTTTGTCTTTTTCCAGCAAGCTGCATTTGTGCTCAATGCCTCGAGGCGTTTTCGATATACTCTTGACTTGAAAAAGGAAGAGGAAAAAGAGCAAAAGAAAAGCATGATTCGAGCTCATGCCCAAGTCATCAGAGTAATAATCTTTTATCCACTGTTTCTTTATATGCTAACCTTTTTTCTTACTAATCCGCCATCCATTCTTCTATTAGGCAGCTTTGCTTTTCAGATTGGCCGGCGAACGTCAACTAGGTATGCTTTTGTTATCCATCAACACTCTTCCATGCTTTTTCACCACTTGCATTCACCAAATATATTTTGAATTGCAGTGACAGGTACAACAGTGGCATCCATAACTCCAGGTGGTGACTATACAGTTGGACTTGAACAACTTGTTTCAATGTCCAAGAATCAAAATATTTCCGCTTTACAACAATATGGAGGGGTAGGTCTACTTCAACATTATTTTGTGGAACCCGTCTGATTTGCTAATAATATAATATACTGATGTCTTATTCAGGTTAAAGGCTTATCAGATTTTCTAAAATCAGATCTAGATAAAGGGATTACTGGAGATGATGATGATCTATCAAAAAGGAAAAGTGCATTTGGAACTAATACATACCCTCGGAAAAAGGGTAAAGGTTTATGGGTATGTCATCTTTTATTTTTCGGCTAAAAAAAGTTAGTATTGTTGAATTAGTTATTGTGCTGTTGCACTAATTACTTAAGTCGTTTTGCAGAGGTTCCTATGGGAAGCTTGGCAAGATCTGACCCTTATAATATTGATCATAGCAGCTGCAGTGTCATTAGTGCTTGGAATAAAAACAGAGGTTTGATCGACTACTCCTCATCAATCACAACAATAATTTGAGCATAGATAGGTCCCCTGGTTTTGTGGAACTATAGGAAGCTTAATAGTTGAGAAATTAGGTCTTAAAGCATGTGTGTTGGATACCTATGTTGTGCAAAGCTTTTGTCTCCCTTCATAAAGAGGATATGTTCATACAAAATTCTTAACAGAGTTCTGCCATTCTTAAGCTCGGCACGCTGCATCGACAAAACAAGAAAAAGTGAATTCATTTCATTTTGTTCACAATAGATATGCACTTTAATTTTGATTTTCTATATTTTACCTTACTTTATGTGTTTATCTTGGGATCCTTGCCTTCTTTTTCTGTTTTGGCAGTGCTTGGCTTCACTGAAATTTTCCTTTCATTTTAGGTCTCAGGAGGGCTTGGTTTCATTGCAATTTTTCTTTTATTCTATTGGAGTTTATATCCTCCTTGAAGGTTTATGCTTTATCTTTGTTTGAAATGGCTAGGGATTGGAAGAAGGATGGTATGATGGAGGAAGCATTGCTTTTGCAGTTATACTTGTCATTGTAGTTACAGGTATTAATGGAATCAACATTTTCTTTCATTTTAAAGACTAGATATGTATTAATCTCGACAAACTTGTGGTTGGTGTCTTGGATAGACCATACAGTTAAAAAAGAACACTCTGTTTTTACTTGCACTTACATAACTGTCATAATCAACATACCATTCCCTAACAACTTAAGTTATTTTTTAGTTCATGCATCACATATAATTTTTGTATTTTAAGGCGCAGTAAAAAGTTCGATATACAATGACTGATTAGTCTACACTCTATATATAGTTTACATGATTCAATAATAATTGATCTATTATGAAGCTTGGAAAGGTTTTCATGGTATTATTGAAGAATTGAGATAGAAACTAGTAAATGTGAAGTATAATCATAATCTTTTATGTTTTGAAAATTAAGAAAATGAATACATTTAATTTAAATGTTTGGTATATTTATTTATAAAGAATATTAAATTCCCGAAGGCAGAGCTTATGAAGGTTCTTAATTTATTTATATTAACTGTGTTGTTACTTTTGTCTTTGTCTCTCAGCTGTCAGTGATTATCGGCAATCTTTGCAGTTTCAGAACTTGAATGCAGAAAAACAAAATATACAATTGGAGGTGTGTAAAATTATTATATTATTAGAAGATAGCATCATGAGGAAGTTGAACTAATTGATCATGTACTCATGAACTCACTACAGGCAATGAGAGGTGGTAGAATAATAAAGATATCGATATTTGAAATTGTCGTTGGTGATGTACTGCCCCTTAAGATAGGAGATCAGGTGAATTTGCATAAATCTCATTTTGTTTCTCTGGTAATTGAATCATGTTCGTTCTATGTTAATTACTTTATTGATATCTCAGGTTCCTGCTGACGGAGTTTTAATTACTGGTCACTCACTTGCCATTGATGAATCCAGTATGACTGGGGAAAGCAAGATTGTATGTTGTTCATATATTCTATTGATCTAATTATAGTATTTAATCCTTATTGAATTGTAAGCAACAAGTATCCTGCAGGTTCACAAGGATCAAAAAGCACCATTTTTAATGTCGGGTTGCAAAGTAGCAGATGGAGTTGGTTCTATGCTGGTAATATATGAAACTATATTGTGTCTACTAGTCTGCTTGTTATTTGATGAGGAACGGCATGATTGTTTTCAAAATGTTTGAATATTATAGTGCAAAAGGTTTCCCACTTATGAAGTTTGTTGCTGCATTCTGCTCTTTAGCTGCATGAATGCTAATATTTTCTTTAGTAGTGTATGTTTAAACATTACTTACTATATGACATCATGGTGTCATTTGATTTATGTGACTGACTCTTAATTGGTGGGAAAAGACATAGCTGTTATTGTTTTTATGATATTTATGCACATGCAAAACGATTCTCTTACAATGCTTCGACCCTACACATTTTATGCTTCCATCTGTAGGTAACTAGTGTTGGTATAAATACTGAGTGGGGATTGTTGATGGCAACTATCTCAGAAGATACCGGAGAAGAGACTCCCTTACAGGTTTCCCCTTCCCTATCCAAAACAAAGAAAGAAAATGATGTTGCTTTGACTCCTTAAAAAAACCTACATCACTTGTGTGTTAAAACTTGTTTTTGTTGGTATGTAATAGGTACGGTTGAATGGAGTAGCAACTTTTATTGGTATTGTTGGGCTTACTGTAGCTGCAGCTGTTCTTGCAGTCCTCTTGGGAAGGTAAACATAGATTGCTCTTTTGAACGTACTAACTTATCAATGCAATCTCGATGCCAACTTTGATTAGCTGTGTTTTGACTTTGGAATGCTAGATACTTTTCTGGCCACACGAAAGATTTAGATGGAAAAGTGCAATTTGTTGCTGGAGAGACTAAAATCAGTGATGCTGTTGACGCATGCATCAAAATTTTTACCATTGCAGTAAGTGCGAATTCTAACTTTTATTTTTTACATTGTTTTTTCTTCTTTAATTTTTTGTAATAGTTTTTCTCAACTAAATATAGAGCCACGCAGGTAACAATTGTGGTTGTTGCAGTGCCAGAAGGTCTACCTTTAGCAGTTACCTTAACGTGAGTACATGTTGCTAGTTTATTTTGTTGTACAACACAAGATGTAGACAAAACTAAGCTGACTGGTGTCGTTTGTTCTATTCTATGTTATTTACAACTCTCAAACACTCTCTTGACAGCCTGGCATACTCTATGCGGAAGATGATGGCAGACAAAGCCTTGGTAAGTATCTTATTATCCTCTCTTAGAATTTGGGCTGGTTTAACTCAACCTTACAAAACCGGTTTGTAAGGTGAGGATTGTCCCAATTATAAACATATTTTCAGGCCATATCTCATCCGATGTGGGACTTTTTAACATCCTCCAACAGTCACCCCAATATTCTTGTAATTTTTGCAGCAATTTGTCATATTTAGCGTTAAAACGTATTCTAACAATGGTACAGGTGCGAAGGCTGTCAGCTTGCGAAACTATGGGTTCTGCTACGACAATTTGCAGTGATAAAACTGGAACCTTGACCCTAAACCAGGTGGGTTCCGTGATCAAGTTATTGGATAGTCTAAGAGGAGTTGGATTTAGATTTTTGCTTGTGAACAAATGCTTCAAAAGTTAGTTCATTGACACAGCTCACATTGGTATTGGATTTTGTTGAAATAGAGTGAAAATGAGAGACTTATGGCAAAATAGTATGTCAGAACTACACAACAAAGTCGATTTAATATATAGGCTCTAAGTAAAAATTAAAATAAATAAACATAGGTGATACTATTGATATAAACATGATATGATATGCCTGTACACTAAATACTAAGATCGGAATAGATTTTTCAACATATAAATTCTTGATTGATCATCTCTTCTCTCTAAACTTTTCAGCTTACATGTGGTCCACTTCATGTTTTTGTTGGGTAACCAATTCATATGGTTTGGATTTTTTAGATCTCCGAAAAATTTACATTGTAACTCTGCAAAGATTAATGCCATGAGATCGTTTGTTTTATTTACGTTTGCAAGTACTGGGCTGCTATATGACCGGGAGAAGCATACATTATGTATTTAAATATAATATGGAGAAATAGATATGGGACTCATAACAGATCAGCTGGCCAAGAATAGATTCAATTACTTGATAGGCGCTAGAGGTTCAAGCTCATAGGTAATATAAGTGAATGATGGCATAGTAAAGAATTGTGATAGAACCCATAAAATCAAGATAAGAAAACTGTATTCTATTGAATGTAAAAGTTGAGCTCAAGAGCTCTACAATGCCAATGCTGGAAATGAAAAAATGAAATGATAAACCAGAGTTCTATGAACTCCTATTCCAGAGCTCCTAAACCAGAGAGAATTCTATACTAACTGTTTTCTGACAAACTTTCTCAATGCCTTCTCTAATCCCTTTCCATCTCTTTTATAACAGAATATTCCCTAAAATTAAGGAAATATCCTAACTAATTCTTATTAGACTAAGGGTCCTATCAGATTGAACCTCACCTAATGCCGAATAATCTACAAGCTAGTTACCAATATCCATAATTTTGGTACATGCATAATCTATCTAATAGGTTTACTAGCTATTTGTTTATTCTTCTGAACTCCATGGTCTTTGCTGTATGCATTCTTCCTTTCATATACTTAGAATCCTTGAGTTATCAGGATGTGACCGTGGCTTATATTTTGGAATTGTAGATGACTGTAGTTGAGACATATGTTGGGAGTAAGAAATTAAATCCACCAACTGACTCATCAAAATTGCATCCAGAAGTTTTATCTCTGATAAATGAAGGCATAGCGCAAAACACAACTGGCAATATTTTCGTTCCTAAGGTATGTCTTGCTTTTCTACTTAATTTCAATTTAACAACTATATATCCAAGGTTCCCTTTATGTTGTGATATTTGGCTATAGATTACCCCAATTAAGGATCTTGTCGTAGTCCAACACTTAACAGTTTCTTATGGTTTGGTCGGATTTATCATTTGAGAATCTTGATTCTTATGATTTTTATTCCCGAATGTTTGAATCATAGTATTATTAGAATTGCTCTTTGTGACCATGTATTCTTTGGTAGGATGGTGGAGAGGCAGAGGTTTCAGGATCTCCTACAGAGAAGGCAATTCTATCTTGGGCTATGAAGGTACCCTCCTTGATCTATTTCCTTTACTTGTTCCTTTATTTTTTTATATGTTCTTCTCTCTTCCTTGATTAATATATTGATTTTGAAGCTAAACTTATTGAGTCCTCATGGCAGTTGGGAATGAATTTTGAACTTAAAAGATCAAGTTCAAAGGTTCTCCACGTCTTCCCTTTTAATTCTGAGAAAAAGCGAGGTGGCGTTGCTGTGAAACGGGTAACCACTTGATTTAAAGTTGTTTACCAACTCATCCTACGATTTAATGTATTATATATATATCACTTGGATCTTGTTTCCATCGGCTTTCATATGCTAATCAGAAACACTTGTTGTAATCATGGCAGGCGGACTCTGGAGTGCATATACATTGGAAAGGAGCTGCTGAGATAGTTCTAGGAACGTGTACCCAATATATTGATTCAAATGGTCACCCGCAGTCTATTGAAGAAGAGAAGGTTAGGAATAGCAGCTTCAAGACATAGAAATTTGTTGAGGGCATTAAAATCATTGAACTGAGCAAATGGAAATATGAAAATCATTTTCTTTTGGTTGATAGCTAACCCAAATTTGAACACCGACACACAAGGCTGCTACCTAATCACTTTATTCATATCAATTAGTTTATATTATTGTGTCAAGTTACTCTGATCAAATGCAACTACATATCAGTATTACTTTTATTTTAACTAAAATATTGCAACTGATAGCAATTCATAATATTTTCAGCATTTTCCTACACGCGTAATATTCATTTAAAATCTTCAGGCATTCTTCAAGAAGGCAATTGATGACATGGCTACTCAGAGCTTGCGCTGCGTTGCTATTGCATACAGATCATACGAATTGGACAAAATTCCGTCCAAGGAGGAGGATTTAGACCAATGGACCTTACCCGAACACGAGCTTGTATTACTTGCTATTGTTGGAATAAAGGTAAAACAGGAGTTTTTTTCCACTTGAAATGTGTTACAAATCCCCACCACCCACCCCATATCTTGCAACTTTCTGATTAATCTAGTCATGAACCGTAATAGTAGGTAGATACTAATTTAGCTTTAAATATCATAAATTGTAAGGTTGAAATTGTTCTTTAGTTCTGAATATGGTGCAGTGTTGTTAAATATCATGCTCTGATTGCTGTCCTTATATTTTCAAATTAACCTCTTTTTTTGATAAAATTTCAAAATAACCCTGTATAAGACGCTGTAAGATTCAAATTAATCCTTCTAACATACGTTTATATGAATGTTCAGGATCCTTGTCGCCCTGGAGTCAAAGATGCTGTAAGATTATGCACTGAGGCTGGTGTTAAGGTAAAGTTTTCATATTGCTCGAATCAAACAACTAGATATCATAATATTAGATTGCAGTTCATTGAAAGCATTAAGGACAGTGTTGGAACTTGGCCTTTGACTTCATAACTTGCACAAGTGTTTCTCCAAAATGTAAAATCAAGGGATCCCAACACGTTTTATGTGTGAACTGTGAATCAATAGGTACGCATGGTTACTGGGGACAATCTTCAAACAGCAAAAGCAATAGCTTTGGAGTGCGGAATACTGGTTTCACTTGAAGATGCAGTTGAGCCAAATATAATTGAAGGAAAGACATTCCGTCAACTATCTGAAATGGAAAGGGAACAAGTTGCTAAGAAAATAACTGTATGATTCTTTCATTTTGATTTCTCTTTATATTGTTACTTATCCACCAATAATTAATCTTACTCAAAGGAATAATATTCAAGCTAGTGATCCATACCACATTAAATCTCTCAGGTTTGATTGTATGTGCTTTTGATTTGCAAAATGTATATAGGTGATGGGAAGATCATCTCCAAATGACAAGCTTTTGCTCGTGCAAGCACTGCGCAAAGAAGGTGAAGTTGTTGCTGTCACAGGAGATGGCACTAATGATGCTCCTGCTCTTCATGAGGTCTGTATATTTCTTGGATGTATATCATTCAGATTGAAAATTTCAAAGATTAAATACATTATTTGACACTAGTATAAAGAAATATTACAATTTTTTCAATTTTTTTACTAATTTATTTTGTTGACTTGATTATTATTTTTATGGTTAAAAATACAATTTTTTTTATGATTAAATTTTAATTTTATTCAATTTTGATTCTTAAATCCTATATTTAACAAAATAGTGTTAACCTCTGGGCCTCTAGAGATGAAGCTGAGTACCTGAAGAGGCTTTACCCTGAGGGAAAACTATCGAGTATCGACCGAGTTATTTGAAGATAAAACATACTACTCAGAGACTTCAACCTATGGGGAAGCCTAACTATCTGCCAAGTGAGTCATGATAAAGTACATGTTAGCTCAAAATAAGCTAAATGAAGACATGCCTATATAGCAAAGCCTTATGGATTTTGTTGAAGTCACGGTGTTATGCTCACTCTTAACTGTTTGTTGCTTGGCCCATTACTCGACAGATTATGTAAAGTGTAAAGGTGAGGCTAATGTTGCACATGTGACTCAAACTTGGGGTATGCCATAGTAGACTTGGCGTATTAGTGAGAGGGACTAGAGATCCTTGTAACCAGGAACAACACACAAACACCAAAGGCACAACGACATACAATGAAAACTGATAAGGACATGTAAAGCAAAAGTACCTCCATTTTATGAATAATTTGTGTTCGTTGCAGAGACCAAAAAGTCTACTTACCTTGGATCTCGAAGTTACAAGTTTGATTAGCGATTCGGGACCTTGTAGTAAACAAAAAAGATTTTAAGAAGTAAAAATGTCATATTTTTTGAGGGGCTATTAGAAAAAACCCAAATCCCACTGATTAAAAATAGACCTTGAAATGAATTTATAAAGAGTGACACCGCTCACCTTAAAATGTTGGTTTTGTAAGATCGAGTTTGGCCAAACACAAATCCTAAGATGGTAATAGAGCCTATCAATCAGGTTAGCCACCATTTATTCCATGCACCAAGCCCAATAATGTTGGCGTGAAGGGGTATATTGGGAAAACGCGGTATATTGGGAAAACGCAAGTTCAACATTGATTAAAGATAGAATCTAAAAAGAGTTTATAAAGAGTGACACCCCTCACGTTATAAACCGGTTTTGTGCTATGATGATTTAGGGGGACAAGCAATCAAGACCAATCATAATGAAGTCAATGATGTATTCAGACACGAGTTCAAGTTGGTTGGTAGAACACAAATTCTAAGATGATATTAGAGCCTATCAATCGGGTCACCCACCATTTATTCCACCCACTAAGCCATATAATGCTGGAGTGAATGGGTATATTGAGAAAAACGCGTGTTCCACACTGATTAAAGATAGAGTCTAAAAAGAGTTTATAAAGAGTGACGCTTCTCACTTTATAAGCCGGTTTTGTGCCATGATGATTTAGGGGGACAAGTAGTCAAGACCAATCATAATGAAGTTGATGATGTATTCAGACACAAGTTCAAGTTGTTTGGGCGAGCAATCAACAAAGACTAATAATACACAACTATTATGGAAAACCTATTAGATAACCTCAACTACGGAAAACCTATTAGATAACCTCAACTACGAAGATAAACCAAACAGAGACACCCATATACTAGATATTTTTCAATGAAAATGTAATACTAAAAAAATAAGGGAACCTCAAAACTATGGAAAAGGTATGTCTAACAATGATATGGAAGAATGAGTGAACTCTATGCAAGATGAGATGCAATATATGCATAAGAATCATACATATGATCTCATTGAGCTGCTAAAAAAAGGGAGACGGGCCTTGAAAAAAAATTGGGTGTACTGACTCAAATCAAAAGAGAGTAGCACGAGGTTGGTGTATAAGGCTTCAATTATTCAAATGATGCAAGGAAAATAAAGACATTGGTTTTGAAGAGATATTTTATCTCTTAGTGTATTGCCATAAAAAGATAGACAAGTATTTCTATTATAAAGGTCAACCAAATCAATACTTGATGAGGAATAAATTATAAATTCATGTTACAATAGAAACTATAGTAGGGAATTTTTATTACAAAAATACTCATACCAACGAGATTCAATAACATCACTTCATTCAAATTCAAATATACGTAGACATGATAAAATTAAAATCATCAAATTACCTAAGTCGGGCTCAAAAATTTTAATTATACTTTTGTTTTTATTATAGTTGATATCATGTTTTACTATTTTGCATTTTAGGCAGATATTGGTCTTTCTATGGGCATCCAAGGAACTGAAGTAGCAAAAGAAAGCTCGGATATTATAATCCTGGATGATAACTTTGCATCAGTAGTAAAGGTAAATAGTTATTCAGTTTAGCATCAGTAGCAAAGTCATTTTTTTCTGGTGTCTGTGAACATGTCTTCACATGCACAAGTAAAAAGTCACGTGCATTTCATTTGCAGCTGTTTCTCTACCTTTACTCTTACGTTAATTGGGAAAAATAAGAAAACAAATTTTTGTGATTATGCTTGAATTAGTAAAGCAAATTGAAAACCATGATATATTTATATACACTTCCTAATTAATTACATTATGTTTATTAGGAGAAATGATTACAAGTGCAGTTTCCTAAACTTCCTAAGTACATTAATCTAAACATACATGAACCTAAGACTTATATGCTCCTATTTCAAAAGGGAGGCATACATGAATCTTTCTATTTCCAGTACTACCTCTCAACTTAGTAAATAGGTGTTCTCCGTTCCTTGCTTGGATAGAATTCGTTCAAAATCTGAGCTACTCAATCCTTTGGTGATAATATTTGCAAGTTGACATACAAAGTGCAAATCAGCCCACTAACCAAGCTTCCCCTTTATAAAGTATATATCAACCTCTATATGCTAGTTTGATGATGCTGAACTAGATTATGTTCTATATTGATTGTTAATTTATTATCGCAGTAGAGCTCTATAGGTCTTTCCCAGTTGATCTTCAAGTCTTCTATAGTACTAAGCTTAAGTAATTCACAAATGTCGGGTGCTATGACTCAAAATTCAGCTTCAGTACTAGAATGGGATACTGCATTTTGCTAACTATGACTTGTATTCAAGCTGCAATTGTTAGTTGTATACTTCCAGTCTTATTTTTTTTTTAAATAAAAATAAAAAGGCAAGTCTTGATTGGATCTGCGACTTCCCCCAATATAGTAATTGCTTTTATGTTTCTCCACATATTACACCATCTAGTATAAAGACATGTAGTTCACTTTGTATAGGTTGTTCGCTGGGGACGTTCTGTTTATGCAAATATTCAGAAATTTATACAGTTCCAGCTCACTGTAAACGTTGCTGCGCTTTTTATAAATGTGGTGGCAGCAGTATCTTCTGGTGAAGTTCCTTTAAACGCAGTACAGGTACCTCAGCCTCTTTTTATTTTTATTTTTATTTATTTATTTATTTATATTTTTTTTGAGTTTTGTTTGTATTATTCGAACTACAAATAAGAGTCACATCTACAATTACCAATCTTTAGTTATTGATTTCTGATGTAAATGCTCTTGGTACAGCTTTTGTGGGTCAACCTTATTATGGACACACTTGGTGCTCTTGCTCTGGCTACTGAACCACCGACTGACAGTCTTATGAACAGATCACCAGTAGGCCGAAGGTTTGGATTGATTGGCTTCCTCACTATATTTGCAACTTAAGCTTAATAGTTAGTACTCTTGAACCTGCTTGATGCTGGCTAGCACATAAAAGAAACCCCAAAAACCTATCATTTGCTGCTTGTTCTGTTAAACATTGAGTTTTTCACAGAGAAGGCAATGAAGCAATCTCTTTCCCATAAAATAGTATTGATAGTGACAAAGTATGTTCAGAGAAAAATCTGGCCATTCTCCAGGAATGCTTGCACTCTTTCTTTCCGAAAAGCATGAAAATGAGTGAGAAGAAATCAACTCACTGTTTCATCATACCAATAAAGCATGTGAAAATCTGAGTTTGCACCGTGCACCCTTGTGTCTTCATCCTAATTTTTGTGTAAATTGCATTGTGTTTCCTCACATTTTTTATTTTTTGTGAAATTTCTTCCACTTTTACGTGTATTCAATCAACCGAATTTAAAATTGTAGCATTTTCTCTATAACAGAGGCACCTACTGACTGAGCATATAGTTGATTTGGGCTTTGAATTAACGTTTCTGTGCACACTTTTAAAGTGATATTATGTTTGGTTTTCAGGGAACCACTTATAACAAATGTCATGTGGAGGAACTTGTTTGTACAGGTAAAATATAATTTATTCCTTAAAATCATCATTGAATTGGAAGCAGAAGGAACTTCATGTCCTGGTTCCTAACTTTGGCATTGCAGGCTCTCTATCAAGTGATTGTTCTTCTGGTTCTTAACTTTGGTGGTGAAAGTATTCTACGTCAAGATACTAGGACACATACCTTAGAAGTGAAGAATACTATAATTTTCAACACATTCGTCATGTGCCAAGTTAGTACACATGTGAATGAAAATATAAGTTATTTGTTCATACCCTTGCTTATTATTGTGTAGTAGGGGTTAGTCAGGGATTGATGTATTAAACTCCTCTTCATACCAGAGTCTCTTATTTTATGTTTGGATTGATAAAAAGAAATCAACTGCAGTAAAATGAAATGGAATCATACTATGTTCCACTGTTTGGATTCTTTAAAAAGAATGAAATGAGATGGAACAATATAGACTGTATTACATTTCATTTTAACCCTTGCCCTCCTAAATTTGAATAAAGAGTGGAATTATTTTCTTTTTCTCTCTCTATTCTTTCATAAAAATATCCAAATGATGAATTGGTAACTTCATTCCATTTCATCCTATTCCACTATAATATATCCGTAAGGCTTGGAATCGTCAAGTGGTATTCTCCCCCTATACAATTGCAAGAATGTTATAGCCTAGTTAGCTCATCAAATTCTAATTTAAAAGTTTTATGATGTTTCAACTGACAGATATTCAATGAATTCAATGCTCGGAAGCCTGAAGGAATGAATGTCTTCAAGGGAGTGACTAAGAACCGTCTGTTTGTGGGAATTGTTGGAGTAACCTTTATACTTCAGGTAAATAGGCATCATTCTTTTATTTATTTTCTTAGTTGGCAACATTTTGAGTGCATCTCTGACGCTATGTTTAATTGATAGATAATCATCATCGAGTTCCTTGGGAAGTTCACAACGACAGTGAGACTTAATTGGAAGCAGTGGCTTGCTTGTGTTTGTATTGGGCTGTTCAGGTTAGTGCACTCAACTGCAGCAGGTTGATTATCCATATTGATAATCATATTACAATCAAAAGTTGACAATCACCCTGCCCTCTTAGTAATATTATTATTTATAAAATACTTAAAAAAAAATCCATGTGCAAGTTTGTAATCCATTTCGGAGATTCATATGCTGGCCCTGCCCCTGATTCTTAACTGGCTGATTTTACTTTCCAACAGCTGGCCACTTGCAATAATTGGAAAATTAATTCCAGTTTCCAAAACACCTTTGTCACGAAGTGTTGTCAAGGCGTTTAGGCGCTTGAAGAAGACCCGGACTCAATAATGGGCTGTCAAACTTAGAACCAGCAATTCGTAGCATACTAACGACTGACAGACATGTAACCGTACATATCGCCGAGCTGAGCCAAGTTTTCTTTCTAGAATTTGTTACATACTGTATATTCAACATATAGCAATCATATCATATTTAGACTGTAACATACTGTATATTCAACATATAGCAATCAGATCATATTTAGACTGTAACATACTGTACATTCAACATATACAGCAATCATATCATGCTTAGAGAAGTTCCGAAAAAATTTGTCAAAGTGAACGCAATGTATTTACCAATTCCTCCCCTCTTTTTTTTTAGTCAGGTGGGATGGAGTAGATCTTTGTCAAAATTCCTATTCAAATAGTGAAATATTATGCTGTGAATTGTTAAGTTAATTGAATCAGTTCAGTTTTCACTTCAAAACTCATTAAAAAAAAGGGGCAGCCTATGTACATTCAATTTATTTTTTTCTGAATGCTCACATTATTAGAGCATAAAAATTACTATTCAAGATCACGGTCCTTCAAAAATCCTTTATTGGAAGTGGCTTGTTTTGCTTGTGAACATGAGTGTTAAAAGTAACAATACTATCTCGTTAAGTCAGTTTAGTTGGTAGTTGTGTTGTAGAGACATTAGATGCATGAGCGTGAGTTCGAATCTGCGACATTTTACCAGTTCACCTTTAAAGGTGAGTTCTAGTCACTAGGCTACTTGACAAAAAAAAAAAAGAACAAATAATGCAAAGTGATTTTTTTTGTTCTAACATGTTTAGCCTTGTTTTGCTTGTGAACATGAGTGGTAAAAGTAACAAGAATATGCAAAGTGTTCTTTTTTTGTTCAACAGGTTTACCCTTGTTTTGCTTGTTAACATGAGTGTTAAAAGTAACAAGAATATGCAAAGTGGTTTTTTTTCCAACATGTGTAGCCTTATTTAGGTCCTTTTACGGAATGTCCTTTATAGGATTATGATATTATTTACCAAATTTGAAGCACAAGGCATACAACAAGAGGGCGTGTATGTAGATCTATGGGTTTGCAGAGATACTGCATCAGCATATGATGTGTTGATCCTTTGAGTGATCATAATGAGTTTGATGTTGACTCCGATATTATGTAGAATCGTGATGGGTGATCCTTTGTTTGACCGTGTTGATTCTTGGTGATATATTTTTAGTTGACTTCGATATGTCGTTCATCCTGAAGTTATCTCAAGTCTCACCAGAGAGAAAATTCAAGATTCAAGTAAAATGTTAAAGTCAAAGATAATGTTGTAAGAATCTTGAAGCTTCAAAGTTATGAAAGAGAAGTGTGAAAGTTCGACTGACCAGTCATGCGGTTAGCGCAGTGTCTGAGTGACTAGAGTATCGTAAAAGTGTTAGAATAACTCATAAGTTACAATCGTGCACTTATAGCAGTGTCTGAGTGACCAGAGAATTGTAAAAGTGTTAAAGTAACTCATAAGTTACTAAGACAACTCACACACTCATGAAAAAATGTTTTTCCTATATAGCTAATTGATTACAAGTATAAATAATCAATTATGAGTGAAAGTTATACTAAATAATTAATTATCCATTAGGTCTAATCGATTATCTCAATTGTAACACCTCAAAATCGATTACTAAGGTTGATAGTCAATTAGTAATGATGTAATTTGAAAACTTTTCTTTTTAACACTACATAATCGATTATCGAAATTTTTCTTTCCACCCTTATACGTGCTGCACCACCACCACCACCACAGTGGACACACCTATTTTTAGCCATTTTTAGATGAAATTGATGGGACGCCCCTATTATGCCAAAACTTAATTCAGAGATGCATATTCGTATGCACTAAAGTACGTCCGAATATGCATCTATGTACATACCATTTATTCAAAAGTTAGTGGGTGGTCCGGAGATGCATCTTTGGACGTTTTTGCTTCTTATGCTCGCGTCAAACCTTTTATATTCCTCCTTCTTCATTTTCTAAAAACTTGTCAAAACAAAACATTTGAGATCTCACACATTCAAGCATCTCATCCAGTTATTCAAGTTTCTACCGTTGGAGCTCTTTCTCCTCCGTTCTAGAATCTCATAGATTCAAGTTTCTACTTCTCCTTCTCATCAATCTGAATTTGTAAGTTTTTTTTTTTAAAATTATCTTTTTGTGTTTTGATTTGCAATTAGTTGTTTAAGCTACATTAGTTGTTTTAGATACATTAGATAGTAGTGTAAACGAAATTGGTAGCCTACAAGAACATGCATTAATAGATTTTTGGAGGGTTAGGGCAACAATGACGTTTCTGTCATGGCTGAGTATCAAAGGTTTGTTCGGAGATGCATCTCCGGATTTTCCTAGTGCTATTTTCGGAGATGCATCTCCGGATTTGACTCAAGCTAAAATTTGGTTGATTTTGTGGATTTATGCTGACATGTTATTTATCTCTGTGTCTGTTTGTAACGCTGGTGTAATGGCTGATAACAACGGTGAAAACAACCCTGACAGAGTTAGGCTGAGAAGTGTGTCCAAACCACGTTGGTACAACGTGAGAGGGTCGCAGCTAGGACGACGACGCCACATGTTAGTGTTAATTCATTTTGTGGTTCACAAGCATCATGTTCACAACGCCTAGGTTCTCCTTCTCGTAACGATCCATTTCACGGGGTCACGAGTCCCCAAAATATGCAATAGACCTGAAAGTCCCTGGAGCCCTCTGAAGGCCACGAGAAAGTCGCTATACCATTAGAGAGTCATCTTGAAGGTCTATTTGATACCTCTTTACTTCATATCTATGCATATAATGATGCTAGGCATATTTGGGAAGGATAAGTATATTTCTTTTGAAATACATATGTTTTCAACTAATTAAATCAATACTGAGGTAATAATTTATTTTTAGTGGGCCACAAAAGGACTGGTCGAAAGGAAGGCATTTATATGATGGTCACCCATTTAGGGGTTGACCTAGCTGAGGCCTCACAGGAGGTGTTTATGCTAGATTTAGTTTTTGGAAAAGCTTTATAAAGATCATATGCAAAAGGATGTGGACTTCGAAGGTGATGACATGCAGGTTGAGTACCATCAGACTTGCGCATTGAGTTGATACGTCTTGTTCTTGGTTGGTGAAACACCTTACTTCTGACTCGACAATTAATTAAATAAAACATAAATTCAACAAGTAGAATGCTACTCAACATACAAACGTCTCATACTTGAACCACATAATTAAAAACAACTCATTTCATAAGCAGCGGAAAATTAAAAAATTGTTGGCATAAAAGCCTCAACAACCAAAAATTTGAAAAGAGATTCAATGTTAAAAGTAATTGAAGATATGCAACATAACATAAACAACAAAATAACCCGTCCCCTCGTGTTACATATTGGAGCAACTCCAACTATAGACTCGAACGACAAGTAACTAAAGAGGTACAACACCGTCCTTAACCCCAAGCTCCTACTCAGGTACCTACTTGTCTGTACTCCAAAGGAGGACATAAGCAACAACACAAAAAGGGGGTGAGAATACATTCAAATAATAAAAGATTCATAAACACTCATAATAGATTCACACATCTACACAATCATCCACATAATAAAAAAACACACTAACATCATGTATTCACATGTCACCCACGTCATAATCATCCAATCACAATCATACAATATAAATGCAACAATGACTCGACTCATGCTCGTTACAACCCCTGCTCTGAACCAGACTCACAACTCAACTCTATATGCACGCGGTACCGACTCAATGTTTGGATCTTTATACGAACTGGGTCCTGATCTCTGTGAACCCCGAGCCCCCACTCTGAGCTCCAAGCCCCCACTCAAGACTTGGGACAAACCAATAGTCCCCACTCTGAACTAGCAAACATTCCTCTTTCACAACAACAATGACATATGATACATGACAACTAGTTATACAATGACACAACATCAAAATGAATACAACCCTTCTCTGACTGTAAACATCTATACAACAACACGGTAAGAATTACAACCTCACTCTGATTATAATTCATCATGCACTCAACACAACACGAGTAGTTATATTTCCGATGGAATATTCTATTTATGTACTTTATGAACACTGCAGACGCATTAGACACTCCAAACGACATCACTGAATACTTGTAGTGACCATACCTCCTTATGAAAGCAGTCTTTGGAATATCGTCAAACTTTACACGAATTTGATGATAACCCGAACACAAATCGATCTTGATAAACACATAAGCACTTACCAACCGATCCCTTAAATTGTCAATCCTCAAAAGTGGATATTTGTTCTTGATTGTCACTTTATTCAGTTGTCGATAATCAACACACAATCTCATACTACCGTCTTTCTTCTTGACTAACATCATCGGTGCTCCCCACGACAAAACACTCAGTCAAACAAACTTCTTCTCAAGAAGGTCCTCCAATTGTTTCTTCAGCTCACTCAACTCTGAAGAAAACATCCTATAATGAGCCATCGACACAAGACTAGTACCAGGTACTAAGTCTATAGCAAACTCCACCTCACGCTCTGGCAGAAAATCACTAATGTCATCTAGGAATACCTAAGGAAAATCACACACCATAGGTAAATCCGTAATCATCCTCTTGATTCCCTCATTCAAGGATGCGAGCACCAGAAACACTTGAGAACTCTCACTCAAGGACATCTCTATCTGCCTCGCGGTCATGAAACTCGACTTTGCATTCTCTCCGGATTCAAAGAACTGCACCGACTTATCAAAACAATTTATAAACACACGATTGAACTCCAACCAAATCATTCCCAGAATAACGTCAAGTTGAATTAGAGGCAAACACACTAAGTCCATCACAAAATTCTACCTAAAAATTATCAAAGGAAAATTCAAACACAATAAAGAAGTAGTCATTGAACCATACTCTCTTCGGGTTCAGGAAACAACACCAACTCATCCAACAACTTGCACTCTTGCAATCAGCGGCACGCTGAACCAATCCTCCACACCAGAAACATCTCAAAGAAGTAGAAGCTTCTCCCCCAATAGTTTCAATCTTGATACTGCTAGCAAGCGATTAAAAAAAATTCTTCACACACACATGTTGTATACAAGAGATCAGATAAAAAAAATCTCAAACTTGGCATGACATACCAACCTGCTCTAATACCATTATGCAACACCCTACTTCCAACTCGACAATCAATTAAATAAAACATAAATCCAACAAGTAGAATGCTACTCAACATAAAAATGTCTCATACTTGAACCATATAATTAAAAACAACTCATTTCATAAGCAGCGAAAAATTAGAAAATAGTTGGCATAAAGTCTCAAGAACCAAAAATTTGAAAAGTGATTCAATGTTAAAAGCAATTGAAGATATGAAACATAACGTAAACGAAAAAATAACGCGTCCTCTCGCATTACATATCAGAGCGACTCCAACTATTGACTCGAACGACAAGTAACTAAAAAGGCACAACACCGTCCTCAACCTCAAGCTCATACTCGGGTACCTGATTGTATGTACTCCAAAGGAGCACAAACACAACAACATAAAAATGGGGTGAGAGTACATTCAAATAATAAATGATGCATAAACACTCAGGATAGATTCACACATCTACACAATTATCCACATAATCAGAAAACACACCAACATCATGTATTCACATCTCACCCACGTCACAATCATCCAATTATAGTCATGCAAAATAAATGCAACAATGACTTGACTCATGATCATCACGGTCCCACTCTGAACAGGACTCACAACTCAAATCTATATGCATGCGGTACCGACTCAATGTTTGGTTATTCACATGGACCGGGTCCTAATCTCTGTGAACCCCGAGCCCCCACTCTGAGCTTCAAGCCCTCGCTTAAGGCATGGGACAAACGACTAGTACCCAATCTAAACAAGCAAACATGCCTCTATTACAACAACAATGACATATGATGCATGATAACTATTCATACAATGGCACAATATCACAACGATTACAACCCCACTTTGACAATAAACATCCACACAACAACATGGTAAGGACTACAACTTCAGTTGATAACACTAAAACACACAGTTTATTTTGACTAGATTTGCACATGTTTTAGTGTTACTTTATCACGTTTTGTAGTGTTATGCTGGTAATTTATGTATGTTTCAAGTACTTTACAAGTAGGATTCGATGTATGAAGAAACCGACAGAAAATAACGCAAAGCAGAGAAAAATGGCAAAAATACCACATGGCGCCTGCCATGGCACCATCCATGACTAGGCAGTCACGGGGCCCACCAGAGAGGGAAAAGGAGCAGAGAAACACAATCAAAGGGGCGTGGCGACCGCCACTTACCTCATGGCGTTCTCCATGCAGTGAAAATCATCACGTCCTGCTTTTTACATTTGTGGCCACCGCCACAGGATGCATGGCGCCCACCATGCACTTCGCTCCCTGAAAAATTGCAACAGAAAGAACTCAGTCTTCTCCCATTCCTCCATACTTTTCTCCCACGAATCCTACACGTTTAAGACTTCAGTTTCAACATTTGTAACACTATATATAGTTAGTTTTTATCATATTTTGGTATCCAAGTCTTGTGTAGTTTTAGAGTTTTAGTTTTAAGCATATATTCAGTACCAAAAAGTGGTAGTTTCTAACATCGGGGGACTACTGCACCATTAGTTCTAGAGCATAAGTTTCCATCATTGTAACTTGCTTGGATCAACAATCTTTCCTTCAATTTAATTACATGTTTTATTTCAAGTTTATTTAATTTACAATTGCCTTAAATTTTCGTTTTTACTTTGAGTCACTTACAATTTCTGCCTTATTATTGCATGTCTATTGTTCTTACTATGGATTCCTGGTTTATTTGGTGACCTCTTCCCAGGAAAAAACCCTTTATCAATTGCTTTAAATTATTTACAATGTCTTTGTCTGAATTAAACGTTGATAATTGCATGTTTGTTTCCACAACCATGCCCGGCTAAACTATTAGAGTCCGGATGTGAGGACCATTGTTCCAACGAGACTTAGTAGATTCAACTGACTTATATTTTGATAATAAAATGTTTTTCTGGTTCCAATTTTTAAGGTTCAATATTCAAAGGTTTTGCATGACAGTGAAAATATTCAGATATTGGTCAACAAAACAACAATGTAATACCAATATTCAATAAATTTTCTGCATTTGTAATTTTGATACATTTGGATACCGGTTAAGGAAACAACAGTGTGGGATCGGTGTCTGATCAATATCTGCATCTACAATTTCAAAACACTCATGTACTGGTCAATAAAACGAGAGTGTGAGATTAGTACCTGATCGTAAAAATTGGTTTTAGTTTCTAAAAACATCGGCAGTGCTTTAGAGATTAATTAGGATTTATTGGTTTTCAAAGAGTGTTCTGAAATTGTAAACGAGACAACGACAACCAAGCATTTATGGTTTCAAAACAATATGGGTTGCACGAAAGTGAATATTATTTTTAAATCGATACTTTCTTCAAAAAAAAATTTTAAAAACCAAAACCAACGCCAATAATTTATTGAGTCCTAAAGGTCGATTGGAAATTACATTCTGATCTCTCTTTTATTAATTTTCTCTCAAACTGATTCTATTTCTTGTTTTATTTTCCTTCTAAAAACCCAAAATTATACTCGTTAGCCTTAGATTTACATAGCGATAATAGAATACGATAGGATTGACTATTGGTATCTGTGGATTCGATATCTTTTATATTACTCTGTTAATATCCGTGCACTTTTGGATAAGCTACCACACGTAGACACATCAAATATTTTGGCATCGTTGTCGGGGACCAATTTAGCCAAATACCATTAATCCATTGTTGCACCGTACAAACTAAGGAAAATTTTACCTTCTTATTTATCGGTTGTATGCCAAACACTCATTCAAAAGGAGAAGAGTTAGAGAAACCAATCGACGAAGTAGAGCGTTTCCTTCGTATAAAACGCAAGGTCGAACAATATCGAGCCATATTCTTACGTATGGCTGCACCTGATACAAAACCTCTAAAAGATTACGTTGTTCCATCATAGGAAGAGCCACATTCAAGCATTGTTCCACCTGCAATCCAGGCAAAATTTTTTGAATTGAAGCCGTCTCTGCTGCAAATAGTGCAACATAACTAGTTCTCATGAAATCCCACCGAGGACCCGAATCTTCAGTTATCAATGTTTGTGCACAAATGGTGTAAATACCGAAGCCATTCCATTACGTCTATTTCCATTTTCCCTTAGAGGTAGAGCTAGAGCATGGCTAAAGTCTCTACCTACAAATTTAATCACGACATGGAATGGACTCAAGAAGGTATTTTTAGCCAGATATTTCCCACCAAGAAAAACAACGGTGTTGAGAAATCACATAAACACGTTTAAACAAGCCAAATGAGAGTCACTCTTCGAAGCATGATAACAATATAAGGATATGATGAGATTATGTCCTCATCATGGATTAGGACAATGGATGATAATCCATACCATATATAATTATCTACTTTACAACTTGAGGATGACCATAGACGTTGCTGCTGGTGGAGCCCTAATGGACAAATGTTTTAACGAAGCTTATTAGCTTATCGAAAACATGACTCAAAACCATTACCAATGGGGAATCAAACGATCTCAAGTCGAGAAAGGCCAAACGAAAGGAGGTATATTTGAAGTTAATGGAATTGATCACGTGAATGCCAAGGTCGAGGCACTTACCCAAAAGATCAGCAATCTAACTATTACCGCTCCAGCCATCGTGGTTGTTGTAGCTCCAAACTGTGAGATTTATGGAGTCCAAGGACACATAGCTACTGGTTGTCAAGTATTGATAGGGACCGTCTCTGATCAAGTCAATTATGCCCAAGGTAACCCCTAGTCGAACACCTACAATCCTGGATGGAAGAATCATCCTAATTTCTCCTACAAGAACAATAACACTTTATTTGCTCCAAGTCCTCCACCTTCTAATTCTCAAAATCGAATCTAGAGCTCATGATGGAAAACTTCATCGCATCTCAGACCCAACAGAACAAGGAGTTCATGAACCAAAACGTTCATACTAACGAGCTGGTGAAGAAATTAGTAACTAAGGTTGATGCCATGACTACTCATAACAAGATGCTTTAAACTCAAATAACTAAGTAGCCTAGCAACAAGCGGCCATCGCTGCTCCTGCTGGCACATTTCCAAGACAACCTCAACCAAAGCTTAAAGGCCATGCAAACCCTATCACACTGCAAAGTGGGACAGAGTTGGATGGGCCCGTAGATCTAACAGTTGAAAACCTTGTTGTCATACTCTAATTTTAACCCTAAGATCCCACATATTATTTGCATTTTTGCCCACAAACAAGATCATGTGCTTGGTCTTCTCCCACTATCACTCTTTGGTTTTGCCTGGGAAGAGGTCACCAAGCACCCTTTTATGTGTTTATATATTCATTGATTATCTAACCACTAATCAAAGTATATATGTCTTATTTCTTTAAGTTTATTGTGCAAGGTAGAGCATCTCATCAAGGGCCTCAGGTGTGGTTCCTCAGATAGGGCTTTATTCTTCTCAAGGCACATCGTGGACATTCATTGATTCTCAAGAGTTTTCCTCTCAAGACATGGCTTTTAATCTCAAAGTTTATGGTCATAAACCATCTCAATATCATTTAGACCAAGGATACTTCAAAGTCTTGTTGCTTGCTTTCTAAGAAAGTCAAAGGTTCATGTGTTTGTTTCCATGCCTTCATCAATCAGTCAACTCAAACTTTGAGCAATATAATCAAAGGACATTCAAGGACATATTATTTTGAGTTCATATTATCATTCATGTACCTTGGAATGCAATAAAATACCAAGTGAACAAGTTGATTCAAGAAGGTTAGACCAAAAAGTCAACATTTGCAAGTCAAAGTTCCAAAGACTACAACTCCTTCAATTTTCCATATTTTTGAGTGCTTCATTTTGCATATGAATCTTCTCAATATCCTCCACAACTTATCTTTACATGACAAGAGCCAATTATGCTTGGAGGATTATCAAAAGTTTGAAGACATTATAGGTCATTTGTGGACTTAGTGAAGTTTGACCTATTTTCAAGTTACTTTTCCCAACTTTCAAGGATCACAACTTCTTAAATTTTTATCCTTTAAGGCTGATTCTTTTTGTATAATATCATTTACAATTCCCTCTACAAGCTTGCTTCAATGATCAAGATCAAATTATGCTTGGAAAGCCTTGAAAAATGTTGGAACATTATAGGTCATTTTCTGCCTAAAAGACTTAGAATTTTTCTAAGTATGGTGACCAGTTTTTCATGCCAACTTCAACATATCATAACTTTCTCCTCAGATGTCCAAATGAATAGTTTCTTGGTACATTGTAAACTAGGCCATGAGGACTACACATTGCAAAAAGAATGGGGATCAAAAAGCCTATTGAGTAAGATGCCCCATTGAGTTGAACATGGTGACTTAAAACTGAAGAAAACTCCATGATCATAACTTTGATTCATCTAATATCAAATTGCAGGTCAATTTGGCACGATTTAATCTCTTAAACATGTTTAGTGAAGTGTCCAAAGTTTAATTGAGCATTGAAATACAAGTTTTAGCTGAGTTTTGAGTGGATTCAAGTCACACTTTTGGCATGATGAGGGTGCACACAATTACACTAAATTTCCACTCAAATCACCCCTCTCAACATTCCATCATCTTCAGCTATAAATAGAGGAGCTCACTACCTTTATTTCCAAGCTTTTGAGAGTCATTGAACCTCTGCTTGAACTTCAAATTTTTCTAGAAATTTCCACCATCAGGTTTTGTGTTCTAGGTAGTTTCAACCCAATTTCTTTATTCTAATAGCTCCATCGACATCCTCTGAAGCTTTTTGTTCAAGTCTCAAACTCCCAGACCTTCTGAATTGCTCTGACCAGATCAAGCTTCTTCAACCTCCGGTCATCATCTGAACAAGGTAGTTAGAAGCTTCAAATCACTTCAAACAAGTTACCACAATGTAGCTCTTGGCTTGCTCATCATTTCCCCTAACTTATCTGCTGCTGATTGCTTGAGTTCATCATTTAATTTTTGTTTGAATGCTCATTTTCATTTATGCATTTCTTCAAAATTCTGCTCACTCTTTTTCAATAAATGAAAATGGAGGATGGAGTTGTGTTTGCCTCAATGAGACGGTTAAAATGACATAGGTCTTGTAACACCCCAATTTTAGTCATTATTTATTTATTTATTATATTAGTCAATTAATCGTGTGATTTTGATGCCTAATTGATTTAATTGAATTATGTGATTTATTTGAATTAATTGAATTAATTGATTTATTGGATTTATTTGAATTATTTGATTTAATTAATTTATTTGATTTAATTAAATTATATGATTTATTTGATTTAATTTAATTACTTGATTTATTTGATTTATTTTATTGGTGGATAAAATATAGAATTGCTAGATTAATTAATTGGGCCTATTAGAGAGTGTGAATAGTAACTGAGAGAGTGAGTTAGTGAGCCCAATAAAAATTAGAGATATTATGAAATGGTTAGGGTTTAACAAAAGGAGAAAGAGATAGAATAGAAAGATAGAAAGGAGGAAAAGATGCTAGAAGAGAAGAGAGGAGAAGAGAATAGGAACCAAGAACAAGAGCTATAAATTCAAGAAAATCAAGGTAAATGTGGGTTTTTATATAATTATTGGGATTATTTGATAGTGTTTAATGTGTAGAGATATGTTAGGATGAAACCCTAATTTTTATAATTTGATAATTATTAGGTTTTGATGATAATAATTATTTTGTAATAATTAAATTGTTTGAAATTATTTAGATGCTTATTAGATTGAAAGTTAGTTAGATTTTAATTGGAATCAAACAATTAGTTTTGAATTGGAGTTAATTATTCCTCTCGTCATGTAGCATAAGAAACGTTAGAAATGAAATGTAGTTGTATTACTTCATTTGGTTCCTATACCGCGAATTACATGTTTATTGGAAAGTGAAGTATTAAATGTGGTGCCCAGTAGCTCAGGGATTGATGAAATTGGAATGTGAGAATTTCTTTAATTCTCCTGTAGCGCAATACCTATAGTGCATGAAATATGGAGATGTGGTACCTTCTTTCTCCATGATACTGTAGCTTAGGAGTTGAATTGTGACATAGCAGTAGCGCAACACTAGGGAGCTTAGGATATCTCAATTGGAATCTTACAGTAGCACAATGCATTAAATGATAGGAATGGAAAAATGGCCTTTTATGCTGTAGCATAGAAAATCATGGAGTTAAAGCATGAAAGTAATTAATGAAATGTAGCTCATGAACATTCATGTAGCATAAAGTAAGAAAATGTTGGAATTGAGAGTAATACCTATTTATCTTACTGTAGCGGCGCATAAATTAGGAATAAAAAAAATGAATTGTGATTCTCTTTAATTCCTTGTCCTGAAGCGAATGAAACCTTAAGACATGATAAGTAGCATTTTTTTTTTTACATTTCTAGTTGCTGTAGCGAAAGACAAGGTGCCATGGAATGTGGTTCCTTCCCACATTATATCATGCAGCGAAATTTAGGGGATAATCATGATCCCTTTATTCTCATATACTTATTTAATTACTAAATATTTATTTAAAATATTGAATGTTTAATTAATATTGATTACTTATTAAAGTATTTATTATTTACTCAAAAATTGATTATTTCTATAAATAATGGTTATTTCTTAAAATATTGATGATTTATTAGAAATATAGATTGTTTATTAAGATGGATTGCTATGTTTTGGTGTGTTCAAATCAGTCACAAATGACCTCTATTTATAGTAGATGAAGTTTGTTTTTGAAGGAATAGTGAATGGAGGCTGGATCACCCTATTATCCATTGGTTTTTGTCATGTGGCCAAAGTCTCCTCTAGCCATTGACTTGGGCAAAACTTTGCAGGTTTAGGTCCTCTGATCTTTGGAGAAATCTTGACTCATTTGGATTGGCTTGTAACTGATCCATGCCACCTCTATGTACCATATAAATGCTTGATGCCAAATTTGAATTTCAAGGTTCATGTCGTGATGATTTTGCACATGCCTTGTGGAATTCTTGACTCCTTGATCAAGTAACAAGTGAGTCATAAGTTGGCAAAATGGCAAAACTTGAAGGAAGAAATCGTGTGGCATAAGTCAAGTATCCATGTTGTTGTGTAGGCAGGGTGAAAATGCCATTTTGGGAGGCTTATAACTTCTTGCTCAAGTTGAATCATGGGAGGCTCTTGTACTTTTTAGAAAGCTCATATATCATACTTCAACTTTTATGCTTAACTTTGGTCTTGAATCATCTTGGATCATGGTGAAAAATGCCTCCAAAGTTGGACAAATCATGAGACAAATTCTGTCTCAAATTTTTCTAAGTGTTTGAAAAAATGTCCATTTTTCATTTTTTGTGATTTTGATCAATTCATAACTCAAAATCCATGAGGATTTGGAATATGTTGTAGCTGACAATCTTGTAGTATGTAATGAGAGCTTTCATTTGAGCTTTGGATGGAAGAAAAAGGTTACATGGATCACAAGTTATGGCCTTTCAAAGTTGGGTAAAAATCACTTTTTTTCATGACTTAGTGAAAATTCAAGTTTCTTAAGGTTGCCCCTTTTGCAAGTAACCCCACTTTTCTAGATTTTTCTTGATGGATGATGATCAAAACCATAAGTTAAAATTGTTTTTGACTTAAAGAAGCCATGTTTGTCAAGAAATCTCAAAAGTCAAACTTGGTTTTTGGGCACAGTTGACTTTTTGTCAGATGAATTTCAAACTTTGTGGTCCTTTATGAAATCAAGTTCTTGGGCCAAATAAAACTTAATGGATGGATTCCATAGGTGTTTTAGAGTGACTTGAATGATTTCCCAAGGTTTGAAATCATGTCCTGATCAAAAGTCAAAGGTAGGGTTGACTTTTTCCTCAAAAACCCTAGTTTGTGGTCCAGATGAATTTGCATCTTTATATTGTTCATGAACCAACTTCTTTGTGTCCATTTGAAATTGTAAGAGGATCAATATAAGATATTTGAGGTCTTCAAAACATTCATTGAGGTTTTGGCTCATGCCTTGCTCCAAAAGTTAACTTAGGACAAGAAACCCTAATTCCTGATTTTTGATGAATGCATCCCCTGAGGCTACTTTGAACTTATAATTGGATCCATGAGGTCCCTTTGAGATTCTTGGATCATGTTTTGAAGTATTGGCTAATGCCCATATGAAAATTTCCCTCTGGAGGCCTTGGTCGACCAAAACCCTAATTTGGTGACACTGATGATTTTGAGGATTGATCCTCTTGAAATATTGCGCTCTTGTGCTTAATTTTTGATATGGGAGGCCTCTTTATCCTTCATGGATGTTTGAGAGGCTTGAAAAGTTAAAGATCATGTCAATTCTTGATTGATCCTTTGCCTGAGTGTTCTGAGAGGGCTCAAAACCCTAACTCTTGATTGAGGTGAATGCTCCACAATCTTTGAGAGGATTGATGAGGTATGAAGGTACATCCATATTGTGGTTATGATTTGAACAATGATGAGAAATCTTGTGGTCAAAATTTAGGGTATGATAAGAGGGTAGGTAACCAACCAAAATTTGGTATGAATCAAAGGATACCAACTAAAAGTTGGAATAAAACAGGAGGTACTAACCAAAAGTTGGGATAGAGGATACTAACCAAGAGTTAGAATAACCAAAACGCCGACCGAAGGTGAATTCTTCACAAAGGATACTAACCAAAAGTTAGAATTGGAATAGAATACAAACCAAAATTTGGGATGAGCACACGGTACCAACCAAAAGTTGGGATTTTAACGGGACGAAGATACCACCAAAAGTCGGGACAAAAGATATGGTACCAACCAAAAGTTAGAATGCAAACAGAAGATACCAACCAAAAGTTGGGATTCAACGACTGGGTACCAACCAAAAGTTGGGATAAAACCAGAGGGTACCAACCAAAAGTTGGGATGAAAGATATGATACTAACCAAATGTTGGGAAGCAAACAACGGATACCAACTAAAAGTTGGGATACAACAAAGATTACCAACCAAATGTTGGGATAAAGGGTAAGACACAAACCAAAAGTTTGGATAAACGATAGAGTACCAACCAAAAGTTAGAATTTAACACAAGATACCAACCAAAAGTTGGAATTGGAATAGAATACCAACCAAGCATTGGGATAAAGGACACCAACCAAAAGTTAGAATACCAAAGGATACCAGAAAGTGAAATCAACAGATTTACAACTCGAGGTAAAGAGAAGATGACTCCGTCAGGGAAAATGAGAGGCCTAAACAGACTACTCTGCAGGGGGAGAAAAAAATAATTCCTCTGGAAGGAAACAAAAACACAACTATTGCTTGGGGAATAAGGTGAAACGATATCTCCCGAGATATACCACTTTCTGCTGGGGAAAGGTCTGGAAAAGACGGCATCAAACCTGACTTATGCTTCAAATGCATATGTTTGAATTTTTATATGGCGTAATGCTCCATGCGAAATGGAAATGCTACACATTTTTTAGGATGCAATGCAAAGATGCTTATGATATGCAAACGGACACTCCACCGGGAGAAATGTTGAGAAAGCTGGAAACAAATCTGCTGGGGAAGACAAACTGAACTGCCCCCACTGAAGAAAACCCAAATGAACTTCCATTCTTCCATGAAGTAAAAGTATTCGACATCTGCTGGGGAAAAATGCCAATGATCATTGGGCTTTGAACCTGTTGGTCATATCAACCACTGCTGCTTTACCTACTGAGGAAATGTCTACCAAACTCTACTTGGGGAAGAAAGTCAGTGATGCCAAACCCGCTAGGGAACAACATTAAACTTACCCTTCTGTTAGGGAAAAAAGCTTTAAGCTTACCTTGTCGGGGATGAGGAAACATCGTTGTTGGAAATACAAATATGCTCGGGAAGCATACACAAACCACCGATGTCCTATCTGGGGTAGCCAATTTCTGGACACTCGCTGGGGAGAGTAATAAAAAATTTCACCACTCTGCTAAGGGTGACAAAAAACCTCCGTAATATCCGTCGGGGAGAGAAACTCTACTGGGGAGAGAGAAGATCACACCCTTCTGCAAACACATAACAAACAACAAAATGTTCTATATGTGACATGGCAACTTCGGCTACCACCCAAGACACTCTTCATTCAAGCAATTTACATTTTTTTTAACATGCTCTGCAAAGCTTTAATTTTTTCACATGCAATGTTTATGAAAATATCTGACGTTTTTTGCAAATAAAATAGTAAAGGTAAAAACAAAAAAGGACAGCTTTTGAGTGAAGTGAAATTTTATTAATCGAATTGGCCTGTATGTAGACATTTACAATTTAGGGGCAAATTCTTGGAAAGAGCTAATTGCACAAAAGTGAAAAGAAAATACACATGTCGGCAATGTGGGAACAAATTTCCACTAGGTTCTTATTCAGCTATGACTCGTATGTCTTCGCACTCTCAAATGGTTTTCCTTCTGAAAATACTGACTGGACCGATTCCTATCCTTTAAAATTCTTATGTATTAAGATGTGCTCACAGATCGAACGTAGACCGCATCCTCTCGCTTTCAAATCTCAAACTTTTGCCTGGATCGCCCTTTCGGGTTTTCAATCCACCGGGATATCCATTTTTGCCAAAGTTTCCTTTTTAGGTTTTCAACTTTGCGGGTTTATTCTTTTCTTTTCTTTTGTCCCTAATTTTTGCCCGAACCTTTTCTTTGTGGTTCGCCGGGATGCCACTTTTTGCCTGGTGTCATACCCTAAATTTTGACCACAAGACTTTACATCATTGTGCAAATCATCACCACAATATGGATGTACCTTCATACCTCATTAATCCTCCAAAATATTGTTGAGCATTCACCTCAATCAAGAATTAGGGTTTTGAGCCCTCTCAGAGCACTCAGGAAAAAGATCAATCAAGAATTGACATGATCTTCAACTTGTCAAGCCTATCAAACATCCATGAAGGATCAAGAGGTCTCCTACATCAAGAATCAAACATATGAATGCAACATTCCAAGCTGATTAAGCCTCAAGATCACCAGTGTCACCAAATTAGGATTTTGGTCGACCAAGGCCTCCAAAGGGAAGTTTTCATCTGGGCATGAGCCAATACTTCAAAACATGATTCGAGAAGCTCAAAGGGACCTCATGAATCTAATCATGAATTCAAAATAGCCTCAGGGGATGCATTCATAAAAAATCAAGAATTAGGATTTCTTGACCTAATTCACCCCTTAGTTGACTTTCGGAGCAAGGCATGAGCCAAGACCTCAAGAAATGTTTTGAAGACCTCAAATATCTTATATTGACCCTCTCACAAGTTTAAATTGACACAAATAACTTGATTCATGAGCAATATAAAGATTCAAATTCATCTGGACCACAAACTAGGGCTTCTGAGAAAAAGTCAACCATACCTTTGACTTTTGACCAAGACATGATCTCAAACCTTGGGAAATGATTCAAGACACTCTAAAACACCTATAGAATCCATCCATTAGGTTTTATTTAGCCCAAGGACTTGATTTCATAAAGGACCACAAAGTTTGAAATTCATCTGATAAAAAGTCAACTGTGCCCAAAACCAAGTTTGACTTTTGAGATTTTTTTGACAAATATGGCTTATTCAAGTCAAAATCAATGTTAAATTATAGTTTGGATCATCATAAATCAAGAAAAATAAAGAAAAGTGGGGTTACTTGCAAAAGGGGTAATCTTACAAAACTTAAAATTTCACTAAGTTATGGAAAAAATATGATTTTTACCCAACTTTGCAAGACCATAACTTATGATCCAAGCAGCCATTTTCTTCCATCCAAAACTCAAATGAAAGCTCTCATTACATGCTACAAAAGTGTCCTCCTGTTCCATAGTTAAAAGATGCATGGAGTTTGAGTTATAAAGCCATGAAGTTAGGGTTTCATGGGATTTCCACTTTGACACTTAGTGAAATTTTGAGACAGAATCTGTTTGTATTTTTGCCAACTTTGAGGTCATTTTTCTCCATGATCCACAATGATCCAAGACCAAAGGTAAACATCAAAGTTGAATTATGATGTGCAAGCTTTCCAAAAAGTACAAGAACACATTCTAATTCAACTTGAGCAAGAAACTACAAGCCTTGCAATATGACATGAAATTCTGGTTTTTTAAGACAACATTGGTGCATAACTTGTGCCACACGATTTTCTCCTTCAAATTTTATGACATTGCAAACTTTGTCATCTTCCAAAAACACAAAACTCTTGATGACTCACTTGTTACTTGATCAAAGAGGCAAGAATCTAGCCTAGCATATGATGATCCATCATTACAAAATGCCTCCAATTTCAAATTTGGCAATGTTACATTAATGTAATGCATTGAGGTGTCATGAACCAAGCCATATCAGTCCAAAGATCTGAGTGTTCAAACTTGCAAAATTGAATTGAGTCAAGCTAGAGAAGACTTGGCACTTTGAAACTTCCAATTCAATGGTTACCTAGCTACACATTATGATTAGCCTCCATTCACTATTCCTTGCAAAACAAACTTCCTTTACTATAAATAGAGGTCTTTTGTGACTGATTAAAACACCTCAAAACATCACAACACATATTTTCCACCATTTCCCTCATGTGAACCAAAATTCCATTTTTTAAGAAGTGAGAATCGTGTTTTGAGATAGAGAGTAATTCAGCTCAAACCAACCATCCTAACACCTTACATACATCATATATGAGTGGTCTAAACACTTGAACAACATTTGAAACATCAAATTCATCAAACTCACATTCATCCTAAAGCCATCTGCAGTTGGAGTCGTGCCCACCAATCCAGAGGTTTTCAATCCATTCTAAGCATCTCAACACACTACTTGAGGTCCAAGGAAGCTGACCATATCATCAAAACACTTATGTAACACCTACAACCAAGGATTTGATTTCCTCTTGCACAGGTAAGCCTGAACTTATCAAACTCTTTGATCCATGCATCATAAATATGTTTTCAAGTTACCAACATGTATCTGCACTTATGTAGAGTGTTTCCCCTCAATTAATAGCTTTGTATCTATCGTGTATGGAAATTCATAGTGTTCTTGCAAAAACTAGGGTTCATCTGTTCTTCACATAATTTCTCACTCTACACTTAAAAGAAATGCAATTAATTGGTATAATTGAAATTCTTGTTCAAAAAACACACAACTTTCATGTTTGAATCGTGTAAAATCATTATGTATTGAGAGAGATATTAGAGGTTTTGCAAATCATCCATGGCGGGTACGAGCAAGGAAGAAGAAGATGGCCTTGGCGCCATTTTTTTGAATTTTTGAATTTCTAATTATTTTTATTATTTTCATTTCAAAAATTCATATCTCTCTCATTTTTAATCTTTTTCAAATGATTTTTTAAACATAAATCATTTATACATTTTAATATTTTATTCCACACAAAAATCAAAAAATATTTTAAATTTGATATATTTTTGAATTTTTCAAAGAATTTCTTTTTAATTGTTTAAAACATTTTTAAATGAATTCTTTCTCTTGATTTTTCAAAACCACTTGAATTTCGAATCATATTGTGAATTAAAACATCTATTTTCAAACATTTTTCAAAATTCACAACATGCTTATTAAATGTATTTGATATTTTATATCATTATTATTTAATTTTTCTTTAAAAATGTATTTTAAATAAAATTAGGGTTTTTCCTTGATTTTAAAATCTTTCAAAACTTCATTTGAAACATTTTGGGCCTCTAATAGAGTGTAAGACCCAACCTCTTTGTAAATAAATAATCTTGGGAGTTTGTCATAATATAAGTCCCGATACGATTTTAAAAAATAACGGTGCGTCCACTCTTTTTCATCTGGGCCTCTACTTGAGTGTAAGCCCCACTTTTCTTCCTTTCAATGAAAATTTTGGGTCTCTATTAGAGTGTAAGACCTAACCCCCTATGTACATAAATAAATTTTGGGTCTCTGTTATTGTATAAGTCCCACAACGTCTTTCGGTATCGCAGTGCGATCACTATTTTCAAATAAGTCATTTGGGCCTCTTCTTGAGCATAAGCCTCGATCTTTTGTATATAAACTTGGTTTTAAACAATAAACAACCTCCACAGGCCTCTCCTTGAGTTGTAAGCCCCATACCTCTATTTTCAAAATCATCTGTCTGTTTTAAACTGGTACTAAGAGGAGCATTATTCCCGGTGAAACTGCTCTTAAACCACTTGGGCCTCTCTTTGAGTTATAAGCCCCAGGCGGGTACTCTTGTCTTTAAAGGAAGCACTTGATATCGTGATACTATGATTTTTCGTCTATGACTACTTCAATCACGAAGATGTAGGCGGGCCTTTCAAAGCACATTATATCGATCTTAGGTACGTCCTTCCATTGACTCACACTAATCATGGAGGATAGGGTGGCTAATGCATCAGCCATGTGATTTTCTTCACGAGGGATATGATGAAACTCGATTCTGTTGAAGAATGGTAACAACCTTCTTGCGTAGTCTTTGTAAGGAATCAATCTTGTTTGATATGTATACCACCCTCCTTTGATCTGATTCATAACCAGAGCTGAGTCGTCATACACATCCAAGTTCTTTATCCTTAAGTCGATTGCCTCTTCGAGACCCATGATACAAACTTCGTATTCGGCGTCATTGATCTGGCAGTAAAAGGAATATGGGTACCCTGAGGTGTTACTATGATTGCCCGAATTCCGTTTCCATAAGCGTTGACAGCTCCGTCGAATATTAGTCCCCATTGGGACCCTGGTTCTGGCCCTTTGCTGGGTAGTGGTTCATCGCAATCTTTCATTTTTAGGTACATGACATCTTCATCCGAGAAGTCAAATTTGACTGATTCCTGATCGTCAATTGGTTGATGAGCCAAATGATCGACTAAAATACTTCCTTTGACGGCTTTCTGAGCATGGTACTCGATGTCGTATTCCGATAACAACATTTGCCAACGGCCAATCCTTCTTGTTAAGGCAGGCTTTTCAAAGACGTACTTGATCGGGTCCATTTCGGAGATTAACCAAGTAATGTGACAAATCATGTACTGGCGAAGACGTTTGGTTTCCCAAGCCAGAGCGCAGCAAGTTTTCTCGAGCATGGTGTATCGAGTTTCACATTCCGCGAACTTCTTCCTTAAGTAGTAAATGGCAGACTCTTTCCTTTTTGTCTCGTCTTGTTGGCCAAGAACACAACCCTTGCAGTTTTCCAAGTCTGTTAAGTAGATGATCAGTGGTCTTCCTTCCACTGGAGGAGACAAAATCGGTGGATTCAACAGATATTCTTTGATGATGTCGAAAGCTTTTTGGTAATCCTCTATCCATACACAGATTTGGTTCTTTCTGAGTAGTTTGAAGATCGACGCGCATGTCGCGGTCATGAGGGATATGAATCTTGAGATGTAATTCAGACATCCCAAAAATCCTCTGATCTGTTTTTCACTCTTTGGAGAAGGCATTTCTTGAATTGTCTTAACTTTGTCGGGATCAACCTCAATTCCTTTTTGGCTGACGATGAATCCCATGAGCTTTCCTGAGCGAACACCGAATATACATTTATTAGGATTTAAGCAGAGTTTGTATTTTCTCAGACGCTCGAATAACTTTGATAAGTGTTCCACATGTTCTTCTGTTTTAGATTTTGAAATCATGTCATCAACGTACACTTCAATCTCTTTGTGTATCATGTCATGAAACAGAGTTATCATGGACCTTTGATAAGTTTCCCCTGCGTTCTTCAGACCGAACGACATTACCTTGTAACAAAAGGTGCCCCATGGGGTGATGAATGATGTTTTTTCCATGTCTTCTGGTGCCATTCTAATTTGATTGTAGCCTGAGAATCCATCCATGAAGAAGAAGACTTTGAATTTTGATGTGCTATCTACCAGCATGTCAATGTGTGGTAGGGGAAGTCATCCTTTGGACTTGCTTTGTTCAGATCTCTGTAGTCTACACACATTCTAACTTTTCCGTCCTTCTTGGGAACTGGCACTATGTTGGCTAGCCATTGAGGATATTCTGAGGTGGCAAGGAAACCCGCATCGATCTGCTTTTACACCTCCTCCTTAATTTTGATGGCCATATCAGGATGAGTCCTTCTCAGTCTTTGTTTTACCGGAGGACATTCTGTTTTTAGCTGTAAGTGATGTTCCACGATGCTGGTATCCAACCCTGGCATGTCCTGGTAGGACTAAGCAAACACATCTGGAAACTCTTTGGGAAGTTTTATCAAGCATTCTCTGACAGTTGGACTGAGAAGTGCTCCAATCTTAACCTCTTTCTTTTCTTCTTCTGAACCTAAATTGACCGCTTCCAACGGCTCCTTGTAAGGCTCAATTGACCTTTCCTCTTGTCTGAGTAGTCGGGAGATCCCTTCTGGAATTTCTTCGTCATCTTCTTCTTCAGCTTCAAATACCGAGAATTCAAAGTTGGGAGAAGACATTGGATCGTACGTTTCAATGGGGTTTAAAAAAAGTAATATGCATGACGTGATGATTCATTTTTTAGAAAAGACAGAGAGGATACAAAAGTGTGTGCAGTGTATTTTCTGAAAACACTTGTTTTTATCTTGGGTTATTTTTTAGGATTACCATTTTCTGAAAAACGAAAGTGAAAACAGTAATAAATGCGGGAATTCAGAATGACATTATTTATTCATGATTTGTCGATTCTTGAAACACAGCCCTATAAAACAAAACTCTGTTGCTTTGGGTGTAGTGAAGAGGGACATTTACAGAAAAGAAAGCCCTATAAAACATCCATTTCACCTAGGCAAGGTGAAAGGTCAAAAAAAGGATGTGGGAATTACTTTGACTTATGAACGACTTTCGAGACATCGACCGCAACCCAATGGAGACGAACTCCTCTGTGGATCACAAAGTTTGGTACTTCCCTTTTTGGTTTGTCTTCAGAAATGACATTGATTTATGGCGGAGTGGGATCATTGGAGTCTTCTTCCCATGCAGAGTTATCATAAGAGGACTCTTCTGTCGCATCTTCCATAGTATTTTCACTCTCGAGAGGATCTCCCCATACAGTTGGCTGGACGCATTCGTATTTGATACGAGAGCTTTCGAGAGAGGTATATTTGACTAGAAAGTCATACTTGCCGCTTGGCTGCCCCAAGGTATCCCAGGTTTCTGTGGGAATAGATGAGTCACCTTCCTTAATGACGTTGACTTCAGGAAATGCATAGTTAATGAATTCTTGTCCCGTGATCTTCGTAAATTCATCAACGTGTTGTTGGACATTTTTGGAATGTTCTGGGTAAGGATTCCATGACTCTGGGGGAACAGGCGTATTCTTTCCAAGATCATTCAACTGATAGGCATTATTCTGTTAACTCTTTTGCCCCGAGTTTTCCATGTATGGCTTCCAGATAGGCAGGTCATCCAGGGGATCATAATAATCATAGCCAAAGCTGTCTTTCATCAGAGTGTCCTCCTCTAATAAGTTTGGTGGAGCACGGAACCCTTTGGGATCATAATCTCCATAAATCATTTTAACATCCGATCTCGGTATATATCTGGGATTTTTCTTTGGAGAGCAGAATGGTATATATGTTTCTCCCTGAGATATATAACCTTCATCATTGAGATAAGACTTCCACTCCTCATTTGTATTAGAAGAGTTGTTCCCATCGATGGTGTGGACTTCTTGAGATACTGGGTGGAGGAAGCCTCCGTTGTGAAAGAAATCCTGAATGGGACGAAAACTTTCATCCTTCTTTGTAGTCTGGGTACTGGTCGGAGAGAAACCAAGACCTTTCCTTGTCTTGTTATCAACAGGAATTACAATCTGTCCCCATCCTTTTATGTCATAACTCTCCATTACTTTGAGAGCATCTTTGTATGAGGAAATCGGTGTTCCTTTTTCTTGGTGATTCTCATTGCTCACCGAGAGTGCTTGAAATAGAGTTCCAACAATTTCCTCTGGTTCTACACAAGAGAATGATGATAAGTTTCTCATGATTAAAGCTTGTTCTCCGCATATCGTGACTAATTTGTGGTTCTTGACTAACTTCAGCTTCTGGTGAAGTGTCGAAGTGACTGCCCCTGCTTCGTGTATCCAAGGTCTTTCTAATAAACAGCTGTATGCTGCCCGGATGTCCATGACCTGGAAAGTGACTTGGAAAGTGTGGGGACCAATGGTTATGGGAAGATCGACTTCGCCGATAACCATATTCCTGGATTCGTCAAAAGCTTTAACGATGGTCTCACTGCCTCTCATGGGAGTACCTTGAAAATATAGTCGTACCAAAGTCGACCTTGGCATGACGTTCAAGGATGAACCTGTGTCTACCAGTACGCTGGCTAAAGCATCGTCCTAACAATTGACTGTGATATTGAGTGCCATATTATGGTTCTTGCCTTCCTCTGGAAGTTCTTCATCACTGAACCCCAAGTTGTTGCAAGAAGTGATGTTGGAGATAATACTGTCAAATTTTCCTACTCTCACATCTTGTTCTACAAAGACCTGTGAAATTCTGGTATCAGATGTGTGATGTTAAGTGCGATGTCACAACAACACACTCTACAATGGACAATGCAATAACAGCAATAAATCAACACAATGAATTGTTCACCCAGTTCGGTCTAACTACCTACGTTTGGGGGCTACCAAGCCAGGGATGAATTTCACTATCAGTATTATTAATTTACAGAATCAACAACCCAGTTGACATCTCCTAAACTTAATCACTACTTAATAAACCTTTTACTTAAGAGACCACTTAAGTATGAGAACACTACTCAATCCCTAAATCACTTCAGTGATATAATTCAAAGATCACACACTTTGAATAACACTACTTGATTCTGCTTCACAGCTTTTATCAAGAACAACTCAAAACAACAATACCAATTCACACTCGAATGGTTTACAAACACGAAGACTCAATCGACTCACAGTCTTTAGCTCTATTTCTTCGTTGCTTTTCCTCCAGGAATGATGCGCATTATATAGCTATCTGAATTGGGCTTGGACCAACTACAATATCTGATCTGATTTGTTGTTTAAAACTGAATCTTCAAAACAGATTTTCTCTCTCAAAATCTTCTTAAATCTCAGTCTTTAAACCTCCCTACAAATCTGCATCAAATCTCTATGTAACAGAAAATATATATCCCAAGATATTCGCATCCAATGAGACTACCTGCTCTCCATAATTCCAGCTAAAACGCAAACCCTAACAACATCACTAAACCTGATGTTATTAATTCTGCAGACCTGATGTCACAACATCGCATGTGACATCAGACATCTAACTTAAACACTTAACACAGCCCAGTGTTAAGACTCAATGTTGTGACATCACCCATATGACATCAAACATTGAACAGCTTCACTACTTAACACAGCCCAGTGTTAAGACTCAATGTTGCAACATCACCACCTTGACATCAACATTGAACATACTTTGTTTTACCAAAATTCTAGCCAATCCAAGAAACTAACAATCTCCCCCTTTGGCTAATTTTGGCTAAAACAATCTCTGCACCTTCAGAGACTTCAGCAGCGGAATAAACTTGAATTTTGAAACTTCAAGCAGCAGCATCTTCAAAACATAAAGACTTCACTTCACACAAAACTCTGCTGCAACACCATCTTCAACAGCTACAATTTTCAACAATCAACAATGGTGCTCCCCCTCAAAACAAGAACCAGCTCAACAATCAACAATCAACAATCACTTTAGCAGCATTTGACATTTGTACTCTTTGATACTCTTGGCTCACTTGGCTATTTCTCCCCCTTTTTAGCCACAATTGGACAAACTCTGAACTGCCAACCTAGGCACTAACTACAAACTCCCCCTCAGAAACCATCCATACTTCTTCTGTCAACAATATCCACAGAAATGATCACAACTAACTCCTTGACCTGCACATCATAACGCAATCTTCATCCATCTAGTCAGGAATGCTTCACATAATCATCCACAATTTCTGAAGCACACACAATACCTTCCACAATTACATTCACCAGTAGTTGTTGATACTAGTGAAGTCTTCAAAATTAGTAGTCAGCTCTACTAAAAACAGGACCAGAATCTAATACACATAGTCAGAAACACCTCTTCTGACACCACACGCACAATCTCAAACATCTTCCAAATATCAGCAATCAAGATGTTACAACATCTCTTCTCATCACATTCAACAACATCTTTTGGGAAATCAGCTTCTCATCACCATTCAAAGGACTTATTTCGCATAGAAGTCCTTCAAGAAGCTCCCAGAAAAAACACAGTCAGAGCAGCTTATTCAGGTTAACATACACACCTGAATACCATAAGCTCGCACACCCTCTTCCTAAGTAATTATTTATAACAGCTGGAGAAAACTCAGTACATTTCCTTCTCATATACACTTTTCCAAAATCCCCACCTCTTCTATCAGCAATGTCAGCAGGAATGAATTATTTGACAAGTATCTCATAGCATTTACAAAAACCAAAAACAGTTTTTATTAGCCCAACAAACTGAATCATTTCCATAACTTCTCTAATTTCCAGAGCATCTTTACTAAGATCTCTTTCCAAACCAAGCCTCCTTTGAAAAACATACATCCACCTTTTTACACTTTCCACAGAATGAAAATAAATGTTATCTAGTGGAGCCTCAGAAATTTTCTCAGAAGTTCTAATCACACCAGCTTTCTTCTCATGAGTGATGTCTTGGACATTATCATCAGAATCAGACTCATCTCTGGTCTTCCTCTTTCTGGAAGAGATTGACACTTTACTCCAGGATTTTGTAGGACCAACCACTGAGGTCTTCTGCTTATCAGTTCTCACCTTTGAAGGTGATTCAATAGCTTTCCTTTTCCTTGATTTCAGTCTTTTAGCAACCCCAGGAACTACTTTTGCAATCAACTCCTTATCAGACAGATCATCCACATCAACCACTTCAACATTCTTCTTTATTTTAAGGATAGGAGATGTTTCAACATTAGCTCCAACATCTGCATCTTCCAAAACAGAGATTGCCAACCTGTGATGGTTGTCTTGTGAGTCATCAGTCTTCTTATCATCTTTCAGCTTCCAAAACTTCTTAAGGTCACAACTTTTGATCCTTCCATCAACATTGTAGACTTCTTCACATATGCCCAGTTTTCCACTTAAGACTTCACAAATTTCAGCACACACATCTTTAGACAAATTGTCATTACACTTCATTTCTGTATGATCAACGTCTATGACCTTATTTTCCTCAAGATTTCCTCTGAATGAATTCACAACACTAGGTTGTTTGATGATCCTTCTGATGTCACAGCAAGATGTTATGACATCACTCTTGACATTGTGATCAATCATACTATGATTACCCTCTAGATGTTCCACCTTTTGATCCCATATTTTAATCTCATCACATGTGTAAGAGCCTGATTCAAGAGAAACCCATAAATAGCAGTTGTCTTTGGACTTAGCACCCTTCGTGACAACTTCACCTTCCTCATTAGTGACAATACATTCAACTTGAGTGAAGTGAACTTTAAGTCCTTGCTCACACAGTTGACTGATACTGATCAAGTTGGCTTTCAGACCTTTGACCAGTAATACATCCTTTAATCTAGGAGCACTTGCACAATTCAGATTTCCCATACCTTTGACTTTTCCTTGAAAACCATCACCAAAGGTTACACAACCTGAATAAGGTTCAACTTCAACCAACAAATTCTTCTCACATGTCATGTGTTGAGAGCAACCACTATCAAAATACCAATCCTTCTTGGTAGAACCCCCTAGAGACATATGAGCTACCAAACAAGTAGTGACAGTCTTTGGAACCCATTGTTTACTAATTTTAGGCCTGTTCTGATTCTGTTTATTTTGAGGGACAGTTTTGGGATAACCATGCAGTTTGAAACAAGAAGATTGTATATGACCAAATCTTCCACAATAGTAGCATCTTACTCTTTGAATCTCCTCTCTAAAGTAATTAACATGCCTTCTCTCTAGATGATACTGCTGAGGCTTCCTTCTGTCAATATATTGAGGTTGTCTATAGAATTGAGACTGTCTTGTGTGATAATGAGGCTGTTTACTCCATTGAGGTTGAGTTTGTCTTCTATGGTGCTGTTGTCTTTTACCATAGGTAGACTGTCTCCTGAACTGAGGATGTTGTCTTCTAGGCTGTCTCCTATGGTGATGAGGCTTCCTTCTTCCATAGTTTTGAGGCATAACATTGTTGTATCCATATCCATATCCATACCAGTTACCCTGATGTTGAGACATCTGATGAAACCTGTTCTGATTGGACTTAACAGCCTCCATGCTCTTGTGATATTGAGGAGGCATATACTGACTAGCTCCTTGAGGCTGCACCTTCCTTTGATGAGTACTATTTTTCTTCTCAACATTTTGTGGCTGAACAACCTTCTTAGGTGTAGGATCCTGTCTCTTAGTTTGATGTTGAGACATCTCCTTCTTTGTTCCTGAAGTGCTAGCTTCTGTAGAACCCTTTTCCTCAACCACATATCATATACCTGATTTATCTCCAACAACTTTCTCTGACTGAAGAATCTTATCAAGAGTAGTTGTACCACTATTCAACATCCTAACAGATTTTGTCATCTAATCAAGTTGAGATTTAATCAACAAAACCTCATTTTCCAGATCAGCTTTAGCAGTTTCAAGCTGAACAATTTGTTTCTTCTGTTTTTCCCTTTCTTGACAAATTTCCACACTCTTTAGACAAAGCTCTTGATAGGTGGATGCTAACTCCTCATAAGTTATTTCTCCATCACTATCATCATCAGAAACAACAGTTCTTGTCAAAGCTCTAACATGCTTTGCTGACTCACCTTCACTTTCACTATCAGAGTCAGACTAGGAAACTGACATGCCCTTCTTCTGCTTCTTCAAGAATGTGGGACATTCTTTCTTGACATGTCCATACCCTTCACATTCAAAGCACTGAACACCTTTATCCTGGGCAGTCTTCTCTTCATCTTTCTCTTTTGACTTGCTGATGTCAGAAGGGATGTTCTTGACATTAGGCTTGTAGTTATTGTTCATCCTCTTGACCACTTTGTTGAACTGCCTTCCCAACATAGCAATGGCCTGAGATAGATCCTCCTGGGATTCAGCACTATTCCCTTTCTCTTCTTGATCATTTGAAACCAAGGCTATACTCTTTGGCTTCTTTTCTGGTTCTTCCTCATTCAACCCAAGCTCAAAAGTTTTAAGAGATCCAATGAGCTCATCAACCCTCATCTTGCTGATGTCTTGAGCTTCTTCAATTGCAGTCACCTTCATCTTGTACCTCTTAGGAAGGGACCTAAGGATTTTCCTTACTAGCTTTTCTTCTGACATCTTTTCTCCAAGAGCACTGGATGCAATGGACAGCTCAAGAATACTCATGTGGAAGTCATGGATATTCTCATCTTCCTTCATCTTCAGACTTTCAAACTTCGATGTTAGAAGCTGAAGTCTTGACATCTTAACTCTAGATGTTCCTTCATGTGTAGCCTTCAAAATATCCCAAGCTTCCTTAGCAACTTCGCAGGTATTCATCAACCTGAATATGTTCTTATCCACTCCATTGAAAATTGCATTTAAAGCTTTGGAATTGCCAAGGGCAAGCTCATCTTCTTCCTTGGTCCATTCTTCTTCAGGCTTCGGCTTTGAGGTGCCCTCTTTATCTTTCCCAGCATCATCTTTTTCAAACACAACAGGTGCTTTCCATTCTTTAATTATAGCCTTCCAAGCCCTGCTGTCCAAGGATTTCAAAAAGGTGATCATCCATGGCTTCCAATAATCATAATTTGAGCCATCCAAAATAAGGGGTCTGTTGACAAATCCTCCAACTTCTTTGTCCATCTTTACACCAGAAAGTAACTTCCCTAGATCTCACCCAGAGACATACATGATGCCTGCTCTGATACCAATTGAAATTCTAGTATCAGATGTGTGATGTTAAGTGCGATGTCACAACAACACACTCTGCAATGGACAATGCAATAACAGCAATAAATCAACACAATGAATTGTTCACCCAGTTCGGTCTAACTACCTACGTCTGGGGGCTACCAAGCCAGGGATGAATTTCACTATCAGTAGTATTAATTTATAGACTCAACAACCCCGTTGACATCTCCTAAACTTAATCACTACTTAATGAACCTTCTACTTAAGAGACCACTTAAGTATGAGAACACTACTTAATCCCTAAATCACTTCAGTGATATAATTCAAAGATCACACACTTTGAATAACACTACTTGATTCTGCTTCACAGCTTTGATCAAGAACAACTCAAAACAATAATACCAATTCACACTCGAATGGTTTACAAACACGAAGACTCAATCGACTCACAGTCTTTAGCTCTATTTCTTCGTTGCTTTTCCTCCAGGAATGATGCGCATTATATAGCTATCTGAATTGGGCTTGGACCAGCTACAATATCTGATCTGATTTGTTGTTTAAAACTGAATCTTCAAAACAGATTTTCTCTCTCAAAATCTTCTTAAATCTCAGTTTTTAAACCTCCCTACAAATCTGCATCAAATCTCTATGTAACAGAAAATATCTATCCCAAGATATTCGCATCCAATGAGACTACCTGCTCTCCATAATTCCAGCTAAAACGCAAACCCTAACAACATCACTAAACCTGATGTTATTAATTCTGCAGACCTGATGTCATAACATCGCATGTGACATCAGACATCCAACTTAAACACTTAACACCGCCCAGTGTTAAGACTCAATGTTATGACATCACCCAGATGACATCAAACATTGAACAGCTTATCTACTTAACACAGCCCCGTGTTAAGACTCAATGTTGCAACATCACCACCTTGACATCAACATTGAACATACTTTGTTTTACCAAAATTCTAGCCAATCCAAGAAACTAACAACTTGTTCTAAAACCTTCTGTAGAGCTTCCCTATGAGCTTCTGAACTAAGCAGGAGAGATAACACAGAGATCCGAGACGGAGTTTGCAACAATTGATCCACAATGTTGTACTCGCTTTTCTGGATGTGCCTTAGCATCTCATCATTATTTTTTACAGGTTCTGGATTACTGGATTGACCAATTTGTTGGTTAGGAACTTCGACTTGAAGTTCCTTTTCTTTGGCAGGTTCTCCAACTCCTCTGTTGAAGATTCGACCGCTTCGGGTAACTCGACTGATGTGGGCAATGTTCACAACGGAGGGTAATGGAGTTTCTTTTCCATTTTCTATGGTCGTTGCACCGTACTTGTACGGGACAACTTTTTATGACTTGTACGATATTGGACCTGGTAAGTAGACGACCACATAGGCTTTTTGGGTCTTTCGACCGTCGTAAGCAATCTCAATCAGCTCCAAGTTTGGAATTTTTCTATTGTCAAGAGAGACTTTTGACTCATTGAGCAGAGGAATTATGGCGCAAACATCCTTGGTTATTCCATGATTGGAGACTATGACAGTGATTTTGTCTAGTAGTCTCGGGTTTCTATTTTGAACAGGGAGGCAACATTGTATCTTGTTGATTGATTCAGAATTCAAGCGTGGTTGAATTTCCTTTCGGTCTGACTGATGCTAGAGAGCTGCTCGTACGAGATAGCATCCTTGGTTATTTTCCGAGCAGACTCCACAACGTTCATAATTGTGAGGTGGTACCCGACCATATCCATTTTGTATATAGTGCATCATTACCAGATCCTTTTCAAGTAAGTGGATATCATAGCTTTGGTGTCTATCAGGATTCCCATCAGTCATGCTAACTTGTTGTGTGTCTTTATCCTGGTAGATCGGAAGCCACCAGTGGTCCAACATATGTTGAAGAGTCCTTTGTACAAGCGCACAACCTTGGTCATTTTCGTAGCATTCTTTGCAGTCTTGATAATCGTGCGAGGCCAAAAAACCAAGTCTGACCTATTTGGCATGTAATTCCAATAGAATGGTATTCATTAAGCGGATGTAAAAGATTTGAACCATGTTAACCTGATGATTATTCCTTTCATGGTAGTCTTGGACCCATCCGAGATCCATTTGACGTTGGAGGGCCTCTTGTATAAAAGAGCATCCCTGATTGTCTTTTGAGCAGATTGGGCAAGCGCTGTAATCGTGCTGCGGCAAATTGTAATATTGACTTTGTCTTGAATGCATTGCCACTAGGTTGACGTTCATTGCACGAATAACATGGTTCTGAACAATGTTGGGATGTGCATGGGCCATGTTTACTTCATGAATCATGTGTTCCTGAATCCAGCCCAGATCCATTTGCTCTTGCAGAGCTGTTTGTAATATGGCACATCCTTGATTGTCTTTTGAACAGATGTCACACTGATGATAGTTGTGAGATGGCACATGGCCGTACCCGCTCTATCTGCAATGCATTTTTACCAGATTGTGTCATACACCAAATTTTAACCACAAGATTTCCCATCACTGTGCAAAATATCACCGCAATATGGATGTAGCTTCATGTCTCATCAACCTTCTCAAAGATTGTTGAGCACCCACCTCAACCAAGAATTAGGGTTTTGAGCCCTCTCAGAGTACTCAGGCAAAGGATCAATCAAGAATTGACATGATCTTTAACTTGTGTAGCCTCTCACACATCCATGAAGGATCAAGAGGTCTCTCACATTAAGAATCAAGCATAAGGTTGCAACATTCCAAGTTGATCAAGCCACGAGATCACCAGTGTCACCAAATTAGGATTTTGGTCGACCAAGGCCTCCAGAGGAAATTTTTCATCTGGGCATGAGCCATTACTTCAAAACATGATCCAAGAAGCTCAAAGGGACCTCATGGATCCAATCATGAAGTCAAAATAGCCTCAGGGGATGTATTCATAAAAAATTAAGAATTAGGGTTTCTTGACGTAATTCACCCCTAAGTTGACTTTTGAAGCAAGGCATGAGCCAAGACCTCAAGAAGTGTTTTGAAGACCTCCAATACATCATATTGATTCATTTACAAGATTGTACTGATTCAAATAACTTGGTTCATAAGCAACACAAAGATTCAAATTCATATGGACCAATTAGGGTTTTTGATGAAAAGTTAACTGTGCCTTTGACTTTTGACTAAGACATGATTCCAAACCTTGGGGAATGATTCAAGACACTCTAAAACAACTATGGAATCCATCCATTAGGTTTGAATTAGGTCAAGAACTTGATTGCATAGAGGATCACAAAGTTTGAAATTCATCTGATAAAAAGTCAACTGTGCCTAAAAACCAAGTTTGACTTTTGATATTTTTTGACAAACATGGCTTCCCTAAGTCAAAAAAAATGTTAATTCATGGTTTGGATCATCATCCATCAAGAAAAATCAAGAAAAGTAAGGTTACTTGCAAAAGTGGTAATCTTAAGAAACTTGAAAATTTCACTAAGTATGGAAAAATAATAGTTTTTTTCCAACTTTGCAAGGTCATAACTTCCAAACCACAAAGCTATTTTCTTCCATCCAAAGCTCAAATGAAAGCTCTCATTACATACTACAAAAGTGTGTTAGTGCTCCATAAGCCAGAAAAGCTTGGATTTTGAGTTATGGAGCCACAAAGTTAGGGTTCCCAAATTTTCACTTTTGACACTTAGTGAAATTTTTAGCAGAATCTGTTTTGTGTTTTTGCCAACTTTGAGGCCATTTTTCATTATGATCCAAGTTGATTCAAGACCAAAGTTAAACATCAAAGTTGAAGTATGTTATAGGGGTTTTCCAAAAAGTACAAGAGCCTCCCTTGATTCAACTTGAGCAAGGAGTTATAAGCCTCCAAAAATGACATTTTTCACCCTGCCTACACAACACCATTGGACATGACTTGGTTCCCACAATTCCTTGAGCCTATTTTGGACACTTGCATCATTGTATTTCTGTCTAAAATTAACATGAATGATGAAGAATCTGATCACAAGGCCACCAAGTCAAAAACGTCATCCTTTAGGCATGTGACATTCAAAGTTCAAAATCCAAAACTTTCAATTTTGTCATGAAGCATTTAAGGGGTGCATAGAGCTGGCAAGTATCATTCAATGATCATCTAGTTGAGTCAAGATAAACTCAAGCATCAGAAAACCATAGGCCTGCAAGATTGACCCAAGTCAATGTCTAGAGAAGACTTTGACTCCATGACAAAACTCAATTGATAATGGAGTGATCCAGCCTCCGTTCACTATTGCTCCCAAAACAAAGTTGCTCTACTATAAATAGAGGTTCTTTATGATCAGTTTAAGTACACCAAAGCACATCAATACATGTTTTCCTCCAAAACCTTCTTCAAAAAACAGAAAATGCTTCTTTAGCAAGTCATTATCGAATTTTCAAATAGGGATCAATTCCACTCAAACCAACCATCCCAACACCTCACATATATCATATATAGGTGATCCATAACCTCAAAACATATCTGGAACATCATAATCACAAAGTCACCCCCATTTGCTCAAGCTTTTTGGCAAGGTTGCAGTTGAGGCACCACAACAAGTTCCAGGTTGTTTCAATCCATTCCAAGCTTCCAAACACCTTACATAAGGTCTATTAAAGCTGTCCAGGTCATCACACAACATCTGTAACACCTACAACTGAGGATTCGATTTCCTCTTACAGAGGTAAGCCTGACACTCTCAAACTCTATGATCCATGCATCATAAATGTGTTTTTAAGTTACAAACATGTTTCCCCTCAATCAATTGCTTTGTAGTTATCGTGTATAGGATTTCATAGTGTTCTTGCAGAAATTAGGGTTCATGTGTTCATCACTTGATTTCTCAATCCACACTTAATATAAATGCAATTAATTGGTACCATTGGAATCCTTGTTAAAAAACGAGCAAGTTTCATGTTTACAAAAGTCAAAACCATTGAGTAATCAGATAGGAAAGTGAGGTTTTGAAAATCTGGGGAAACAGGGCACGCGCGAGGAAGAAGGTTGTTCTTGGCGCCCTTTTTCAAATTTTCAAAATTTTGAATATTTGATATTTTTATTAAATGATTTCGAAAATTAATTTCTCTTTCATTTTTAATCATTCTTTATTGGTTCTTTTTTTAAAAAGTCACAAAAATGTTAAAATATTTTATTCTACAAAAAAATTAAATTTATATTATTTATTTATTATATCTTGAATTTTTGTAAATAATTTCATTTTTATTTGTTTTTAAACATTTTAAATGAAATTTCCATCTTGATTTTTCAAATTCAATTGGATTTCAAGATTTCATGTGATTAAAAATGATTTTGCAAAATATTTTTCAAAGTTCACAACGTGTTTTTAAATATATTTGATATTTTATATCATTTTTTTTATTATTTCCTTTAAAAATTATATTTTTAAATTAAAATTAGGGTTTCTCTTAATTTTGATTTTTCAAACTTCATTTGAAACACTTTTGAGCCTCTAATAGAGTGTAAGACCCATCCCTTTTCACACACCAATAATTTGGGCCTCAGTCATTGTATAAGTCCCACTGTGTTTTACGAAACCGCGGTGCGATCGTCGTCTTTTAAACAAAAATTATCTGGGCCTCTCCTTGAGTTGTAAGCCTAATTTTTATTCTTTTCAAACACTTTTGGGTCTCTAATAGAGTGTAAGACCCAGCCCATTTTTGAAGATAAAATTTTGGGCCTCATTCATTGTATAAGTCCTGATACAATTTTCAAAATAAACAGTGTGATCGCTGTTTTTCATCTGGGCATCTCATTGAGCTATAAGCCCCAAATCTTGTATAAAAATAACTTTTTGGGCCACTACTAGAGTGTAAGACCCAAACCCTTTTGTACATTAACAATTTTGGGCCTCTGCTATAGCATAAGTCCCACAACGTTTTTCAGTATCGCAGTGCGATCACTATTTTCAAAAAAAAATAGTCTGGGCATCTCCTTGAGTATAAACCCCAATTTTTTTGTCCAAAATTAACTTTGTTTTAAACAATAAACAGTTTCCATGGGTCTCTCCTTGAGTTGTAAGCTCCATACCTCTGTTTTCAAAATCATCTATATGTTTTAACTGGTACTAAGAGGAGCATTATTCCCGGTGAAACTACTCTTAGACCACTTGGGCCTCTCTTTGAGTTATAAACCCCAAACTTTCTCTTCCTTTAAAACAATTTTATTTTAATTCAAATTCAAAATTAAAAGTTTTCTCAAAACTTTCTTTAATTTCTTGAAACCCTAACCATACAGCTGTAGTCAATACAATCAATCACAATATACTTGGGTTTTCATAAGACTGTAAGTCCCAATATCTCTTCAATACATATTTGTTTATATATATATATATATATATATTTGTTTAGAGTTTTTCCCCAGCAGTTAGGTCTACACTTAGGTCAAACTAGAGGTTACTCTTGAACATAGTCAAAACTAGTTCCCTCATAGGATATTCCCTATATAGTCTGCCTCCTCTTGGGCTTATTCAATATGGAACAGAGAAAGGAATTATTCCCGGTGAAACTTTTCTCAAGACTGTCAAAACTTAGAAAGATATAGATATTATAAGAAATTCATTTCCCCGAAGAGGATTAATTCCCGGTGAAACCTCTTTTAAATTTCTTCAAACCTTAGAACTGTTCAACAAAGAAAGGATTGTTCCCGGTGAAACCTTTCTTGAACTTTTCTTAGGTTTGGACCCTCAGACTTCTTAGGAGTATCCCCAGCCTCCTCTTGGGCTTAGTACAAGGGCCAAAAGGCTTCTTAAAAGTTCTCAACCTCCTCTTGGGCTTAGTACAAGGACCCACAGGCTTCCTAAAAGCATAGGACAAGAATTTTGTCATCTATACCAGTTCTATCCCCAGGAAGGTCAAAAGTCCAGAATATCTTATCGTCTAAGGGTTGACCTTCATCCCTTAAACCAACAGCCTTCTCTTGGGCATCATACACAGACCTATCTCTAATAAGAATCTACCACTTCTTGAGAGACTTGGACAGTCTCAATCTCCTTTAGGGTTTCATTCAAACAGACTTGGGAAGTCATCATCATCTTAGTCTATTATGGACTTAACATACTCAAGTTTCCTGAAGGCACAGGATAAACCTTGATCATTTTACCCATGCATCAGACCCCAGAAGAGTCCAAACTTCTAAGGTTTTTCAAACTCACCTTGAAATTTCTCTGACCCCCGACAAAGTTCAAGAATCCCCGGTCAGGGTCTAGTTACCCTTAACAAATCCCCAACAGAATCAGAACCTCATGGCATCTGATATTTCAATTCTTCTTCCACCCCCAGTAAGAGTTGATATTCCTTTTGGATTCCTCAATACATATTGGACCTGCTTCTGGATTTTAGCAATTCTCAGCAGAAGTTAGCCTCCTCTTAGGCTTCATGTAAGAATTTTCCCCACTTTAGCCTCAATCTTGGGCTTTGTACAAGACAGATAAAACACTCCTCAGTGGTGTCAATTTCTTTTAGCCTCAATCTTGGGCTTTGTACAAGAAAGATAAAACACTCCCTAGTAGAGTCATTTTCTTTTAGCTTCAACCTTGAGCTTTGATCAAGGCACACAAAAATCAATATACCCTCATATAAGACCAAGATTTCTCTCTGTAGGAAGACATTTTCTTTATACATCACATATCAAAACAGACAATCAAAACCCTATTTCCAAATAACGGTTGTAAGTGGCACACTTGTTGATTCAAAAATCCAAGCTGTAGTCCCTCTTTTATCCTGGTAAACTTCTTCTTTCATCTAACTGCTGTAAGTGGCAAGACTCTGGATTCTTTACATCCAAGCCAATGTCCCTCTCTTATCATGAAAGACTCATAAGGAAAAATGGCATTGCTCTAAACTGATTTAAAGTTTCTTCCTTCATGACATCTCTTTTATAAAAAAAATTATGGCATTGCTGGATTCCACACATCCCAGTTAAAGTAATTTCCCTTATAACCAATTACCCAGCCTTTGTGATGAATATGTGAGATATCTCCCTTTAGAGATGACAAATTCTCTCTCAAAAACACTTTTAGCTTCAATCTTGGGCTTTGAACAAGACACAAATAAACTCTAGCTTCAATCTTGGGTTTTGAACAAGACACCAAAATACTTTTCCTCCCATAGAAATAGGAGGAACTACGATTGCTCTGATTTCCCCGAATCTCTTTTCGGGAATACGTAGGCATAAGATTGCGAAATCTTAGTGATCACACAAATAAAAAACTTTAGGTCCAGTACCTTCCCAAAAACAACAAAAAACCCGAAAACAACAAAAACATTCTCTCAATCCTACCAAAGAAGGAATTTTCCCAATCCATTATAGATAAACACAAGAAAGCATTTCAAGATACCAGAAAATACATGCAAATGAAGGTTCCTATGGATTACCATAGATACACTGGGTGTTAATAGCTTCCCTTTGTATAACCAGACCCCGATCCCCGATCTCTTAGAATTTGTTAAAGAAAAGATTTACGTGTAAGGTTAGTTTTAGATATCTTTCCTTTCCTTTCCAGTTTCATAGGATAAATAAGAAATCAGAAAGTAGCACCCAAATTCATTGCTGTAAGGTGGTCGCGTCACTGACAAAAATCGCACGCTACAGATTGGTCCCTAATAAGCGTACATTGTGAATTCGATAACTGCTGCAAAGCTCTCCTTCTATCAAATTTACCGTAGTCTTCTCATGTTGCGGTAATGGGTTCGTATGAACATTTAGATTAGTATCTTTGAAGGATAAAACCCCGTTAGTGACGAACTTTTGTACATCAGACTTAAAGCTGGGACAATTCTCAATGTTATGTCCCGATCCTCCTTGATGGTTAGGGCAAGTTTGATCTGCTTTGAACCAAAATGCAGGATTTTCTGGTACAGTAAGAGGAGTCCTGGTTTGAACGTGCCCCTTGGCTAGTAGAAGTGGAAATAACTCTGCATACAACATCAGTATAGGGTCGAACCCTGATGGTCGTGTAGTACGATTGTTATTATGGTACTGCGGGCGAGCCTGCTGAAGAGGCTGTTGCGGCCTTTGCTGATACTGTTGTTGATTTGGTTGGCTTTGAGCAACCTGAGGTTGATATGTCGGAGCCGGAACTGGGTTGATAGCGGGAGTTACTGCTGCTACCGGTTGATACCTTCGCCTTTGGCTTCCCAGAGAGATATTACTGATATCTTGCTCTTTCTTCTTTTGGAAAGCACTACCGTATCTTTTAGCACTGCTAGATGGCTCTGCATCTTTTACCAATCGTCCTTCTCAGACTACTTCTTCAAGGCGCACTCCCATGTTCACCATTTCAGTGAAATCACTAGGTGCACTGGCGACCATTCGATCGTAATAAAACGAGCTTAATGTTTTCAGGAAGATCTTTGTCATTTCCTTTTCCTCAAGAGGAGGACAGATCTGGGCGGCGATTTCACGCCATCTCTGAGCATATTCCTTGAAGGTTTCTTTATCCTTTTGTGACATTGCTCTGAGTTGGTCCATATCTGGTGCCAAGTCCAAGTTGTATTTATACTGATGAACGAAGGCTGCCCCAAGATATCTGATAATATGGATCTTGGTGCGGTTTAAACCCATGTACCATTTGAGCGCGGCACCAGTTAAACTGTCTTGGAAGTGATGGATTAGTAGCTATAGATTTTCTGTCTGGGTAGACATTTTTCGAGCGTACATTACCAAATGACTCTGAGGGCAAGAGTTGCCTTTGTATTTTTCAAAGCCGGGCACCTTGAATTTGTGCGGTATCTTTACATTAGGGACCAAACAAAGGTCAGCGGCGTCTTTACCAAACAAGTCCTGACCACGAATGGCATGCAGTTCCCTCTGCATTTCCAAGAATTATTCCTGGAATTCGTTCATCCTTTCATATACGCCCTCGTTTCTGCCAGAGGTAGCCTGTGGAATCTATTCCTCCGAAATAGTGTGTACCACCGGTTGTGGTATGGTCATTACTGCGGTAACTCTTGGTGCTTCAGTGACCTGAAGTTTGTAACCTTCAGGATTTTCTGTTGTAACCCTTGCATCTTCATTGACATGAAGTCTGCAACGTTCAGGTCTGGCGTTTCCTGCTATAGCTTCCGGATCTTCAGTGACCGGTGGGATGTATCCTTCAGGTATAAAGTTGAGGGGCATGCCCTAGGGGAAACCTTTAGGCATGTTGTACTGAGGATGACTGCCAGGTGTCTCAAATGATGGCGTAGATGTAATCTCTGAGATCACAGTCCTTTGATGTTGTTGTTCCTGGGTTGCTGCCAGGGATTGCATGGTGTTGTGGAGTTTCTCCAAATTCTCCTTTAGAGTTCCTATGAGGGAACTAGTTTTGAACTAAGTTAAAAGTAACCTCTGGTTTGACCTAAATGTAGACCTGACTGCTGGGGGAAACTCTAAACAGATATGCACAAGAATATATATACAAATAAGTGAATTAACAGGTATATAAACAAATATGCATTGAATTGAAAAGATGTTGGGTCTTATACTCTGAGAAGATGCCCAAGTGTATGTTGATTGACTGCGTTGATTTACAACTGTATGATTATGGTTTTAAGAAATTGAAGAAAGTTTTGAGAAAAAACTTTGAATTTGAATTTGAATTAAAAGAAAAGTTGTTGAAAAGAAAAAGAGATGTTTAGGGCTTATAACTCAAAGAGAGGCATAAGTGGTCTAAGAGCAGTTTCACCGGGAATAATGCTCCTCTTAGTACCAGTTCAAAACAGACAGATGATTTTAAAAACAGAGGTATGGGGCTTACAACTCAAGGAGAGGCCCATGAAAGTTGTTTGTTGTTTAAAATAAAGTTTTTGTACAAAAGATTAGGGCTTATACTCATGGAGAGGCCCAGATGACTTATTTGAAAACATTTATCGCACTGCGATACCAAAAGACGTTGTGGGACTTCTACTATAGCAGAGGCCCAAAAATTGTTTTTGTACAAAGAGGGGTTGGATATTACACTCTAATAGAGGCACAAAAGTGTTTGTAAAGAAAGAATAATATATATATATATATATATATATATATATATATATATATTGGTAATATGCAAATTTGGAATATATATAAAAAAAATATCTGCTATAACGGTTTCATGTTGTGCCAGCGCTTCTAAAAAATATGTTGTCATTTTATTAAAAAATAAGACTTATGCCAACGCTTTAACAAAAACACGCTGCCATACGTGCACAATAGACAACACTTTTAACAAAAAAGCACTTCCTAAATGAGACATTAGAAAATGCTTTGTAAAAAAAACGTTGCCTATAGTGGAGAATAAAAAGCGCTTTTAAAGAAAGCGCTGCCTAAAAGAGACCTAAAAGATACATTAGACAACGCTTTTAAAAGCGTTGTCTAAAGGGGGGCAATAGAAAGCGCTTTTCAAGAAAAAACGTTGCTTAAAGGTGACAATAGAAAGCACTTTCAAAAAGAAGTGCTGCCTAAAGGGGACATAAGGCATCGCTTTTGCATTTAAAAAAAACGTTGTCTTTACCTACAACAGCTCCAGTATAGGCAGTACTTTTAAGCGTTGTCTATGAAAAAAAACACTGTAGTTTCCCTTGTATGGCGTAGTGAGTTCAGCAACAAAAACACAACTATTCTTCCCAAACAATAGTGCACACATGATATAAAGTCATGACATCTGATCTAACATCATAAACAGCAAACAAACCAACACTTTGCTCCCCCTGAGGCACACAGCGGAAACAGAAACACCAATCCTCAGTTTAAGCACATGAACATCTTCATGCTCACACAGGCCCCACAACAGCTTCACACCTAGTCAAGAGCCAACAGAGATCCCTTAACACATCAGGTAGGCAGGATATCATGCACAATATGCACCCAAACCACATTTGTAGAGGAACATTTTTCTCAGCCTCTTTCCTCTATAAGGAACAAACTAACACAACCTCATATATAGTCAGAGCATCACAGAGATCAGAACCTTTGGTCTGACATCCTTCTTCTACACACCACAACATGAAATAGCACAAGCAGATTCTTCACCATGAGAGGCGGTCATGACAGACACTCACACCAGATTTGGCCAGAAGCTTGACTTCATACTCTACCAAGGTTAGATAATACACTTAAAAATCCACTGGTGAGTAACAAACTCCACACATGAACTCCAAATTTGCTTCCATGGATAAACAACTTTCCTTTTCTAGAGAGATAATCAGCTGAGATGATGTTCCAACATCAGTCTCAATCACAAGGATTGAATCATTTACTTTGGTTCTGAAGTCAACAAACATAGGATTTACTATTTGCATAGCAATCCATATACATCTCTTTGCTAGTGACACATGAGAACCACAATAGACCACAACAGCATCTTATCAACCTCCACAGACAGATCATAGACACAAATAGCAACCAGCACAACACAGAGAGAAATAAAATCTCACACCCTCAATGGGCTTCTATTCAGAAGCACAATGTTGAGACATCCTGTCTAACATTACAGAGACAGTAATCATCCTTATGTACTCAAAGAGGAGATTGCCTCTAACGGATACCACTTGAGCTGACCAAAAAGGTTACTGACTGAGCATTATACCATAAATAGACTTTTCAATATAAATATGCTTCTCCTCTACCCTTCAATCCTCTATCCTACAAGGCTTCACATTTCACTGTCCATATTAACATCATAAGATGAAGTACATTAGCATTTGCAAAGGCTAAGGTTCCAATATGTGGTGACTACAAACACCCTGAACAACAACCTTGAGCAATTAGTTCCTGGGAGCACACAAATAACAATTGTTATTTGACACACCTTCCTCCATGAGTGACCAACATCAGGACAGGAACATCCAGTTTAAAAAAAACTCCTTTACTCCAAACAGGTGTATGTAACATTCATACCAAACATCTTAGATGAGACTCCAAGAAGAGGATATGAAAGAAACAAGCAATCAGTAACTCCCTTGAGCTTTAGTCATTGAATGGTTCACAAAGGTTAAGATAGACCTTGAAGATAACCATACAGATTGAGAGCACATAAACCTAAAGAGACAAGCCTTTAACAAGAAGAGACAGCTTCAGTGCATACATTCCCTTCAGCATGAACATTCTAATGTTTAGCACGATGTTAGGACATTTGGACCACATTAATGACTTAGTTAGACAATTTATGAAACCTCACAGAGTTCTACCTTGCCTGATATAGACTTGAAGATCCATCCCTTTTAGGTTTTCTGACATTACCTCACTTTGCAGAGCTCTTTCATCACAACAGAACAAAAGTTCCATATTCTCATAGACTTGATTATGATATCAAGTTTGAGAAATAACAAAAATAACATCCATCTTGTAGGACATAGATGGAAACCAACCAGTCTTTTCTTTGGAGAATAAGAACAGTTACTTTGATGGCAACCTACTTCAAGCACAATTCTTCAAGAGAAGCATCCAACTCATCCACACCAGAAGCTAACATTTTAGATAAGGTAGTCACAAGATAGACACACCCATCTGCAAGATCAATCAGATCTAGCTTTCCTTGAGCAGAATGATCTTCAAGATGTCAGGGTGAATGTCCTATACATTTATCTTTGACTATCAATCCATATGCACAGAACCTGGTAGAGATGCATTCGCATTCCTTCAGCAAAAATTAAACCACAAGCTTCTTCAGAGAAGAGACAAAAGCCAAGCTCTTGAACTCATATTCAAGCATATCAGAAATAAACTGACCCAGTGAATATTCACCTAAGCTGATGGTGTCTTGATCTCCACCTTCAACATTAGACAAACCAAGACAGGTTTCTTGGAACAAGACCACAGAATCCTACTGACCAGATGTCCCTTCAAGAAACTTCTTCAGAGAGTCCCAAACACTTTTGGTCATAACACATGTGTTTAGCAATATGAACACATTCCACACAACTCTTTTTGCTAGGAATTTCACACCTTAGAATAACAAGAGTCAAAGTAAACTCTGACTGCCAAGAACAAGACCATACTTATTTGGTGACAAATATCCAAGGGTTGTTGTCCTTCCAAATATCAAATAGCACCAGAAAAAAAAACTCCCTAAAGCTCACCCAAAACTGACTAGGGTGCCAGCTCTGATGCCAATTAAAATTTTCTGGCACATACAACACATGATGGTGATTATGATGTCTCAACGTCAGAGTACAAAGCCATAACATATGTTTTGACATATGCAGACTGACAGAACAATTTATCCAACTGTAAATATGCATAATTTTAAATGCAGAAAGACAAATAACACAGTCAACTGGTAACCTAATTTGGTGCAACATCTCCTACATCTGGGGGCATCCAAGCCAGGAAGGAAATCCACTATGATGCATTAGTTCAAAGCTAAACTCCCCCGTTTACAACTTCTCGCCTAATCACTACCTTGTGCTACTTCTACCTAGAAATCGCCATCTAGATATGAGATCCCCCTCTCACTTCCTAACAAGCAGTCGTAATCCCAATGAACATGCCTAGAGAAATCAAAAAGAAAGATGTACCCTCTTTCTACTAGAATACTTAGGTCAAAACTCTTGACCAAGAACAATACTCAGTTTTGCTTCAAAGCTTCAACCAAGAACAATACTCAACTCTTTTGCTTAAAAGCTCTAGAGAGATAACAATATGCAACCAACAATATGTCTACCACGGTGTATCAAATGATACAAAGGGTGACTTACAAAGTCACACACAAGAGACTCTAAAAACCTAAGTTTCTAAAACTTCCCCTAGTTTTTACAAAAGTGAAAGCCGCAAAATACATTAGGTTTATGTCTTTTTTAAATACTCCTCAGCAGACCATGGGCTTCGAAATCTTCACCCAATTCTAGCTTGATCCACACGCTGTGAGCTGCATCAATTATGTAGAAAAAATCTCCTTAAATCTTGGAACAAACCCAACGTTTCCTAAATTGTCTCATCATCTAATTTTGGAAACTTATGTACAGCTGGAGATACAGAAACTTGTTCCAGATAAAATCTTCTTAACCTGCGAAAATTACTGAGATAATTCCAAAAGGAATATCACAGAATCAAAAACAATTTGTCAAGAATTAGAACAGCCAGAACTGATGTTCTGGTACAACATGTTACAACAAATGTCATGACATCTACTATGAACCATGTTTTAGCAAAAATGTTGCCAATCCTAAAACCATGGAACCTTCAGTCTTGATTATGACCATCTTACTTAATACTTAGCTTCATTATCCATTATTTTCTTCTCTTGATGTTAGACCATCTTGCCAGGTTAGGTTAATTTTATGGTTAGATTAAAAATGAATGTTCATATGATTCAAAACCCTAATGACTTGAGTTTTTGCTTTGATGTAAACTTTCACCATGTATTGATGTTTTGCCTTAAAACTTGAAGAGTAGTTCTAGGATGATGATTCTTGATACATGTACTTTTATTGTTTGATCTTGATGCATTCTTAGAGTTTTAACTTGAAGTTACTTGGGGTGATTTGTCTTGTGAGGTTGTGTTGATTAAATGCCTTGATGCTTGCCTTGTGCATAAGTTGTTATTTGTTTAATGTGCCTTGTTTGATACTTGAGACTTGTCTTATGTTGCTTGATCCTTAATTATTTCTTGCTTATGCTTATGTTTAAATCCAATGGGAATGGATCATGGTTGACTTATTGCCATGTGCATTGTGTATATTGTTGCATTTTTTACCCCTTTTCTTGCTTCATTGTTTACCCTTAGGTTCCCATTTTCTAACTTGAACCTCTTTCAAGAAAAAACCTTGACTTAGGTCATTGCATTTTCAACTTTCTTTTCTTTTACAAATGCTTCAAGACATCTTAAGCATATTTAAAACTTTTTCAAAAGACTAAAAGACACAAACCTCATTCAAAACATTTGCCACTTGGCTTTTACTTTTAAAACCTTTTTCTCAAGAGATTGGACATGAGTCATCCCTAGTTGAGATATAAATCTCCTATCCCCATAGTAATGATTGAAAAACGATGTTGATTATTTTCCATATGAAGGAGTTAGAGGCATACTTGTAGATTCTATATCCAAGTTGGAGCCCTTCCTTCATAATGATGCAAAGATTCATCTTCTCATACTTGTGGGTTGATTAGTTGAGTATTCTCCTTAAGATGAAAAAATGTCTCTTCATTAAAAAAACCAAAACAAACCTTTTTGTATTTGTACCTAAACTACGAGGTTTTGATCCTTTATTGGTACGTAGGCATAAGACTTCATGTCTTACCAAACACAAAAACAATAAAAAAAACACTTCTCTTCTAATCTCCCCAATCTTTTTACAGCAAACACTTTTAACCAAACACAAATATTTCAAGAGGTTCCTATAGGATACTATAGATGCTTAGTGTCGCAACGTGAAAAATAACCGGCGGGAAAAGAGAAGAGTGGCCACCGAACGTAATTTATCCCAACGCAGAGAAAGGAAACGATCGAAGAAAACCTGAAGAAGGGAAAGACATGGTCATCACAACCATAGTCTGGGTTCGGAAGTCGGTTATCCGAGAGAAAGGTATTAGCACCCCCTCACGTCCATCGTACTTGATGGGATCCACACTTGTTATTCTGATCAAAAGGTGTAGATATCAGAAGCTCCACAACTAACTGGAAAGGAATAGAACGACAGGAGAAACAAAAGAAGAGGGGGAAGAAAACAAAGGTGGAAAGAAAAGTGGACTCGCAAGGATCATCGCAATCCTATGCCTACGTATCTTCATATATGAATGAAGAATCAGAGTCGACATAGTTCAGAGGACTGCGGGTGAAAGGGGGAAGGTTGCTCGCCAAGACATCACCGTCTTGTGCCTACGTATTCTTAATCGGACGAGAGAGAGGAAATCAGAGCAGTCGTAGTTCGACCTACTACGGGTGACCGTTGTTTGTTTGTTTGTTATTTTTTAGGTGGATGATGCTAACGTTCGTGTTCTAGCAGTTTAGGTGTTGCCGCTTGCTGTGTGGAGACTTATGCGTTTACTTGTTTGCGGTAGAACGGAAATAGCGCATCCTTACGATTAGAGGGAATGAGTTGAGAAAGGAATCCCGAAGGAAGATGATTGATTTGTTTATGTATTTTAGAAGAAGTGTTTTGATTTGTTTGGTTTGCGATATGTATTATGCTAAAGACTATGACATAGGAGCGGATACTTTGCAAGGTCGCCCCCAACAGAACGTTTGTAAAGCACCCTAGAAGAGTAAAGGATACCTGCACTAATCATTCCCCATGTGCTTAAGGCTCGTGGCGCACTACACATACAATATTTGTTAAGTGTTTTTGCTTTTTTTTTCTTTTAGAGAGAGGAGAGACTCAAATGGTTAAAAGAAAATCTAAGGGGATCTCCATCCTAGAAGTTGTCATGCAATGATTGATCATATAGTTAAAGTAAGGAAAGGGAATCTCTACCTATGTTAGCACGCTTGGGTTGGTAACCTAATGTATTTCCTACTTTGAACCTAATCCAAAATTAGATTCAAGCTAGGAACCTTAAGGGAACATGTGATCATACACAAGTAAACATTAGATGATTCAATCACAATTCAAAGAAAAGAAGAAGTGAGATGAAAGAGAAGTCTCATAAGAGTTGATGTCAATGTAAAGCTATACAAGTGTCATCAAATTCAAACCAACCATTGGATAGTTGAAAGAAATATGCAAAACAATGCACTTATGCTCATGCAAATGTCCTAAGACTATCAAGTAATGTTAATCAATTAACAAAATGAAATGGGTCCTAAAAGGATGAGAACCCTAGTAGGGCAGTAGATATGTCCTATTAGATCTCAATCATGTTATTGTCCTAAGATAGTGTGGCATGTGATTTTTGTCGATGACGCGACCACCTTATCGCAATGGATTTTGGGTGCTACTTTCTGATTTTTTATTTATCCTATGAAGCTGGAAAGGAAAGGGAAGATATCTAAAACTAACCTAGCACGCAAATGTTTTCTTTAACAAATGCTAAGAGATCGGGGGGTCGGGGTCTGGTTATACAAAGGGAAGCTATTAACATCCAGTGTATCTATGGTAATCCATAGGAACCTTCATTTGCATGTATTTTCTGCTATTTTGAAATGCTTTCTTGTGTTTATCTGTCATGGATTGGGAAAATTTTCTCCTTTGGGATGCTTGAGAGAATATTTTTGTGGTTTTCGGGTTTTCTGTTGTTTTTGGGAAGGTACTAGACCTAAAGTTTTTTATTTGTGTGCTCGCTAAGATTTCGCAATCTTATGCCTACGTATTCCTGTAAAGATATTTGAGAAATCAGAGCAATCGTAGTTCCTCCTATTCTGTGGGAGGAAAATGTTTGGTGACTTATTTAAAGCCCAAGATTGAAGCTAAAAGAGTATTTGTGTCTTGTTTAATGTTCAAGATTGAAGCTAAAAGGATGTTTGAGAGAGAATTTGTCATCTCTAAAGGGAGATATCTCACCTATTCATCACAAAAGTTAGGTAATTGGTTATAAGGGAAATTACTTTAACTGGTATATGTGATCCAGCAATGCCATAATTTCCTTTATAAGAGAGATGTCATGAAGGAAGAAACTTTAACCCAGTGTAGAGAAATTTCATTTTTCCTTATGAGTCTTTCATGCTAAGAGATGGACATTGGCTTGGATGTAAAGAATCCAGAGGCTTACCACTTATAGCAGTTAGATGAAAGAAGAAATTTGCCAGGATAAAAGAGGGACCTCAGCTTGGATTTTTTAATCAACAAGTGTGCCACTTACAACTGTTATCTGGAAATAGGGTTTTGATTGTTTGCTTTGATATGTGATGTACAGAGAAAATATCTTCATACAGAGAGAACTCATGATCTCATCTAAGGGGATGTTGATTTTTGTGTGTCTTGATCAAAGCCCAAGGTTGAAGCTAAAAGAAAATGACTCCACTGGGGAGTGTTTTATATCTGTCTTGTACAAAGTCCAAGATTTAGGCTAAAAGAAAATGACTCCACTGGGGAGTGTTTTATATCTGTCTTGTACAAAGCCCAAGATTGAGGCTAAAAGAAAATGACTTAACTGAGGAAACTCATTATATAAAGCCTAAGAGGAGGCTGAATGAGGAAATTCTTATATGAAGCCTAAGAGGAGGCTAACTTATGCTGAGGATAAAATCCAGAAGCATGTCCAATATATATATATATATTGAGGAATCCAAAAGGAATGTCAACTCTTACTGGGGATTGAAGAAGAATTGAAATATCAGATGCCATGAGGTTCTGATTTTTGTTGGGAATTTGTTAATGGTAAACTGACCCTGGCTGGGGATTCTTGAACCTAGTTGGGGATCAAAGAAATTTCAAAGTGAGTTTGAAGACCTTAAAAGTTTGGACTCTCATGGAGACTTGTGTATGGGTAAAATGATCAGGGTTTATCCTGTGCTTTTAGGAAACTTGAGTATGTTGAGTCCATAATAGACTAAGATGATGAGACTTCCCAAGTATGTTTGAAGGAAAACCTAAAGGAGATTGAGACTTCCCAAGTCTCTCAAGAGGTAGTAGACTATGTTTGGAGATAGGTCTGTGTATGATGCCCAAGAGAAAGCAACGACTCAACTCACCCTCCACATAAATGCTTTTTCCTTCGTACTACCACATAACTTACACCATTCACGTCACACTTCTCATCTTTATACAACATAAACCTCACACCTCATACAAAGTCCAAGAGTATAATTCATTTTCGGTTTTGCTTTAGCCACTTCTCCACTAAACAGACAACAATATCAGCATCATCACGACACGGAGTTCGGTAACAATTTCGATTCGACGTAACTTTTCAATTTGTGTTTATAGTTTGCTTTGTATCTCCGAAGTTGGTTGCATGTTTTCTTATTGTTAATGCTAGATGCAATAGACGTTGGATTGTGCATTTGTATAATATGATATTGATGATGTGTTCATAAGATTTTTATGTGCGTTTGATATGTAATAAGAGTGTTAGTATTATTATGGTGTTGTGATCCTTATGTGCTTGTAATGTTGTTTGAATTGTGAGTATTGTTATTGTTTGTCATGCGGTAGTAATTGATGTGTGTAATAGCTTATGTTACAGTTTTGTGTGTCACATGTAGTGATATTATTGTAGTTCGCGTGTGCGCAGTAAATGTGTGTGAAATGTTATGTGTTATGTGTTTTTAGTATGTAAGGTGTTATGTCAACATGTGGTACTTTAGTTGCTTTGCGTTGTGATTGCTTTATGTGTGAAATGTTGTTATTGAAGTTAAGTTTAGTAATAATATTTAATATACATAAATTGTAATACTTTGGTTATGTTTTGATGTAAATGTGTAGTTGCACGTGCTTGCTATGTACCTTGTACCTTCTCTTTGCTTCTCATTTTTTTATTATTATTATTATTTTTTTTTTTTTTATTTTACATTTTTGTTAATAGTTTAGAAAAATGTTGTTAACTAATATTTGAAATATCTTTTATTATGTTTTGGTTTGAATTAATTATATTTATTTAAAATTAATTAGTCTATTTGTTTTTTCGGTTAAATAATGAAAATCTTAAAAATATTTTTTTTCTTAATTAGTTTTTTAATTAATTCTTTCAATCTTGATTTATGTTTAGAATTTAATTCTTTAGGTTTTAATTTTTGATAATTAGATTCTTAATTTCTGTTAATCGATTATTTTGCAACTTGAACTTCTAACTTTGTGGACTTGTGACTTGGATCCTTTTTTTTGGAGACTTGGCTATTTCAATTGAATCTTATGATTTCGATTTCTGACTATTCTCTTTCTCAATAGTTTGTACTTATCATTTTTCATCTATTCATGCATCTTTTATCATAACTTTTCTCTTTTCATTTGATTCTTTTTGTGAGTGTTTGTTTCAATGTGTTAGGTTTGTTTTCTTGGTTAGTTCATCTTGACATTTGAGTTTTGCCTTGCCTATTTGCTTGCTTGTGAATTCTTATGTTCTCTTAGGATCTCCTAGTTCAACTTAATTTTCGATTAAGATTGAAGTAGGATATACATTAGGTTTTTTATCCAAACATGACAACATTAGATTACGGTTTCTCCTCTCTTCTCATTCTCACTTCTCTCATCTTCTCCATTAAACCCCAAACTAACCTTGTATATATTTCACCGTTGTAAGTTGATTGCCTTGTGCATCGCCATCAACCTACCTTATTTTAATCACCACCCTTTCATTTATCTCCTTTCATTACCTTCTCTTCCTAAGCAAAAACCTTGGTCTTGTACCAAGTGCATTTTCAAAACTTCTTTTTCTTAATAAAATTGGATGGTAGTGGAGTGGTTAGGCGAAGGCCTTGTCTTATCTTGAGTACTTGACATTACCTTTAGGGTTCACTGTCGTAAAGAACTTACCATCCAAAATTAAAACACTTCTTAAATAAGAGAATAAAGTTCTCTTTGTATTGAACTAAAGAAAGGAGATTGAGTGAAGACTTCTTCCTCTCCGAGTATTAGGATGCTCACTTTAGAGTGTGTGATCTCGATATTCGTCTTTCAATACAAAGACGTGACTATATTCGTCACGCAATTTTCATAATAAATCTTTTGAGATAAAGAATTGGGTACTACCCGCAGGGGTTCCTATCCGAGGACTTATTTCACCCCTAAAATCAATCTTCACAAATCAAATGTGACATATTGCCTCAGTGGCGAATTATCTTCCTCTTCCTTTGTCTTCATGACCAAAGGAGAAGTATCTTCCTCTTCCTTTTCTTCTTCTTCTTCTTCTTTTACAGAAAGAATCAACTTCCTTACTCTTTTTGCAGGTGTTGGTTTGACAGAAGAAGAAGTTGTCTTCTAAGGAGTCGTCCTAGTGGCTCCACTTTTATTCTTGGTAGGCATCAAGATAGTAGAAAAAACCACTTCCCCTACTTTTTTCTGTGTAGATGCAGAAGCCTTTTTCTTTGGTGGCTTTTGAACCTCCTTTTAAGTTTCAGAAGCAGCATGTTTCCTCTTTCTTGAAGGCTTGTAAGAATTTTTTAGAGCATATGGAATGTCATCCAAAGTCAGAAGGACACCATTTTTTTTATTTTTTCATCTTGATATACTCTAAGATCACCTCTGGATTATCCATTTTTGAAATTAAAGGAAAATCGTCAAGGTAATCAGTCTTCCCACTTCTGATGCAGAGACTTGCTTCAGGCTTCACCACATCCTTCTTATTGATGATATTCATATTACTTTCATACCCCAAAATTTTCCCTATCTTTTTACAATTTTCATCTGGTTCATGACTCTAAGTCATGTGCATACATCCATACGTAATCAGTTCATTTGCATCAGCATTTTTCAAAGAAGAGGAAAGGCATCATGGATTCAAGATAAGGTTTTCCAAGTCTATCTCAGGGTGTGTTCAACAAAGTCCATAAAACCCTAATTCTTGATTTTAGCATTATTAACCCTTGTGTGTTGCATTTTGGGTTGAGATCTAATCAACATCATTTGACCAACCTTGAAATTCATTTGCTTGATTAAGTTCCTTCATGGGGAATTTATACTTGGTCATTGCATTTGTTTGATTTGGATTAGGGTTCATTCATTCATGTCCATGGTTCAACTGCATGATTCATAGATGTTTCATTTCAATGTAAGGTTCAAATTCATTTATTCAAATCCATTTCAATGGCAAGACAACGTTCATTGTTCAAATTCAAAATCATGTTTTTTTGGGGGGGGAGGTTCTTTCTTGAAAATCAAGTCGCATAATTCCTCATTTCAAAAACCATCCATTACATTACATTACAAAAGGTACAAAACCCAATTTATAACACACGCAATTTATGACATATAATGCATAAGTACATACAAAACCTGAGAATTTCAAATAGCCCCTAACACTTTCTAACAATTTCATTGGCATCACAGTTAAATAAGTCCAAAATGCATATAACACTTAACTCAATTCACATCCTAACAGCAACAACATGTCTTTAATCATTCAAATACAAGGAAAAAACAAGTTCGTGACAATGTGGCTCATTTCACACCAACAAGTAATTAACCACTAGCCTACTACAAGCATAACATAGTTCTCCCCTAGATATTTTGATTAATTAAAATTGACAGAGTGCGAGGAATGTAAGAGACTTTCCATTAGACTTCAATTGAAGCAGCTCTAGCAAAATATAATCAAATTAACTTCCTAGCTAACATTTAAGCCAATTTCTTACATACTAATTGAATCCACAAAGTAACTTCCATAACAGAGTTAATCAAATAACAACATTACACAAGCCAATTAGTCATAACTTCATTCACAAATTAAACATAATAGAGTTTATTGTGTTTGTTCAATAAACTCAATTTTTATCTCATATTTTGGTTTGTTCTTGACAACATCAATTCACAACAAACTGGTGCGGTGAGCGTGGATGAGAAGATGTCCTCAACAAAGTATGAGATTGAGAAATTCACCGGTGTGAATGATTTTGATTTGTGGTGCTTAAAGATGCAAGCCTTACTAGTTCAATAGGGTTTGTTAGCAGTGTTGAAAGGATTGGAGAAGATGGGTGTTGTCCTAATGGAGAAGGAGAAGACGACGATGATTGAGAATGCCCACAATGCAATCATATTGAGCCTTCGTGATAAGTTTCTCCGGCATGTCTTGAAGGAGAAAACAACAGGCGATGTGTGGACAAAACTTAAAGGTATGTACGTGACGAAATTGTTGGTCAATCATCTCTACCTGAAACAATACTTTGTATTCGTTCAAAATGAGTAAAGACAAAGTCTTGATTGAGTAGCTGGATATGTTCAACACGTTGATTATGATCTTACAGTTCAAAAACATAACATCTTTAACTTTTTATTTTCTAATATAAATAAACATTTTAAATGTGATATAACATGTAGTGATGCTTGAAACCCAACACTAATAGAGAAAAAAATACATAAAATAGAGAAACATCCTACCTTTTAGCATTTAATTTTCTACTCACCCAACACTAATATAGAAAAAAATACACAACCTGATAGAACATGTAGTGATTTTTGAAACCAAACAAAGTTAACATCTTGATCAGAAGGAATGAATGTGAGCCAAGGAGAGAAAGAACGAGACAAACCATGAAAGTTCAATCCTTTTTTTCAACTCATCGATCTTCATCTCATGCTTCCCAATAAATATTAATATTTTTGTTTTTAATTTTAAAATTACTATTTTAAAAATATATTTGTCTGATCTTAATCACACGGCTACCCATATTTCAACGCGTGATTCCATGCCGGATTTTACTACACCAAATCTCAACCCATAAAACATATGGCTCATCCTTTGATTCATATCTTACGGTTCAAAAACATAACATCTTTAACTTTTTATTTTCTAATATAAATAACCATTTTAAATGTGATATAACATATAGTGATGCTTGAAACCCAACACTAATATAGAAAAAATACATAAAATAGAGAAACATCCAATATGTTGCATTTGATTTTTTACTCACCCAACACTAATATAGAAAAATACACAGCCTGATAGAACATGTAGTGATTCTTGAAACCCAACAAAAACCAAACAAAGTCAATGTCTTAAAGAAGGAATGAATGTGGAGAAAAAACGAGACAACCCATCAAATTCAATCCCCTTTTTTCCAAATGCAACAAACAAGTAAATAAGAATTTTTGGAGTTATTTTATATTGAATGAATCTTTTTATACGGGTTTTCATACAAATCACAAAAATATATAAATGCACTAGAGGAATTTATCAAATTCTTGAAATCATTTTTCTCTTTTTAATACTTTCAATGCAATTATATTTCTATGATAAGCAAATGATCCTTTTATATCAATTCCCTCCCCTTCCTTTAAATTTTCTCTCAAACTCACCTCCCTTTTCTGTTCCTTACAAAGCCTCATGATGACTATGACATTGGTTTTTTTGGACATTATATTTAAATGAATAGTTTAGCCAGGATTTACAAGATAACTATGACATTGTGCTTATGTGTTAGGTAAATTGTGAAAGAAAAGTGAAAAAAATTAAAAAGGGGTGTTAGGTAGAAATATGGGGTGACGGTTATAAATAGCTGAGTGTATGCATGTATAATCACAATTGTTTCTTCTTTCTTTTCTATAGTCAACATGAATCCAACGAAGTCTCTTATTATTTGTCTTGTTTCTTCTACTCACTATTTCGATCAATGCCATTGGTCTGGTTACCCCAATTGTTTTTGGGGAACCCATTGGTTCGGCAATCAAAGGGGAAGGGGTTGATGAGGTTTCTGTTGCTGCTGCAAAGAAGAATAATAAATGCTTCTTATGTTGTACCAGCAAAAATTGGGTCGACTGTGTAATCAGCATCATCGGTGCAGCTCCTGCTGTTCTGGTTCTTGCTCTTGCTCCCCTCCCCCTTGAATAAGAGGAGGGGGAGCAAGAGCAGGAACAGGAACAGCAAGAGCAGCACCAATGATGCCGATTACACTGTTGGCCCAATTTTTTCCAATACAACATAAGAAGCATATATTCATTTCCAACTCCTCAATTGTAGTAGGCATCTACATGAACAAACCCAAATGCTTTTAGAGTTCCCATTTACTTGAAGTTACATATATTATATATGTAGAAACCATGGTAGACAAAATCATGATTCAACATGTTATTATTTTATTTTTGTCATGCACCTATGACTTATGAGTATATTCAATAATAAAGATAAACAAATGTGAAAAATGATGCTTGTGTTCGTACAGTCTTTTATGTATCAACTTCTTAGTCATCAAGCATGCAAAAAGCAAAATACATTGTCAAGCCAAGAAAGCATTATCTTCTAGACGAGGTTAGTGATTGCAAAATCAATATTTATAACAAGAAAAGGAATATATACAACAGAATAGTTTTTAGAAACCTCAAGAAATTCTTTCTCGAGGTTAGGTGTAAGTCGGGCAATTGATTTAGCATAGTTCAAAAATTCTGTAAGCTTCTGTCTACATTCATCAGCCTCTTTCTTAGCTGCAAAAAAAAAAGTTAGGAACATACGTCCATCTTGCAACATCTACAAATTAAAATGAAAATAGCTTCTCACAGTTATTAAAGTGCAATGATGCTTGCAGAGCCAAATTTTCATGCTGCTTCAAATTGGCCTCCATTTCTCCAATCTAAAGGAAATTGAAAGTGTATACATGAGAGAGCAAGAGAGAGGGAGACGGAGAAAGATAATAAGCATAGAAACGAAACAGACACAAGATTCTACATAATACATATTGTTAAGAGTCCTGTATTAGATGAGATGTGGCCTGAAAACGAGTTTATATGTGGGAGACATCTCTCACCTTACAAGCCGGTGGCATATAAACTTGAACTCTTTATACTGTGTCAAGAAAAAAATGGCACTCACCTAACTAAAACTCACATATTGTATTTTAGGAAATACGAAGATCAGGTAAAAAGGTGGGTTCAGCCACTGTGAAAGCTAACCCTAGTTTATTTTTCAATTTATTTGGAGTCCAACGCAAACTATAATCTGGTCCCAAAACCCTAGTTGTCATAGTCTCACATGAAGTTGTCTTGTTGACTGTCCAATGTACACGACCCTATGTGTCGCGACGGCCCCACCATTAGATTCACCTGAGTCAGGTCGACCATTTACCAAAGCTCCGTCATCAAACGTTGTCTCGCGTGCTTTCACAAACCTCTAACAACCTCTGTTTTCACCCACGAGCTGCCGTCAAGCGCACGTGTAGGTATGTGTGGTGTCCTTACAGTGAGGTTTTTTGGACGCCTGTATCGGTTCCCCATCTTAGTTCTACATCATTCATAAGTTTTCAATTTTTGGGCATGACTACATAGGTTCCTGTTCAAACAGATCTTGTTTCTCAGTTTTTGACACATTTTCTCGCTCAATTGACTTACCATGGCTTCTTTGTCGTCGTTTTACAGGTCGATTTAATGTCAATACTATTTTGCTTTTTGATCACTTTGTGGAGGCTTCATATCTTGTTTGTTGTTAGTTTGTTTTTTTGCGTTTTGGGTAATATGCAACAGTTCTGGACGTTGCTTGGTGCTTTATTTATGTCTGGTTAGCGAGCAATTTTTCCTAGTTCCATCTTGAGCATCTTTTTAATCAAATTTGTTTGTTGATAATTCGTCTTAGTCACTCTTGTCACAGCGTGCTTTACCTTGTCTCAATTCGATACTATTGGTTTGAAGCTTCCCAATGCAGTTTTGAGAAGGACAGACCATGCTTTGTTAGATTACTTGCCAAGAAAATTCTTTAAGGCTGATAATCATTCCAACTATTTGGGTAGACTACCTTTATAGAAAATTTCTCCGGCTTCACTTGCACCTCTCAGATACTTTTCCGTCTTATTTTCGGCGCAATACATTGTTCTTTTTGTAACAAGCTAATATTGAGTAAGCTTTAGCTTGAGGGGGAGTCTTAAAATCAAAGAATCTAATTCTAATATTAATAGAATTTGTATCTTAAGAATGTGCGGTTGGGTCTGATACCATCTTAAGAATGTGTAGTTGGGTCTAACTCGACTCTACAAAACCAACTAATAGGGTGAGGATTATCTTCACTTATAAACACGTGTTCAAGCCATAGATTGTCCGATGTGGGACTCTTAACAGTATTTATCACATGCTATTATAAATAGAGGTGAGCGTGGTCCGATTTAGACTCATAGAATAAAAAATTCAACAATGAGAATTTGGTTTTAAAGCTCAAATATATTCTTTGATCAAAATCCAAGTGGCTAATCTTGCCTAGTATTAGAATATGGACCAAACTTAACTCAACTCAAAAACTCTCAAAGAGGTAAGGCCATAAGGATTTCCTAAGCCTTTATAATAACAATGTTGGTCATATCTCTGATTAATGTGGGATACCAAAACACCCCCTCAGACCTAGTACTGAAAAGTTGCCCAATAACAAAGATGTCAACACCTGGACAGTGATATGGTATGAATAATGACTATAAGTGGGAGAAACCCTCGCCACAGGAGCTAGCTTTAGGGTAGAGCTAAACCCAATCCATATTTTAAGAATTACTAACCATAATGCCTATATAATAGATATTTGATAACGTTGATGTTACATGATTTTCAGTGCAGGCGGAACAAATGAGAAAAATAAAAGATGAACTAAGCATATCAGGAAAAGAATAGACATCACCATAAAGGAGTCGACATCGCTTGGCGTATACAAAACATTCAAACAAAGTTTAATAGCTAACCTTGGCAAGAAGTTCATCTCTTTGACGAACACATTCAACATCCTTCTCTAATTCAGCATTATGTTCCTTCAACTGATTTAAAGTTTCTTCATTTTTCTCAAGAGAATGAAACAAAATTAGTAAACCGATCCTGGAGTTATCAAGCAGCTATGATTTAGGAGATTTCTATCATTTCTTAGTAAAGGGTGAACTTACCAGCTCAACATGCTTCAATGCACGACTTTTATCAATTAGTGCACGATGTTGCTCTGGAAGCTGTGGATCACCAACAGCCTTTTCGGTCTCTTCCACAAGTTGCACGTCTTGCGGTAAAAACTACCAAAAAGCCAAGTATTAGCCCATCATAGATTCGAGCATCACAATAAACATAATACCTATAGCAATATTCCTTAAAACTAATAAATAAAAAAACAACTAAATCACAGGAAGCTATGCAGCCCAAAATAAATACGATACGGATATAAGTATGTGGGAAATTCCTAAAAAAATAAAGATACTATATGGCTTAGCTTTGTTTACACAAAATGATAAAAATATGCAGATTTATAAATGCAAAAGGATATTTTACATTTGATGAGGATCTAAGGTCTGGCAATGAAGTTTATACAAGGGAAGGGGAGAACCTGGTGGTCTCAAATCAAAAGAGAGGGGAATATCCTAACAAAGTGACACGCTGGCAGTAGACAGGGAAGAGAAGTGTAGGCTTGGAGTGTGAATTGGTAGAGAATATATGGAAAGGAGAAAACAAGCTGGATATTGAAGGAAAAAACAGATTCTAGGGATTTATACATGTATTCTCCTGCACCCAGATCTAACTAACCTGAGACAGATATGCTGATGTGACATTCTATTTTGACATGTGCTGAAATACAGCTGTCACACGGCTGGCTAGAAAAAACCGAAAACAACTAGAGATGCTTATCTCACACACACACCCTCACAAGATCAGGGTGAGTTTTCTTAGGAACAGGGGAAACCACCTTGAGCTTGTGGTACAAACGCCAAAAATTTCTCATTGGAAAGAGTCTTTTGTAAGGATATCAGCTATTGGATCAGACCTATGTCACCAAGCTGGAATATTTTCCAAACCACTCAAAGTAAACTGGAAAATAAAATACACATAAAATAAGCAAAACTAAAAACTCTAGGACAAAACTAAGAATGGAATATTTTCCAAACCACTCAAAGTAAACTGGAAAATGAAATACACATAAAATAAGCAAAACTAAAAACTCTAGGACAAAACTAAGAAGAATGAAACTTACGCTTGTGTGCTTGTTGTAATTATATTATACACATGTTCAGACAGAGATGGTGTTTCTTCTCTCCATTGGGTATAAATATCACAAGAACATTAAGAACCTCATATATAACCTCAAAATCTGTTGACTATTCTAAGTCAACTCCTCAAATATATACAACAAAATCAGAGAGCCGATTGGCATATAAAACTAGGTAATTTTCAGATTAGCATGATTTGCAAACCCTGTCTAACAAACATAATAATTATCATATTAAAAATTTACAATTCATTTCCGATAACATGTGTTCCAATGAGCTAAGGATGGATGAAGAAAGGATCATCTATTAACTGTTAACTGCTTTTTCAAATCCGGATTGAATGCAAAATTCTTTATACAAATCAAATTCTTTATGCCAAATAGACATTTTCTTTTTCAATAAAGTGTAAGCCTTTAAGCTCTGGTCTTCAAACTTCTTCAAAGGAGCATCAAACCTCACCTCAATTGGGCAAAGATCATCAAAGATCTCAGCTCCAACAGATTCAGTCTGCTTGCAGGACTTCTCCGAAACATGAAAAATAAATGATTTATAAATGTTATCGGTACATAAACCCTTTCCCTGTACACTGTCTGTGTCAGAAAAAGTCAAGGCAATTGGACGATATGTCAAAAAAGGTTTTGGTTTCGAAGAATCAGCCCAGGGATCCTCTTCCTCGTCAGCAAGGGAGACTGCATGATAATCAGGGCGCGTAGAACCGTGAGATGAAACAGCAATCTCATTAGCCGCCTGTATTACTTCTTTGTATTTGAGGCCAAGCTCTGCTTCTACTGAAAATCCATCACTTCCCAAATCTGAGTACCCATAGCGAACTTCATTAATCACAAGTAAAACAGGGAAAGGAATAACTGGACCAATAATGTCATTGTTGTCATGGGGTGATGGTTTCCTTGTAAAGAACGGAGGCAACTGAGGAAGATCTGGAACAGCTAAAAATTCCAAAGGCACCATGGTTTGGTTGAATCCATTGACTTCACGACATTCAGAATAACTCGAGAATGCTAACTGTAGTAATTCCAAAGGCAAGTCAGTCCACAATTTTCTTAAGGCAACCTCGTGGAAGTTAGAAGGTAGCTTGACATCGTTAAAAATAGAAGTAATTGCAGGAGATGATCTTGAATGGCCCAATCCACAAGCATTTAATTTCTTACACAATAATTCATGAACTTCTGAACAAAAAGGCGCCTCCTCTTGCTCATTTGAATAGGTCTTGTCTAATTTCGTAGTTAGGACTTGAGCAAGATTACCGTTTGCATAAGCACAAAGGTAATCCAATTTTAAGTAATGAAGTTCTACAGATTTATTTTCCTCAACACTCCTGGGACACAGCAAGTGTGACTCCATACATAAATCGGCTTCGTGGCAATCTTCCAATTTTCTATCCAGAGACCAAGAGGCATGATATCTCTGCAATTCAAACCTTCCTGATGACATTATCCTTACTAGTGTAAAACCACCATGCTCATCTGGTTCATAGAGTAAGGAAGCAAGATCATTGCTTATAATGCCAAATCCCAAAACCATCTCTTTCTTTAGCAGCTGCCAATCAATCCACTCAGGAAGTGCATCCTTCGACAACTCTTCCCTAAACAGACAAATTCCACAATGACACTCACGACTAGATAAATTGATCTCAGATGGAAGCTCCCAAGCACGGAATGTTGTGCTAATCTTCGAAAGCTTCGAAGTAATAGAACCTTTCCGAAATGGAAATGCAGGTCCATAGCAGAATAAATTGAACTCAGAATTCCAAAATGATCCCAAGATAATGCAAAACCCCCTTTCAGAAGCCAACTTAAAAGTATCTACCTTTGAGTAAGATCTTAACATAGACAAGCTTAATACATTCATGTAGCACGGTTCATCAATGTTGTGCTTCCATTGCAATATTGGCATCAAAGGCTTCCTTACATCACATAGAACTAAAAGACTGCTGGAAGCCACGGTGAAGTAAAAGTCATCAAAACCAGCCCTTGACAGGGCAACAAACCGCTCGTTTACATCAGGAGCATACATCCGCAATGTATCGATCAAAGAAATAATTCACAACAACAACATTTCCGCAACACTCTCACAAGTTTACATTTTTAGTGTCCTTGTTTCAATATCACAATTTCATCATGAGTATTCATTCAAGATTCAATTAGTCTCATTCTAAACAAAAAAATAAGCAATACAGTGACCTGATTTTCTTTGACAATGTATCTCTGGAGTGAGCTTTTCTTTTCAGTGTTGTGGCACAAAGTTGTGAACTTTTATGTTAACCAGTAATTCCTCCTCCTGCACGCACGGAACCATTAACAACCATCAATACATGCACAAGAAAGATACATGTATTTTGTGAAAGATTTCCAAGTAAACAGAAAAATTCTAAAATTTCTATTCGTAGATGTAAAATTAATCAAATTTCTATTCTCAAATCCTTAATACAAGTAAATTATGGTCAAAACTCACCGGAAAGTGACGACGGCGGAAATATTAGTGAACAAAAAAGAGAGAAGGATTTAGGAAATGACTAGAGGCGGGAGAAAAGAAACATGTGAATTTTTTAATTAATTAAAGGGTTAATATTTAGAGGATTTCTTAAACCATCCGAATTTTTTTATAATGCATCTAATTTTTTGAGATATATCTTTGGACGCAACATATTTTAACTAAATATTAAGATATTTTGGAGAAATCTCTCTGTACACACCAAAGATCAATTTAACGTTGAAATATATCGGAGATATATCTTCGAAACAATTTGGAATATATTATCGCGTCAGACTCTTCTCCTTCCACACTTTTTCATTTCTATTCACAAACCTCTTCATCTCTTTCATTTTCAAATTTCTCAAACTTCACCAAATTTGATTTCTTCCGTCCGAGGCTCAAGTAATCATCAAGCTGCATCCAGTGCATCATTCAACATCTTCCGAATCATATAATTCAGGTAAGTTTTTCAAATTTTCGATAAATATTCGAGTTTTGTTGTAAAAGAGTTAAAATTCATTGTTAGGTGTCGTAATGTTTAGAAATCAGATGAAACATAGTTTATAGTAACTGCATGCATTGTTTGGTGGCTCAAATGGACGATCAGGGCTTCAAATTTGTCATTCTGAGGGACAGAGAACGCCATTGGCGCGACCTCTGAGTTGCAGAATGTTCCGGAGATACATCTCCAGAAACATTCAACGTTTTGTGTACTTTGGGTGATTTCGGAGATACATCTGCGGAATGTTTTCGTAGTTGTATTTCCGGAATCACCCAGAGTACATGAGACGTTGAATGTTTTCGGAGATGTAACTCTGGAATGTCTCAGTCTGTTTTTTTTTTCTTTTTGTTTTTTTTGTCTTATTACGTAAATTCATTGTACGGTTAATTATATTATACCTTGCAGACATAATGGTTGACAGAGCCGACCGATTGAGACATGGACGGATTGCCTAGCACGCATCCGTTAGACGAGAGCGGAGTCAGCCGGATCCGGATGCAGCAGGTATCTTTGGTCAGAGAGATGTGTCGATTGTTGGTGTACAATCTACTCCTAAGGCTCAGTTCACTCCTGTGGTTCAACCTTCACCTCAGGCCACTCCAGCTACATCTCAGGTCACTTCATCTACGTCTCATCCCACTCCACATTCATCTTCTTCCCGCAGACCATGGGATGCACCAACAGTCGCGTCACTTCCTCCATCCTCCCGTAGACGGCGGGATGCACCTCCTTTTGATCCGGTGCCACCTCCTATTGACCCGGCCGCACCTGCTGATCGGGATGCACCGGTGCCACCTCTGGATGGTGATGTTGCAGATGCCAAGCCAAATGCTTTCGAAGGGGGTCCATCTGATATGTCCCTACTTCCTTTCTATTCAGACCACACTGTCAGACATATTTGGGACGGAGAGTTAACATTAGTCACATTGTTACTATATTTTTTACATTAATTTAAATTGCTGACATTGATTATTTCTAATATTGATTCTTGCTGACATTGATTATTTCTGGAAATTCGCAGGTGTGTAATCCCCAGAAAATTCTGAACCATGGGCGGAAGATTTTAGCATTGCATCAGCCTGATGCGAAGTAGTTTCAGCCAGTTCTGACCGCTTCTAGGTTGAGTGACCTATGCTTGACCGGTTACACTTTGTTCAACCACGGGATGCTTAATGCATTCGTGGAGCGATGCACTCTGAGACCTCTTCCTTTCATCTCCCGGACGGTGAGATGTCGACTACACTGGACGATGTCTCTTGTTTGTTGCATCTACCGATCAGAGGGAGATTCCTCCATTATGGTAGGATGACCAAAGACGAGACGGTCGATATGATGGTGGAGCATCTGGCGGCTGATCCAATGAAGGCGCTGAAGGAGGTGGATAGGACCAGGGGTGCTCATGTTAGGTTTTCGCTCTTGAAAGAGAGATTTGATGAGGCGCTCGTTGCTGCAGCGCTGGCTGATGGTGATGCCCAGGAGGTGGAGATCCACAAGAGTCATGCTTTGAGGTGTTATTTTCTATTTTACGTTGGCACTGTGCTTTTTATGGAAAAGAGTGCCACTTACACTGACGTTGCATACCTCTGGTACTTCTTGGATCTCACACAGATCAATGAGTACAGTTCGGGGGTGGCTTGCCTTGCATATATGTATTTGAAGTTAAGAGATGGATGTCGGTGGACAACGAGGCAGACCACATGCAGCACGACCTTACTGGTAGTATCTGAGCAGGGATTGGAGCTTGAACAACTTGTTGATAAGGCATAGAAGCATATTGTGCAGCTGCAACATACGGGTACTGAAAGTAAGGGATTGGAGCAGGCATTGGAGTAGGCGCCCTCTGTTGAGCTTGTCCCCTCTGAGAAGAGATAACATTTGCTTCGTCCTCCTTTTTCTTGAATCGCATTTGCTTCGTCCTCCTTTTTCTTGAATCCATTGAAAGGCTTCTTCACTCCAGTCTGACTACTAGAACCTCCTTGAATTTTTCCACTTTTCAAACCCTCTTCAATTATCTCACCGACGATTACCATGTCAAAGAATCCTGAAGACACATTGCTGATCAGCTTTTCATAGTATTGCCCTTGCAAGCTACCCACGAAAATGTCAATCAATTCACGGTCAACTAGCAGTGGATGCACCCTTGCAGTTAACTCCCTCCAACATTGTGCGTACTCCTTAAAGGATTCGTTGTCCTTTTGAGCCATACTCTGAAGTTGAGTACGATTCGGAGCCAGGTCAGTGTTGTATTTGTATTGCATGACAAAAGCTTCAGCCAACTCAGCCCAAGTGCGCACACTACTACGCTCAAGTTGCATGTACCATTCTTGAGATGCCCCATACAGGTTATCTTGGAAGCAATGGATCATGAGTTTTTCATCCCTGGCGTAGGCAACCAACTTTCGGTAGTACATCTTCATATGAATGTTAGGACAACTGAGACCCTTGTATTTTGGGAATTCTGGCACCTTGAACTTGGGAGGAATCACAACACCTGGCACTAAGCACATTTCTAGGGCACTCAAAGAAGTTGAGTTGTTCCCTTCCATGACTCAGAGTTTTTCAGCTAAATCACGACAGATCTTGATGGCTTAAGAATCCTGAGTAGCAGTAGGATTAGCAATTGGAACAGAAGTATGATAGTTTTGCATTTCATACTCACCTTGCAGATCTTCTTCAGCCTGAGGAATGGGAATTTGAGTAACAACAAGTTGAACTTGCGGGATAGCTCTAATAGTAACTCTAGATGTAGGAATTGGTTGAGTAGTGACTCCTTCAATTGCAGGAGTCAAGTTTAAAGGCATTCCATAGATGATAGGATTAGGAATGGGTACTGACGGCCTTGAGTGTGAGGCAGATCCTTGCACATGAACATTATTCTTTGCGGCAACAACATCACGCAATTCATCTTCCCTTCTGGCCAGGGTTGTTATGGTCTCGAAAATTTGGCCAACCTTGCTCTTGACAGAGTCCATTTCCTCTCAGAAGGCGGCTTGCTCTTGTTGAATCTGATCCATCATTCATCTGGTGTTGGCTCGAGTTGCATACTGGTATTGAGGAATCAACATGATTTACTGGAGATGAAGGAAGGTGAAATGAGTTTATGTTTTTGGAATGAAATGCAAGATGCATAATTGATGCATATGCAACACAACTTTTTTTGTAAATATGATGCTATGACATGCATGGATGCAATGCAAGATTCAAGAATCCAGTATCACAGGTACAAGCTCTCGAAGTTTGAGGAGTGGATGGAGGATAAGGCTGACTTCTCTCCTCACAAGGATCTCACCAGGTAGGATCTAGAGTTAAAGGGAACCCCAAAGTCATGAATCCACATGACTGTTCATCATACACGCCATGAGTATGGCGGTTGATGACTCCATCAGATGAATCTCTCTTGGGTAAAGTCTTCGTATCGAACGACACGAGGAGAACTCCTCGGTGCCCCATACTACGTGGCCATCGACATTGAGTTCTAGATAAGGGTTTTAGAGTCATTGACTTCCTTGATTGTTCGTTGCGTATGTCAGTGATTGCCAAGCAAACGACTCCACCAAGAAAGTCTATTCTGAATGAGATCTTCGTATCGAACGACAGGCGAAGAACTCCTCGGTGCCCCATACTACGTGACCATCAATTCTAGTTTTGGCTAAATGGTTCATGGTTCTAAAAGGTCCTTAGAGTCATGGATCCCAATGAAAACATTAGTCATCCACGCCAAGAACTTGACGGTCGCCAACATTCTCGTTAGAACTATTCTAAGTGAGGTTCTCGTATCAAACGACACATGGAGAACTCCTCGGTGCCCCATACTACTCAACATTTCCTATCTTATGTTTTTGCACTCTAGACTCAGGTTGAGAGCATTTCCCATAAGGTTTGCAAGCAGAGTATCCAATCCACAACAGATAAGATACAAAATATTTATAGCAAAAGGCAATAAATAAAAGCAGATAAACATAAAGATAAACACCCAAACATGCGAAGAAAGCCTAAACTAGGCCTGACTTGCTTAGGGAGAACTAGTCCCCAGCAGAGTTGCCAATCTGTCGCACCTCAAAAATACGACCTCACGAGAAAAGCTCACCGATTGGACTGACAGAAGAGTCTCCACCGAACTTTATTTATTCCCAAAAGTGGGAAAGGGAAAATATCGAGAAAACCCACGGAATCGGAAAAAAAATAGGACAAGGTCGTCGTAACCATTGTCGGGGTTCGGAAGTCGGTTATGCAAGGGGAAGATATTAGCACCCCTCACATCCGTTGTACTCAACGGGAACCATCTAAGCTGTTTGCACATGAAAGGGTGTCGTTTATCTAAAGGTTTATCTGCTAAAGGAAAATGATGCTTTTTATTAGGGTGCTCGCCTCGGTGTTAGCTTCGTGCCTACGTACCCTTATGGTGCAATGAGGAAGTCAGAGCTTCGTAGTTCAGCCTAAAAAATGAGTGTTTGTTGGTTGATTTTACCTTGAAAAAAGATTTTCGGAGGGAGGCTCTAAGGCGCAAAAAAAAAAGAAGTTTGATGAGTTGATGTTGTTTTTATGATTTTTGAAAAGATTTTTCTTGATTAGGATTGCAGTAAAGACAATGGGTAAAGGCGAATGTTTCGAGTAACCAAGTTGAATGCCTTGTGTCGAAATAATCAGAGGGAGTGTAAGGAACCCCATTCTCACCCCTTCTCCACCACTTATGGCTCGTGGTGCACAACCCCAGTCGCATTTTATTGTATTTTTGAGTTTGATTAAAAAATCCACTTGATGTTGGATCAAGGGTTCGTTGGATTGATTATGAAAATGTTTTGGTGAATGGGTAGGTTGATGGTGACGCACAAGGCGATCGACTTACAAAGGGTGAATGCAAATGGAGTGTGATTGGTTAAGAGGTTGATAGTGATGGAAACCCTATTGAATTTATTTATTTATGAAAACTCTTGACGTTGGATCAAGCTTATGTGTCTTCTTTTGAAAAGGGTTAATTTAATTCTTGCATTAAGGAAAGCCTAAGCAGCTAGCAAGCAAAGAGAAAGCAGTAAAGTTATTACACATCATGGGAGTGGGAATACATTTTTTCAAATGGGGATGGAATAAGCAACAAGCACACAATCAATATGATAAACTAAACGTGCACTATCAAAGTGGGATAGTCTTTTAGACGACAAACTAGAAGTAATTCATCAAATGAGTCTCATTGTAAGAAAACCCAAGAGTAAGCTATGAATGACATGCAAAAGTGTCCTAAGACAAAATAATACAAGATAGAGAAGTCCAATCCAAAGCTCCTTTGCTAGGGTTTTTGTACAAGGTCCAAATCTCCATGACGTTAAGGATAGTAACCATAGTTCAAGCTTAAAAGTTTTTTAGGGTTTTGATATTTTATCATGTTTTTGTGTTTTTTGAATGAGATGAACAGAGATAAATAAGATGAATAAAATGATATATAGACAATAATATATGAACAATGATATAAGTTGCAGAAAAGTAAATGACGGAAAGAAAAAATAGCGGAAATTAAAGTTAGATGTTAGTTGTTAATTGTTATTGATCGAATGATCATTTTATCGAATCGAGATCAATTTAGCGCTATGTTAAGCAATCGTAACACGGTCTATGAGAAATATCATACTATGGGAGGCCGGTCAATAATAATGTATGTGTTAAAACACGATAGAGAAATAATATGTAGATCATTCTCCAAAAATCGTGCCACACGAAAAGAAAAAGAGAACAGTCTCGTCTTAATCAAGAACTTTCATCGATTAATCAAAGGCAACCTATCACTATCCTAAATTATGGAGAATGATCCAAATGATCATTCCTCGTAGATTTAAATTGATGAAGGTTAAACAACTTCAATAATCAACAATCCATGATGTGTAAGTCTTCATTGACCAAAATAGAAAAAGAAATAATCCAAATCAAGATGGACAAAATGAAAATGAAAAAAGAAAAGGTCATGAAATAAATCAAGAGCAAAACATAACAAGTATTTAAAAAATTTTGGAGAAAATAAATAGAAAAAGAAAAAGATAAATAAATAAGAAAGAAATGGGAAGGGTGGCGCATAATTCATTAAGGGTGTGTGTATATGAAACCAAAATGGGCTTCAAAACAACCCAACAATGTAGAAACAAGGCTCGGTTGAAAAAGAACAAAATCAACATCAGCTTCTATCTTTTTTAAAAGCAAAACAAGGTCATGCTTCTTTTATTATTAAAAAACCAACATCAGAAAAGTAAATTAAGCAAAGTCTTTGTCAACAGCAACAGAACACAACTATGATAAAAGAAGCAAAAGCAACACCAACTCAATCAAAACAAAATCCTGAATAATCCATGAGGGGAGAAGACGCAGTCATGAAAGGCAAAAGAGAAACAATCATTAACAAGTTAACCTTCTCAATCCCGCATGTCTCTCAACCGAGCTTCTGTTCGTTCCGTTTTTGCTCCTCACTCTCTCACGATCTGTTCGTGGTTCAGGTTTGTGTTTGTTTGAGTCTCGCTCACTCTTCTACTTCATCTCCTTTTGTGTTAGATTCGTGTTTGGTTTAGGGTTGTTGTTGAGTTGGTTTTGGGTGAAGAAGAATTGATGAAGGCTTGTGGGTGATGTTGAAGAGGATGAAGGTTTGTGGGTGGTTGATTGAGCAGAGTAATAGTGACTTTGTAAAGATTGACAAAAATGAATTGGAGAGGTTGTTATTTATAGGAGAGAGGTTGTGAAATTGTGCTTTTTGTTTTCACCTACGCATTGTTGTTTTGGTACAAGTTGTGATGTGGTTTGGAAGATTGCTCATGAAGTTTTGCCAAAAGTTTACGTTTTGTCGTACATGTTGGAATTTTTTATGCAGGTTCATATTGGTTGTATTGTGGGGTCATGTACTGCTATGAGCTGAAAGTTTTTGCTGTTGCTGTTAGAGTTTGGTTTTGTCAATAGCGATGCAACGATAAAGAAGAAGAAGAAACAGTGGAATAACAGAGGAAATGTTTTCTATTAGCAAGACTGTATCTATTTCACATTTAGCAGAAAGTGAATACAATATACAGCAAACATGAAAAACTGTTTATATGCAATGGGCTATTTACACTAAGCCCAATATCTACACCAAGCCCAAAGTATTGAATTACAATTTAACACCCCCCTTAATTCAAAACTATTACATTGAGACAACATTCAACATTCTTCTCAATTCCTTGAATCTTTCACTATTCAGTGGCTTGGTCAAAATGTCTGCTATTTGTAGTTCAGTCTTGCAATGTCTGAGCTTAATTCTTCCCTTACCAACTTGGTCTCTAAGGAAGTGAAATTTTGTGTCAATATGTTTGCTCCTGCCATGTGATACAGGGTTCTTGGCCAAATTTATTGCTGATTTGTTATCTACCAACAGCTCAACTGCTTCTTCATTCCAAATCCTCAGTTCCTTGAGTAGTGCAGTCAACCACAAAGCCTGACCAGCAGTTGAGCACGCTGCTATATACTTTGCTTCACATGTTGACAGAGCTACTACGTTTTGTTTCTTGGAACTCCAGGATATGGGGGAACCTTCCAGCAAGAATACTTGTCCCATGGTGCTCCTCCTATCATCCATATCACCACACCAGTTAGAGTCAAAATAGGCTACAAGGTGTAGCCTGTTATCTGCTGTGTTCTGACATGAAAATAGAATGCCCTAATTCAAAGTTCCCCTCAAATATCTCATTATTCTCTTGGCAGCCTTCATATGTGAATGCCTGGGATCACTCATAAACCTGCTAATCAATCCCACACTGAAAGTTATCTCAGGCCTGCTATGACATATGTATCTTAGACTGCCCACCATTTGTCTGAATTGCGTGCCATTTACATGTCCTTCATCTTCAGTTTTTTTCAACTTTACATTTACTTCAGCAGGAGTCTCTACTGATTTACTTCCCATCATATTGAACCTTTTAAGTACCTCCATCACATACTTTCTCTAATTCATAGTGATGCCATTTTCTGAGTATAAGAACTCAAGTCCCAGAAAATATGACAATCTGCCTAAATCAGTCATTTCAAATTCTCCTTTGAGCTTTCCTTTGATTTCTTCTATAGCCCTTGGATTGCTGCCAGTGATGACTAAGTCATCAACATACAGACATAACATTAGTAAGCCACATTCCTCCAAGGTCTGAACATACATACCATGTTCTACTGAGCATTTTTAAAAACCAAGGCTATTAAGGTATGGGTCTATTCTTTTATTCCATTCCCTTGATGCCTGTTTTAGACCATAGAGGACCTTCTTCAACCTCAACACCTTTTGCTCTTCACCTTTACATTTGAAGCCAGGAGGTTGCACCACAAATACTTCTTCATCCAATGACCCATTCAAAAAGGCAGACTTGACATCTAATTGCCACAATTTCTAGTTTTTCCAGCTGGCTATTGAGACAATTAATCTCACAGTCTCCATTCTTGCTAGAGGTGCAAACACCTCATCATAATCCAGACCCTCTTGTTGCATGGACCCTTTTGCCACAAGTCTGGCTTTGTGCTTGGCTATGGATCCATCTGGCTTGAGTTTGGTCTTGTATACCCACTTGACAGCAACATCCTTTTTATCTTGGGGTAGGCTCACCATTTCCCAAGTGTCATTCTTCTCAATGCTCCTTAATTCATCTTCCATAACTACTCTCCATACTTCTTTAGTAACAACTTCCTCAAATGTAATAGGTTATACATCTGCCATGAGAGCCATGTGCTGCACCAGTTTTTCTTCTTCTGTCATATAACCAGCAGAATATACTTCATAGTCATTCAAGTGGATTGGAGGATGTCTTGTTCTTGTAGGCCTGCTTGTGACTCTTTGCTCTTCAATTTCAGCTACTTCAGGTTGTACATTCTCACTTAATTCTCCATCTTCCCACTCAAGTTGAATGTTGGAGCTAGCATTGTCTTTTGGTTGTGTCTTTCCATGATCCTGCTTCATCAAACAAAACATCTCTGCTGAATATTACTTGTGGCTTCTCTGGGTTGTACAGCTTGTATGAGCCAGTTGAGTTGTAGCCTACAAAGATCATTTTTTCACTCTTATTATCTAGTTTCTTCCTCCTTTGGTCTGATACATGTCTGTAACATAGGGAGCCAAATATCTTGAAGTGTTTGACTGAAGGCTTGTTTCCTGACCAAGCCTCTTCAGGAACCATTGAGCCAAGCCTTTTGGTTGGGCATCTATTCAACACATATACTGCAGTCATAGCAGCTTCACCCCAGAAGTTGTGTGGAAGACCTTTCTCTTTAATCATGCTTCTCACCATATTTAGAATTGTTCTGTTTCTTCTCTCTGCAGTGCCATTGTGTTGTGGTGTGTAAGGTGCAGTCACTTCATGAATTATGCCCTGTTTTCTGCAGAAGTCTTCAAACTCTCCTGATGTGAACTCTCCACCACCATCTGTTCTCATTACTTTGATTTTCTTTCCTGACTGCTTTTCCACAAGAGCCTTAAACTCTTGGAATATCTTGTACACATCACTCTTGGCCTTGATTAAGTATATCCACATTTTTCTACTCGGATCATCAACAAAGGATACAAAATATCTATTTCCTCCCAATGGTGGTGTATCAAAGGGACCACAAACATCAGAATACACAACATTTAGTATTTCACTAGATCTAGAATTAGTGTGATTACTAAATGAGTTTCTAGATTGTTTGCTAATCAAGCATTTTTCACATATCTTATTTGGAATCTCAATTAGGGGCAGTTCTGTAACCATTCCTTTTGACCCTAATTGTTTTATGTCTCTAAAATTCAGATGACCTAATCTAAGGTGCCACAACCATGATTCATCATTTAAAATATCAGCAGAGAAACATTGTGTGTCCATGGTGTTTAGGCTTACCTTGAAGGTTCTGTTCTTGGCCAAGGGTACTTTCATCACCATGTTTCCACCTTCATCAATAATCCTTCGGAAGCCTTTGTCAGAATTTGTTGAGAAACCTTTCTCCAACAACTGACCTAAGCTTATCAGATTCGTGGTCATGCCAGGTACATACAGCACATTTGTGATCACCACCTGCTTTCCATCTTTTCTCTTAACAGTGAGATCACCAGTTCCTTCAGCTTGGGTGGATCTGTTGTCTGCAAACTTTACCATACTCTTCTTCTCTGGATCAAAATTGATTAGCCAATTTCGATACCCTGTCATATGGTTGGAGAATCCATAATCTATATACCAAACTTCATTATTCTGCAGCTCTGGATTGTTTAGCATCATTAGCATAACTGGTTGATCTTCAGTACTTGCTTCTTCTTTGACTATGTGGGCTTGATGTTCTTGTTGACTTGATGATGCAGTACACTCAGATGAGAAATGTCCAATTCGATTGCAATTGAAACATTTGAGTCTCTTTCTATCAATTTTCTTCTTTCCTCCACGCCAATTTGTTGATCCCCCTCTTTGATTTAAACCGCCGGATTGATCTTGCTCAGTCTTCTCTTGATCTTGGCTCTGGAAATTTCTCCAATTTGTGCTTCTGCTTTCTCTTCCACGACCTCTACCTTTCGATCCCAATTTGCCATTGAAGCCACCTCTTCTTTGAACTTGGGCTTGTAGAGCTTGATTTTCACTGACTTTCTCTGTGCTCCGTTCAGTGATTCTTTGCTCGTGTGCTTCGAGGGTACCTTGCAATTCTTCAACCTTCATTTCTTCTATTTTCTTTGATTCCTCTATTGCCACCACGATGTGATCAAATTTGGGGGTTAGGGTTCGTAGAATCTTTTCAACGATTGTCTTATCTTTAAGCGTTTCGCCGCAATTCTTCATCGAATTTCTGTGGGTGGTGATCCTATTGAAGAATTCTGCTATCTTCTCATTTTTCTCCATTTGCATCAATTCGTATTGACGTCGCATTGTCTGTAACTTCACTTTCTTCATCTTCTCCGCACCTTCGTTGCACTTCACCAAGATCTCCCATGCCTCTCGCGAAGTTGCAGCTCCTGCAATCTTCTCAAAATGTGCTTCATCAACACATTGATGGATCAAGAACGTCGCTTTATAATCTTTCTTCTTATTCTCTTTGTAAAGCGTCTTCTGTGCTTCTGCGGGATTTGCAGGAAGCTCTGGGTAGCCATCTTCCACAATTTCTGTGACTTCTTGATACCCCATTATAGCCTTCATCTGCACTCTCCATCGATCCCAATTCTTTCCGGTGAGGATGGGAAGATTTGTTGTGAACGTCGCGCCAGTTTGTACCATTGTGAATTGCTATGCTCGCTTGATCGGAACCGTGCTCTGGATACCAATTGTTAGAGTTTGGTTTTGTCAATAGCGATGCAACGATAAAGAAGAAGAAGAAACAGTAGAATAACAGAGGAAATGTTTTCTATTGGCAAGACTGTATCTATTTCACATTTAGCAGAAAGTGAATACAATATACAACAAACATGAAAAACTGTTTATATGCAATGGGCTATTTACACTAAGCCCAATATCTACACCAAGCCCAAAGTATTAAATTACAATTTAACAGTTGCTTGGGTGGACCATGTTTCTTTTGTTTTGCTGCGTGCAGGTTTGGCAATTATTGGTATGAAAAGGCTTGGTGTATTGTACAAAGGCTTGTATTTGGTGTGGTGTATTGCGTGGAAATCGTGGAAATCATGGCTGTTGTGTGAATCATGTAGTTTGTCTGGCTGTGCGTGTTTTGGTTTGTGTTGTGTAATGTGGCTTGGTGTGTATTAAATATGTGTGGTGCTGCTCATGGCTTGTTTGACTTGCAACATTGGTTAGTATGTGGCTTGTATAAAGGTCGCAAATGGTTGTTTGGTTGGAAAGGTTATTGCTTTGGCTGTTGTAACGACTTTATGTATGTATTTGTTGCTAGCTTTTGGGTTGTACTTGCTTCAAATATCATACGTGTAGTGGCTATAATATTGTTGTTTCATGAAATGCCTGCGTGTCTGGCTTGATATGTTGAAGTCTGTAAGCTGGGGTTGGATAGCCCAAAATTTTTTTGGCTTAATTCATGAGAATGGATGAAGTTTATATTCATGGGCTTTTTATCTTTTTGTATTTTATGGGCTTTGAAATTTTTTGGTGATTGAAACTTACATGGACTTTTATGAATGGGATTTTGGCTTTTTGAATTGCAACTCATGAGCCCAAACATTTTTGTAACATGGACTCTATGTATTGATAGACTATGCTTCTTGAACTATTTTGAACTTGCTTGAATCAATTCTTGAATCATTGACTAAAACCCTGATTTACTTTGAGAAGTGACTAAGTAGTGAACCAAACTTAACTTAATTTTGAATTGAGTGGCATGCTTAATTTAACTTCCAAGAATCATCCTTGCAACCAAGTTTTATCATTTTGAAGTCTCCATTAAAATCGGACTGGAAATGAACTGGCACCAAAAAAAATAAATCCATCTTGAAACGATCTTGGACTGAATAACAAGTTTGAATTTTTCTTGAACCAACCACACAATCAGGACTTGCAAATGACTAGAAGTGTAAACCAAATGCCTAGATTTTTGATGGCTCTGGAATTTGACTTCAATCAGATCACTTGAACTTGCACAAAACCCTAATTGGAACCACAAATCACTTGGATTATGCACACCATAGCCTTGATCAGGAAACAAACTCTTTCCTGACCAGGATTAGGTTAAAACCCATTGAACCTCAATCAATACTGCATACACACACCTGACCTAATAGCCTTGTCTTAAATCCAATTCAACCTTACAACAACTTGGACTTAGGCAACAAGAAATATGAAATTAGAAACAACATATTTTTTTTTTATTTTTGAATAATGGTTAGTAGATGGAAACACAGATAAAGGTAATATACAGGTAGGACAAATTTGGGGTATGATAAACAGGCAAAGACAACCTTCTTTAAGGTATAATTCTGATGAGTATGTGATCTTGACTGATGAGGGTGAACCCAAGTGTTTTCAAGAGACTATGCAAAGTGATGAAAATCAAAAGTGGGTGGATGTAATGCATGATGAGATAAAATCATTGCATGATAATCAAACTTATGATTTAGTGAAGATGCCTAAAGGTAAAAGGGCTTTGGAAAACAGATGGATTTATAGAGTTAAACATGATAGCAACTCTAACTCTCCAACATATAAAGCCATATTAGTGGTGAAAGGTTTCCACCAAAGAAAGGTTGTTGATTTTAATGATATTTTTTCACTTATGTTAATGTGTAAACTTGAATAAGTCAATGAAAATAAGCATTTAGTGTCATTGATCTTTTAATTTGTTAGTTTAAACATTAATATAATTGCTTATTTACAAATGATCAAATACAATAGACTTTTATGTAGGTTAATAAACCAAACAAGCCTTCGAAAAGTTCATGTTCACGCCTAAAAATAAGCCCACGATAGACCATAGGCCAGACTTCAGCTTTAAAAAAATTTAAATAAATCAAATTTAGCAAAGCCTAACTCGGTCCAGCCTATTTTTACCCCTACATGTTATTATATCCGATAAAAATCTCTATCAAATAAAATAGATAATTATATGCAATTAAAATACAACTTCATCCTTAGAAACTAAGTAAAATAGTCTAAAAATTAATATATCAAATCTCTAATAATAAAGAAAATAAAATGCTATAAAAAAACCTGATCGGAACTGATCAGACTGTATCGTACTGGCCTTCACGTAGGGCGGATGATGTTGCTTGTAGGAGAGGAGGGGGTATACCTGCAAGGTACTCCTATGCCAAAGTAAGTTTTGGGCTAGAGGAAAAGCAAGTGCACAAGAGTTTAGGTATGATTTCAAGTATTCAATAGTGATCAAACCTGCCCCTCTCAAGTGAGAGGGTATTTATAGAGGTAACCCCCAGCGCGGGGCCAAGGTCTCCTATGTGGCCGAAATATTTGATCGACCAATGGGAGACTTCCAGGTGGAGGGTCAGGCGTGTGACCCTTTGACCTGGTCCAACTGTTTTCGTGAGATTCGGGGAAACAGTTGGTCGCGTGAACTATCAAGCGAGTGAGGGGGACATCTCCAATGGTCATATTGTGCCCAACGACTAGTTAAGCCCAACGACTAGTTTCTGGCTATTGGGTCTTACCAATAGCTGGACTGGATTGGGCCTTGCCCAGCTGGGGGCCAAGCGCCTGCCCAGTCCAGAACAGAAGCCCCCCAAGTCTTTGCTCTGGGGAAAAGTGATGACTTGAGATAACAATGTGGGCTGCTACTTTTGAGAGACAACGTTCGAGGATGTTCCTTTGTTTGCTAATATTGAGGTGGTCAATATTGACTTTTTGACCAGCCCGACCAGCCTTTCGCGTGCAAGGGGCATGCTCACGGAAAGTACGTTTTGCACCGATCAGGTTTAGGAAGTGTGTCTGCTGAAGCGGTGTTTTTATGTCGAGTAGCCCTGACGAGGACACGAGTTGCGCGTATTGTCGAGGAAGATGTGCTCGCAGAATAGTAGAAGACTTGGTGAATGTAACGTCTAGCTTTAGGAATGCCAAACTAAGATTCTCTTTTTGACACGCGGTAGTGCATTCAATTCCTGTCAGACCTAGAGGCCTAGGTTGTGATGGCCTTTGCGCTTCTCGAGCGAACAAGTGCTTATAAAAGGGAAAGGCTTAAATGCACTTTTGGTCCCCCTAGTTTAGATTTTTTACACTTTCGGTCCCCCTAATACAAAACCTGCGATTTTGGTCCCTACAGTTTGATGGTCTTTGCAATTTTGTGGTCCCCCTCCAAATTTGTTCCAAAACAGTACATGAACAGTGCATGTCCGTACATGAACAGTGCATGTCCGTACATGAACAGTGCACTGTTCATGTACGGTTTTGGAGCAAAATTTGAGGGGGACCACAAAATTGCAAAGACCATCAAAATGTAGGGACCAAAATCGCAGGTTTTGTAATAGGGGGACCGAAAGTGTAAAAAATCTAAACTAGGGGGACCAAAAGTGCATTTAAGCCAAAGGGAAAAGAGGAGGTTCATTTGTACATTTCGCTCAAATCCCTCTCCCCATTCCTTTTTGCTCTGCAACTAGTGTTCTCTCCAGAGCTTCATCGCCATGGTAGATCTTCATCTTCTTCATTTATACTTAACAAGTAAGTTCTTCCTCTCCCTCCTTTAACTCCATCGTGTTCTTCATTTCTGGATATTCTCATGAATTTTTCGGTGAGTCATGAACTTTCTGGATGAATGTTCATGTGTTCTTCGATGAACGCATGAATTTCTAGAAAACTTGTGATGAACATGAAGAACATATGACGAATGTTCACAAGTATGACATAGGATTGAGTAGATCTTCTTAGATCCTGGTTAGGATTAATTTTAAGTTTGTAGTCAGGCATTAGGCTTGTTTGACGTGAAGATTGGATTTCGCGTGGCAAGTTTATTATGTCGATGAAGCTCCTCCTCGTGGAGTCTTCTCCTTTGGTCGTGGCGACTTGTCCCTGTTGTACGGCCAATATAAGTCGCCATGTTCTGTCGTGGTCGACATGGGCTCGAGGTTATCCTCGACTTCTTCCCCACCCTTTCACTTGACTAGTGGTGGAAGGGTGGATTTGATCTTGGCCGTCGAATTCACTTTTCTTCCTCTGCTTTTCAGGTGAAATGGCTGACTGTCATACCCCAAATTTTGACCACTAAGATTTCCCATCATTGTGCAAATCATCAGCACAATATGGATGTACCTTTGTACCTCATTAGTCTCCCCAAAGATGGGTGAGCATCCACTACAATCAAAACTAGGGTTTCAAACCCTCTCAGAGTTCTTAGACAAAGGATCAATCAAGGAATGACATGATCTTCAACTTGTCTAGCCTCTCAAATATCCACAATGGATCAAGAGGACTCCCACTTCAAGGATTAAGCACAAGGCTGCTCCCTTCTAGGTGGATCAAGCCTCAGGATCGCCAGTGTCACCAAATTAGGGTTTGGTCGACTAGGGCCTTCAGATGGAAATTTTCCTCTGGGCATGAGCCAATGCTTCAAAGCATAACCTAAAATGCTCCATGGAACATCATAAACCCCATCATCAAGTCAATTTAGCCTCATGGGGTGCATACATCAAAAATCAAGAATTAGGGTTTCTTGACCTAATTCACCCCTAAGTTGATTTTTGGGACAAATCATGAGCCAAGACCTCAAGACATGATTTGAGGGTCTCCAATATACCACGTTGATCCATTTGCAACAATGGATTGACCCAAGAAGCTTGAGCAACAAGTTTTAATTTCATCTGAACCACATTTAGGGTTTCGCGAGAAAAGTCAACTGTAGCTTTGACTTTTGACCAGGACATGCTCCCAAGCCGTGGGACACGATTAAATACACCCTATAACACCCATGGAACATGTCCATCAATTTTGATTTAGGTCAAGGACATGATTTCCTAAAGGATCGCACAGTTTGGAATTCATCTGATAAAAAGTCAACTGTGCACAAAAGTCAAACTTTTGACTTTTTGAGATTTTTCATAAAAATGGTTTTTTAACCCTAAAATGATGTTAATGTATGATTGGAATCATCATTCATCAAGAAAAATCAAAGAAAGTGGGATAACTTGTAAAAGGGGTAACCATAAAAACTTAGAAATTTTTCTAAGTTATGGAATAAAGTGGCAAGGGTACCAACTTTGGAGGATCATAACTCCTAAACCACAAAGTCATTTTCCCCCATCCAAAACTTGATTTGTAGCCTTCATGGCCCTCTACAAAAGTGTCAACTACACTTCATCCCAATTCATCATGGATTTTGAGTTACGCTTGGATCAAAATGGCTAAAAACTTAAAATTGACATTTTTCAGCACTTAGCCAAAATCTGCCTTGTAATTTCAGCACAATATCCCAAATTCAAGGCTGTTTTTCTCCATGATCCAAGTTGAACCAGGTCTAGGGCCAAACATCAAAGTTGAAGTACGTCATCTAAGCTTTTCGGAAAGTCCTAGAACGTCCATGTAGCATACTCGAGCAGGGAGTTATGGATCTTACAAAAAGGCTTGTTGCAGCTGAATTTTTCAAGGCAGATTTGCACATTTTTTGTGCCACACGAATTTTCAAGCCTTGTCATCATTTTGGACACATCTAAGGATCAAATCCAAGTGGGATGATCTGATCCATGAACCTTCCAAGTCCAAGGAACAAAAAAAGCATGCCAAAACCTAGAAATCCCTAAAAGAGGGACAAAACTCCAATTTTGGTTTGGAGCATTTAATGGATGCTTAGTGGTGGCATGTACTGAGCTTCCTCCAACTGAATTCAGTCAAGATTCCTCCAACAACTAGGGAACCAGCAGCCTGTGCTCTAACCTCTAGTCAATGGCTAGAGGAGACTTGGATTTTCATTGGCCAACATTGGCCAAACCTATGCTGCAGCCACCATTCACTGTGGATCCCAAAACAAACTTGCTCTACTATAAATAGAGCTCATTTGTGCTCAGTTTAAGTACACCAAAGCCATCAAACAGATGCTTTCCTCAAATTCTCTCTTTCACTCCAAAATGCCTTCTTTAGTAAGGAATTTCTGAGTTTTTGAGTTAGAGAGCATTTCCATCACAGCTCATGATCCTAACACCTCATAAACATCATATGTAGGTGATACAAACTCTCACAAGTGACCTATAACACCAACATCACAAAGTCACCTCTCAAAACCTCAAAATGGCACTTTTTTGCATTTTTCAAGCCATGTCTTGATTCAGTCACTTTCCAAACCAGATAAAACCTCAAACACACTCTAAATATCATCCTTGAACTGTCCCAAATGGTGCCACACATGTGGAACACCATTTGAGAGAGTTGGCATTTTGGCCACTTTTGACCATTTTGCGAGAAAGTGTTCAAACTTGCTCCAGAGGTTTCCAGCTGATTCCAACCATCCTAAAAGCTTCTAAGAGGTCATTTGAGGTTGTCCAAAGTATCAAATTATTTCTGGAACAAAGCACTTGGTAGGTTGCCCAAAATCTCCAAAAAAGAGGTAAAATTCACAACTTGAATTCTTTGAATCATGCTTTCCTTTGTTGTCCACATACATGCATCATATTGAACAATTCTTGAGGCAAAAATGTAGTCCTTAATGTGTATGTCGTGATCCTCCCACTGTTTGCATTTTAACATGTTTATATGTGGAATTTTGGTTGTTTTAAAATCATGTCCAATTCTGGTTGTTTTAATTCGTGTGTTCCGTACATTAAGTTTTAGTGTGCATGAGTAACACCATTGGATTCCTTGCGAAAAATCGGTCAAGATAGGTTTTTACGAATTTCAATTCCGATGAAAATTGAGAGAGTTACGCGCGTTGGAAATTTGACGCGAAACGACGTCGAATTAACGATAGCGGTTCTGGTTGTTTTGCTTTGTGTGTTCTGTACAGTGAGTTTCCGAGTGCGTGAATAATACCATTGGATTCCTTGCGAAAAATCGATCAAGATAGGTTTTTACGGATTTCAATTCCGATGAAAATTGAGAGAGTTACGCGCGTTGGAAATTTGACGCGAAACGACGTCGAAAACAACGTGCAGTTTTGGTTTTTTAATTTCTGTATTTTGTGTGTTGAGTTTCCGTGTGCGTGAGTGATACCAATGGATTCCTTGCGAAAAATAGGTCAAGATAGACTCTTTCGGATCTTGATTCGATTGAAAATCGAGAGAGTTACGCGTGTTGGAAATTTGACGCGAAACGACGTTGAAAACTAACGCGCAGCTCTGGTTTTTTAACTGCTGCGTTTTGTACGTTGAGTTTTAGCGTGCATGTGCAATACCATTGGATTCCTTATGAAAAATTGGTCAATATAGACTCTTTCGGATCTTAATTCGGTTAAAAATCGAGAGAGTTACGCGCGTCGGAAGTTTGGCGCGAAACGATGTTTTCAACTAACGCGCAGTTCTGTTTTTTTGCTGTTGCGTTTTGTACGTTGAGTTTCAGCATGCATGTGTGATACCATTGGATTCCTCACGAAAAATTGGTCAGGATAGGCTCTTTCGGATCTTAATTCCGTTAAAAATCGAAAGAGTTACGCGTGTCGGAAGTTTGACGATTTGCGTGTTTCGTACGTCGAGTTTCAGTGTGTATGCGCGGTACCATCGGATTCCTTGCGAAAAATCGGTCAAGATAGGTATTTCCGGATTTTGATTCCGATAAAAATTGAGAGAGTTATGAGTGTTTGAAATTTGATAAAAAACGTGTTGAAAATTAAAGTTTCGGTACTCGTTTTTACCCCATAAGAGATGTCGGAGATATTATTGTGACATTTTTTCTCTTTTTCTTATTTTTATTTTCAAAACTCAACTAATTTTTTTACATAGCAAAAAATCATCATTTTCCAATTCATACCCCATAATATTTTAATCCACAAAAAATAAAAATAAAAAGTATTATTTTTAGATTATTTTTAATATATTTAAAAATAGTGTTTTAAATTGTTTTAAATGCTTTTAAAATGATTTATTTTTTCTTGATTTTTAAAACCAAAATGATTTTAAATATTTATGTGGATAAAATATTTTTTTCATAAACTTTAATCATTATTTAATAATTTTTATTTGATATTTTTATCATTTTTTACTTAATTTTTCTTGTAAAAATGCCTTAAAAAATGAAATTGGGGTTTTCTTTGATTTTCACCCTAACAAATCTTTTTCAAACACTTTGGGCCTCTATTAGAGTGTAAGACCCAATCCCCTTTTAACCAAAACAATTTTGGGCCTCACTTATTGTATAAGTCCCTCTGCGTTAAAAGAAAACATCGGCGCGATCGCCATTTTCAAACGAAAATCAACTGGGCTTCTCTTTGAGCTGTAAGTCCCATTTCTTTTCATTTTTTAACACTTGGGCCTCTATTAGAGTGTAAGACCCAACTCTTTTTTAACAAAACAATTTTGGGCCTCAGTTATTGTATAAGTCCCGATACGTTAAAAATCTCGGTGCGATCGCCATTTTCAAACTGAAAATATTTTGGGTCTCTCCCTGAGTTGTAAGCCCCATCTTTTGTACAAAAATACACTTTGGGACTCTAATAGAGTGTAAGACCCAACCCCTCTTTTTTATATTTTCTCATTTTTCATATTATTTTTTAATGATTTGGAAAATTAATAACTCCCTCAATTTTGATTATTTTTTATTGGTTCTTTTTCTGAAAAATCACAAAAATATTAAAATATTTTATTCTACAAAAAAATAAAATTTATATTATTTATTTAATATAGTTGGTATTTTTGTGAATAAATTCATTTTTAATTGTTTTTAAACATTTTAAAAGTGAATATTCATCTTGAAAATCAAAACTAAATAAGTTTTAAATCATCTTGTGATTAAAACCTCATTTTTCAAACCTTAACCAAAAATCACAAGTGGTTTATTTAAACTTATTTGATTTTTTGTCATTTTTTATTAATTTTCTTTGAAAAATTACTTTTAAAAAGTGAAAATTGGGGTTTCTTTGATTTTTAATCATACTCAAATGTTCTAAACTCTTTGGGCCTCTAATAGAGTGTAAGACCCAATCCCTTTGTAAATACCAAAATTTTGGACCTCAGTCACTTGTATAAGTCCCACAGTGTTTACAAAACCTCGGCGCGACCGTCGCCTTTTTTTCAAAATTAACCATTGGGCCTACCCTCGAGTAGTAAGACCCATTTCTTTTCTTAAAACTCACTTGGGCCTCTAATAGAGTGTAAGACCCATCCCTTTGTACAAAAAACCTTTCTTGGGCCTCAGTCACTTGTATAAGTCCCTCTGTACAAATTCAACAGTGCGCTCACTGATAAAACCCTGGGCCTCTCCTTGAGCTGTAAGCCCCAAATCTTTCTTTTTCAAAGCACTTTCTCCTTTGATTTTGAATATACTGTTGTTTTCAATCTTTCTTTGTTGAACAACTAACCAAACAGCATGTAAGCTCTACAACCGAGTAAGTGTTTACCCGCTTTCATTTACCGCTTTCATATGTATAAAACTGTATTGTGGGGCTGTTTCACTGTAAGTCTCCTTTCATAAACTCATATACATATAACTGTATTGTGGGGCTGTTTCGCTGTAAGTCTTCTTTCATAAACTCATATCAACTGTGTAATAATAGTATAGATATTTAGAGTTTCCCCGGCAACTACGTCTAGAACTAGGTGACGCCGTTTTGTTTATTCGTAGAAATAGACAACTAGATCCCCAATAGGATCACCAGATACAGTCTTCTCTTCGGCTGTCCTCATTAGGAATTGTCAAGAAACTCTACTCCCAGAGATGAATGTATTCTCCGTGAATGGCATCTTTGAGTTTCTTCCAAATTCTCGAACTTTCCTGACTTGATCTATTCCTTGTGAATAGCTTGCCTTGAATTTCTCGGGGTTTGGGGACCCATCGGCTTCTTAAAAGCATCGGCCTCCTCTTGGGCATCGTACAAGGACCCACAGGCTTCATAAAAGCAACCCCGCCTCCTCTTGGGCTTCGTACAAGGACCCTACGGCTTCTTAGAAGTATTCACCGCCTCCTCTTAGGCTTCGTATAATGATCTCTTCCTCCGGGAATGATAGCCTCCTCTTGGGCTTAGTACAAGGACCCGTCGGCTTCTTAAAAGTTTCCAGCCTCCTCTTGGGCTTCGTACAAATTGTCCCGACGACCTCCTAGAGGTATAGGAACAGAACCTAGTCATCTTCATAGAACAGTCCTTTCATAGAGTCTACTACTGTTTCTCAAAGCATAGTACAAAAGATAAAACTCTAGACTTGGACAGTCTAATCTCCCTGAGTCTCAAAGACATTCTCAAGTGACCCCTTCGTTAAATAGGAAGGAAACCCGTAGACTCGGACAGTCTCAATACCCTTTGGATTTCCCGTTTCCTCAAAGAGAAGGAAATATCCCTGATCCTCAAATCAAATCCCTGAGTACAGTGTTGCTCATATAAGAACTGATTTTCTCTTTCAAAATCAGTATACTGGACCTGTCACTCAACTGAAACAGTAACCCTAGCCTCTCTCTTGGGCTTTGTATAATGATTCTCCCCAGCGGAGTCAAACAACGTTTAGCCTCTCTCTTGGGCTTAGTACGAGACACATAAGAGACTCCCTCGTTGAGTCAATCACCCATTTCGCCTCCATCTCGGGCTTCGTACGAGATACAAAGACTCTCTTGTTGAGTCAAACATTTTTAGCCTCCATCTCGGGCTTCGTACGAGATACAAAAAAGGCTCTCTTGTTGAGCCAATCAAACTTTTAGCCTCCATCTCGGGCTTCGTACGAGATACAAAAAACACTCTCTTGTTGAGTATAAAAGATTCTCCTGTTGAGTCAACCCTTTTAGCCTCTCTCTCGGGCTTCGTACGAGACACATAAAAACTCCCTCTTGTTGGGCCAATAGCCTCCTCTTAGGCTTTGTATAAGAAAACCACTGGTTAATCCAATTAACCTTTTAGCATCAAAACTGTGCCTCGTTCACAGTACACAAACATCAACAACTCCTTCCCTTTCATCTAATCGCTGTAAGCGGCAAGCCTCTGGATCATCTACATCCATGCCACTGTCCCTCTTTTAGCATGAGAAATTCCTAAGGAAAGATAGCATTGCTCTACACTGAGTTAAAGTCTTCTCCTTCAGGTTAAAATCCCCTATAAAGGAAAATTATGGCATTGCTAGAATCCGCGTATCCCGGTTAAAGTAATCCTTCCTTTATAACCAGTCACCCAACAGCTGTGACAGACAAACCCTTCTTTAGAGATGACAAATTCTCTCTAAAGTCAAACCCTTTAGCTTCATATCTTGGGCTTTGAACAAGATACAAATAGACTTTTCAGCTTCACATCTTGGGCTTTGAACAAGATACAAACTACCTTTCGCTTCACGTCTTGGGCTTTGAACAAGACACCAAAAACACCATTTCCTCCCATAGAATAGGAGGAACTACGAACGCTCTGATTTCCCTGTTTCGGTAAACGGGAATACGTAGGCATAAGATTGAAAGACAAATCTTAGCGAGCACAATCAACAAAAAAACCAAATCCCATACTCTCACATTCAAAAGCATCAGTCCTAACATCCTAATCCTTGTTCCCCTCCAGAAACCTTCTGCCCAGATGAAAAGAAAGAAAAAAGTATTGGTGAAAATACAAATAACCAGTACAAAGCCCCCCCCACATTGATAGCATTCGTAACCTAACAGACCGCTGTTTAAACTCAGTATGCAAAGCAGGGTTAATTGGAGACATCTATTTCCCTTCCTTATTTAGCTCACAATAGGATAAAAAATGAATCGACCTGTAGTCAAAGCTCAAATCGCAGAGAGCGACCAGCGCTTAAGAACCGCGTCCAAAATCGCTCGCTACAGAAAAATGGCGCCCACCGTGGGGCCGGTTCTTTCTTTCTTACAATTTAAACCTTGGGTAAGTCATTTTCATGGCGGTGGCCGCCAACAGAAAAATGGCGCCCACCGTTGGGCCTGTCTCTATTTTTCTTCTTCTTTCTCATCTCTTGTGAGAATACCACAGATTGGGGCTTCCGTCGGGGAACCCATTTCTGTCAGGAACTTAGGATCCTTAGCTTTAAAGGTCTAGGATGTTTAGGACAAATATATATACTGCTTTTCCTAATTGCTATACGTGTTTATTTTTCTGCTAATGGGAATGCGGGTGATGCCGTATGTGGAGAGATTGAGTATACACTTAAGATAAGTGATGGCGACGGGGTCGACCATCAACCTCAGTGGAGGCTGACTAATGTAACCATTCTCTCACCTAGACAATGGGTCGGTTGTGATGCCTGAGAAGCTGAGGAGCCAAACCCTTTCGTAGTGTGGAAACTATCGGGAATAGTTGTTACGCGATACTACCCTCATTTGAGGCTGGTGATCTATTCTCGATGAATGGCACTTACTCTAAGATTGCTCTACAACTCGCCGGCGATCCGCTTGTTGTTTTGCTTTCCTGGGAGGAGCTGATGATAATGAGTACAGGTACAAAAATCACCCTAGTATAAACCTTTGGGGATGGGTAGAGCCTTGACTTCATGACAACGACCCTTTGACCCCATGTTTTTTCTATGTTTTTGTGTGCTGCATTCATGCATTCATTTAATAAAACATTAAAACATTCAAAAAACTTCTCTTCTAGTCTCTCTGTTTTTCAAATTAAACTAAGACTGTGATTGCAAATATCAGAGAAGAGGATTACGCTAATGGATTTTGGTAGAAGGAGAACTCATACGTACACCTTCAAGGTTCCAAAACTAGAGGATTTGAGAGGGTTAGCAAGGGTGATCACTAACCTTGAGGCTTTTAGAGCCAAGCACGGAGGTCTGCTACCACTGTTAAGAGTCCATGTGATTGAAGGAATCATGGATGCGCTCATTCAGTTTTACGATCCGGTTTATCACTGTTTCACATTCCTGGATTACCAGCTAGCACCAACGCTGAAGGAGTATTCTCACCTGATTGATCTACACATTACAGATCGAGCTCCATTTTCTGGACTGGAAGAAATTCCAAAGAATCAGACAATTGCAAGAGCAATTCATTTGGACGAGTCTGAGGTCAGGACTCACATGACCGCTAAGGGTGGCATCCAAGGTTTGCCAGCCCAATTCTTGACAAAGAAAGCCCTGTACTTCGCCAGTATCGGGAATGTGACTACTTTTGAAAGCATCTTTGTCTTACTCACCTACGGGTTATTTTTGTTTCCCAACATCAATAACTTCGTCAATATTAACTCCATTAAGGTTTTTCTCATTGGAAACCCTGTGCCGACTTTGTTCGCAGATGCATATCATTCTGTACACTTGGGGAATTTGTACAGTGGAGGGGAGATCACATGCTGTGTACCTTTGCTTTATAAATGGTTTATCTCCCACTTGCCCAAGTCTGATGCTTTTTGGGATTGTAAGAGTGCCTTACGTTGGTCGCAGAAGATCATGTCTCTTATCAACTCTGATATAGATTGGTGTAATAGGATTTATGATGGAATTAGAATCATTGATCGTTGTGGAAACTTCCCCAACGTACCCCTTATAGGAACTAAGGGAGGAATCAATTACCATCCGATATTGGTTCTTCGTCAATTTGGATACCCGATGAGACACATCCCACTGGGTGTTCATCTGGAAGGTCTTTTCTTCAAGGAAGGAGAAAGTGACAGAGCACTAAAGATGGAAATAGTGCACGCTTGGAAACACGTTCATAAGAAAGGACGAGAGTCTCTGGGAAAACCGGACTGTGTCTCGGTGGAGCCTTATCTCCATTGGGTACAAACTAGAGCTCTCAAGCTAAAGATGCCTTATCCTCATTACGGAATTCTTCCGCCGAGGGAATCTGTCATGTACTTCATGACGAAAACTGAAAAGCTTCAGGTTACTCTCAACAAAGTTCAACGGGAGAGAAGGTCTTGGAAGAACAAGTACCGCACCCTCGACGTAGAGTGCACCAAAATACAACAATTATTGAAAGAAAAAGATGTTCTGATTGAAATTTTGGAGCAACATGCTGTAGAGAATCAAGATGACCAAAGGAATTTGCTCACTCCTTTCATCTGGCAAAGGAATGACAACCCGACAACGGCCCAAGAGCCCCGGTCAAAGAAAAGGAAGATATCAGAATCAGCACCCGATTTCTCTTCAGAGAGGATTCAGGACCCATTAGCTTAGGTTTCTGTTTCTGCACCTTGTAATCTACTGTATTTCCATTTCTGTAATCCTTTGAATTTCAATAAAAAAGGGTTTCCCCACTGTTTGATATTTGCAATCTAATTGTCGAAGTTTATTTTGATTAAACCAAAAAAACAATTAATATAATCATTGCATTCATCATTCTCACATCGCGTATTCTTCTTCCCTACGAATCTCATGTTTGTGTCTCGGTTCTAGAGTCAAACTGTCTCATTCGTACAATACTCGGGCCAATCGTCAGAAAAGGATGGATGATCTTGAGGAAGAGAACAGAGAGTTGAAGGAAGAGATCGACACTCTGAGAGAAGATATGAGAAAGCTTCGTAACGACATGCAAACCATGACATAAGCTCAGCTACAAAGAACTGTGATCTCAGAGATCACCTCAACGCCCATAGTGGAGAAGAATGATCCTAGGTATCAGATGCCAAAAGATCGTCCCTGGGGCATGCCTGTCAACTATATCCCGGGAGGATATGTTCCGCCGATCACTGAGGACCAGGGAATCACAACAGAAGCTGCTGGGCCTGAAGGTTACAAACTTCGGGAAAGCGAAGATGCCAGGGGCATACTGAAGACTCCTAAAGATTACAAACTTCGGGAAACGCCAAGACTCACTGCCGTAGTAACGGTACCACCCCCTGTGGTACACACTGTCCCGGAAGGACAGATTCCCCAGATACCTCCTGGTGGAAACGAAGGCATGGTCGAAAGAATGAACGAGTTCCAGGAACAGTTCCTGGGAATGCAAAAGGAATTGCAAGCTATTCGCGGTCAGGATCTATTCGGAAAGGACGCCGCAGACCTCTGCTTGGTCCCCAATGTGAAAGTCCCGCACAAATTTCAAGTGCCCGACTTTGAAAAGTACAAGGGTAACTCTTGCCCTCAAAGCCATCTGGTGATGTACACTCGACGAATGTCAGCTCAGACAGAGAATCAGGACCTACTGATTCACTACTTCCAGGATAGTTTAACCGGTGCCACACTCAAATGGTACATGGGTTTAAACCGTGCTACGATCAGCACTTTCAGAGATCTTGGCACTGCCTTCGTCCAATAATACAAATACAATTTGGACATGGCACCTGACAGAGATCAACTCAGATCAATGTCACAAAAGGACAAGGAAACCTTTAAGGAGTATGCTCAAAGGTGGCGTGAAATTGCCGCTCAAATTTCTCCACCTCTTGAGGAAAAAGAGATGACAAAGATCTTCTTAAATACCTTAAGCTCATTTTACTATGACCGAATGGTTGCCAGTGCGCCAGTGATTTCACCGAGATGGTCGGCATGGGCGTACGTCTTGAGGAAGCCGTCTGAGAAGGACGTTTGGTAAAAGACACTGGATCGACGAGCAGTACTAAAAAATACGGTAGTGCTCTCCCTAAGAAAAAAGAGCAAGATATTGGGAATATCTCTCTCCGAAAGCAAAGGCGGCGTTATCAACCAGTAGCGGTTGTGACTCCTGCTGTCAACCTTGCGCCTATTCCTACCTATCAACCTCAGGTTGCGCAGAGCCAACCTGATCAGCAAAGGACACAACAGCCTCTTCAGCAGGCTCATCCCCAATACAACAACAACCGCACAACACGGCCGCCAGGATTTGATCCTATACCCGTGACGTACGCAGAGCTGTTTCCATTACTGCTAGCCAAGGGGTACATCCAGACTAAGTCCTCTCTTACAGTACCGGAAAATCCGCCTTTCTGGTTTAAGGTGGATCAGACATGCCCTTATCATCAAGGAGGTTCAGGGCATAACATAGAGAATTATCTCAATTTCAAGTCTGACGTGCAAAAGCTTGTTAGGAGCGGGGTCTTATCCTTCAAGGATACAAATCCTAATGTTCTCACGAACCCACTGCCTCAACACGAGAAGGCTGCAGTCAATTTGATAGAAGGAGAGACTAACGATGTCTATCAAATTCATGATGTACTCTTGTTGAAAACCAATCTGGTCAAGATGCATTGTAGACAGAGTGGATATGGCCATGTGCCACCTCATAATTATCACCAGTGTGATATCTGCTCTAAAGACAATCAGGGATGTTCTGTGGTGCAAGCAGCTCTACAGGAACAGATGGATCTCTGATGGATCCAAGAGCACCGAGTTCGTGGAGTTAACATGGTCTATACGAATTCTAACATCATTCAAAACCACGACATCCGTGCGATGAATGCCAACTTGGTGGCGATGCACTCAAGGCAAAGCCAGTATCATAATCTGCCGCGACACGATTACAGTTCCTGTCTGACTTGCTCGGTAAACAAACAGGGATGCTCTTTCATACAAGAGGCCCTCCAGCATCAGATGGATCTTGGATGGATCCAAGACTACCATGATAGGAATTCCTATCAGATCAACATGGTTCAGATCTTCGATATTCGCGTGATGAATACCAACCTGGTAGAGTTACATGCTGAGCAGGTCCGACTCGGATTCTTAATATCACATGACTATCAAAGCTGTAAAGCGGGTTGCGAAAACGATCGAGGTTGTACCCTTGTCCAGGAGGCAATTCAGCACTTGTTAAATCGCTGGTGGATGCCAATTTATATGGATGAAGATACTCAGCAAATTAGTATCAGTAACAGGAATCCTACTCATCGTCAAAATCAGGATGTTTGATCTGTGGAAGCTAACCTAGTGAGGTTACATTGTATTCAAAGTGGGTGTGGCTAGGTGCCACCACATAATTACGATCGTTGTAGCGTCTGTTCGGAAAGTAACCAAGGGTGTTACCTTGTGAGAGCAGCTCTTCAGGGTCAGGTGGATCGTGGAGAGATTCGTCCATATCTGGGTTCTGGACCCATCAACTGGACGCCGAACTACCTTGCTGATCAAGTTGAGGATGTTGTCACAATCTCTGGTCATCACCATACCAGGGATGTTTTTGCCATCATCCCTCTACTTGACGAATCTAGAGCTCCCAACCGGGAACGGATCGAGATCACTTATGATGGTCAGAAAAATCAGAAGGTTCCCATAGTCATCTATCTACCGGGACCACTACCGTATGAATCAACTAAGGTTATCCCTTACAAATACGGTGCAACAATAATTGAGAATGGAAAGGAAATTCCATTACCCTCTTTCGTAAACATTGTAGACATCAGTCGAGTAACACGGAGTGGTAGAATCTTCAACCAAGGGGTTGGGGAAGTTAACAAAGAAAAGGAACTTCAGACAGAAGCTCCCGATCCACCAATCGGTCAATCCAGTAATCCCGACCTTTCAAAAAACAATGATGAGATGCTGAAGCTCATCCAAAGGAGTGAATACAACATTGTCGATCAACTGTTACAAACTCCTTCAAAGATCTCGGTATTATCACTGTTACTCAGTTCAGAAGCCCACAGGGAGGCTCTACAGAAAGTCTTGGAGCAAGCCTTTGTGGAACAGGATGTAACAATCAGACAGTTCGATAGCATTGTCTCTAACATCACTTCCTACAACAATTTGGGATTTAGTGATGAGGAATTACCTGAAGATGGTCGTCGTCATAACATGGCGCTCAATATCATAGTTAACTGCCAGGACGATGCTTTAGCCAGCGTACTGATAGACACAGGGTCAGCCCTGAATGTTATGCCGAAGTTCACTTTGATGCAATTATTATTCAAAGGCCCTCCGATGAGAACCAGCGAGGTCGTCGTCAAAGCGTTCGACGGATCCAGAAAAATGGTTATCGGCGAAGTTGATCTTCCCATAACTATCGGTCCTCACACTTTCCAAGTCACTTTCCAGGTCATGGACATCCGGGCAACATACAGTTGTTTATTAGGAAGACCTTGGATACATCAGGCTGGAGCAGTCACTTCAACCCTCCACCAAAAGCTAAAGTTCGTCAAGAACGATCAACTTGTCACGGTTTGTGGGGAACAAGCCTTGCTTGTGAGTAACTTGTCATCATCTACTGGTATAGAACCTGAGGAGGTTATTGGAACTCAGTTCCAAGCACTGTCGGTGAGCAAGGACAATCATTTCAAAGGAGAAACCTCGATTTCCTCATACAACGATGCTATCAAAGCGGTCGAGAGTGCCGATACAACTGGATGGGGAAAGCTTGTCATTCCCATTGACAATTAAACAAAGAAGGGTCTTGGTTTTTCTGTAACCGGTACCCAGACAGCTGCCAACGATGAAAGTCTTCATCCCCTTCAAAACTTCTTCCACAGTGGAGGTTTCCTTCACCCAGTGTCTCAGACAGTTCATGCTATCAATGAGGAAGATCCCTCTGACACAGATGAAGAATGGAAGTCTTATCTTAACAAGGACGGTTATATGTCTCAGGAAGAGGTGCCTACGCCATTTTGCTATCCCGCACAGAGTCTGAGGTTTATACCAAGGTCAGACGTCGAAATGATATATGGAGATTGTGATCCGGAAGGATGCCATGCTCCACCAAATTCGTTAAAGGAGGACACTCTGATGAAAGACAACTTTGACCATAATTACTATGGCCCGATGAATGGCCTGCCAATGTGGCAGCCTTACCCAGGAAACTTGGGGCCAGAAAGTCAGCCGAGTAATGAAACTCAGCTGAGCATCATTGAACAGAATACCTGTGTCCCCACCATATCATGGGATCAACACTCAGGTCATCCTGAAACTACTCAACATGAAGATGAATTCGCAACGTTTGCGGGACTTGAGTTCATCAACTATGCTTTTCCCGAGATCAACGTCATCGAGAGAGATGACTCCTCCAGTTCCAAAGAAGTTTGGGACTCTCTGGGAGAACCAAGTGGAAAATACGACTTTATGGTCAAGTACACTGCTCCCGAAAGCTCTCGTATCAGGTTCGAAGACATCCAGCCTACTGGATGGGGAGATGTACCTGAGAACACCACTACTCTGCAAAATGTAACAGAGGAATCCTCCTACGACAACTCTGCTTGGGAGACAGATTCCAATGATCCTACTCCACCAGAAATCAGCGTCATTTCTGAAGACAAATCAAGGAAGGTGCCAGACTTTGTGATTCACCGAGGAGTTCGCCGCCAATGGGTTGCCGTCGAGGTTCCGAAGGTCGTCCGTTAGTCAAAGTAATTGCCATCTTTAACCTTTCACCCTGCCCAGGTGAAACGGATGTTTTGATAGGGCTCGCTTTCTGTAAATTTCCCTCTTCGCTTTGCCCAAAGCGACAGAGTTTTGTTTTATAGGGCTGTAGTTTCAAGAATCGACTTGTTCATTAATAAAATAACATCGTTCTGTAATTTCCGCATTTATTGTTGTTTTCTCTTTTCGTTTTTTCAGAAAATGGTAATCCTAAAAAACAATTAAAAATAAAAACAAGCAGTAAAACAAATACACTGCACACACTTGCATTTTCTCTATCTCTTCTAAACACGAATCATCACGTCATGCAGATTGCTTGTTTTAAACCCACTTGAAACATACGATCCGATGCCTTCTCCCAACTTTGAGTTCCCGGTATTCGAGGCTGAAGAAGAAAATGACAACGAAATTCCAGAAGAGATCTCCCGACTACTCAGACAAGAGGAAAGGTCCATTGAACCTCACAAAGAACCGTTGGAAACGGTAAACTTGGGTTCAGAGCAAGAGAGAAAAGAAATCAGGATTGGGGCACTGCTCAGTCCAACTGCCAGAGAGGGTTTGATAAAGCTTCTCAAAGAATTCCCCGATGTATTCGCTTGGTCCTATCAGGATATGCCAGGGTTGGATACCAGCATCGTGGAACATCACTTACCGTTAAGATCGGAATGTCCGCCAGTAAAGCAAAGGTTGAGACGGACTCACCCGGACATGGCCATCAAAATCAAAGAGGAGGTACAGAAACAGATCGACGCAGGTTTCCTCGCTACATCTGAATATCCTCAATGGTTAGCCAACATCGTACCCGTTCTCAAAAAGGACGGAAAGGTCAGAATGTGTGTTGATTACAGGGATCTGAACAAGGCAAGTCCAAAGGACGACTTTCCTTTAACACACATTGACATGCTGGTTGACAGTACAGCAAAGTTCAAAGTTTTCTCCTTCATGGATGGATTCTCGGGCTATTATCAAATCAAAATGGCACCGAAAGACATGGAGAAAACTTCGTTCATTACCCCATGGGGTACCTTTTGTTACAAGGTAATGCCGTTCGGTTTGAAGAACGCCGGGGCAACCTATCAAAGGGCCATGACTACTCTGTTTCATGACATGATACATAAGGAAATAGAGGTATATGTCGATGATATGATTGCAAAATCAAAAACAGAGAATGAGCACGTTGAACATCTGTCAAAATTGTTCGAACGTTTAAGAAAGTTCAAGCTCCGCTTGAATCCCAACAAGTGCACCTTCGGTGTCCGTTCAGGGAAACTACTAGGGTTCATCGTCAGCCAGAAAGGAATTGAAGTTGATCCTGACAAGGTCAAGGCCATTCAAGAAATGCCTTCTCCGAAAACTGAAAAACAAGTCAGAGGATTCCTAGGATGTTTGAACTACATCTCCAGATTCATATTCCTCATGACTGCCACTTGTGCGCCGATCTTCAAATTACTGAAAAAGAACCAGGAGTGCGTTTGGACAGAAGATTGCCAAACCGCCTTCGACAGTATTAAGGAATATCTGTTGAATCCTCCGATTCTATCACCTCCAGTGGAAGGAAGACCATTGATCATCTACCTCACAGTCTTGGAAGACTCAATGGGATGTGTACTTGGCCAACAAGACGAAACTAAACGAAAAGAGTCTGCCATTTACTATTTGAGCAAGAAATTCACCGACTGCGAAACTCGGTACACGATGCTTGAGAAAACTTGTTGTGCTTTGGCTTGGGCAGCCAAACGTCTTCGCCAATACATGATTCGTCATACTACTTGGTTGGTCTCCGAAATGGATCCAATCAAGTACGTTTTCGAAAAACCTGCTCTTAAGGGAAGGATTGCCCGTTGGAAGATGCTGTTATCAGAGTATGACATAGAGTACCACGCTAAAAAATTTGTTAAAGGAAGTATTTGAGCCGATCATTTGGCTCATCAACCGATTGACAATCAAGAATCAATCGGGTTTGACTTCCCAGACGAAGATGTCATGTATCTAAAGATGAAAGACTGCAATGAACCGCTACCCAGTGAAGGGCCAGAACCAGGTTCCCAATGGGGACTAATCTTTGACGGAGCAGTTAATCATTATGGAATTGGAATTGGGGCAATCATTATTACCCCTCAGGGTACCCACATTCCTTTCACCGCTTGACTTACGTTCAAGTGTACGAACAACGAGGCCGAATACGAAGCTTGTATCATGGGTCTTGAAGAAGCGATTGATTTAAGGATAAAAAACTTGGACGTATACGGTGACTCAGCCTTGGTTATCAATCAGATCACAGGAGATTGGAACACATACCAATCAGGATTGATTCCTTACAAGGATTATGCAAGAAGGTTGTTACCCTTCTTCAACAGAATCGAGTTTCATCATATCCCTCGTGAAGAGAATCACATGGCTGATGCATTAGCCACTATCTCTTCCATGATTAATATAGGTCAATGGAATGACATACCTAAGATCGACATCATGCGCCTTGAACGGCCCGCTTACATCTTCACGATTGAAGCAGTCATAGACGACAAACCTTGGTATCACGATATCAAATGCTTCCTTCAGAAACAAGAGTACCCATCTGGGGCACTCAGAAAAGACAGGAAAACCCTCAGAAGCTTGGCTGGAAACTTCTTCCTGAGCGGTGACACTCTTTATAAGAGAAATTTTGACATGGTCTTGCTCCGATGCGTAGACAGACCAGAAGCAGACATGCTTATGAAAGAAATTCATGAAGGATCCTTTGGCACTCATGCCAACGGACACACAATGGCGAGAAAAATTCTGAGAGCAGGGTACTATTGGTTGACCATGGAATCCGATTGCTACAAGTACATGAGGAGGTGTCACAAGTGTCAGATATACTCCAACAAAATTCATGTACCGCCATCACATCTCAAAGTTCTTTCTTCCCCGTGGCCTTTTTCCATATGGGGAATCGACATGATTGGCATGATTGAGCCCAAGGCTTCGAACGGACATCGGTTCATCCTTGTAGCCATTGACTATTTCACCAAGTGGGTCGAAGCAACATCGTACGCTAATGTAACCCGACAAGTGGTGGTCCGATTTATCAAAAACAATATCATCTGCCGTTATGGTGTTCCAAGCGAGATCATTACTGATAATGGATCTAACTTGAACAATAAGATGATGAAAGAGTTGTGTGCAGAGTTTAAGATCGAACACCATAACTCATCTCCCTACCGACCCAAGATGAACGGAGCGGTAGAAGCGGCTAACAAGAACATCAAGAAGATCGTTCAAAAGATGGTTGTAACCTACAAAGATTGGCACGAAATACTACCCTTTGCTCTTCACGGTTATCGAACATCTGTACTCACTTCAACAGGGGCAACCCCTTTCTCTCTAGTATATGGCATGGAGGCAGCTCTCCCCATAGAAGTAGAGATCACATCAATCTGGGTATTGATGGAAGCTAAGCTTTCAGAAGCTGAATGGTGTCAAAGTTGACATGACGAACTGAACCTGATCGAAGAGATGCGAATCACGGCACTATGCCATGGTCAGCTGTATCAACAGAGAATGAAAAAGGCGTTCGACAAAAAGGTTCGACCCCGCATCTTCAGAAAAGGAGACCTCGTGCTCAAGAAGATACAATCATTTCTCACTGATTCTCGGGGCAAATGGACCCCAAACTATGATGGCCCCTATGTGGTCACGAAAGCTTTCCCAGGCGGTGCCTTGAGACTTTCAACCATGGACGGAGAGGAATTTGCCTACCCCACGAATGTTGATGTAGTCAAGAAATACTTCGCCTAAAATAAAATAAAAAACGTCTCGGTGGATTGAAAACCCGAAAGGGCGGTCCAGGCAAAAGTTAGAGACATGAAAAAAAATCATCCCGATGGATTGGAAACATCAAAGTATAATCCAGGCAAAAATTAGGGATAATGGCAAGTAACTATGTTCAACAGAGGCAAGTCCCTCAGCAGCAGCAGTTACATCATCTGTCAGAAAACTCCAGTCAAGGTCATCTTCGACAGAAGCTCAGGATGTCCCGAGTTCAAAGTTGGTAGAAGGATAGTGGTCGTTATGTTTCAACGTAGCCCTTTTCCCTGTAAATTACCATTTCTCAAACTTTGTATATACTCTTTGGAATCACGCGTTTGGCTGATCTCCATCTTATCAATAAAATTTGAGCCTTTGTGCTTTTGTTTGTAATTCTTACTTGTTTTAGCTTTACAGAACGACGTTGTTAACATGATCAACGATTCTTGAAATAAAACAAAAATGAATTTACTTGTTAAAACTTTTTCTGCTTTTTAATAAAGATGGCAATTTCTTTTGACTGATGAACATCGAAAGAGCATCGATTGCGTCTCCAAAGGCATTTGAACTACAAAGTGCAGAATCAAAGTACTCCTTCTAGACCAGTACCCCTGAATGAAGGATCAACAATGTCAGGGACCATGTTTCGTCTGACATCCTCGGCCGAGTTCTCATCTCCTAAGCCCGACCAGCGTCGCCCCCAACAGGGACCGTTTCTCCTAAGCAAGGCAGAATTGCTATCTTGAACCAGCGATATTTCTACATGCCCCACTGTGGCCGAGTATCCAGTCGTGTTCATCCCTTAGTCTGTATGTTGCGTCAGTTTTGTCCGTATATACATACATACATCATGCATTATTGATTTGCATTCACAGTTATATTGCATCACTATCACTCTAGTCGGTCTTATCCCCTGGTGATAAAAGTCCTCTCAATCGAGTTGTCAGACCTTTCCTCGTTAGGAAATGAATCATCTAAGCAATCTCTCCTCCAGTTTATCTATGGATTAGAGACGGTCCTTGACCACTTTGATAACTTGAACCTCTGAAAAGCCAGAGAAAACTTTCAACAAATGTCGGTCTTTGCCATCGAAGACGATATCCTTGCTTTCCCGGATTAAGGAAAATCCACAGAGAAAGCCTCGTAATAAGAGATTCGGCGGTACGACAGTTTTTCTCCGAAAAGACCACTGATGAAAAGGTCATTGGCACCTCAAAATTGGATTCCATCTGAAATTCTGGTATCAGACGTGTGATGTTAAGGTGTGATGTCACAACAACACACTCTGCACAATGGACAGCAATAACAGTAAAATAACACCAAGAATTGTTGACCCAGTTCGGTTACAACCAACCTACTCTGGGGGCTACCAAGCCAGGGATGGAATTCACTACTTGTAGATATAATTTACAGACTCAACGACCCGTTGACAATCTCCTAAACTTATACTCTACTAATGACTTCCTACCTAAGAAACCACTTAGGTATGAGAACACCACTCAATCCCTTACAAACACTCAAAGAACCCACTTTGAGTACCCTTGATCTTACTTCACAGTTTCGATCAAATCACACAACTCTCTTTGCTTCACAGCTTTAGAGAGGACAGAAACTCAACACCTATTCAAACCCTAGAATAGTGTAAATACAAGCACTTTAAATAAACTCTAGACACTAAGCCTTCTGCTCTTGATCTTCTGAATGTTTTCTGTCACTTTTTCCCTTTGGTCTTGTGCGCTTTATATAGCTCCTGAATTGGGCTTGGACTTGTCACAATATTTGATCAGATTTGTTAATTAAAATTGAATCTTCAAAACAGATTTTATCCCCAAAATCTTTTTAAATCTTCAACCTTTTAATTCTCCAACAGATCTGCAATCAAATCTCCCATGTAACAGAAAATATCTATCCCAAGATATTCTCATCCAATGAGTCAACCACTCTCCACAATTCCAGCTAATACGCGTGCCCTAACAACCTGCTGTTGTTATTAATTATGCAGGTCTGATGTTACAACATCACCTGTGTGACATCAGACATCCAACTTCAGTACTTAACTACTTAACACAGCCCAGTGTTAAGACTTCAATGTTACAACATCAGCACCTTGACATCAACATTGAATATACTTTGTTTTACCAAAATTCCAACCAATCCAGGAACTAACACCATCATATGGCATTTCTCCGGAAAGATCCTGAGAAAAGTATGATGTAAGTCCCCAAACAAAAACAGTCTCTCAAGAGACTCGCTTTCCCCAGTAGAATCGACAAATGGCGTCTCCAAAATAGAGAAGTTTGTGTACCTCTACAATTCAGACGAATGGGTTCCCCAGCAAGTCTGACATCAAAACTTTTTCCACTCAAATGGCATCTCCCCAGGAAAATTCGGCGAGAAGTTTGAAGGAAAGCCGCTACTAATAGCGTTCCTTGTCAAGAAAGTTTATTGACAAAAGAAACTGGGACCAGTTCCTTGGTAGGAAACCAGGATCGAGCGGAAGTTTATTTCAGCAACTAAGACCAGTTCCTTGGTAGGAAACCAGGATCGAGGGGAAGTTTATATCAGAAACCGAGACCGGATCCTTGGTAGGAAACCAGGATCGAGGGGAAGTTTACTTTAGAAACTGAGACCAGTTCCTTGGTAGGAAACCAGGATCGAGGGGAAGTTTATATCAGAAACCGAGACCAGATCCTTGGTAGGAAATCAGGATCGAGGGGAAGTTTATATCAGAAACCGAGACCAGATCCTTGGTAGGAAACCAGGATCGAGGGGAAGTTTACTTCAGAAACTGAGACCAGTTCCTTGGTAGGAAACCAGGATCGAGGGGAAGTTTACAAAAGAAACTAAGACCAGTTCCTTGGTAGGAAACCAGGATCGATGGGAAGTTTATTTCAAAAGAAAACTGAGACCAGCTCCTTGGCTGAAGACCAGGATCGAGGGGAAGTTTACCTTTTCTAAGCATCATCGCTTAGTTAAAGAAGATGAATGCGTAAGCTACCATTCATAACCACCATCAAAATTTCGGGTATTCCGATATTTAATCCTCTAGCACCCCGAATGCCCGAATACCTTCGTCATTCACACCTTCGAGTCCAAGCAGATTAAATAGGGGCATCTGTCATACCCCAAATTTTGACCACTAAGATTTCCTATCATTGTGCAAATCATCAGCACAATATGGATGTACCTTTGTACCTCATTAGTCTCCCCAAAGATGGGTGAGCATCCACTACAATCAAAACTAGGGTTTCAAACCCTCTCAGAGTTCTTAGACAAAGGATCAATCAAGGAATGACATGATCTTCAACTTGTCTAGCCTCTCAAATATCCATAATGGATCAAGAGGACTCCCACTTCAAGGATTAAGCACAAGGCTGCTCCCTTCTAGGTGGATCAAGCCTCAGGATCGCCAGTGTCACCAAATTAGGGTTTGGTCGACTAGGGCCTCCAGATGGAAATTTTCCTATGGGCATGAGCCAATGCTTCAAAGCATAACCTAAAATTCTCCATGGAACATCATAAACCCCATCATCAAGTCAATTTAGCCTCAGGGGATGCATACATCAAAAATCAGGAATTAGGGTTTCTTGACCTAATTCACCCCTAAGTTGATTTTTGGGACAAATCATGAGCCAAGACCTCAAGACATGATTTGAGGGTCTCCAATATACCACGTTGATCCATTTGCAACAATGGATTGACCCAAGAAGCTTGAGCAACAAGTTTCAATTTCATCTGAACCACATTTAGGGTTTCGCGAGAAAAGTCAACTGTAGCTTTGACTTTTGACCAGGACATGCTCCCAAGCCGTGGGACACGATTAAATACACCCTATAACACCCATGGAACATGTCCATCAATTTTTATTTAGGTCAAGGACATGATTTCCTAAAGGATCGCACAGTTTGGAATTCATCTGATAAAAAGTCAACTGTGCACAAAAGTCAAACTTTTACTTTTTGAGATTTTTCATAAAAATGGTTTTTTAACCCTAAAATGATATTAATGTGTGATTGGAATCATCATTCATCAAGAAAAATCAAAGAAAGTGGAATAACTTGTAAAAGGGGTAACCATAAAAACTTAGAAATTTTTCTAAGTTATGGAATAAAGTGGCAAGGGTACCAACTTTGGAGGATCATAACTCCTAAACCACAAAGCCATTTTTCCCCATCCAAAGCTTGATTTGTAGCCCTCATGGCCCTCTACAAAAGTGTCAACTACACTTCATCCCAATTCATCATGGATTTTGAGTTATGCTTGGATCAAAATGGCTAAAAACTTAAAATTGACATTTTTTAGCACTTAGCCAAAATCTGCCTTGTAATTTCAGCACAATGTCCCAACTTCAAGGTTGTTTTTCTCCATGATCCAAGTTGAACCAGGTCTAGGGCCAAACATAAAAGTTGAAGTACGTCATCTAAGCTTTCCGGAAAGTCCTAGAACGTCCATGTAGCATACTCGAGCAGGGAGTTATGGATCTTACAAAAAGGCTTGCTGCAGCTGAATTTTTCAAGGCAGATTTGCACATTTTTTGTGCCACACGAATTTTCAAGCTTGTCATCATTTTGGACACATCTAAGGATCAAATCCAAGTGGGATGATCTGATCCATGAACCTCCCAAGTCCAAGGAACAAAAAAAGCATGCCAAAACCTAGAAATCCCTAAAAGAGGGACAAAACTCCAATTTTGGTTTGGAGCATTTAATGGATGCTTAGAGGTGGCATGTACTGAGCTTCCTCCAACTGAATTCAGTCAAGATTCCTCCAACAACTAGGGAACTAGCAGCCTGTGCTCTAACCTCTAGTCAATGGCTAGAGGAGACTTGGATTTTCATTGGCCAACATTGGCCAAACCTCTGCTGCAGCCACCATTCACTGTGGATCCCAAAACAAACTTGCTCTACTATAAATAGAGCTCATTTGTGCTCAGTTTAAGTACACCAAAGCCATCAAACATATACTTTCCTCAAATTCTCTCTTTCACTCCAAAATGCCTTCTTTAGTAAGGAATTTCTGAGTTTGAGTTAGAGAGCATTTCCATCACAACTCATGATCCTAACACCTCATAAACATCATATGTAGGTGATCCAAACTCTCACAAGTGACCTATAACACCAACATCACAAAGTCACATCTCAAAACCTCAAAATGGCACTTTTTTGCATTTTTCAAGCCATGTCTTGATTCAGTCACTTTCCAAACCAGATAAAACCTCAAACACACTCTAAATATCATCCTTGAACTGTCCCAAATGGTGCCACACATCTGGAACACCATTTGAGAGAGTTGGCATTTTGGCCACTTTTGACCATTTTGCGAGAAAGTACTCAAACTTGCTCTAGAGGTTTCCAGCTGATTCCAACCATCCTAAAAGCTTCTAAGAGGTCATTTGAGATTGTCCAAACCATCAAATCATTTCTGGAACAAAGCACTTGGTAGGTTGCCCAAAATCTCCAAAAAAGAGGTAAAATTCACAACTTGAATTCTTTGAATCATGCTTTCCTTTGTTGTCCACATACATGCATCATATTGAACAATTATTGATGCAAAAATGTAGTCCTTAATGTGTATGTTGTGATCCTCCCACTGTTTGCATTTTAACATGTTTATATGTGGAATTTTGGTTGTTTTAAAATCATGTCCAACTCTGGTTGTTTTGATTCGTGTGTTCCGTACATTAAGTTTTAGTGTGCATGAGTAACACCATTGGATTCCTTGACGCGAAACGACGTCGAAAACTAACGCGCAGTTCTGGTTTTTTAATTGCTGCATTTTGTACGTTGAGTTTCAGCGTGAATGTGCAATACCATTGGATTCCTTGCGAAAAATCGGTCAAGATGGACTCTTTCGGATCTTAATTCGGTTAAAAATCAAGAGAGTTACGCGCGTCGGAAGTTTGGCGCGAAACGATGTTTTCAACTAACGCGCAGTTCTGGTTTTTTTGCTGCTGCGTTTTGTACGTTGAGTTTCAGCGTGCATGTACGATACCATTGGATTCCTCGCAAAAAATCGGCCAGGATAGGCTATTCCGGATCTTAATTTCGTTAAAAATCGAGAGAGTTGCGCGTGTCGGAAGTTTGGCGCGAAACGATGTTTTCGAATTACGTGCAGTTCTGGTTTTCCGATTTGCGTGTTTTGTACGTCGAGTTTCATTGTGTATGCGCGGTACCATCGGATTCCTTGCGAAAAATCGGTCAAGATAGGTATTTCCGAATTTTGATTCCGATAAAAATTGAGAGAGTTATGAGTGTTTGAAATTTGATAAAAAACGTGTTGAAAATTAAAGTTTCGGTACTCGTTTTTACCCCATAAGAGATGTCGGAGATATTATTGTGACATGTTTTCTCTTTTTCTTATTTTTATTTTCAAAACTCAACTAATTTTTTTACATAGCAAAAAATCATCATTTTCCAATTCATACCCCATAATATTTTAATCCACAAAAAATCACAAAAAAAGTATTATTTTTAGATTATTTTTAATATATTTAAAAATAGTGTTTTAAATTGTTTTAAATGCTTTTAAAATGATTTCTTTTTTCTTGATTTTTAAAACCAAAATGATTTTAAATATTTATGTGGATAAAATATTTTTTTCATAAACTTTAATCATTATTTAATGATTTTTATTTGATATTTTTATCATTTTTTACTTAATTTTTCTTGGAAAAATACCTTAAAAAATGAAATTGGGGTTTTCTTTGATTATCACCCTAACAAATCTTTTTCAAACACTTTAGGCCTCTATTAGAGTGTAAGACCCAATCCCCTTTTAACCAAAACAATTTTACGCCTCACTTATTGTATAAGTCCCTCTGCGTTAAAAGAAAACATCGAACGATCGCCATTTTCAAACGAAAATCAACTGGGCTTCTATTTGAGCTGTAAGTCTCATTTCTTTTCATTTTTTAACACTTGGGCCTCTATTAGAGTGTAAGACCCAACTCTTTTTTAACGAAACAATTTTGGGCCTCAGTTATTGTAAAAGTCCCGATACGTTAAAAATCTCGGCGCGATCGCCATTTTCAAACTGAAAATATTTTGGGCCTCTCCCTGAGTTGTAAGCCCCATCTTTTGTACAAAAATACACTTTGGGTCTCTAATAGAGTGTAAGACCCAACCCCTCTTTTTTATATTTTCTCATTTTTCATATATTTTTTTAATGATTTGGAAAATTAATAACTCCCTCAATTTTGATTATTTTTTATTGGTTCTTTTCCTGAAAAATCACAAAAATAGTAAAATATTTTATTCTACAAAAAAATCAAATTTATATTATTTATTTAATATAGTTGGTATTTTTGTGAATAAATTCATTTTTAATTATTTTTAAACATTTTAAAAGTGAATATTCATCTTGAAAATCAAAACTAAATAAGTTTTAAATCATCTTGTGATTAAAACCTCATTTTTCAAACCTTAACCAAAAATCATAAGTGGTTTATTTAAACTTATTTGATTTTTTTGTCATTTTTTATTAATTTTCTTTGAAAAATTACTTTTAAAAAGTGAAAATTGGGGTTTCTTTGATTTTTAATCATACTCAAATGTTCTAAACTCTTTGGGCCTCTAATAGAGTGTAAGACCCAATCCCTTTGTAAATACCAAAATTTTGGACCTCAGTCACTTGTATAAGTCCCACAGTGTTTACAAAACCTCGGCGCGACCGTCGCCTTTTTTTCAAAATTAACCATTGGGCCTACCCTCGAGTAGTAAGACCCATTTCTTTTCTTAAAACTCACTTGGGCCTCTAATAGAGTGTAAGACCCATCCCTTTGTACAAAAAACCTTTCTTGGGCCTCAGTCACTTGTATAAGTCCCTCTGTACAAATTCAACAATGCGCTCACTGATAAAACCCTGGGCCTCTCCTTGAGCTGTAAGCCCCAAATCTTTCTTTTTCAAAGCACTTTCTCCTTTGATTTTGAATATACTGTTGTTTTCAATCTTTCTTTGTTGAACAACTAACCAAACAGCATGGAAGCTCTACAACCGAGTAAGTGTTTACCCGCTTTCATTTACCGCTTTCATATGTATATAACTGTATTGTGGGGCTGTTTCACTGTAAGTCTCATTTCATAAACTCATATACATATAACTGTATTGTGGGGCTGTTTCGCTGTAAGTCTTTTTTCATAAACTCATATCAACTGTGTAATAATAGTATAGATATTTAGAGTTTCCCCGGCAACTACGTCTAGAACTAGGTGACGCCGTTTCGTTTATTCGCAGAAATAGACAACTAGATCCCCAATAGGATCACCAGATACAGTCTTCTCTTCGGCTGTCCTCATTAGGAATTGTCAAGAAACTCTACTCCCAGAGATGAATGTATTCTCCGTGAATGGCATCTTTGAGTTTCTTCCAAATTCTCGAACTTTCCTAACTTGATCTATTCCTTGTGAATAGCTTGCCTTGAATTTCTCGGGGTTTGGGGACCCATCGGCTTCTTAAAAGCAACGGCCTCCTCTTGGGCATCGTACATGGACCCACAGGCTTCATAAAAACAACCCCGCCTCCTCTTGGGCTTCGTACAAGGACCCTACGGCTTCTTAAAAGTATTCACCGCCTCCTCTTAGGCTTCGTATAATGATCTCTTCCTCCGAGAATGATAGCCTCCTCTTGGGCTTAGTACAAGGACCCGTCGGCTTCTTAAAAGTTTCCAGCCTCCTCTTAGGCTTCGTACAAATTGTCCCGACGACCTCCTAGAGGTATAGGAACAGAACCTAGTCATCTTCATAGAACAGTCCTTTCATAGAGTCTACTACTGTTTCTCAAAGCATAGTACAAAAGATAAAACTCTAGACTTGGACAGTCTAATCTCCCTGAGTCTCAAAGACATTCTCAAGTGACCCCTTTGTTAAATAGGAAGGAAACCCGTAGACTCGGACAGTCTCAAAACCCTTTGGATTTCCCGTTTCCTCAAAGAGAAGGAAATATACCTGATCCTCAAATCAAATCCCTGAGTACAGTGTTGCTCATATAAGAACTGATTTTCTCTTTCAAAATCAGTATACTGGACCTGTCACTCAACTGAAACAGTAACCCTAGCCTCTCTCTTGGGCTTTGTACAATGATTCTCCCCAGCGGAGTCAAACAACGTTTAGCCTCTCTCTCGGGCTTTATACGAGACACATAAGAGACTCCCTCGTTGAGTCAATCACCCCTTTCGCCTCCATCTCGGGCTTCGTACGAGATACAAAGACTCTCTTGTTGAGTCAAACATTTTTAGCCTCCATCTCGGGCTTCGTACGAGATACAAAAAAGGCTCTCTTGTTGAGCCAATCAAACTTTTAGCCTCCATCTCGGGCTTCGTACGAGATACAAAAAACACTCTCTTGTTGAGTATAAAAGATTCTCCTGTTGAGTCAACCCTTTTAGCCTCTCTCTCGGGCTTCGTACGAGACACATAAAAACTCCCTCTTGTTGGGCCAATAGCCTCCTCTTAGGCTTTGTGTAAGAAAACCACTGGTTAATCCAATTAACCTTTTAGCATCAAAACTGTGCCTCGTTCACAGTACACAAACATCAACAACTCCTTCCCTTTCATCTAATCGCTGTAAGCGGCAAGCCTCTGGATCATCTACATCCATGCCACTGTCCCTCTTTTAGCATGAGAAATTCCTAAGGAAAGATAGCATTGCTCTACACTGAGTTAAAGTCTTCTCCTTCAGGTTAAAATCCCCTATAAAGGAAAATTATGGCATTGCTAGGATCCGCGTATCCCGGTTAAAGTAATCCTTCCTTTATAACCAGTCACCCAACAGTTGTGACAGACAAACCCTTCTTTAGAGATGACAAATTCTCTCTAAAGTCAAACCCTTTAGCTTCATATCTTGGGCTTTGAACAAGATACAAATAGACTTTTCAGCTTCACATCTTGGGCTTTGAACAAGATACAAACTACCTTTCGCTTCACGTCTTGGGCTTTGAACAAGACACCAAAAACACCATTTCCTCCCATAGAATAGGAGGAACTACGAACGCTCTGATTTCCCTGTTTCGGTAAACGGGAATACGTAGGCATAAGATTGAAAGACAAATCTTAGCGAGCACAATCAACAAAAAAACCAAATCCCATACTCTCACATTCAAAAGCATCAGTCCTAACATCCTAATCTTTGTTCCCCGCCAGAAACCTTCTACCCAAATGAAAAGAAAGAAAACAGTATTGGTGAAAATACAAATAACCAGTACAAAGGCCCCCCATATTGATAGCATTCGTAACCTAACAGACCGCTGTTTAAACTCAGTATGCAAAGCAGGGTTAATAGGAGACATTTATTTCCCTTCCTTATTCAGGTCACAATAGGATAAAAAATGAATCGACCTGTAGTCAAAGCTCAAACCGCAGAGAGCGACCAGCGCTTAAGAACCGCGTCCAAAATCGCTCGCTACACCGACCAACGCAAAGGAGTTGTGCCTGACGTTGGGGTTGCGCGTGAGGATGAGGAGCAGCCCGCGGATTATGCCAATGTACTCGTAGCTGAGGGGGATCTAACATGGATCGCCCAGGAACCTCTGTCGACGAGGTCGACGTTTACTGAGGAGGAAGTCTGGGAGTTTCCCTATCAGGAGGACCGGGCTGAGGGTACGCCAGTGCATTGGAGGGCTATCTGCCCGACGGAGAATGACAGAATCTGCTCGATATATTCGGGGATGCAGTTCCCCATGTATGAGTTTGCCTTTGTGGAGGCTAAGTTTTGGCTGCCCTTGACCGACTTCTATGTGGCCATCTTCCGTCATTTGGAATTGTGCCCCGCCCAGCTCCACTCAAACGCATTCGAATTTATTTGCGCTTTTGAGCTGGTATGTCGTTACTTGAATGTCAGGGCGATCGTGGATTTTTTTTCTTCTGCATTTTCCAATTCCAACGGAGCACAGCAGGCCCGAAGCAAAGTTGGGTGTCATTCAAGCAGCAGAGCAGGCTCTTCTGGCCATATTCGGAATCTGTCCAGCATTTCAAAGACAGGTTCTTAGTCGTAAAGAATATTTCTGAAGCGGCTAAGAGGTCCATCTCTACGCTTGAGACCGTAGAAGTTGGTGGCCGACAAGTAGAGAAGTCTGTGTCCAAGTTCCCTTTAGAGTGGGTGTTCGCCCATTTCAGATATAGGACCGATCAGTTCCTTGTCAAGCATGAGCAGCTCTGTGAGGGGGACAAGGAGTCCTATCGGGTTCTGCATACCTACGTGGAAACTTTTATTCCGGCTTTTGTGGTGGACAGGGACGGCAGGGAGTTACTCGGGGAGGACGGAGAGCCTGCTCGGGCAGCTCGCTATATCAACACTAAGGCCCTTCTTGAGTGTGAAAACGACGATGTCGTATTCCAGCTCCTCGGTACAACTTGTTCTTGTGCCCGAGTTTGTTAATTCTTGTCTAATTGTGCTGACCTTTCTTTCTTTATGTTTGCAGGGAAAATAGCAGATTTAAGGGAGCGCCTAATGAGGTCCCAAGCAGCCAAAAACCAGAAAAAGGTGCCTCCAATGCAAAAAGCTGATGCGGCCAAGCAACAAGCGACGTTGGAGACGTTCGTGGCCGGCGCAGGTGCCACTCTGGGGACGACCTCTACGCCCCCTACTCCGGACACATCCCACATGAGGAAGCGGGATGAAGTTGGTTCTTCGTCGGTGGGCTGTTCGAGTGGTTTTGTTGGGGGAAGTTTGTGCAGCCCCCTTATTATCTTCAAGGGAGAATGTTTGACGGGGAAAGTTCCGTCGTCGTCCCAGAGCTCGACGCATCAGCCATCTTGTCAAGCGATCTTCAAGTGCGAAGGAGGCTTCTCTTCCAGGATGCAGCCGCTATGATCAGGGTATTGGAGATAACCTTGATCCTAGGGGACGCGAAGACGGTTCCCCGGGCGGATCTAAAGAGGGCGCAAGTCAAGATCGCCGAGCTGGAGCTGGAAAACGCGGAAATTCATAATGATATGACGAAGCTCCAAGGTAATCTGGAGGCCAAGATCGAGCTTCAAAAAGAGGTAAACCAGATGAAGGGGGAGGTAACCAAGGTCAACGAGGAGAACGCCCGTCTGAAGGCGAGGATAGCCGAGCTGGAGGGATCGTCGGTGGCTGGTCTGGATGATACCGACGACGAGAAGGCCCTGAAGACACGGAGGGACTGTTCGCTGGTAAATTTGACGAACAATCTCTGGTTTCCTAATTTATGAAAATTAGTTTACTAACAGGACCAACCATACAAATCCTAGGACAAAGTGCTTTTGAAAGTGTCTTTGATTTGAATAGGAAGATATTTGTTTTGTATTTGCTAAGGTTTCTTTTAATGGTTTTCGACTAAAAGAACAAAGGGTATAATATGGCGAAAAGATAATTGTAGATAAGTTTAAACGAGAAATAAAGTAAATTGTCGAAGTAAAGGAAATAACTTGAATGGTAAAGAATGAAGAAAAACTTGGAATTTTATTAAAGTGCATAAATGTAAACTGGTGTTTTCCATACATACATTTTCCAGAAAACTTGTTTCTCTCACACGTTTACTTTGAGTAATTGTGGTAATTTGTACAAAGTTTGGAACACACCGATTCCTATCACAACTATCCTATTTATATACAAATAAAATAACTGCTAATAACAGTTACTTCCTAAAAATACGACACATGGCTTCTTGCATGTCTTTTCTCCATCAGATTTGCTCCACGCGTAATCTGCCAAAGGTAACGCCCTTTTACATTTAAATTTCAAATTTCATGTCGAAACAACACATCCTTCCAGCAGTGTCGAAATGTCGAAGTCTTATATTTCAAATATCTTCTTCAATTTATACTTCCAGCTGCGAATAACAATAGTCTGTCGAAAATACTAAAAATCTCAAATCATTTAATGGCGTCGAAAAATACCCATATACAAATTGCCCCCCAATAAATGATTTTTCGATCAATCCAAGAGAAAAAACATTTGTTGCCAATATTTATTCGACGCCTTTAATGGCTCAGCCAGTCAACTGTTTCCATGATTTGACAATTCTGACCCTAAAACCATCATTACACTTTATCAAAACATCAACTCAGCCCACGTTTCTGACAACCACCAACATCATTGCCTAAACCCTAGCATGTCCTAGGTAATTCAACTGCCATCGCCCCACTTCTTCCAATGAAAAACTGCCACGTGGGCCACGATCAAAATCCTCCAAAACTTAAACGTTTCAGTCTTTATCACCTATAAATACATCAAAACCCTTTTCTGTTAATCTTTTAAAATTCCTTCTTCTTCAAAAGATTTCTTCCGTTTCTTAATTTTTCTCTGCAACTCTTTCTTCAATAATGGCTACTTCCACAGCTCCTTCTACAAGCAAGAACTCCAAAGGTTCCAAATCTTTACCACCTGCGCACAGAGTAGCTGGACCAAAAATTGTAGGTAACCAACAATATGTTCCTGAGCCCCCAAATGAGAAAGAGAAACAAAGCATTTATCTCTCCCAGGTACTCATCCCTATTCTTATTTCTGGTTCATGTTACGCAATGCTAGGTCCATTACCAAACCCAAACGCAGATCCAGTAAGAATGAAAGAATTTTTTCCTACCTACCACCATTACAAACCCATAGCTGCTGGTGCAAAGCCTAAACCTGCTGAAACAAACCCTGTAGAAGAAACCCCTAATAACATAAATCAAGATTCGATTGTTGATGAAGATCTTAACCTAACTTATTTGAATCATGCTAGAATCTTTAGGTCTTGCCCTTTGACGAAAGACCCTTCTGATTATCTAGCTTGGTTAGCCAGAGTTGAAAAGGTTAAAGCACAATTCTGGAAAGAATTAGGAATTTTCGACTTAATCCAGTTGTCGAAATCTGGCCCAGGTTACTACCTCAACATGCTCTTAGCCTCCCATTATTTTTGGGATAACACCTATAACACTTTCCACCTTCCTTGTGGAATGATCACTCCCACTCTTTTCGACATGGCTGCTATTACTGGTCTCAGTCCTTTAGGAACAGATTACAATCCTAACATTCTTTGTGACGATTCCATAGGATTCAACACCAATAAAGCTACCTTCACTGTATACATTGCAAACTATCATGACAAGCAATCTGAAGAAGTCTCAGACCAAGAGCACATAGCCTTCTTAGCCCTATGGTTATCAAGATACGTCTTTTGCTCCAGATCTCTTCAGGTAGCCAAGCGTTATATTACCATAGCTAACCAACTTCATGCAGGAAGCAAATTATGTTTAAGCGAAATGATTTTAGCGAATCTCTATGAGTCTTTGAGCGAAAGTGTCACTTTTCTTAAGATCGTGAAAAACAAAGGCAATCTTCTCCTTTCTGGGCCATTTTGGCTCCTCCAATTGTGGCTCAATGCCACCTTCGAAGTTTCTCTCCCTATCAAGAACTTCGTAAATGAAGATAAAGTGAAAGACAGAGATGTCGAATGGCCCAGGCTGGTACAACTGACACCTACTGACGAAGGAATCAGCCTTCGACAAGCTTTTACCAGTTATGTTATGATGTTTGCCAAAAGTCACAACTTCCGTCCCAGCATGGCCCCTTTTGCCAACAGGACGATTGGTCCAGAATGGTTCACCAGACAGTTACCCGTAGAAATGAAAAAAGATGAAGACAATTTCCTTAATGTTTGGGAGTCTTTCCTAACACCCAGGCTTTTAACTTCCAAACTTAACCCTGGCAAGTCGAAGATTACTTTGGTAGTTTACCAACCAAATCTTGTCGCTCGACAATTTGGATTGATACAACTAAAACCAAAGCCAATTTTTCCACAAAAAGGCTCCCTCATTTTTTACAACACTTTCCATAATGAAGAAAAAAGTGCAGCATTGTCAGCCAAGTATTTCGACTCAGTTGAAATCCAACCAGTGGTCTTTCGACCATCTTTTCTATGTACCCAAGAGTTTGACGAATGGTGGAAAGATTACTACACCAACAAATTCTTCGACGTACCTTCCTTTAATATTCAGCTAACCAAAGCTTTTGGCCTTGTGCAGGACAAGACTAAAAAAGGTATTTCAAGACACATCAAAGAAGTGCAAGCATTTCAAAAATACTTTGAAACTATCTATAGACCTGATGAACTTAGTCGAACCATAAGGGAAGCAGCCGTCACTTTAAAACAAAAATTTACAGAAAAACTAGATAGTTTAAAATTTCCTTCATACGTTCGACCAGAACAACGTTACGAACTGGCTTTCAATCTTTATCCACCAAAGTTCCCCCTCTACCTTCTGCTAAATTTGGTGTGGCATTAAGCCCTCCATTTCCAGATTGGTTCATTTGTGGGGATTCAATGAAACTGCTTCGACAACATTATAAAAAACGTGTTGAGCGAGTGGTTCCAACTAAGTACACATTGGACAATTTCAAAGGTCACCTTCATATTGGCATAGAACACATTCGCGTGGAAACTCCCATTCTTGAAGGTGTTAAATGGGAACGTTTTTTTGACATTCTAAATTGATTTTCTACGTATCTTTTCTTACATTTATATCTAACTTTTCTCTCCTTTTCTTAGCTTTGAGAATTCCTGCCAAGAAAGCAGTTGTCGAAGGTGCATCAGCAAGGATGGAAGAAGATCCTCAAAACACAACCACCAAAAAACCTGTGGCGAAAGTACAACCTCCTCCTTCTGTATTAACCTTTCCTCCATTTTTCAAAAACTAATAAAGTTCTATTGTTATGTTCAGGTAAGTCAAAAACCTCCTCCAACACCAAAAAGAAAAACACAAGAAACAAAAGTCCCTAGTGAAGAATCTGGTGACGAATCCCCAGAACACAATCAACCTTTGAAAAGAAAAAAGACTACAAAAACTCCTTCCCAAAGATCCTCCACTGCCAGAACCTCAAAGAAAACTCCTCCCAGCAGCCCAATTTCGGAATCTCAACCAAAACCTGCAGAAAGTGGAAACTCCACCCTCAACACTGCTATCCCTCAGGTATGTTCCAACTTTCGACTACTGGATTTTCTATCCTGTATATTTCTTTTTCTATCTAATTTTAATTCATTTTACAGACTCAAGTCGACATTCATGGAAACCCCATGGTACAAGTGCTCCCAAAAACTAGCAGCGATCCAACCTACAAGCCCACCAGTGCAACAAACACATCCCCAAAGGATTCGACCAAGGAGTCAGCAACAGAGGTCGAACAAACCCAGAAGACTCCCCAGCATGAAAATCTTCATCCAGACAAAGTTCAGGAAGAAACAAGTCCTAAGGATGATACCATGGAACGACAAACTGAAGCAGCATTTGAAACAATGTCCATGGATAACCCTTCTAACGATAATTCTCCCCCTCATCCAGAATCAAATGAAGAAAACAAGGATGAAGATGCTGAAACTGAAACTGAGGTCGAAAAAGAAACAGACGAAGAAAAAGAAGATAATGAAGAAGAATAAAATGACGAGACGAAGAAGCAAAGTGCTAAACCAGAACCAGAACAGAGCAACCAACAACATCTTAACCAAACAAAAACCAGTTCGTTGGGGACTGGTTCGACCAACCTCTCTCGTGAAGAACTTGAGAACATGAAAGTGCAAAAACCATTAGAATATCTAAAGGTCATGCTAAACGCTCGTCACACCTTCCATGACTCTTCTCACAGCAGTTCGACTACCTCTGGGACAGTTTCTGGCGTCAAGTCCATAGATGCTATAATGGCTGAAATTAAGGAAAAAATTATGGATGTGGACTTGTTCAAAACTTTGGAAAATGATCCAGCCGCCCACTTCGACTTGAAAAAGATCCTGAAGCAAGTTAATGTTTTGGAAGCCTCTGCTGAAGTAAGCAACGTTGTGGTGGACCTGACCACCATAATTGACCTGACAATAGCAGACTTCAATCGCCTCAGAGATTATTCACAGAAAATCACAAATAAATCTGAGACTCAACTTGCCGAATGGGATGCTGTTGCTGTATCTACCAACAAAGTCTCTGAATTAGAACAACTTTCTGAACAACACAAGAAAGAGACTGCTGTGTGCGACAATAAAATCCAAAAATGGGAGAAAAAGATAGCTGCACTTCAAAAGAAAATCTCCCGAGAGAAGAAACACAAAGAAGCACTACAGCAACCCAAACAAAACGAAATTGATCAAGAGTTGACAGTGGGTTTGCATCATGCTGACAGAGCCCAAACACTAAGTCAAGAGATTGAAGAACTTTCGACAAACAAAGCCCTTTGCGAGTGTCGACTTCAAATCCAGAAGAACAAGTTCGACCAACTGAAGAAATCTTTTACTAAATTGACGTTGTAATTTAGCTTTTTAAGGCCAATTTTATTTGTAATGACATACATTCCATTTGTTTGGCGAATTTCACCACTTTATTGTTTATGCAAACTTATTCCATGGTTATTTTAATTTCCTGCAGTACAGGCTTGTATTTCTTTAAATACTTCCCATTTATTTTAAATACTCTTTTATCTTTCTCTAACTCCTCAATTTCATACGCGCCATTTGAAAAAACTCTTAGAATCTGAAAAGGTCCTTCCCACTTAGGGGACCATTTTCCCATTAACCTGTCTTTTCGATCCATGGGAAGAATTACTTTCCAAACTAAATCACCAATTAGGAAAGTCTTATATTTCACTTTCTTATTGTAAAACTTTTCGACTCTTTCTTTTTGTCTTTTCAATAAATCCAGCTCATTTAATCTTTCTTCGTCGAAATCAACTAACTCGTCCATCATCATACTCCAATATGTATCTAATGGAATTTCATGATGCCTCTGAATTCGAATCGACTGTAAATAAACCTCAACTGGTAAAACTGTATCATGTCCATATGTCAATCTAAATGGCGTAGTATTTGTTGCTTCTTTAGGGGACGTTCGACAAGCCCATAAAATTTGATCCAAAGTCTTATGCCAATTCTTAGGCTTTGTCCCCACGTGCTTTTTAATCAAACCTATTACAACCTTATTTGCTGCTTCGACTTGTCCATTTGCTTGAGCGTAATAAGGTGTCGAAGTAAGAAGCTTAAATCCTGTTTCTTTTGCAAATGTTTGCATATTCTTCCCAGTAAACACAGATCCTTGATCTGTTGTTATTGTCTCAGGTATCCCATATCTATAGATGATGTGCTTTCGAATGAATTCTATGACTGCTTCTTGATTAACATTTACCAAAGGTATGGCTTCTATCCATTTTGTGAAATAATCTACTCCAACCAAAATGTACCTTTGGCCTTTCGAAGATGCTGGTCGAATTTCTCCAATTAAATCTAAATCCCAACCCCTAAATGGCCAAGGCTTCACAATAGAATGTAACTCACTTGCAAGAACGTGTGATATTCCTGCATGTACCTGACATTCCTGGCACCCTTTTGCAAATTCGACACAGTCCTTCAACATTGTTTGCCAATACATTCCTTGTCGAAATAACAACCATTTCATTTTATGGCCTGCTTGATGCGCACCACATGCTCCACTGTGCACATTCGATAAAGCTATAAAAGCTTCATCTTCGCCCAAACATTTTAACAAAACTCCCTCTGAAGTCTTTTTAAACAACTCATTTCCAAAAAGCACATAACTTAACGCTCTGTACTTAACTTTTCTTTCGACTTTCTGATTTGGGTCTTGTAAATAATCCTTAATGGGCTTTCTCCAATCTTCAACCCTTGAATCGTCTATATTAAATATCTCAAAACTCTCTTCGTCACCATACCCTAACTTTATTGTCTCCAAATCTGATGGGGACAACTTAGTTGATACAACTCTTCCTCTTACTTCAATGGCCTTTTCCAATTTTTCTTTCGACACTTTATAACCAGATGCGAGTTGTGCCAAATCATTCGCCACTTGATTTTCCATTCGAGGAATATGTCTGATGGTTACATTGTCGAATTTCTTCAAGATCCTGTTAGCTATTACGAAGTACATAATTAAATTTTCTTTAACACACTTGTACTCCTTGGTTACTTGCTTTATTACCAACTCAGAGTCTCCCATTATTTCGACTCTAGTTGCCCCCAATTCCAATAAAATTTCAAGTTCAGTTATCAAAGCTTCATATTCTGCTTCATTGTTCGAACATAATCTTTTGACTTTGTACTTGAATTTTGTTGGAATTCTATTGGGAGAAATAATCAATATCCCAACACCAGTTCCATTCTTATGACTGGAATCGTCGAAGTATAGTTTCCATGGCGCTATTTCGACATATTCAACATGATCTTCATTTATGGCGTGGTCAGCTATAAAGTCAGCCACCACTTGTCCCTTAACAGCCTTCAAAGGCAAATATATTAAGGAATATTCAGTCAATGCTAAAGCCCATTTCCCAATTCGACTATGTAAAATTGATTTTGATAACATATGCTTTATTACGTCAAAATGAGAAGAAATATATACGTCGACTGGCTTTATATAGTGTTTTAACTTCATACATGAAAAGTAAACACACAGACATAGCTTTTCTATTACATTATACCTAGTTTCGGCATCATTTAAGACTCTACTGAGGTAGTAGATGGCTCTTTTGACGCCATTTTCATCCTCTTGACATAACATACTTCCTAATGTCCAATCTGATGCTGCTATATACAACCTCATACTTTTACTTCTACAAGGAGACATTAAGATTGGGGGATGGGTCAAGTATTCCTTGATTTTGTCGAACGCAACTTGTTGATCCTTCCCCCATACAAAATCTTCCTTCTTCAGTCGAAGTAGAGGAGAGAAGGCTTGTGTTTTTCCACTAAGGTTGGAGATGAATCTTCTAAGAAAGTTGATCTTCCCAAGTAGAGACTGCAACTCCTTCTTTGTCGATGGCGTTTTCGCCTCCATTATTGCTTTGGCTTTGTTTTCATTGATTTCGATCCCCTTCTTGTGGACCACAAAGCCAAGGAAATCTCCCGCCTGCACACCAAAAGCACATTTGAGAGGGTTCATTTTTAAACCAAACTTCCTCATCCTTTCAAAGGACTGTCGAAGATGGTCTACATGATTTTCGCCTGAAACAAACTTAATTACAATGTCATCTATATAGATTTGAATGAAAGTTTCAATAAAATCATGAAAAATCGAATTCATGGCTTGCTGATAAGTTGCCCCAGCATTTTTTAAACCAAAGGGCATTACCACCCATTCGTAGGTGCTTATGGCTCCAGGACAACGAAATGCTGTCTTAGGGACATCTTCTTCAGCAATAAAAATTTGATTATAGCCAGAGTATCCATCTAACATACTCAGATACTCATGGCCTGCAGCAGAATCTATAAGCATTTCTGCCCCTGGCATAGGATATTCGTCCTTAGGGGTAGCTGAATTCAAATCTCGGAAGTCAATGCATACCCTTAATTTGCCATTTTTCTTTATTACAGGAACAATATTTGCGATCCATTCGACATACCTCGTTGTGCGGATGAATTTACATTTCAGAAGTCTTTCGACCTCCTCTTTGATCTTCGACAAAATCTCTGGTGCGAAGCGTCTGGGAGTTTGCTTTACAGGTTTCTTTCCTGCTATTATAGGCAACTTCAATTCGACCAAACTCCTGTCCAGCCCAAGCATTTCGTCGTAGTCCCACGCGAAACAATCTTTAAATTCTTTCAGCAGTTGGACTATCTCGACTTTTAACTGAGGGTCCATCTTGGCACTTATGTAGGTTGGCCTTTTTTCTGCCCCCAGTCCTAAATCGACTTCTTCCAATGGATCCTGCGCCACCATCTTCATGTCTGTTGACGCTGGATCCTTTTCAAACCCCAAGGGTTCGTCATCATAAATGGCGTCAAGCTTTTGATGTTGTGATTCGCCAACTTCTGCGTTGAACAGATCCTCTTCAACGTCCCTTTGAGGACATTGTTTGTTAAAATCATTTCTATTGGCTTTGACAGCCATGTATTTTACTTCGGCTTCAAGAGCCGCCTTGAGTTTATTTTCGGCTATATAAGCCGTAATCTTTTCGAGTGCTGATGACTCACTCATCGTCACCAAACTCACTTCCCCAGCCCGTTGGTTCTATATGTGCAGTCCCAAAGACATAGTTTGCCTCATCGACCACTTCCATATCCCACTGGAAACCATATGTGGGATGGAGATACAGCGAATAGAAAGCATTATCAGTTGCCTTCAGGTCGAAAGTTGCTGAACTGCATGGAGCTATATGGGCCAAGTGTTTGTAGAAGCTGCATCGATCCACATGGTTTACCTCAGCCATGAAATAGCTTTGATTTGCCTCTATGTTTTTGACAATTCCATCAGCTCGCCAAATAGCTATACGCTGATGCATCGACGAGGGTACAACACCCACGCCATGGATCCATTCTCTACCCAGAAGTAAATTATAATTAGCCTTTGAGGCTATGACCATGAACATCGTTGGTCTAGTTATAGTCCCAACAGTTAAATTCACTTGGATAACACCCAAAATGGTTCCCACTTTGCCTTCATAGTTTGATAATACCATGTTGTGGGGTTTTGCATCAGACTCATCTTTCCCTATCCTCTTCAACATGTAATGGGGCATTAAGTTAACTGCATCCCCTCCATCAACCAGGATTTTGTTCAGTCCCACGTTCTCCACTTTCCCCTTTATGAATAAAGGCTTAAGGTGGCCACATATGGAGTCATCTGACCTTTCGAAAAAGGCATTATGTTCCTCGACACAGCCGTTGTTCATAATATAGTAACATACTGGCCTGTGCCCTATAACTTCACTCTCCATAACATCCTCCTCTTCTTCGACCTCCATGACTTGGTTGTATTCTTTTGGAAGGACAGAGACCACGTTGCATACGATGTCGAGAGACGCGTCTGACTCAGACCTGAAGTCGTCAGTCACTTCGTCATCCTTTCCCACTTTTTCTTTAGATGGTACTGGTTCAATTGCATTGTAGGAATTATTGATGAAAGATTCCTCTTTTCGATTCACCACTTGGACATTACTACTTGACTCTGGTTTGCTTCTTTCAACAGGAACTTTCTCAGCAACCCCTTTCTCAGCAGCTTCCTTTTCCGCCCTTTTTTGTCTTTGGAATCGCCTCCATTGGAACTTCGACATGGGATTCTTGCCTTTATAATTCTCTGAGGGATAAGGCCTTGGTTTTGGCCTTTCGCCTTCTTTCTTGCCCGCCATTGAAGAACCCCTCTGAACTTCAAAAATTTTCCACTTTCTCTGTCCCTGGGCCCCCCTGATTGGTTGAACCCACTTATCACTAGGAGCTTTGTTGGTGGGTTTAAAGGTATTTGGGTGCCTTCCTCCAAACTTTTGCTGGTTTTGATTATTTCGCCTTGGGTCGAATCTCTTCGTTCTAGCAAGTGGAACTGCCCCCCAGTTTCCTTTCCTTTTTGTTTTTTCCATTCCCTCCAGATTATCTGCTGCCTTCTTGTCGAACACAGCGCTACAGCGGGGGCACAACATAACCTCAGATTTTTTTCTTCTGACACCTTTGAAGGAACTCAATCAGATTCTCTTCCTCTTTAGGATACGCCAATTTTTGATATTCCTCTCCATGGCGCTCTTCATATGTCTGCATTGGAGCTTTCTGGGATACCACCACCATATTAACATTGGTTGTTTGCCCATCTCCAATACTTAACTTGTTCATCTTCAGAGTGAGTCCCTCCTCAATTTCACGCTTCTTCTTTGCCAGGTCGAAATCTCCCTGGCCCTCTTTTTTATCTCCTTCTAGAGATGGCTTCTTAATGTCATGTTGACAACAGAAACCAACATATTTCTCTCTGGGATCCTCTATTATCCTTCGTAGAATCCCATAAACAGTTGGCTTTGCAGGACCATCAGTAGTCTTTACGTTAACCTTAGAGATACCTTCGCCAACCTCAGTATTGGCTTGGTCGAAAGTATCGCCAAACTCCATGTTGTCTCCATTAAGGCCCTCAGTAGCCTTATTCTTGTCTTCGACAAAACCTTCAGTAGCTTCGTCATTCTTTATAATGTTGAGACCCTCAGTGGCCTCCTTCTCTTTCTCGACGGAACTTTCAGTAGTTTCACCATTATTTGCATTGTTGAAACCCTCAGTGGTTTCATCCTTGTTCACGTTGTTGAGACCTTCAGTAGCCTCCTTGTTGATGCAATTCTTCAAGCTTCCTTTGCCAAGGTATTCAGTAACCTTGATCATCACTGGTTTATTGATGAAGTCTTCGGATATTTTCTCCACATCACTTTCGTCTGTAGGGATGTCAGCGATCTCTACCATGTTCACATTTGTGTCGAAACCTTCAGTGGCTTCTATCATTTCAAAGCTGCAGTCAGAACCCTCTTCGACCTCCACCATATTCACTGTGGATGGTTCAGCACAGTGGGCTTCGACCATCTGCATCGGATTTTAATCAATCCTCATTTGTGGCTTCGACTTGTCGTCGAACTTCAATCTTCCCTCACGAATGGCATTTTGCACCAGATCCCTGAAAAGAAAACATTGAGATGTTTTATGACCTAAAAAATTATGGTACTTACAAAAACCTCTCTTTTTCTGTTGTTCTATAGGAGGCACTTTAGTGCCAGGTGGCACTATCATTTGGCCATCTTTAACCAACAAGTCAAATATTTCGTCACACTTGGTGACGTCAAATGTATAAGTCCTTTTAGGAAACTTATCATTCTTTTCAGGTTCGACTGGATTTTTTCCATTCGACGGAGCCAATACTTTACAGGAGTATGGCAGACCCTGTTTCAATTCTGCTAAATCAACTTCTTGTTCGTCGAAACTAAATGATTCACTCTCGTCATCATCATCTTCTTGACATACCCCCACATAAGCCACTCTTTCTTTCTTATTTTTAGTTACTCTAGCTTTTCGGCTTTTAAACGTTCGACCTGTCTCACCCTATCCGCCAATTGTGCCATATCCCTCAGATATTGAGTGTCTAATTTCTTTCTAATTGAATAGTCAAGACCACCTGCTGCCATTTCGACTAATTCATGCTCAGGTACTTGCGTGAAACATCTCGCCTTAAGTAATCTAAACCTATTTAAATAATTGTCAATTGGCTCAGAGAATTTTCTTTTAACACTAGCCAACTCCTTCAAACTTATTTTCGTTTGACCCATGTAAAATTGTTCATGGAACAACCTTTCTAACTGGACCCACGTATGGATCGAATTTGCAGGAAAAGACGTAAACTAAGTAAAAGCATTTTTTGTTAAAGAACTTGGAAAATATTTCATTTTTAAATTTTCATTGTGTGCAATTTCCCCTGCTTCGATCAAGTAACGGGCCACATGTTCGACAGTGGATTCGCTAGTATCCCCTGAGAATTTGGTAAACTTGGGGACTTTCCATCTTGGGGGTAATTCCTGTTGCAAAATATACTCAGACAATGGGGATGTATAACTGGGCCTTTGCAGCCCCACATTCACACCATTTCTGGCCATAATCCTTTTGACCATGGCTGCTAAATTATTTTCTGCTGGCATGTTGTTATAATGTAATTGTTGCACAACATCATCAACATTTTGGTCTCTATGGACTAACACCCTTCTAGGCTCTTGTTGGACAGGAATTTCGACATGAGGCTGTTCGACCACTACCTCTTGGTTTCTAAGGTTTACTTGAGGAGCATTCGCTGGCCTCTGGTTTATTGTGGCTTCCTCTTCGACAACTACTTTGGGATTCTAAACTATTTGTTCCCTTGGTTGGGTTTGAGGAACACCAAAGAAGTCAGCAATGCGCATCATTTGCGCTGCTAATAACTGGTTCGTTTGGGTGGTGTTTTGTATTAAAGGATTAAACACAGCCCCCATTTGTTGCATTAGCATCTGCACCATATCATGGTTGCTTTCGTCCATTTGTTGCCTAATTACTTGTGCAGAATTGTTAGTGAGTGCAGGCATATAAGTTTGGTATCCCGTTGACACAGGCTGACCTATTCTTCCTATGTGGTTTGCACCAGACCCTGATCCTTGTAGGGGCGAAGTAACATTAACCAAAGGATCAGAGTACAACGACGACGCATTGTGCAAACTTGCCATCACAGTTGTTGGTATTCCATAAGGCTATTCTCTATTATGTAGAGGCATTGAAAAATTCGTCGCAAATGGCCTATGAACACCCACTAAAGGAGGAGAGGTCATATGAGGCATTTGGGGTCCAACTGTAGAGACACTAGGCGCGTTTTGGGATGCCGAAAATGCTGGTGTTGACCCCGTTGATGATGGTATCGCCTCTGATATAGAAACTGACACCGTATTTTCTCCTGTCGAAGGAATAGGCATTGGGTTGTTAACATTTTGATTATTAGGCACGTTTTGATTCGCCATTCTTCTTATTCTTGTTCTTTTTGGTTTTTCTTCGTTGTTCACGGCTAACTTGCCACTCCTTAGAATCAATCAACGAAATGAAGATTTTTTCTTCTAAGAATTTGCTATAAGAACAAAAGACAAACTAAACAAATGCACAAAGTCCCACTGGGCGTGCCAATTTGTTCGCTGGTAAATTTGACGAACAATCTCTGGTTTCCTAATTTATGAAAATTAGTTTACTAACAGGACCAACCACACAAATCCTAGGACAAAGTGCTTTTGAAAGTGTCTTTGATTTGAATAGGAAGATATTTGTTTTGTATTTGCTAAGGTTTCTTTTAATGGTTTTCGACTAAAAGAACAAAGGGTATAATATGGCGAAAAGATAATTGAAGATAAGTTTAAACGAGAAATAAAGTAAATTGTCGAAGTAAAGGAAATGACTTGAATGTAAAAGAATGAAGAAAAACTTGGAATTTTATTAAAGTGCATAAATGTAAACTGGTGTTTTCCATGCATACATTTTCCAGAAAACTCGTTTCTCTCACACGGTTACTTTGAGTAATTGTGGTAATTTGTACAAAGTTTGGAACACACCGATTCCTATCACAACTATCCTATTTATATACAAATAAAATAACTGTTAATAACAGTTACTTCCTAAAAATACGACACATGGCTTCTTGCATATCTTTTCTCCATCAGATTTGCTCCACGCGTAATCTGCCAAAGATAACGCCCTTTTACATTTAAATTTCAAATTTCATGTCGAAACAACACATCCTTCCAGCAGTGTCGAAATGTCGAAGTCTTATATTTCAAATATCTTCTTCAATTTATACTTCCAGCTGCGAATAACAATAGTCTGTCGAAAATACTAAAAATCTCAAATCATTTAATGGCGTCGAAAAATACCCATATACAGGGACTTGATCGAGAGGATCCGTCTTCTTGGGGAGGATAATCTTGGGGCAGCTGAATTTGGTTTCAATGCTGCTTTGGAGCAGTTGAAGGCCCTCAATTCTGACGTCCAGCTGTCAACCGAGGGAATGAGCGTTCTCAACGTGGTTGTCAATGGCAAGGTGGTTCCCCCAGAGGTTCCCGATGAGGTAGTTTAATTTGTTCTTTGTAGTACTTGTATTTTATGGGCTTGCGTGCCTTTTGATATGTAATATTTTGTCGGGCACAACCCTCTTCATGTACTGCTGACTTATTCCGGCCTTGTGGCCGAAGTTATATAAATATATTTTTCATTTGGCATTGCTTTGTTGCATTTATTTGTGTATGCTTTTATTGTTTGAATGCTAAGTGTGGATGTTTGCTCGACTTGTTCTCGTTATGCTCGACAGTTTGGGAGACTTGTCGAGGAAGCGAAGCAGTTTCGCCGGTGATGAGACTAGGATCTCAGTTGAGGTACTAATCCCATAGGCTTGGACTGATCCCATCACAAGCTGGGTGTCCTGCCTTATTGGTGCGGCAACGGCGGAGCTCGATTGAGGTATCCCCATTGTGCGCAGAGTCTGCTCGTCCTATAAGCAGAAACTGGCCGGTGATGTAGGAGGAAGGATCGTGCTTGCACCAGGGCATGATCCTGCGGCCGAGCGGTCACCCCGCTGGGGTTGATGTTGTCAGTAGTTAGTTTGGCCTAATGGCTGGTTCTAACTATAATATTGTTGAGCTTTTCAGCGTTCCATGGTCGAGCAACTGGTTCTTCGTCCAGAGTTTCTAGGTAGTAGGCTCCGGTGCCTATTTTTGACTTAACCCTGTAAGGTCTTTCCCAGTTCGCGGCCAGCTTGCCCTCACGCGAATCTTTTTGGTTTATGCGCAGGACTAAGCTGCCAACTTGGAAGTCGCGCTTTATGACTTTGGCATCGTGGCGCAAGGTTATTCTTTGTTTCAACAAAGCTTCACGGAGAGCAGCCCCTGATCGTATCTCCTCGACCAGGTCGAGCTCTTCCCTTAAAGCTTCTTCGTTCAGCTCTTCGTCGATGGGAGCTTCCGTTCGCCTGGAAGGTTCCCTGTTCTCCACAGTTATGACAATCTCGGTTTTGTATGCTAGTCGGAAAGGAGTTTCCTCGGTGGTGGAGTATGGGGTTGTTCTACAGGCCCAGAGCACGATGTGTAGCTCTTCGACCCATCTCTTCTTGACTTCGCCCAGCCTTCACTTTAGACCTCGAAGGATCACCCTGTTCGCGGCCTCCGTTTGCCCATTGGTTTGGGGGTGCTCGATGGAGGTGAAGTGTTGCTTCGTGCCTAGTTTGGCGATGAAGTCTTGGAACTTCCTGTCTGTGAATTGAGTTCCGTTGTCGGTCACGAGTGCCTGGGGAACATCGAATCTTGCAAGGACGTTCCTCTTGTAGAAATGGAGTATGTTGAAGGTTGTGATCTTGATGAGGGCTTCAGCTTCGATCCATTTTGTAAAGTAATCGACGACCATGATCAAAAATTTGTTTTGGTAGGATCCCATGGTGAAGAGGCCGAGGATGTCCATCCCCCACCAGGAGAAGGGCTAAGGCGAGGATAAAGTCTTCAACTCGTTGGGGGGTGCCAAGTGCATGTCCCCATGGCGCTGGCATCGGTCACATTTTTGGACATGCTCATTGGCGTCCTGCTACATGGTTGGCCAATAGTATCCTGCTCGTAGGGCCTTTCGTGCCAAAGATTTTCCTCCCGTGTTGTGCGTTGATTCCCTCGTGGATTTCATGGAGAATTTCGGGGACCTTATCCTCCTCAACGCACTTCAACAAGGGAATAGAAAACCCTCATCGATAAAGCTTTTCGTCGACCAGGACGTATGAACAAACCCTTCGTTTGGTCGCGTTGGCTTCCTTGATATCCTCGGGAAGTTCACCCGTGGTAAGGTACCTGTGTACCGGGGTCATCCAACAGCTATGGTCACCAATGGCGTTGACGACGAGCGTCCCTGGTGGCTTCTCAATACTTGGATGGGAAAGTGTTTCCTGTATGACTGACTTGTTGCCACCCTTCTTTCTGGTGCTGGCCAGTTTTGATAGTACATCTGCTCGGGTGTTTCGTTCGCGGGGGATGTGCTGGACTTCCCATGCATCGAACTTGGTTAACTTCTCTTTTACCAACGTCAGGTATTTGACCAGGTTATCATTTTTGGCTTGGTATTCTCCTCGTACTTGGGATTCTACGAGCTGTGAATCAGTGAAGATCTTCACCTCTTTGGCCCCCAGGTCTTCGGCCAAACTTAAGCCCGCGAGGAACGCCTCGTACTCGGCTTGGTTATTCGACGTTGGGAAAGACAGTACTAAAGATACTTCAATCAGGATTCCTTCCTCGTTCTCTAGGATGGTACCTACGCCACTGCCCGTGGAGCTGGACACCTCGTCCACGAAGACGGTCCATTTGTGTGCTCCACTAGGCGGGGATGTAGGAGGTGTCATCTCAGCTACGAAATATGCCAAAACTGTTAGAATAAGAATTGATTTTACATTTCTAATAGTTTTGATGATAACAAACATTATATTATTTAGAACTTGATGCTCCTTAATTCATTTTGTTTAATATGTAGGGAAGTTCTAATTAAAGATGTTCTGATATATAAGTATCACAAGATCTCATCCAAGCGAAGTTCTAATCAAGCGAAGTTCACAAGATCTAAGCAAAACGAAGCTCTAATCAAGCGAAGCTCTGATATGGAAAAATCACAGATCCAAACTAGCTAAGTTCTGATGAAGGATGTCTCACGCTTCAGCACCAAAGTTGTATCAAGCCAGAAACTCTGATATTGCATCTAATCAACGGGGACTCTGATACGCTATCCTCCTATTTATGAGCATCACAACCAACAGATTAAATCAGACAAGATCTATATTTTTGGAAAGAAGCATTAAAATGCATTATTATCCTCTCCAAAAATAACTCACTCGTCTCCAACGGATCAAATCTTCTCGTCTATTTAAAGGAGTCCCTGCAGATGACCAAGATACTTTTTGCGCACATACATTTCACAATTCTTAAATCTCATCTGCTTTTATATTTTGATATAACATTGTGTAAAAATCACGGTTGTGATAAAGCTTACTAGAAGCACTTGTTTTTATTTGATATTCCTTGAGAAAACCAAGTTGTGGTTAAAACTCAAGAAGAGTGACGGTTGTTACTGAAATTGTGTAATCTTAAACTGATTAGTGGATTAAGTCCTCAAGAAAGAGGCGAAATCACCTTGGCGGGTGGACTGGAGTAGATTGAGTTCAATCGAACCAGGATAACCAACGTGTCCTTTGCCTTAAATTTTTAAAAACTCCAATTCAACCCCCCTTCTTGTGTTTTTTCGTTTCTTCAATTGGCATCAGAGCGCCTGGTTCTGGGTGCTAACACTTAACCATGTCAAATAAAAGATCCTTCACGAAAAAACACTATGGCGGAATCCGTTCAGAACTACAACGACAAAATCAGTGGCAAACCACCGGTGTTTGACGGCGAAAACTTTGATTACTAGAAAGATCTAATCGAAAGTTTCTTTCTGGCTCATGACGGTGATCTCTGGGATATGGTAACAGATGGTTACACTCACCCTGTCGGAAAAAACGGTCAAAAGATTGAAAGGAAAACCATGACGGATAACAGAAGAAAGATTTCAGAAATCATCACAAGGCCAGAACGATTCTCCTCAGCGCAATCTCCCACACAGAATATGAAAAGATCACTAACAGAGAATCATCCAAACACATATTTGATTCTCTGAGAATGACGCATGAAGGCAACTCTCAAGTCAAAGAGACTAAAGCTCTGGCACTCATCCAGAAGTATGAAGCCTTCAAAATGGAAGAAGATGAAACAATTGAGAAAATGTTCTCAAGGTTTCAAATTCTAGTTGCTGGACTAAAAGTTCTGAATAAAGGGTACTCAACATCAGATCATGTCAAGAAAATCATCAGGAGCTTACCAAAAGTGTGGAGACCCATGGTCACAGCACTAAAACTCTCCAAGAACCTCAACGAAATATCTCTTGAAGAACTGATCAGCTCTCTAAGAAGTCACGAGATAGAACTAGAAGAAGATGAACCCCAGAAGAAAGGTAAGTCTATTGCTCTTAAATCTAAATATAAATCTGAAACTAAAGCATTTCAGGCAGAAGAAGAAAGCTCTGGTGGCTCCTCAGAAGAAGATGAACTATCACTCCTTTCCAGAAGAATCCAACAACTATGGAAAAATAGGCAACGAAAATTCAGAAACTCTAGAAGATCAAGCAGTTATTCTGAACCATCCTCTGAACACAAAAAGTCTAGAAACAAAGAGGTGGTGTGTTACGAATGCAAGGAACCTGGACACTACAAAAGTGATTGCCCTAAGCTGCAGAAAGAAAAGCCAAAGCCAAATAAAAAGTTTAACAAGGAAAGAAAGAAAAGTCTTATGGCTACCTGGGATGACTCGGAATCTTCTGAAGCAGAATCAGAATCAGAAAATGAACACGCGAACATTGCCCTAATGGCCAACATATCAGATGATTCAAACTCATCAGAATCAGACTCTGATTCAGAAACTAAAGAGGTATTCTCTAACTTTTCTAGATCTCAATTAGAAGAAAGTTTGTCAGAAATTCTTGAAAACTATCAGAAACTTCAGCTCAAATATAAGAATTTGAAACACGATCTGGTATCTGAGTCTGAAGAGAACAGAAAGCTAAAAGCAGAGAATTCTGAGTTAAAAGAAACCGTTTCAAAACTCAACTCTTTTGAAAAATCTCAGAAACAATCTGATTCAGAAGTTTCCACTAGTTCTAATAATGTCCTAAAAAATTACGACTATAGTTTTCAAAAATTTCTAACTAAAAACATAGACAGAAGCAAAATGGCTTCAATGATCTATGAAGTTAGTAGAAATGGGAGAAAAGGCATAGGTTATGTTAATCCTAAAGGTGAAGCTCCATATAAACCAAAGCAAGTTAATGATATGATCATAAAATACACTCCTTTAGACTCTCACTTCACATACGGACACAAACATGACTTAAAGTATACCAGTGAATCTTACTCTTCAAATTCTATTGAGAAACCAAAGCTCAATCAGAATTCTGTGAACACTAACAAACAAGGACCCAAAGAAAAATGGGTACCTAAGGATAAAATCCTATATGTTGCAGATGTCTTTAACAGCAAGACTGAAACACCAATCATGGTACCTGGACTCTGGATGCTCGCGACACATGACGGGAAGAAAGCATATGTTCCAAAGTCTGGAACTTAACGCTGGAGGGTATGTAGGTTTCGGAGGCAATCAGAAAGGGAAAATCATTGGCTCTGGAACCATAGGTAACGGCACTCTACCCTCTATATCTAATGTCTTATTAGTAGAAGGATTAATGCATAACTTGTTATCCATAAGTCAATTAAGTGATAACGGTTATGATATAATCTTCAATCAAAAGTCCTGTAAGGCAGTTAGTCAGAAATATGGAACAATCCTCTTTAATGGAAAGAGAAAGAACAACATTTACAAAATAAAACTTTCTGAACTAAAAAGTCAGAATGTAAAATGTCTTTTGTCTGCTGACGACGAACAATGGGTCTGGCACAGAAGATTGGGGCATGTTAGTATAAGAAGAATATCTCAGATTAACAAACTCAATCTGGTCAGAGGACTTCCTAATCTGAAGTTCAGCTCAGATGTTCTGTGTGAAGCATGTCAAAAAGGCAAGTTTTCCAAACCCTCTTTTAAATCAAAAAATGTTGTTTCTACCTCCAGACCATTAGAACTTCTTCATATAGATCTGTTTGGACCAGTGAAAACTGCATCCATCAGTGGCAAGAAGTATGGATTAGTGATCGTAGATGACTATAGCAGATGGACATGGGTAAAGTTCTTAAAACACAAGGACGAGTCACTCTCTGTATTCTCTACTTTCTTCAACCAAATTCAGAATGAAAAAGAGTTTAGAATTGTAAAAGTAAGAAGTGATCATGGTGGGGAATTTGAAAACAAAAATTTAGAAACATTTTTTAATGAAAATGGCATTTCTCATGATTTCTCTTGTCCTAGAACTCCACAACAAAATGGAGTTGTAGAGCGCAAGAATAGAACTCTACAAGAAATGGCCAGAACCATGATCAATGAGACTAACATGGCTAAACACTTTTGGGAAGAAGCAGTTAATACAGCGTGTTACATTCAGAATAGAATCTCTATAAGACCTATTATGGAAAAGACTCCATATGAATTGTGGAAGAACAGAAAGCCCAACATTTCTTACTTCCATCCTTTTGGATGTACATGCTTTATCTTAAACACTAATGATCCTCTGAACAAGTTTGATTCTAAGGCACAAAAATGTTTCATGTTAGGATACTCTGAACATTCAAAAGGATATAGAGTATATAACACAGAAACACGAAATGTGGTAGAATCCATTTGTGTTAGATTTGATGATAAGCTTGGCCTTCAAAAGCCAAAGCATGATGAATCTCTTGCAGAAATAGAAGTTCAAATAACAGGCACTGAAACCAGATCATCAGAAAAACTGGCGAGTAAAACAGAAGAAAACTCTAATTCTGAAGAACCCATCCAGAAAAGACTGTCCAGAAGTTCTCTAACTCATCCCGAAGACAAAATTCTGGGAAAGAAGGATGACCCAATCAGAACAAGATCCTCATTCAAAAAGACTGAAGAATCTCTAGTGGGATTAGTCTCTCTGATAGAACCCACTACAATTGACGAAGCACTCACAGACAATGATTGGATCCTCGCAATGCAGGAAGAACTGAATCAGTTCACCAGAAACGACGTTTGGGATCTAGTTCCTAAACCCAAAGGCTTCAACATCATTGGAACCAAATGGGTCTTCAGAAACAAACTAAATGAACAGGGAGAAGTTGTCAGAAACAAAGCACGACTGGTTGCACAAGGTTATAGTCAGCAAGAAGGGATAGACTATACAGAAACCTTTGCTCCAGTCGCAAGGTTAGAATCTATCAGACTTTTAATTTCATATGCTGTAAATAATGACATCACTCTCTATCAGATGGATGTCAAAAGTGAGTTTTTAAATGGTTACATTGATGAAGAAGTTTACGTGCATCAACCCCCTGGTTTTGAAAACACAAAACATCCAGAATATGTTTATAAACTTAAGAAATCGTTATACGGTCTAAAACAAGCTCCCAGAGCTTGGTATGAGAGACTAAGTAACTTTCTCTTAGAAAATGATTTTACCAGAGGGAAGGTGGACACAACTTTATTCTGTAAGTCATTTAAAAATCACATTCTGATCTGTCAGATATACGTAGACGATATAATTTTTGGATCCACTAAAAGCTCCTTGGGGCAAGAATTTGCTAAGACTATGCAGGCAGAGTTTGAAATGAGCTTAATGGGAGAACTCAAGTTTTTCTTGGGAATTCAAATCAACCAAACTCCAGAAGGAACTTACATACATCAAAGCAAGTATGTCAGAGACCTTCTGAAGAAATTTGAAATGTCAGAAAGTAAGCCTTCCAAAACTCCTATGCATCCCACATGTATTCTGGAAAAAGATGAGGTAAGTAAGAAAGTAGAACAGAAGCTCTACAGAGGTATGATTGGTTCTCTCCTTTATTTAACTGCTTCAAGACCTAATATTCTCTATAGCGTTTGCCTTTGTGCTAGATTCCAATCAGATCCTAGAGAATCTCACTTAACAGCTGTTAAGCGAATTTTCAGATATCTGAAAGGTACTACTAATCTTGGTCTTTGCTATAGAAAGTCTAGAGAATACAAATTGGTAGGATACTGTGACGCTGACTTTGCTGGAGACAGAATAGAAAGAAAAAGTACATCTGGAAGCTTCCAGTTTCTGGGAAACAACTTAATCTCTTGGTCCAGCAAAAGACAATCCACCATTGCACTATCAACTGCTGAAGCTGAATACATAGCTGCAGCTGGATGCAGTACTCAGATGCTCTGGATGAAGAATCAGCTTGAAGACTTTCACATTTACGAGAGTAACATCCCTATCCTCTGTGACAATACTTCTGCCATCTGTCTTTCTAAAAATCCTATTCTGCATTCTAGGGCTAAACATATAGAAATTAAACATCATTTCATTAGGGACTATACTCAGAAGGGAATTCTTTGCTTAAAATTTATAGACACAGACCATCAATGGGCTGATGTTTTCACCAAACCCCTTACTAAAGATAGATTTAATTTCATTCTGAAAAATCTTAGTATGAAAGCTTGTCCAGAATGAAAAATGTAATTTCTATATTTTTAACTCTCAGAACTTCTTTTCTTTTGTGAACATCTGACCAATAAATTCTTCAGAAGTGAGAAGAAAGATTGCATCAGAATCTATTCAGAAGATCTGAACTTTTCATTTCAAGGATAGATCATTAAATTCACTCTAGCAAACACGTGTCAACCTACGCTCCAGATTTTCTTTGATGATGAACGCGTGTCAAACTCTGGAAAACTGAAACGTCTGTGTTGACATATTGAGGCGCCAAGTCACATCAGTAACTGTTCCAAAAAATTCTCACGCTATCTCCCTTGTCAGAAATCATTACGGCTATTAATCATGATGTTATTGTTTTTAATTGCTATTTAAGTCTTGGTCTCTCTTATATATAAATGTCACTTCTAACACGCTCACTATCACTCACTAGCTCTCTTTCGTCTTCTCCGTATTATTTGCATTTCTTGTTTGCATTTCTTGTTTTGCTGCCTACATTTCTTGTTTCTCTGTGTTCCCAAAACCCTAAGTCTGTGAACAATGGCCTCCTGCTCTCAACAAAGCTCTCAAAAAGCAATGTCTCAAGAATCAGCTGACCAAGTCATTGGAGAAAGGTACGTTGAGCCTTCAAGAACTCTCCTCACCCCCTTTGCCTATCTTGAAGTTCTCTGTGAGCTCATCGTCGATTTTGAAAGCATGAAAGACAATGGGTATGACCTTACTCCTGAGATTGAGTTTCAAGGATGGAACAAATACTTCAATCGCTTAATGGGTCCAGTTTTTCCCCAACTCGTTAAGGAATTCTGGATTTTTGCATCGGTCTCAAAACATCAAGTAACTTCGTATGTTATGGGAAAAAAGGTTGTCATCACTGAAGATCTTATTGGTAAGCTGATTGATCATGATGGATCAGGAATCAGATGCAGTGAGATGGAAAAGGGCACTGATCTAAATACTATCTCAAAGGAAATCTTCACCTCCGGTCAACACTCCAACAAAATCAAAGACCTAAAGGATCGTCACAGAATTTGGGCCAGAATCATTCTTGGGTGTATCTATCACAGGAAACCTTCAAGCTCGTCTGACTACATCAACAACGATCAACAGTATCTCCTGTACCTCATCTCCACCTTTACCAAAGCGAATCTTCCCTACTGTTTATTCAATCATCTGAAGAACAGTGTCAAAGAAACAAGAGAAGATGAAAGAACCAAGAGAGATTGGATTCCTCTAGGTAGACTTATATCAGATATTCTTACAGAGAATAAGCTGATAGATCACTTAACTGAAGCTCGGGAAATCTCTGATCTAGAAACTATTGCTGGAAGACCTCTCAATGCAAAGAATCTCAAGAAGATGAAAATCATTGATACCATCAAGAAGGATCCAACCCTAATCTCTAAGGAAGTCATCACCACCAGAAAAATCCCTCTGAAAGATTTTCCTCTTTTCTCATCAGATACTCATCCAGAAATTGTCCTCAGATATTTGGATGCATGTAAAGCTGATGGAACCCTACCAGAAGTTTCTCTGCAACAGCTCAGGCAAGCACCTCTAGAAGTTGCCCCCAGAACTTCAAGAAAAAGGAAAACCTCTGAAGGAACTCCTCAGAAAACTCCAAAAGTTGCTAAAGCTGCTAAGAAGAAAGGTAACTCCGCTTTCATTTCTATCGTTGAATCCATAATGGTATCAACATCTGAAACCCCATCGTCTCCTAAACCCTCTGAAAATTCACCACCATCACCACAAACTCAAAATCCACCACCATCACCACAAACTCTTGAGGATTTTGACATTGACATTGACCTCACTCCTTCTGATTTTATTGAACCACAACCAGAACTTGCTCAAGTTCTGTCAGACATTGGTCATGAACCTCTCTTCACATCTTCCCAACCAGAACCAGAACATCAAACTCAACATCCTGACACTTCTATACCTGGTATCAACTGTCCTCTCAACTTCTTTCAACCTTCACCTAATTTCTCCAGTCACCCTCAAATCTCTTCAGAAATTACTTCACCTACCTCTCCTATTCTCATTTCTGACTCCCCTTCAACACATCTCTCAGATGATCCCCTCAAAACTATAATTGACCTAGAAGCTCTAGACAAGCTTACCTCAACCTCACACAAAATAGCCATTCCCAAACCAAAACCATCTGTTTCCAAATCAGATGTTGGTAACTCTTTATTGGCTTTCGAGGTAAAAATGCAGGAATGGATTAACTTTCTGAAACAGGGTTGTTTGGAGAACCTGAATCCAGCTGCCTCTGACTATCTTTGGACCAAATTCAGAAAGTGGTTTAACTCTGAATCTCAGAAAATGAAGGAACTAAGCTATGACATAGCCCAACAGAACTTCTGTGACCATATGAAGATCTTCAATGAGCAGGTTCTAAGATTCTGGGAAAAGAAACCCATTCTTCCTCTAGGCTGGAAAGCTCCTATGGATTCAGAACCTCATGCACACAACTCTGAGCATCAAACTCTGGTTATTACTGAAGTGGAAGATAAATCACCTGAAGCCCCTCCAAAGGAAGTGTCTGCAATAAGCTCTGAGGATTTGGTAACGTCTGAAGAACCTTCTTCATCTGTTCTTGTGCTGAAAACTCTGGATGAGTTGAAGAAAGAGAATGAAGAAGTTAGAAAGAGATTGGACAAACAGGATGAGACAAACGCAGAAATTAAAGGAATGCTTGGCAAGCAAGAGGAATCCGCTAATCAGATCAAAGGCCTTCTGGAAGCATTGTTCACAAGACTTCCACCTGCTCCTCAACCTTAGATTCTTCCTTAGATTCTTTTTATGTTTCTTTGTGTTTTATGTTTTATCTTGCAATTTTTTTTGCTTATTTTTTGCTTATGTTCTCATGTATCTGTTCGCTTTTTGATTAATGACAAAGAGGGAGAACGTAGAATATTTTGAAATATAACAGTGCACCATGACTATGTCTCGAACATTTTAACCTCTGCTTCAATTTCTTGTTAAGATAGCAGGTAAATGGCAATCAGAACTTCTTGGAGGTTTTAAGTCAACATCTTTAAGAAAATCTTCAACTCAGGGGGAGTATTCTCTACTCCATACTCTATTAATTAATATTCAAAATATAAATTTTTGTCATCATCAAAAAGGGGGAGATTGTTAGAACAAGAATTGATTTTACATTTCTAATAGTTTTGATGATAACAAACATTATATTATTTAGAATTTGATGCTCCTTAATTCATTTTGTTTAATATGTAGGGAAGTTCTAATTAAAGATGTTCTGATATATAAGTATCACAAGATCTCATCCAAGCGAAGTTCTAATCAAGCGAAGTTCACAAGATCTAAGCAAAACGAAGCTCTAATCAAGCGAAGCTCTGATATGGAAAAATCACAGATCCAAACTAGCTAAGTTCTGATGAAGGATGTCTCACGCTTCTGTACCAAAGCTGTATCAAGCCAGAAACTCTGATATTGCATCTAATCAACGGGGACTCTGATACGCTATCCTCCTATTTATGAGTATCACAACCAACGGATTAAATCAGACAAGATCTATATTTTTGGAAAGAAGCATTAAAATGCATTATTATCCTCTCCAAAAATAACTCACTCGTCTCCAACGGATCAAATCTTCTCGTCTATTTAAAGGAGTCCCTGCAGATGACCAAGATACTTTTTGCGCACATACTTTTCACAATTCTTAAATCTCATCTGCTTTTATATTTTGATATAACATTGTGTAAAAATCACGGTTGTGATAAAGCTTACTAGAAGCACTTGTTTTTATTTGATATTCCTTGAGAAAACCAAGTTGTGGTTAAAACTCAAGAAGAGTGACGGTTGTTACTGAAATTGTGTAATCTTAAACTGATTAGTGGATTAAGTCCTCAAGAAAGAGGCGAAATCACCTTGGCGGGTGGACTGGAGTAGATTGAGTTCAATCGAACCAGGATAACCAACGTGTCCTTTGCCTTAAATTTTTAAAAACTCCAATTCAACCCCCCTTCTTGTGTTTTTTCGTTTCTTCAAAAACTTGCGCCTTGAGGGCCTTTCTGCCCTCGTAATGGATGTCGAATTTTGACAGTTCCAACGATCACTTGAGCATTCTTCTGTGGTCGGCCAAGCAGCTGCCTTATGGGCTGGTCTGTCCGCACCACTATTGTATGGGCCAGGAAGTAATGTCTCAGTCTCCTTGCCGCATTGATGAGGGTGAGGGCGACCTTCTCGATTTGTTGGTACCTGAGCTCTGGTCCTTGCAACACCTTGCTCGTGAAATATATGAATTTTTTCCCATCTGGTGTTTCACGTATGAGGGGAGCACTAATAACTTCACTGGTGACGGAGAGGTATAGATACAGTGTTTCCCTATTCTCTGGTCGTGATAGCACTGGAGGTTCTGATAACGCTCGCTTGAGGTGGAGCAAAGCCTGCTCGCATTCCTCCGTCCACTCAAAAGTGGTTTCTTTTCACAGAAGTTTAAAGAAGGGTTGAGCATGTTGGGCAGATTTGGCCACGAAGCGAGAAAGTGAAGTGAGCATCCCATTGAGGGATTGTATAGATTTCTTCGACCCGGGCATGGGAAATTCAGCAAATGCCCGACATTTGTCAGGGTTGGCCTCTATTCCCCTCTCAGTGAGGTAAAAACCGAAGAATTTTCCCGCCCGCACGCCAAAGGTGCATTTTTCGGGGTTGAAACGCATCTTGCACTTTCTTGCTTGGTCGAAAACCTTTTGCAAGTGGGCCGTATGATCGGATTCCTCTTGGGACTTCACGATCATATCATCCATATACACTTCGAGCATGTCTCCGATTTCTGTTCAGAAGACCTTGTTCATCATACGCTGGTACGTGGCCCCAGCGTTCTTCAGACCAAAGGGCATTACATTGTAGTAATAGTTCCCCGACGAGGTCATGAACGTAGTGTACTTCTTGTCATTTTCGGCCATGGGGATTTGATTGTATCCCGAATAGGCGTCCATGAAGGACAAAAGTTTGAAACCTGCAAAATTATCTACGAGTTTATCTATGCTCGGCAGCGGATAAGCATCTTTCGGGCAAGCCCGATTGAGATCAGTATAATAAATGCACATGCGCCATTTTCCACTATGTTTCTTGACAAGTCCAATATTGGACATCCAGGTTGTATACCTGGCCTCCGAAATGAATTTTGCCTCTAAGAGGTCTTGTACAAGTTTTTCGGCAGCCTGTGCCTTTTCGTCGGACTGCTTCCGCTTGCGATGTGCGACGGCACGGGCAGCTGGGTTGATGGTCAAATGGTGGCATGCGGTCTCAGGGTCCAGGTCGGGCATGTCCGCGGTAGTCCAAGCAAACAGGTCAGCGTTGTCTTCTAAACATTTCTTCAGCTGTTGCTTGACCTTGTCGAGCAGTCTAGCACTAATCTTCACCCCTCTGTTTAGGTTATTTCTGAAGGCGATGACTTCAAACTCCCCGTATGGAACCGGGCGCATGAGGGCTGGATTGGAGGAGTTGGTCGTCCCCGTTAAAGTACCTTCACTGCTATCTTCCTCGCCTTCCTCTGAAATCCGACTGTCAAAGTCAATAGTATGTACCGGGAGTGCAAGTTTCTTGTCCGGTTGGCCGTCTTCGGATGAACGATCTTCCTCCCTTGTCCATTTAGCTGCTTTGGGCGCTGCACCGATCTGGCTTTGTCCTCAGGTCGCTGCTTCGAAGCATCTCCAGGCAGCCTCTATGTCCCCGTGCAATGTGGCAACGCGATCCTTCTCCGTATAATACTTCATTTTTAGGTGGTCGGTTGAAGGGACAACAATTAACTCTGCGAGGGCTGGTCTCCCTAGGATGCATTGATACAGTGTGTTAGAACAATGTTTGGTTCTGCAATAATATCTCTGAGTTTTGATGATAACAAACAAGTATGCTTGTATGAACAATTTTGGTACTCTAATGTTTGTTATTTTTTAGAATTTAATAAACATGTTCTGCTTCTGATAAATAGCGTGGCTAAGTTATTAGAAGAGGCCTCTGAAGTCCGGAAGATGAGAAGACTAAGCAACGTGGTACAACAATACAATGGTACTATGAGGACGCCTTGCTCTACTCCGGATAGGGCGGACGCAAATGTACTATTTGTCTCCCACGATCTTTCAAGCCGCCATAATTCTGAAATGTCAGAAATATCCTTCAACGGTCACATCATGCATGGCTATATAAAGACTTGAGGACTTCAAGAATGAATACGTTAATTCACTATTCACACGCTCTATTGTTAGTCAATTTGTGATTTTTGTTTGAGTTTTACAAAAAGCTTTCATTTTCAAAAACCCAATTCAACCCCCCCCCCCCCCCCCCCCCCCTCCCCCCCCCCTTTCTTGTGTTTTTCTCACACCTTCAATTGACATCAGAGCTCCGGTTCTGAGAAGATAAAAAGTTTGAATTTTTATCAAGCACCTAACAGTGTTCAGTACCGGTCCAAAGTGTGAAAAACAATGGCTGTCCTAATTGGTTCTAATGTTACTTCTGATAATAATGAAAGAGATTCATATAGTGCAAAACCTCCTATCTTTGATGGCGAGAATTTTGACTATTGGAAAGACAGAATCGAAATCTACTTTCTGAGATTTGATTTGGATCTATGAGATCTGGTAGTTGATGGCTACAAGCATCCAGTAGACGCCGAAGGCAAAAAGATTGTCAGAAGCTCATTTACAGAGGCTCAAAAGAAAACCTACAAGAATCATCACAGAGCGTAAACGATTCTACTAAATGATATTTCATATACAGAGTATGAAAAGATTACAGATAGAGAAACTGCAAAGTCCATCTTTGACTCTCTTCAGATGACTCATGAAGGCAACGCTCAAGTCAAAGAAACAAAGGCCCTAGCCCTAATTCAGAATGGAAGTATAAGGCCCTTTAAGACTTATGGTATCATGGATACAGGCAGTGATGTTTTAATCAAACCTCTCGTATATTTAATCCTTCAAAATCATCAAGTTACAAAAATATTAGTTGCTCATCAAAGAAATGTAAACATGCAAATGCTGCAGTCCCCTCTTGTTCCAAAAATAAAGATGTATGTGAATATATATATATATGGTTATGGTGATGGAAGTAATTCCAGAGGGGAACTCTAACATTGGATTCGACTTCTGGCTCTAGTGTCGCATTTCGTAAAATTGTGGTAGGATGTGGACACAACAATACAGTTTGATTTAATGGTCGAAGCTCTGGTATAGTTGGCATGGGAAGTGGTCAGATATCGCTTATACAACAGTTAGGCTCTTCAATTGGTAGAAAATTCTCGTATTGTTTGATTCCTTTTTATGATGGTGAGTCTAGTTTTTCAAACAAACTCAATTTTGGAAGTTTTGCTATTGTTTCGGGTGAAACAGTTGTTTCAACGCCCATGATCTAAACCAACGGAAGTTACATGATAAGATTGGAAGCATTTAGTGTGGGAAATAAAAGAATAGAATACGAAGGATATAAAATTGAAGGAACAAATAGTTATACCAAGAACATGTTCATTGATTCGGGCACACCAATTACGATGTTGCCACCGTCATTTTCACTCTAAATTGGAATCAACCGTTGCAGAAATGGTTAAATTAGAGCGTATTGAGCTACCTAATCATGGACCGAGCCTTTGTTACAATACCACATGGGATCAACCAAATAATTTTCCTGCAATTACGGCACATTTTAGTGGTGCTGATGTCATGTTAAATTCTAATAGCACATTTTTTGAATTTCAAGAAGGAATTATGTGTTTTGCTTTCCTCCCGTCTCGGTATTCTATTTCTATTTTTGGAAACTTTGCACAACATAACCATTTAATTGGTTATGATCTGAAAAAAAATGTAATCTCTTTTAAGCCTACTGATTGCACCAAATACTGATTGGCTGATTTTATTACACAAGTTGAATACTAGTAAGTTATGATATCTTCGCCCAAGTCTTCAAATACATATACAAGCAGAAGGCATAGTCATTCATCCCTTTGTGTATTGCCAATCAAGAACTTTGGAAGTTCCAAATATTGAATCATGTATCCATTATTTTAGAGAAAATAAATCAGCTTCAGTAGGATTTCAACAAAATTCTGATAATAATTCTGACGAGTCATGCTCATATGATAGCCTCTGTTCCTAGAGAAATTGCAGTTGACAAGTGAACTGATTTCAACTGTAAGATTTTTCTGAACAATTTATCACACTATTGTCTTAAAATAAGTCTCAAGCTTGCTCTGTCAATATTCTCTTTGGGTTAGGTCCAGAGTAAGGCATTGGCTATTTGATAAGAAAAAAACGTGGTCTTTTGGTAAGAAAAAAATGGATTTCTTGGGGCCCATTGTCTCAAAACAGGGTATCTCTTCTCTTAGAGAGGTAGGCGGTGTAATTATGGTGGAAGTTGGCCATGGAGATGGAGGAGGAGAATTTCAGAGGCTGATTAGAGTTTGAGCCAACTCTAGAAGAGAAACTGAATGAAATTGCACCGATGAAAATGAATGTTCAACCACGCATAACTGAACCAAGATAGAGCATTTATAGAGTTCTATTGATCTGCAAATTAGTGTAACTGAAGTAGGTTCAGTGAACAACAAAAGTAGAAAGTTCTAGAATACAACACAATAAATAAGTACAAGAATAGTCGAGAGTTAAACTAAGCAAACTAATCGTCTAAATCTGAAAAACTATATGGCCTAATACCATGAAGCATAATGATTGCAGGTCATAAACTTACTTGAGTCAAATTATTTACTTGGATGTTAAACCTCTGAATGGTTTCAGCCACGTCCTTTTTGGGCACAATATTTCCTGAAATGAACATATTGACCGATCACATAGCTGATCATACTGTTTGAAATTTTATCGGTAATAATATTTTATTTTACATGCAGTTTGCACATGCAACTTTTTTCTATGCATGCATACATAGAAATATTCAGCATATAAAATTGACAGATAAGAGAAAGATCCAAAATTTAAGGTTACAAGTTATTTCAGAATATATATTACGTTGTAGATAGAAACTAAATTTTAAGGATTTTCAAAGATGTAGTTATATTTCAACGATTTTCTGTCAATTAGGAAGTTGTCTAGACAAATCACTAATTTTTCTAGAATAAATATAATACACTCACTATATTCATCTCTTATTTAGACAATATATTGCACACTATTTATCTTCAAATCTTTCAAAGCGTGTAGTTTGTTGTACTAGTGAAATTTCACCTTCAAATTATGAAATTTTGTAACTCTAAAAGATGCTAAGGAAGAAGATTTGGGCAGCATCTTGGTGCGTTTGTCATGCAATATGGCTGAGAAGATTGTTGGGAAAAATGGAGTTAAAACAGGAAGGTGCAACTGTGATACACGTGGACAACAAATCAGCAATTGAACTAGCAAAGAATCCAGTGAATCATGAAAGAAGCAAACATATTGATGTTCGATTTCATTTCATTCGAGAACATGTGAAAGAAGGAAATGTCGAATTGAAGCATGTAGCGAGCAAAGACCAAGCAGCAGATATCCTCACAAAGCCATTGTCGAAAGAGCTTTTCGACAGAGGAAAGAAGATGATGGGCTTGGTGGACGGTAGAAACATTTAAGTTTACAGGGGAGTTTTGTTGAATAAACTTTAATGTTTTGTTAGTGGGTCTTTATTATTATTAAGTTAGTGGAGAAATCTAGAGTTAGTGGAATACCAAATAGATAGTGGGTTATTATTAGCTTTTATTGTTTGTTTGAATAGTAGAACTTTTGGGTCTATATAAAGACCAAGATTGTATTTCATTTTCAACAAGTACATCAATATAGAATACTTGTGCAAACACTGCTTCTGTTTTATCATTAACTGTTAACTGCTCTTTCAAATCCGGATTGAATACAAAATTCTTTACTAGTGTAAAACCACCATGCTCATCTGGTTCATAGAGTAAGGAAGCAAGATCATTGCTTATAATGCCAAATCCCAAAACCATCTCTTTCTTTAGCTGTCAATCCATCCACTCAGGAAGTGCATCCTTCGACAACTCTTCCCTAAACAGACAAATTCCACAATGACACTCACGACTAGATAAATTGATCTCAGATGGAAGCTCCCAAGCACGGAATGTTGTGCTAATCTTCGAAAGCTTCGAAGTAATAGAACCTTTCCGAAATGGAAATGCAGGTCCATAGCAGAATAAATTGAACTCAGAATTCCAAAATGATCCCAAGATAATGCAAAACCCCCTTTCAGAAGCCAACTTAAAAGTATCTACCTTTGAGTAAGATCTTAACATAGACAAGCTTAATACATTCATGTAGCACGGTTCATCAATGTTGTGCTTCCATTGCAATATTGGCATCAAAGGCTTCCTTACATCACATAGAACTAAAAGACTGCTGGAAGCCACGGTGAAGTAAAAGTCATCAAAACCAGCCCTTGACAGGGCAACAAACCGCTCGTTTACATCAGGAGCATACATCCGCAATGTATCGATCAAAGAAATAATTCACAACAACAACATTTCCGCAACACTCTCACAAGTTTACATTTTTAGTGTCCTTGTTTCAATATTACAATTGCATCATGAGTATTCATTCAATTAGTCTCATTCTAAACAAAAAAATAAGCAATACAGTGACCTGATTTTCTTTGACAATGTATCTCTGGAGTGAGCTTTTGTTTTCAGTGTTGTGGCACAAAGTTGTGAACTTTTATGTTAACCAGTAATTCCTCCTCCTGCACGCACAACCATTAACAACCATCAATACGTGCAGAAGAAATCAAAAAGTATTTTGTGAAAGATTTCCAAGTAAACAGAAAAATTCTAAAATTTCTATTCTCAAATCCCAACTAGATGTAAAATTAATCAAATTTCTATTCTCAAATCCTTAATACAAGTAAATTAAGGTGAAAACTCACCGAAAAGTGTTGCTAGCGAAAATAGGACGTACAGTGACGACGGCAGAAATATAGTGAACAAAAGAGAACGGAAGAAGATAGAAGGATTTAGGAAATGTCTACGGCGGGAGAAAAGAAATACAATGTGAATTTTTTAATGGGTTAAATAAGTATTAGGTCCCTGAAAATAACCCAACTTTGAGATTTGGTCCCTATAAAAATTTCCTTCAAGGTTTGGTCCTCCAAAATTTTTCCGTTTCTAGCTCTAGTCCCTCCCGTTAGTTTTCACTAACGGCGGATGACGTGGCGTGTCATGTGTATAACAATTCCTTGCCACATGTGTTTTATTGCATTTGACCAGTCAAAAATGTTTTTTTATGTTAAATTTATTCTCCTCCTTCTCTCTCTCACTCCTATTCTTCTTTCCCTCTCCACCTTTTTCTCTACCCTCATTTCTCTTTCTCTCTCACACAATCCTTCTTTTCATTACAACAACATCAGAAATAACAAAAATAAGATCCTCTGTTATTATTCTTTCTATGCCCCTTCTTCTTCTTCTTCAACCCAATTTTCTTCTCCTCAGTTTTCCACCTTTTTTTCTTAACAAGCTTTAGTTATTTGATGAGCATTGGCACGAGGCCATTTAGTAAGAAGAAAAACAGTACTTGGAGTATCATCCTGGGAGAGAGATTGTGTTAGCTACAAAGAAAGACGTCCATTTTTTCCTTGCTGTGAGAAAAACATTTCCACGACCATTTTCCATTGCCGTGAGTAAATAACTCATTCCATCATCATTATCCTCACGATGGTCTTTTCGTGAACATAAAAAAAGAACCTCTCTCTCTTGGTTTTGAACGACAAAAGCCACTGAATTAGTAATAATGCGGACTCAATAAGAATTATAAAAGTCTAAAATTGACCTACTTTTCGTCTTAAGTCCCTTAAAAGTTCAATGTTAAAATTTATATATTATTATGTATTACCACTGTGACAACTTGTTTTCTTCCTACATTGTTATTAATCCGTGAAAGAGAAACAAATCAATAAAATTGAAATTTGAGTTAAAATAAAGTAAGTGAGACACTATCTCTTAGTTGAAATATAAAGAGTTGTATGATACTGTTTTTCTGTTTTTTTTTTTATGATGTAGTTTATACATTTGCTTATTCTATTATATATTTTTATGTACATGTTGTTCTTACTCTTTTTGATTTTACATAAAAAGTGATTAAATTTTAAACACAACATATCATATCCATAAATATATAAGACAAAGACTCAATATATCATAACTAATAAGATTATAAAGGATCCAAAATGTTTTAAGTGATGTCTGTAAAGTGTTTGTTTTCTCATGAACAATTATTCAAATGCTCCGTATTATCTAAAGAAAATATTTGGAATTAAGAACTTTCAAGGTTTCATATCCACATATCTATGATACATCCTTAAACATTAACTTTATCATCTCGTGACACAATTTTAAAAGGGACTATTAGGTGCAACATTAACAACGTTATCCTTGATGTTCATACTAAAACCAAAATATAGTGAGAGATTAGACAAATTCTGCTGTCATGAGAATTCTTCACAACTCAACTTGCAGCTGGTACTTGTTTTCGCCATTGTCGGTAAATTTCGAACGTTGATTTTCAATCATGTGTTTCATAAATCGTGTTTATTTTCTGGTTGTATGATTGTAGTGCTTACGATTTAGTTCGTTATTATGTCTGCAACTTATTGGCATATCATTTGTAATTTGTTATGTTTGGTACATATCTGTTGTCGTCTGGATCTCGTCGCGTATGCGTGAGCAGTTTGATAGCCGTTACATGAAACTGCGTCATTGTAAGGTTGGTTTGACTTTCAAAGTTGATTACCATGCGTGTTGTGATTAATGATGGCTCGTTACTCGTCGTGATGTTTGTACGCATGTAGTATTTCATGATTAGTGTGTTATTCATACTGTCCTTTTGGTTGCCTACTTCCAGTATGGATGTCATAATGTTGTTATAGTTGTTCATGTTGCTCATCTTTTGGATATGATTTGTCATGGTTGTTTATATGTGTTCATACTGTTATCGCTATAGCTTGCATCGCTCACGTTAACTAGCATGGCATTGGGTTTTGTTTTTCATAAGTGCGTTAAGTAAAAATATGATGTATGCGTGTGCATGAGGATATTTGATAAGCATTGGAATGGAGGAAAGCTTGGCATGGAAGGAAAAACTTGGAATGGAGAAAAAGTTGCAGGCTGTTTGGATAAAGGGTTAAATAAGTATTAGGTCCCTGAAAATAACCTAACATTCAAGTTTGGTCCCTGTCTGGTCAATGCAATAAAACACATGTGGCACGCCACATCATCCGCCGTTAGTGAAAACTAACGGGAGGGACTAGAGTTAGAAACAGAAAACTTTTGGAGGACCAAACCTTGAAGAAAATTTTTATAAGGACCAAACCTCAAAGTTGGGTTATTTTCAGGGACCTAATACTTATTTAACCCTTTTTTAATTAACTAAAGGGTTAATATTTAGAGGATTTCTTAAAGCATCTTAGATACCATGCGAATTTTTTTATAATGCATTTAGTTTTTGGAGACATATCTTTGGACGCAATATATTTTAACTAAATGTTAAGATATTTTGGAGAAATATCTCCGGATACACCAAAAATCAATTTAACGTTGAAATATATCGGAGATATATCTTCGAAACAATTTGGAACATATTATCGCGTTAGACTCTTCTCCTCCCACACTTTTTCATTTCTATTCACAAACCTCTTCATCTCTTTCATTTTCAAATTTCTCAAACTTCACCAAATTTGATTTCTTCCGCCCGAGACTCAAGTAATCATCATGATGCATCCAGTGCATCATTCAACATCTTCCGAATCATATAATCCAGGTAAATTTTTTAAGTTTTCGATAAATATTCGAGTTTTGTTGTAAAAGAGTTAAAATCCATTGTTAGGTGTCGTAATGTTTAGAAATCAGATGAAACATAGTTTTGAGTAACTGCATGCATTGTTTGTTGGCTCAAATAGACGATCAGGGCTTCAAATTTGTCATTCTGAGGGACAGAGAACGTCATTGGCGTGACCTCTGAGTTGCAGAATGTTTCAGACATACATCTCCAGAAACATTCAACATTTCGTGTACTTTGGGTGATTCCGGAGATACATCTGCGGAATGTTTCTGTAGTTGTATCTCCGGAATCACCCAGAGTATATGAGACATTGAATGTTTTCAGAGATGTAACTCCGGAATGTCTCAGTCTGTTATTTTTTCTTTTTGTTTTATTTTTTTGTCCTATTACGTAAATTCACTGTACGGTTAATTATATTATACCTTGCAGACATAATGGCTGACAGAGCCGACCGATTGAGGCATGGACGAATTGCCCAACACATATCTGTTAGACGAGAGCGGAGCCATCTGGATCCGGATGGAGCACGTACCTTTGGTCAGAGATGCGTCGATTGTTGGTGTACAGTCTACTCCTGAGGCCCAGTCCACTCCTGTGGTTCAGCCTTCACCTTAGGCCGCTCCAGCTACATCTCAGACCACTTCATCTACGTCTCATCCCACTCCATCTTCTTCATCTTCTTCCCGCATACCACGGGATGCACCAACAGACGCCACTTCCTTCATCCTCCCGCAGACGGCGGGATGCACCTCCTTTTGATCTGGTGCCACCTCTTGTTGACCCGGTCACACCTGCTGATTGGGATGCACTGGTGTCACCTCTAGAGGGTGGCATTGTTGATGTCGAGCCAGATGCTTTCGGAGGGGGTCCATCTGATATGTCCCTACTTCCTTTGTATCCATACCACACTGTCAGACATATTTGGGACGGAGAGTTAACATTAGTCACATTGTTACTATATTTTTTTACATTAATTTAAATTGCTGACATTGATTATTTCTAATATTGATTCTTGTTGACATTGATTATTTTTGGAAATTTGCAGGTGAGTAATCCCCAAAAAATTCTGAACCATGGGCGGAAGATTTTAGCATTGCATCAGCCTGATGCGAATTGGTTTCAGCCAGTTCTGACCGCTTCTGGGTTGAGTGATCTATGCTTGACCGGTTACACTTTAGTCAACCACGGGATGCTTAATGCATTCGTGAAGCGATGACACTCTGAGACCTCTTACTTTCATCTCTCAGACAGTGAAATGTCTATTACACTGGACGATGTCTCTTGTTTGTTGCATCTACCAATCAGAGGGAGATTCCTCCATTATGGTAGGATGACCAAAGACGAGACGATCAATATGATTGTGGAGCATCTGGGGGGCTGATCTAATGAAGGCACTGAGGGAGGTGGATAGGACCATGGGTGCTCATGTTAGGTTTTCGTTCTTGAAAGAGATATTTGATGAGGTGCTCGTTAGTGCAGCGCAGGCTGATGGTGATGCCCAGGAGGTGGAGATCCACAAGAGTCATGCTTTGAGGTGTTATTTTCTATTTTTAGTTGGCTCTACAGTTCTTAATTGTGTGCCCTAGGATGCCCTTATGATACTCACAATGAGCATTGGCATCATAATCGGGAGGGATGACAGTTGGAGGAGCTAGGTCTCTCAAGGTAATCAACCCATCCTTCAGCAGATAAGCAAAGATATGAGCATATGACACAGGCAGAGGATCAAAGTGTCTTTCTGTCCACCTCATCCTTTGCTGATTAGGTTGACGCTATTGTGGAACATGTTGCGGTGGAGTTCGTTGTTGAGGAGGGTGTTACTGAGGTATCTGAGCAGGGATTGGATCTTGAACAACTTGTTTATAAGGCATAGAAGCATATTGCGCTGCTGCAACATACATGTACTGGAAGTAATGGATTGGAGCAGACATTGGAGTAGGCGCCCTCTGTTGAGCTTGTCCCCTCTAAGAAGAGATAGCATTTGCTTCGCCCTCCTTTTTCTTGAATCCATTGAAAAAAATTTTCACTCCAATCTGACTTCTAGAACCTCCTTGGATTTTTCCACTTTTCAGACCCTCTTTAATTCTCTCACCAATGATTACCATGTCAAAGAATCCTAAAGACACACTGTTGGTCAACTTTTCATAGTATTGCCCTTGCAAGGTACCTATGAAAATGTCAATCAATTCACGGTCAACTAGCAGTGGATGCACCCTTGCAGTTAAATCCCTCCAACGTTGTGCGTACTCCTTAAAGGATTCGTTGTCCTTTTAAGCCATACTTTAAAGTTGAGTACGATTCAGAGCCAGATCAGCGTTGTATTTGTATTGCTTGACAAAAGCTTCAACCAACTCAGCCCAAGTGTGGACACTATTACGCTCCAGTTGCATGTACCTAGACAGGCTATCTTGGAAGCAATGGATCATGAGCTTTTCATCCCTAGTGTAGGCAACCAACTTTCGGTAATACATCTTCAGATGAATGTAGGATAACTGAGACCCTTGTATTTTGGGAATTCTGGCACCTTGAACTTGGGAGGAATCACAACACCTGGCACTAAGCACATTTCTAGGGCACTCAAAGAAGTTGAGTTGTGCCCTTCCATGACTCAGAGTTTTTCAGCTAAATCACGACACATCTTTATGGCTTCAGAATCCTGAGTAGCAGTAGGATTAGCAATTGGAACAGAAGTATGATAGTTTTGCATTTCATACTCATCTTGTAGATCTTCTTCAGCCTGAGGAATGAGAATTTGAGTAACAACAGGTTGAACTTGCGGGATAGCTCTAACAGTAACTCTAGATGTGGGAATTGGTTGAGTAGTGACTCCTTCAATTACAGGAGTGAAGTTTAGAGGCATTTCATAGATGATAGGATTAGGAATGGGTACTGACGACCTTGAGGGTGAGGAAGATCCTTGCACAAGAACATTGTTCTTTGCGGCAACAACATCACACAATTCATCTTCCCTTCTGGCCAGGGTTGTTATGGTCTCAAAAATTTGGCCAATCTTGCTCTTGACAGAGTCCATTTCCTCTCGGAAGGCGGGTTGCTCTTGTTGAATTTGATACATCATTCATTTGGTGTTGGCTCGAGTTGCATACTGGTATCGAGGAATCAACTTGATTTACTGGAGACGAAGGAAGGTGAAATGAGTTTCTCTTTTTGGAATGAAATGCAAGATGCATAATTGATGCATATGCAACACAACTTTTTTTGTAAATATGATGCTATGACATCTATGGGTGCAATGCAAGATTCAAGAATCCAAGATCACAGGTACAAGATCTCGAAGTTTGAGAAACAGATGGAGGATAAGGCTGACTTCTCTCCTCACAAGGATCTCACCAGGTAGGATCTAGAGTTAAAGGGAACCCCAAAGTCATGAATCCACATGACTGTTCATCATACACGCCATGAGCATGGCGGTTGATGACTCCATCAGATGAATCTCTTTTGGGTGAAGTCTTCGTATCGAACGACACGAGGAGAACTCCTCGGTGCACCATACTACGTGGCCATCGATATTGGGTTCTAGACAGGGGTTTCAGAGTCATGGACTTCCTTGACTGTTCGTTGTGTATGTCAGTGATTTCCAAGCAAACGACTTCACCAAGAAAGTCTATTCAGAATGATATCTTCGTATCGAACGACATGAGGAGAACTTCTAGGTGCCCCATACTGCGTAACCATCAATCCTAGTTTTGTCCAAATGGTTCATGGTTCTAAAAGGTCCTTAAAGTCATGGATCCCAATGAAAATGTTGATCATCCACACCAAGAACTTGACGGTCACCAACATTCTCGTTAGAACTACTCTAAGCGAGGTTCTCGTATCAAACGATGCAAAGAGAACTCCTCGGTGCCCCATACTACTCAACATTTCCTATCTTATGTTTTTGCACTCTAGACTCAGGTTGAGAGACTTTCCCATAAGGTTTGCAAGTAGAGTATCCAATCCACAACAGATAAGATACAAAATATTTACAGCAAAAAGCAAAAAATAAAAGCAGTTAACATAAAGATAAACACCTAAACATGCGAAGAAAACCTAGACTAGGCCTGACTTGCATAGGGAGAACCAGTCCCCAGCAGAGTTGCCAATCTGTTGCACCTCAAAAATACGACCTCATAAGAAAAGCTCGCCGATTAGACTGACAGAAGAGTCTCCACCAAACTTTATTTATTCCCAAAAGAGGGAAAGGGAAAATATCGAGAAAACCCACGGAATCGGAAAAAGGATAGGAGAAGGTCGTCACAACCATTGTCGGGGTTCAGAAGTCGGTTATGCAAGGGGAAGGTATTAACACCCCTCACATCCGTTGTACTCAACGGGAACCATCTAAGTTGTTTGCACATGAAAGGGTGTCGTTTATCTAAAGGTTTATGTGCTAAAGGAAAATGATGCTTTTTATTAGGGTGTTTGCCTCGATGTTAGCTTCGTGCCTACGTACCCTCATGGTGCAATGAGGAAGTCAGATCTTCGTAGTTCAACCTAAAAAATGAGTGTTTGTTGGTTGATTTTACCTTGAAAAATGATTTTTGGAGGGAGGCCCTAAGGCGCAAAAAAAAAGAAGTTTGATGAGTTGATGTTGTTTTTATGATATTTGAAAAGATTTTTCTTGATTAGGATTGCAGGAAAGACTATGGGTAGAGGCGAATATTTCGAGCAACCAAGTTGAATGCCTTGTGTCGAAATAATCAGAGTGAGTGTAAGGAACCCCATTCTCACCCCTTTTCCACCACTTAAGGCTCGTGGTGCACAATCGCAATCGCATCTTATTGTGTTTTTGAGTTTGATTAAAAAAATCCACTTGATGTTGGATCAAGGGTTTGTTGGATTGATTATGAAAATGTTTTGGTGAATGGGTAGGTTGATGGTGACGCACAAGGCGATCGACTTACAAAGGGTGAATGCAAATGAAGTGTGATTGGTTGAGAGGTTGATGGTGAGGGAAACCCTATTGAATTTATTTATTTATGAAAACGCTTGACGTTGGATCAAGCTTATTTGTCTTCTTTTGAAAAGGGTTAATTTTATTCTTGCATTAAGGAAAGCCTAAGCAATTAGCAAGCAAAGAGAAAGCAGTAAAGTTATTACACGTCATGGGAGTGGGGATACATTTTCTCAAATGGGGATGGAATAAGCAACAAGCACACAACCCATATGATAAACTAAACGTGCACTATCAAAGTGGGCTAGTCTTTTAGACGACCAACTAGAAGTAATTCATCAAATGAGTCTCATTGTAAGAAAGTCCAAGAGTAAGCTATGAATGATGTGCAAAAGTGTCCTAAGATAAAACAATACAAGATAGAGAAGTCCAATCCAAAGCTCCATTGATAGGGTTTCTATACAAGGTCTAAATCTCCATGACGTCAAGGATAGTAACCACAGTCCAAGCTTAAAAGTTTTTTAGGGTTTTGATCTTTTATCATGTTTTTGTGTTTTTTGAATGAGATGAACAGAGATGAATAAGATGAATAAAATGATATATAGACAATGATATATGAACAATGATATAAGTTGCAGAAAAGTAAATGACGGAAAGATAAAGAGCGAAAATTAAAGTTAGATGTTAGTTGTTAATTGTCATTGATCGGATGACCACTTTATCGAATTAGGACCAATTTAGCGTTATGTTAAGCAATCGTAGTACAATCTATGAGAAAGATCATACTATGGGAGGCCAGTCAATAACAATGTATGCGTTAAAACACGATAGAGAAATGATATGTAGATCATTCTCCAAAAATCGTGCCACACGAAAAGAAAAAGAGAACAGTCTCGTCTTAATCAAAAACTTTCATCGATTAATCAAAGGTAACCTATCACTATCCTAAATTATGGAGAATGATCCAAATGACCATTTCCCGCAGATTTGAAATGATGAAGGTTAAACAACTTCAATAATCAACAATCCATGATGTGTAAGACTTCATTGACCAAAATAAAAAAAGAAAGAATCCAAATCAAGATGGACAAAATGAAAATGAAAAAAGAAAAGGTCATGAAATAAATCAAGAGCAAAACATAACAAGTATTTTCAAAAATTTGGAGAAAATCAAAAAGAAAAAGATAAAGAAATAAGAAAGAAATGGGAAGGGTGGCGCATAAGTCATCAAGGGTGTGTGTATATGAAACCAAAATGGGATTCAAAACAACCCAACAATGTAGAAACAAGGCTCAGTTGAAAAAGAACAAAAACAACATCAGCTTCTATCTTTTTTAAAAGCAAAACAAGGTCATGCTTCTTTTATTATTAAAAAACCAACATCAGAAAAGTAAATTAAACAAAGTCTTTGTCAACAGCAACAGAACACAACTATGATAAAAGAAGCAAAAACAACACCAACTCAATCAAAACAAAATCCTGAATAATCCATGAGGGGAGAAGACGCAGTCATGAAAGGCAAAAAAGAAACAATCATTTAATGTCATTGATTTTTTAATTTGTTAGTTTAAACATTAATATAATTGCTTATTTACAAATGATCAAATATAATAGATTTTTATGTAGGTTATTAATAAACCAAACAAGCCTTCGAAAAATTCATGTTCACGCCTAAAAATAAGCCTACGATAGATCATAGGCCAGATTTAGACTTTAAAAAGTTTTAACAGAATCAAATTTAACAAAACCTAACTCGGTCCAGCCTATTTCTACTCTACATGTTATTATATCCGATAAAAATCTCTATCAAATATAATAGATAATTATATGCAATTAAAAATACAACTTCATCCTTAGCAACTAAGTAAAATAGTCTAAAATTAATATATCAAATCTCTAATAAAATAAAGAAACTAAAATGCTATAAAAAAACATTGCACAATATGCTTATTATCTAAGGCAAATTTGGAAAAAAGTGATCTTAAAACATCTTAACCAAAATATTGTTCTATAATTGGCAATTGACTAAAATTAGGATGATAAATATACATGTCCATTTGGTTTAGATATGATCTGAAAAAAATAGAAGAGCAACATAGTTTTAGGTGGACTCTAAAATTTTGGTCTGTCCAAAAAAAAAATAACGGGTTGGAATGACTCACATATACTATATTTTTTAAGTTTAAAAATAAATAAAAAATTATGCTAACGTCCGCACCCTCAAAAACTTGAAAAAACACATGGCAGTACATACACATTAAATGATGGATAGGGGTGAGAATAGGTCAGACTAACTAACAGGGGTCTACGGTCTAGTCTACATAGGCTCAGGTCAGACCAGACTTTTTCTTAAATAGAAAAGATCTATGCATTTTTATAAGTCAATTTAGCTAAAAAGACTAGGCCACAGGTCGTAAGAAAAACATTTTAAACCTATCAAGTCTGTCTAATTAAAAAAAACTCAATAAATTTATTATTATTATATTATATTATATATTTTGAATTAAAATACAAAAATAAAGTTTAGTTATCTTGAAGAATTTATGAAAATATGTGGAAAAAACATTATAAACAATGTTATAAGTTGTTGTCATAAGTTTTTTTTCCATAAGTTCTCTCTGACAAATAATATTACCAAATTTATGCTAATAGGTAAACTTGAATGAGACAACAAAAACAAACATTTAGTCTCATTGATCTTTTAATTTGTTAGTCTATTTAAAATTAGTTGAATTTTTTATTTACAATTGTTCAAATGAAGTAGCTTTTAAATAGGCTAGTAGGTCAATCAGGCTTTCGAAAAGACCAGACTCAGGCCTAAAAATAAGTCTATCATAAGCTACAGTTCAGACTTAGGCTTTAAATTTTTTAGTAGATCAAATTCAGGCTTGACAAAACCTATCTCGACGCAACCTATTTTCACCCTTAATGATAGAGCATAAAATTTTAATCTTCTATTAAAAAAAAAAAGACAAAACGAGCATATCCGGCCGGCGTACCAGTTCCATTTTGCCACCCTAAGTAAAATAGTTTAAAAATTAATCATATTAAATTTCTAAAGAAAATAGTAAAAGAAATTAAGTGCCATAAAAACATATTATGCGTTTTAGAAATTTCATTCAAAAAATATTTCAGTTATATTTTTTTAATATAAATAAATAATAAACAGATTAACGATTCTCTAAAAATAAAGACTAATAAATGAGAATTAAATACAAAAAAGAGATAAGAATATCTCTTTTAAAAAACGGAATTATACTGTCTGCTAGCAAGCGGGTACGAATGAACCCAGATCCGATCATTGCTGAAGCTCTGGCCATTAGATGGAGTTTGGAACTTGCCAAGGATGTTAACATTGCCAAGGTGTTGATCCAGTCCGATTCTAAGAATGCTGTGGACTGCCTGAATTTTTGCTCCGACATTGCAGATATAAAGCATGTTGCAGAGGACTGTCGGATTCTAGCGAGTAACTTTGATTTGGTTTCAGTTATGTATATTCCTAGATCAATGAATACTTTGGCTCATAACCTTGTTATGGTTTGGCATTCAGTTGGTGATAGGACTTGATTGGGGGTTTGTCCCATCCAGGCTATTCCGGTTTCGCTGTCGGCTTCTTCCCCTCTTTAATGAAATATCTGTTTCCATCAAAAAAAAAAAAAAAATCTCTTACAATTACAAATATAAGTGAGAATTAAGTGAAACTAAAAACATCCCCCCAACCTTAACATCTCAGGCACATATAACTTATTTTTGTCAAAATTTTAGAATAACTACCATATATTTTTTTTATTGATGGTTAGTCATATTTATATTCACATATGAGAAAATCTATTTAAACATCCTTAACAAATTTAAAGTTTAACGATAAAATTTCTCAAATATCTAATATCAATGTCTCGATTGTGCTGTTCGATATTCATTTTCTTTTGTTTTTCTTTCTTTATTTGTCTTTCTCAGGCTTTAAATAATAGTTTCAGTGTTGAACTTATTCACCGTGATTCCTCAAAATCACCCATTTACAATCCAAATGAAACTAAATTTCAAAGAGTTTACACTGTTGTACGTCGTTCAATCAATCGTGTCAATCACTTGACCAAACAATTTTCACTCGATACTAACAAACCTATATCAACTTTAACCCCAGATTCAGGTGAATATTTCATGAGTTACTCAATTGGTACCCCACCCTTTAAGACTTATGGTATCATGGATACAGGCAGTTCCTTAATTTGGCTTCAGTGCCTACCTTGCTATGCATGTTTTAATCAAACCTCTCCTATATTTGATCCTTCAAAATCTTCAAGTTACAAACATATTAGTTGCTCATCTAAGAAATGTAAACATGCTAATGCTGCAGTCCCCTCTTGTTCCGAAAATAAAGATGTTTGTGAATATACATATGCTTATGGTGATGGAAGTAATTCCAGAGGGGAACTTAGTGCGGAGACTCTAACATTGGATTCGACTTCTGGCTCTAGTGTCGCATTTCGTAAAATTGTGGTAGGATGTGGACACAACAATACAGTTTTATTTAGTGGTCGAAGCTCTGGTATAGTTGGCATGGGAAGTGGTCAGATATCGCTTATACAACAGTTAGGCTCTTCAATTGGTAGAAAATTCTCGTATTGTTTGATTCCTTTTTAGGATGGTGAGTCTAGTTTTTCAAACAAACTCAATTTTGGAAGTTTTGCTATTGTTTCGGGTGAAACAGTTGTTTCAACGCCCATGATCTAAACCAACGGAAGTTACATGATAAGATTGGAAGCATTTAGTGTGGGAAATAAAAGAATAGAATACGAAGGATATAAAATTGAAGGAACAAATAGTTATACCAAGAACATATTCATTGATTCGGGCACACCAATGACGATGTTGCCACTTCATTTTCACTCTAAATTGGAATCAACCGTTGAAGAAATGGTTAAATTAGAGCGTATTGAGCTACCTAATCATGAACCGAGTCTTTGTTACAATACGACATGGGATCAACCAAATAATTTTCCTGCAATTACGGCACATTTTAGTGGTGCTGATGTCACGTTAAATTCTAATAGCACATTTTTTGAATTTCAAGAAGGAATTACGTGTTTTGCTTTCCTCCCGTCTCTGAATTCTATTTTTGGAAACTTTGCACAACATAACCATTTAATTGGTTATGATCTGAAAAAAAATGTAATCTCTTTTAAGCCTACTGATTGCACCAAATACTGATTGCCTGATTTTATTAGTGTAAAATTTACATCATTTTTTTCTTCTAAACTAGCAGTTACTTATTTCTCAAACTTACACAAGTACCTAATCTGGATCCAACAGTTTTTACAATATGACATCCAAACACATTTAATATAAATGTAACAAATTTTAATGCAAAAGCATTAAGAGGTTGATCTTGCTCCAAGATTGTTAAGGTGGGAGAGTAACATTCTCATTAAGAGGTTGATCTTGCTCCAAGATTGTTAGGTTGATCTTGCTCCAAGATTGTTAAGGTGGGAGAGTAACATTCTCATTAGTCTCATCCATTGAATCTGCACGTTATATAAGCAATAAGAAAAAGTTAAGTTATGCATTAACAAGTTGAATACTAGTAAGTTATGATATCTTTGCCCATGTCTTCAAATATATATACGGTTTTCCCTACCGTGGGAAAGCAGAAGGCTTTGTGTATTGCCAGTGCCGATAGATTCAATCAAGAACTTTGGAAGTTCCAAATATTGAATCATGTATCCATTATTCTAGAGAAAATAAATCAGCTTCAGTAGGATTTCAACAAAATTCTGATAATAATTCTGACGAGTCATACTCATATGATAGCCTCTGTTCCTAGAGAAATTGCAGTTGATGAAGTTTTGTAAGCTGCAAGTGAACTGATTTCAACTGTAAGATTTTTGTGAACAATTTATCATACTATTGTCTTAAAATAAGTCTCAAGCTTGCTCTGTCAATATTCTCTTTGGGTTAGGTCCAGAGTAAGCCATTGGCTATTTGATAAGAAAAAAATGGATTTCTTGGGGCCCATTGTCTCAAAACAGGGTATCTCTTCTCTTCCCAACAAAATTAAAGATATGTTGGAATGGCCTGCCCCCGAAGTTGTGAAGAGTTTTAGAGAGGTAGGCGGTGTAATTATGGTGGAAGTTGGCCATGGAGGAGGAGGAGGAGGAGGAGAATTTCAGAGGCTGATTAGAGTTTGAGCCAACTCTAGAAGAGAAACTGAATGAAATTGCACTGATGAAAATGAATGTTCAACCACGCATAACTGAACCAAGATAGAGCATTTATAGAGTTCTATTGATCTGCAAATTAGTGTAACTGAATAGCTCTAACCAACTGAAGTAGGTCCAGTGAGCGACAAAAGTAGAAAGTTCTAGAATACAACACAATAAATAAGTACAAGAATAGTCGAGAGTTAAACTAAGAAAACTAATCGTCTAAATCTGAAAAACAATATGGCCTAATACCATGAAGCATAATGATTGCAGGTCATAAACTTACATGGATGTTAAACCTCTGAATGGTTTCAGCCACATCCTTTTTGAGCACAACATTTCCTGAAATGAACATATTGACAGATTACATAACTGATCATACTGTTCGAAATTGTGTCGGTAATAATATTCTACTTTATATTCAGTTTCACATGCAACTTTTTTCGCTTGTGCATATAGATACATGCATAGAAATATTCAGCATACAAAATTGACAGATAAGAGAAAGATCCAAAATTTAAGGTTACAAGTCATTTGAAGAATATATATTACGTTGTAGATAGAAACTAAATTTTAAAGATTTTCAAAGATGCAGTTATATTTCAAAGATTTTCTGTCAATTAGGAAGTTGTCTAGAATAAATATAATACACTCACTATATTCATCTCTTATTTAGACAATATATTGCACACTATTTATCTTCAAATCTTTCAAAGCTTGTAGTTTGTTGTACTAAATTTCACCTTCAAATTATGAAATTTTGTAACTCTAAAAGATGCTAAGGAAGTAGATTTGGGGACTAGAAATTGTGAATTTTTGCATGTGGCATTGTAGAGAACAAAAAACACACCAAGATTTCATATTTATTAACTGCAATATAATATGCTGTTGGAGGTTGATTTATAGGTTATAGCCAAAGTAGTGATATTTCCTGGTAGCTTCATTGCAACTTTTCTTGTCACTTATTTGACCCCTATTATAAATATGATTGAAGAGGTTAAAACTGCAACAAAAATTAATTTTTGTTTAAAGAAGCTTAAGATGATCAACATGAAAGGGAACAAACTCACTTTAATACACTATTTTCCAGATCAACAGAACAATAAAAGAAAGGTAACAAACTTCATAAACTATTGAATTGGTCCAGTTGCTGAGGTGAATGATTTTCGTGAAGCCCGTGTTGTTGTTGGTCCGGATGCTGATGAGGTTGATGGTTTTCAAGCTGCTTCTCCTGGAAAGAAGAAATGCTCTTTTGCTGTACCGGAAAAAATTGGTGGAAGTACAGACCATAATCATATTATATTTGGGAAATAGTAAAATGGATCACGAATAATATGTATCATACACTTCCACCAATTTTTCCCAATACAGCAAAAAAAAAAAAGCATTTCTTCTTTGCGGGAGGAGCAGCAGCTTCAGAAACATCAACGGCCTTCAGAAGAAATAGTTAGTAAATTGAAAATAAACAGAAAGATCAAAGACACTGTTTGATAATGATTCATGATGAATATAGAAAGAAGAAAACAAGAACGAGGTCAGGTGCGATTATCGAGTATGCGTACGTAGCTTTATATAACACCTCACTGTAACCTAACAAGAAACATAGCATTTGATTTTTCAGCTGTTGGAATGATTTTTGAAATCCAACGTAAACCTAACAAAATAAATGTTTTGAACAAGGAATGAATGTGGACGAAAAATGACAGAATGCTTGTTCTACCCCTTTTTGAAAAAATATAACAAAAATTCTAACTAGAAACATAGCATTTGATGGAACATGTAATGATTTTTGAATCCTAACCTAAACCAAACAAAATAAATGTTTTGAACAAGCAAAGATTGAAAAAATTTGACAAAAATTCAATCTTTTTTCCAAACCTTTCATCGTCATCTTAGGTTTTCCAATAAATATTATTTATATTTTTGTTTTTTAATTTTAAAAACATATACATCCGATCTTAATCACACGGCTATACACGTTCAAAACATATTGATTTGCCTCACCTTTGACTGCACCAAATCTCAATCCATAAAACATATGGCTCACCTTTGATTCTGATCTTACGGTTCAAAAACGTAACATTTTTACTTTTTATTTCCAAATATAAATAGACCATTTCTTAATACATCACGTGAAATTATTTTTTTGCTCTCAGTTTCGAATGTGCACATTCGAACGCACTATTTTTTTTAAAAGCGTTGTCTCGCATATTTCGGATGTGCACATCCAAAAAAATGACTGAAACTTAAAAAAGTATATTTATTTTAAGCAATAATAATCCTATGTATTTTAAAAGAATAACGATCAACAGTAAAACATTACTTTTTTTTACGTTATCCGAACTCCCAAATCTATCCTCGAAGATTGTAGGACAAATCAAGAAACAGTAAAACATTACTTCCTTGACGTTATCCGAACTCCCAAATCTATCCTCGAAAATTGTAGGACAAATCAAGATCAACAGTAAAATATTACTTCTTTGACGTTATCCAAAATAAATGGCAGCAGAATCGACACAAAGTTGGTGGTACTCCTATTACCACTTGCAGAACCAATGGACTGACTTTGGGTCACAAGATACAGAGGAATTGTTTCTGCTCAAGTTCATTGCGAGGAGATAATTCAAGATCTCTTTAAAATAACAGTGGATCCTTAGAAGAGAAATCGGTCCGCTGGAATGATAAGATAATTTTGTTAGATTTGTGTATTCCTCATGATAGGATAATTCAGGGAGTGGCGTGTGGCTTTCTATAAATCAACTGGGTTTAAGATTAAAATGATTATATTTTACAGGTTCGCGTTGGTTTTTTCTAAATGATACATACTGATGTATATTGATATATATGTATATATTATACTGTTTCAATGTCATTTATCTTGGATAACGTCAAAGAAGTAATGTTTTACTGTTGATCTTGATTTGTCCTACATCTGCGAACCTGGAAAATATAATCCTTTTAGGCTTAAACCCAGTTGATTTATAAAAAGCCACACGTCACTCCCTGAAAACCAAAATGGTAAATAATAATGAGTTATTTATGCATTCAAACACTTTTCTTGTATCGTGTAAGTTAGTAATTACTCTCAATAACGAAAAGGGTTTATCTCCGAAATATATTGAGTCCTAACTTTATCAGAATGCCGAAGACAACCATTATATTGACGGAGAGACTTCAACCCTAGAGTTTGTTATAACTTCTGATGGCATTACTGCTACTGGTGCACCAGCCACATTACTTATTTTCAATGACGAAAAAGGTATATTTCCGAAATATATTGAGTCCATCTGTAGGGTTGGACGATCAACAAAGAAAGATAACAGAAGCAGTGGTTACACTAGAGAGAAAGGTACATTCCCTTCTCGCTCCCCTCATTCGAATGTATATTAACTTGCGATGATATATTAACGTATGCGACTAACCGACAAAATCGATTTAAAAAAAAAAAGTTATGTTATTTTCCGGATCTGCAGTTCCGAAAATATTTTCGGATGTGCACATCCGGAACACATCAGCATTTTTTAAAAAACGGTGCATCCGGATGTGCACATCCAAAATCAGGGGACGAAAACTAAATTTTACGTGGTGTATAAGAAACTTGGATAGTGTATTAAGAAATGGTCTATAAATAATCATTTTAAACGTAATATAAATGTAGTGATGTTTGAAACTCAACACAAATAGAGAAAAATACATAAACATCCAATCTTTTAGCATTTGATTCCATTACTAATATAAAAAAAGTATAACACGATCCATACCCAACATCTGATATAACGTGATTCTTGAAATCCAACAAAAATCAAACAAAATCAGAAAGAATGAATGGAGTCAAAGAGAGAAAGAATGAGGACAATCGAGACAAACCATAAAATTCAATCATTTTTCTAACAAATAACTATATATTTTTATTTTATAATTTTAAAATTATTATTTTAAAAATATATTTATTGGATCTTAATCACACACCACTCAGGGGGCGGATCCACATCCTAGGGATTGAGCCCCCACAAGAAAAATAAATTTCTTTTATTAATAATACTATATATTAATATTTTACCCCTATAAAACTAATTAATTTAATAACTTATACATTTATTCACTCACCTTAATTTTAACTTTAACGTATATAATTTTGTAAGTCACTACTTCAAAATCTACGGAACACACTCTCTCCTAGTTTTATTCTGATATTTTCTTAATTTTTATAGAATACTCTTTTTCTCCTTCTAATATAAATGATTTTTTATTTATTTATTTCTCTTGCTATTAGTTTTTTTAAGTGCAACATCAATTAGTTTTTTTTTAGTCTATTCACTCATAACTAATATTTAAAGATATGATTTTTTAAAATATATTTTATTTTATTTTTTTATTTATTTTTAACAATTACTATTTTATAAAAAAAATTATGCTTGACGTTTTAATATAAAAAAATGTATTAATATTTTAATAAACTTTGCTGGAAAAATAAATTAAACATTGTCTCAAGATTAAAAAAATTAAATATTGATTAATTGTGATATTTTACTTGAGTTAAGATTAAGGCAATTGATTTTTCATAACTATTAAAATTTTAATTAATAAGGTGTTTTACTTAACTAGTAATATTAGTTATTATATTTTTTTTATTTTAAATAAATGTAGAGTTACGTAAATAGTGAGAGACATATTTCATAATATTAACAATGAAAAATTATTCAATATTTTTATAAAATCAAAATATCTTGAGAATGAGTGCAACTTTTATGTATTTTAAATTTTTTTATCATTAAAATTTTGTAAATTTTTAAAAGTTTGTAACCATTTTTATTAGTCAAAATATATATATTATTTTTTAGCCTTCACTATAGATAATTTCTGAATCCGTCATTCTCATCTCTATCCATATTTTAACACATGATTCTATATCGAATTTGAGTACACCATATCTCAATTTAGAAAACATATGCATGATCCATTCATTGATTTGACTTTTTAGTCGTGTGATACATAAGTTTTATTTAACTATTAATAAATATTACACCCTTTGTCCTACAATGAGTTACTCAGTTGATCATTTTACACAGATTAAAATAAATAAATAAATAAAAGAGAAAGAATGATATTTTTACTAAAATATCGTTTATTAAGTATTGGGAATGATTAAAGTAATATCGATTAGAGGGTAGAATTAAAAATATGTATAAGAAATTATTGATCGTACCTGATCAGAATTGGATCGGTGGCCAACTGCACGTCGTGAGCTCCGCTACTCCGGTGGTGGTAAGACGGTGGGGGGGTGTACCTGCAAGGTACTCCGATGCTAAAGTTAGGAACGGAGCAAGCAAGTATAGAAAGGCAGTGAGAGTGAGAAATTAGAATACATGACCCTCTAGTGAAAGAGGGTATTTATATTGTGCCCCCAGCGTTAGGCCAACGGTCGTCTGCACTGGGTTGGGTCACTAAGTCCAATGCAGATAACTCCCAGGGTTTACGTGGCGTAGGAAAGATCAACACGTGGTATTAGCCTTGGAGTAACTGCCCCGTGATCTCTAGGAAGTGGGTTGACCAGCTCTTCTGGAGTGGGTAGTTATCTGATGGTGTGTCCCTGCGTGGGAGGCACGTGGAGTTTGTGGGGAGGACGCGTGCTCTCTCCCCGAGTCATGTGATGACCTGCTCGACAATGATGGGATCTGGATGTGCTCGACACAGGGAAGGATTGGGCTTTAATGGGCCTCTCATTATAGTATTGGGTTAGGTCTGCCCGACGGATGGGCAGGCGCTGGCCCAATCCAGAACAGGAGCCCCCCAAGTCGTTGCTCCGAAGTGTCAGAGTAATGACTTAAGGGTCAACCTATTCATCGAGGATATGCTAAGTGTGCCCGAAATAACGAGTTGCGCGGACGTCGGGTGTATGGGATGAAACCGGAGTTGTCGGGATGCCTGTCCGCCTGGCATCCACAGGTCACTCTTTGTCGCGGCCGTCCCCATTTGGCGTCCCGGTCAATCATGCAGGGAGACAGAAAGAGACGGACGCGTTTAGGCTGCGAGCACGGAGGGAACTGAAAAGACACACGCGGGGTTTCATAGTGCCACGTGGCATGTCTCATTAATGCCTAGGGCGGCTGGGAGTAGGGGTACTCAAGTGCCTAGAGACGCCTCGAGTCCCGTGTTAGGATTATAAATAGGAGGTGAGTCCGTGTCATTCACACGTTTTCCTTCCACTGACCAGAGTCTTCCACGCCGTTCAAGCTCTCCATCTGTGCTCGCTGCCGCTGCCGTCGCCGCCGCCGTCGCCGCCGCCGTTGTCAAGTGCTCCCCGACACCAGAACTCTTAATCATCAAGTAAGCTCTCACGTTCCATCTATCGTAGTCTGACTTAATCGTTGATTTTTTGGGGGAGGGACGTAGGTTTTAGGGTGACGTTTGAGCATTCCGGGAACCTTCGTGAGTTTCCCGATTGATATATGAGTTTTCCGTCCTTAACCGCGAAGTTTTCGGCAGGGTTGTCGGAAAGCTCAGGGGGGTTATGGTGGATTTTAGCAGATTTTGCAATGAATGCCCCGGGGACATGTGGTGAATGCCTCGGGGAGCCGATGAATACTACCAGGAGCTGGGATAAAGGTCCCGGGGAGGCTGACTCCCCTAGCGCGCAGGGGTTGCCACCCCGCGCCCATAGATCCCATCAGTCGGGCAGTTCCTGACTTAGTGACGGGGAGAGTTATCCGGGTTGCTCGTCGCCCTCTACGCCCTTTCACTTGATTTGCGGTGGAAGGGTGAATTTGATTTCGGAAGTCGAATTCACCATGCTCATTTGCTTTTCAGGTACAATGGTCGTGAGGCTCGCAAGTATTATTTAGATAGATGACGAGCCCGACCTGGAAGAGCCCGTACAGCAGCCTAGGGAGGAACCGATTCGCACGCCCGCGGACTGTGCTGGGGAAGAGCCCTTAAGACTCAGATCGCAGTTTGCCCTTGACGACACTGATGCCTTTGCTATTGTCGAGGACGTCGTCGTGGGTTCTCCAGCGAACTGGACGGTCTTTAAACCTAGAGAACACCATCGCATATGCCCGAGCTTCCGAGGAGTGAGGTTTCCCATGTGTGAGTTTGCGTTCAAGGAAGCTGACATCCGTCACCCCTTCAGCGACTTTCAACAGGGGGTGTTCCATTGGTTGCGTCTGGCGCCCTCCCAGCTTCACCCTAATGTGATGGCCTTCGTGCGGGCGTTTGAGCTCGTGTGTCAATATCTCGGCGTCGGGGCCACTCTCCCTCTATTCTTCCGTACTTTCCACCTGCAACGGTCAACTGTCAATGGCCGACATAGCTGGGTTTCCTTGAAGCAGCCGAGGAAACTGTTCAAGGCATATATTTCGTACGCTGCTTCAAGGACATGTTTTACATTGTTCAGACCGCCATGCACAAAGTCGTTGGCTCCCTATACGACCTCGTGGTCGACGACATGGGTGAGGAAAGATTTGAGTCTAAATGCCCCCTAGAGTGGGAGGAGGCGCACTTCGAGAGTATCACGGAGAGCTACATTGTGAAGCCCGGTGAGCTGTGCGTCAAGGACCGAGAGTCGTACACGAAGCTGGTCGAGTATGTCGTCGGCTTTACTCGGGCTAAATGTATAAACAAAGATAGGAGTTTTATCCTAGACGCCCGAGGGCAAGTCGTCACTGAGCCCCGTTTTATTAACACCAAATCCCTCCTCGAGTGCAAGTCTAAAGACGAGGCCTTGAGGTTTTTAGGTAGTGGCCTTTTGCTTTGCTTGGACGTTCACCCCGTTTTGTTTCCTTACACTGACTTGTTTCTTGTCGCAGGCCAAATTCCAAACGTGACTGAGCGTATCATGAAGTTGGCAGCCATCAGGGGTGCGAAGAGAGGTAAATGACGAGTCCAAGAAGTCCAACAGACGGCGATGCCTGCCGAGGGAGGAAGTGGTTATGCTTCCCCTTAATGCAGTCAGTCTCCCCCCCGGAGAGGACCCTTTCCAAGAGGCCGCGCACCGAGGGGCTTGTCCTCGTGGACCTCGAGGAGCCTGTGGCCACTGAGAAATTCATGTTGCCCGCCTGCCACCTCCAGCGGGAGTTCTTCTATCCCCCTGCCGTGACCGAGGCTGAGGCAAAGGCGATTCTGGGGATTGAGAGGGCGGCCAGAAGGAAGGTACTGGCCGAGGACATGGCCGCTATGATGCGAATTTTTGAGACCGCCCTGGTCTTGAATGATGAGACCAGCCCAGCTTCCGAACTGTAAAAGCTGCGGGATGAGTATGACATCCTCGAGAAGGAGAAGAACAAAGCCAAAATTGACATGCTGGAGGCCAAGACGAAGTGCGAGAACCACGTACGTGTCTTCCATGAGCTGAACGAAACGAATGCAGAGCTGAAGAGAACCCAAGAGGAGTGAGACCATCTCCGAAACTAGGCATGGCAACGGGGCGGGTCGGGGCGGGTTTAGCTAGCCCCGCACCCGCACCCGCCTTCCTATTATAGACCCGCCCCCGCCCCCACACCCAGTCGGGGGTGAAAATTTACCACCCAGACCCGCCCCCGATAGAAATGGGTTTGCCCGCACCCGCACCCGCCCCCACCCGCAAAAAAATATTTTTTTAAATAGTAATAAAAATTAATAATTTTATTAAAAACTTAACTATTTTAATAATAAACTTGTTTTTAAAGATGTGAGTTTGAGTGAATGGTGAGAAATGACTAATGAGGGTTTTTAATTACTTATTCAAAAGTGAATAAATGTGATATAAAATAATTTAAATATGGGTATTAAAGTAAATATTATAAGATCGGGCGGGGACGGGGGCGGGTAGTAACATCCTCCCGCCCCCGCACCGGCACCCGCAATTACAAATCGGGTTTTACCCGCACCCAATCAAATCGGGTTTCCCCAGTTAATTTCGGGTCGGGTCTGGGAGGGCCACGGCGGGCCCGGGTTTTCTTGCCATGCCTATCCGAAACAAGGTCGTCGAGCTGGAAGCTGCTGCCAATCCCGCGGAGGATGAAACAGAGGAAGAGAGGCACCTCGTCGACCGTGGTGCTCTGGTCGCCAAAATTGGGAGCTAGAGCAAGACTGTTTAGAGGCCCTTGAGGTGGGTTTTAATAGTGTTGTGGCACAGGTCAAGGCTGAGAATCTGGGGGTTCAGCTTGCCCTTGAAAGAGTTAGTCCGTTCCACCGTGTGGTCTACGGAAAGGTGGTCGTACCTGGAGAGAACAACGATGATGATGGTCGTGGTGACGGGGAGACGGAGGTCCAGATTGAGGAGGAGATAGTTGTTTGAGCTTCTTTTGTTTAGCTGGCCTGCGTGCCACTTTTTCTTTTTGACTTTGTTTAGTTCGGCCTGCGTGCCGCGTTCTTGTACTGAGTTTTGCCCGGCCTGCGCGCCAGGGGTTTGGATTTCTTTTTGTACCTTTTGAACAATGGGCTTCTGTTCGATTTGAATGCATTATCTTTCCTTATTTGTGTGTGATGTTTGTATGTTGATTATATATTTGTTTCGTTTTTGTCTAAGTATTTTGGGGCCTTTGCTCGACTTGTTGATCCTCGACAGTGTAGGAAACTGGTCGAGTGGTCGGAGCTGTCTTCTAACCTTCGACGAAGCTAAGAGCTCGGTCGAGGGCTTAGCTTCGTGGCATGAACTTCCCATCGCGAGCTGGGTGTCCTGCCTAATTGGTACGGCGACGGTGGAGCTCGGTTAAGGTATCCTCCTAGGATCAAGGGTCCTCGCGCACACACAGTGTGGGTCCTTGTCTTCTTGTCTCGAGGAGGGGAGTCGCGCTTGTACCTTAGTGTGCCCCCGTGGTCGCGATGCAGATGGGTCGTGGGCAGTGTTTAACTGTAGTATTGTTTAAGCTTTTCAGCATTCCATGGTCGAGAAAGTTCCTCCCCATGTAGATTTTCGAGGTAGTAGGATATTGTCTCTGTTTTCGCACGGACGCAATAGGGGCCCTCTCAGTTCGCGGTGAGCTTGCCTTCACATGAATCTTTTTGGTTTTTTCGTAGGACGAAGGTGCCTACCTGAAATTCGTGTTTAATAACTTTGTTGTTATGGAGTAAAGTTATCTTCTGTTTGAGCGAGGCTTAGCGGAGGGATGCGCCCGTCTGTATCTCCTCGACCAGGTCGAGTTCCTCCCTTAGGGCCTCATCGTTCATCTCCTCATCGAGGGGAGATTCAATCCTTCTCGAGGGTTCCCTTATTTCCACTGGGATTACCGCCTCAGTTTCGTAGGCCAGTCGGAATGGGGTTTCCCCGATAGTGGAGTGTGGGGTTGTCATGTAGGCCCAGAGGACGCTGTGTAGCTCCTTGACCCACCTTTTCTTGGCGTCGCCCAGTCTCCGTTTCAGGCCTCAAAGGATCACCCTGTTTGCGGCTTCGGCTTGCCCGTTTATTTGTGGATGCTCAACCGACTTGTAGTGTTGTTTTGTGCCCAGCTTGGTGACGAAGTCCTGAAAGTTCTTGCCGGTGAACTGTGTCCCGTTGTCGGTTATAATCGCCTGGGGCACACCAAACTGGGCAAGTATATTCCTCTTGTAGAAATGGAGTATGTTGTAGGCTGTGATTTTGGCCAAGGCTTCGACCTCTATCCACTTGTTGAAGTAGTCGATGCCGACGATCAAGTATTTATTTTGGCATGACCCCACGGTGAAGGTTCCGAGGATGTCCATCCCCCACCAAGAAAACGGCCACGGGGAGGAAAGCATTTTGAGTTCACTTGGCGGGGCCAGGTGCATGTCCCCGTGTCGCAGGCATCTGTCACACTTCTTGACGTGCTCCTTGGCATCCTGCTGCATGGTGGGCCAATAGTATCCTGCTCGCAATGCTTTACGGGCTAGGGAACATCCGCCGAGGTATTGCGCATTGATCACTTTGTGGATCTCTTGGAGTATGTCGAGGACCTTCGACTCCTCAACGTACCTGAGGAGGGGGATCGAGAAGTCGCGCTGGTATAACTTATCCTCGACGATCGTATATGAGTAGGCACGCCGCCTAACCGCTCTAGCGTCCTTGGGGTCGTCAGGTAGTTTTCCCGTGCTAAGGTACTCGTATACCGGGGTCATCCAGCAGTGGCTGTCTCCGATGGCATCCACGTCAATCGTGGGGGCATATTTTTCGATGCTCGGTCGCGGAAGAACTTCTTGAATGACGGACTTTTTCCCACCTTTTTTCTTAGTGCTCACGAGCTTCGATAGGACGTCTGCTCAAGTATTGTGTTCGCGCGGGACGTGATTCACCTCCGCCAAGGTGAACTTCTTCATCCTTTCTTTCACCAGAGCCAAGTATTCGATGAGGTTGTCATTCTTGGCTTGGTACTCTCCTCGTACCTGGGAGCCACAAGCTGGGAGTCGGTGAATATTTTTACTTCTTTGGCGCTGAGATCCTCGGCTAGCCATAACCCGGCAAGGAAAGCCTCGTATTCGGCCTGGTTGTTTGACGTCGGGAAGGATAACGTGAGGGAGACTTCGATCAAGATACCTTCCTTGTTTTTTAGGATGATGCCCGCTCCGCTTCCTGTCGAGCTGGATGCCCCGTCGACGTAGATCGTCCATTTTTGGGATCCGTCGGTCGAAGGTTCTGGGAGGGTTATTTCTGCCACGAAGTCGGCCAGCACCTGAGCCTTCAGGACCTTTCTTCCCTCGTATTGGACGTCAAACTCGACGTGCTCGAGTGACCACTTGAGCATCCTACCCGCCATGTCTGGTCGGCAGAGAAGCTGTCCACGGGCTGTTTGGTCCTCACCACGATCGTGTGGGCCAAGAAGTAGTGTCGCAGTCTTCTGGCCGCTGTGACGAGTGCCAGAGCGACTTTTTCGATCTGTTGGTATCTAAGCTCCGGACCCTGGAGGGCTTTGCTGATGAAGTAAATCGGCTTTTACTCGTCGGGGGTTTCTAGAATTAGAATCGCGCTGACCGCTTCACTCATGACGACGAGGTATAGGAACAACGTCTCCCCGTCTTCTGGTCGCGAGAAGACCGGGGGTTGCGAAAGGACTTGTTTGAGTTGAAGGAGCGCCTGCTCGCACTCTTCGGTTCATTCGAACGTGGCTTTCTTACGTAGGAGTTTGAAAAATGGAAGTGCGTATTGTGCGGGTTTGGCCACGAAGCGGGAAAGCGAGGTCAGCATCCCGTTTAGCGATTGTATCGATTTCTTTGAGTTCGGCGTTAGGAGTTCGGAGAACGCCTTGCACTTGTTGGGGTTCGCCTCGATCCCTTGTTCTGTGAGATAGAAACTGAGGAACTTGCCCGCCCGAACGTCGAAGGTGCATTTTTTTGGGTTGAACCTCATCTTGCATTTCCTCGCCGTGTCGAACACCCTCTTGAGTTGGGCAGTATGGTCGACTGCTTCTGTAGACTTTATGATCATGTCGTCCATATAGACCTCGATCATGTCGCCGATCTCTCCCTGGAAGACTTTGTTCATCATCCGCTGGTAGTTGCCCGACTCGGTCATGAAGGAGGTGTGCTGTTTGTCGGCCTTGGCCATGGGGATTTGATTGTACCCAGAGTAGGTGTCCACGAAGGATAATAATTTGAAACCTGCAGAATTGTCAACCAGTTTGTCGATGTTAGGTAGTGGATAAGCATCTTTCGGGCATGCCCGGTTAAGATCAGTGTAATCAGCGCACATCCTCCATTTTCCATTATTTTTTTTAACAAGTACAACGTTGGACAACCAGGTTGTGTATCGGGCTTCCAAATTAAGATTTGCCTCTAAGAGGTCTTTTACAGCTTTTTCAGCAGCCTCCGCTTTCTCGGGAGACTGTCTACGCCTACGTTGCACTACAGCTCTAGCGGTTGAATCTACAGTAAGCTGGTGACATGTCACCTCTGGGTCAAGGCTGGGCATCTCCGACGCGCTCCACGCGAACAAGTCAGCATTCTTCCGGAGGCAGGCCTTCAGCTGCTTCCTCGCCAGGTCGGGGAGGCCGGGTACCAATTTTCACATTCCCGTCTGGATTGTCCCCGAGGGTGATGAGCTCGAAGTCTCCATCTGGAATGGCGAAATATGTTAAGAATTAAACCCAAGCATGTTGCGAAGGATTAAAATCAACAAGAAGAAATATATTTTGATGAAACATATGTCTATATATCTAGATTATAGGCCATAAGGATGTTATTAGCTTTTACCTGCATCATGAATTTCAATCTTTTTCAAATGGATGTAAAAAAATGTTTTTCTAAATGGATGCATCCAAGAGGAGGTATATGTTGATCAATCTCTAGGTTTTATCAATTTCACATTTCCCGATCATGTTTTCAAGCTTAAGAAAGTCTTATACAGTCTGAAATAAGCTCTTAGAGTGTGGTACGACCATCTAAGCAAGTTCTTGCTTGAAAACAAATTGATAAAACTCTTTTAAAAAGAAAACCAAGCATAATATTTTAATGGTTCAAATTTATATCGATGATATCATCTTCGATTTTACTAACGAATCTGTATGCAAGGAGTTCTTTGAAATGATGCATAATGAATCCAAAATGCCAATGATGGGGGGAGCTTTAATACTTCCTAGGGTTGTAAATTCATAAAACTAAGGAAGGAGCCTTCATCAATCTAGTCAAATGTTATTGCAAATAAAGTATCTTATCTTTCCTAAATCAAACATGTTAAATTCCAACTTCATCGAATTCTCAAATTCATCAAACACTCTTATAATTCCCAGTATATATTAAAGCATCAACATAAAGGTTTTTTATTAAAATTTTACCTCCATTTTCAACTTTGTGAACAATGTGTGTTCACAAAAACACCTTTTGAAGCCTTCTCGGACAAAATAAGCCTTTATCTTGCTATACCACATACAACGCCTTCTTTGCTTGTAGACTTTCCCTTTTTCACCCTTCTTCTCATATCCCCGTGGCAGTTGAACAAATACTTTTTCATTGAGTTCTTCGTAAAGGAATGCACTATTTACATCAAGATGAAAAACATTCCAACTATTTTGAGTTTTCAAAGCAAGTATCAATCGAATGGTGTGAAGTCTGGCCACCAAAGAAAAAACTTTAGTATAATCCACTTCGTACTTTTGTGGATACCATTTTACCATTAGTGTTGCTTTGTATTTATCTATTTCTCCCTTCTTGTTAAGTTTCGTCGAAAATTCATTCAACTCTAATAGGATTCACTCCTTTTGCCAAAATAGGTAGTTCTTAGGTCTTGTTCTTTTCTATTAATTCAATCTCTACCATTATTGTGTCCCTCCACTTCTTGCTTTTGACAGCTTCATCAAATGTAAGTGGGTCATCTTTAGTGAGGGTTATCATTGCATTCAGACCATCTTCATCTGACAAACCTTCACTTGTTTTATAGTCATCCATCCAAAATGGTGATCCATTCTCCCTTCATTCATAATTAGTGATTCATCCTCGTGTGATTGACTAGAAGTTGAACTAGATTCACTTAAATTTCCTGCATCAACAACATTTCCTTCATCTTAATTTCCCTCTCATCCCCATTCAATGTCATTCTTAAAGTCATTTTAACACTCCAAAATATCCAATTTGCATTCTTCTTCACTTATGCCCCAATTCCAACATTCATCTTCTTCAAAAATCACATCATTGCTAATGATTATTTTCTTAGGAACCATGTCATATAATCAGTAGGTTTTTGACTCATTACTTACTCCTAACAAAACACATTTCTTGCTCTTGTCTTCTAACTTACTTCTTTTTTGGTCTGGAACATGTGCATGAGCTCAAAATATCCAATTTGCATTCTTCTTCGCTTCTGCCCCAATTCCAACATTCATCTTCTTCAAAAATCGCATCCTTGCTAATGATTATTTTCTGGGGAACCAGGTCATATAATCAGTAGGTTTTTGACTCACCACTTACTTCTAACAAAACACATTTCTTGCTGTTGTCTTCTAACATACTTCTTTTTTGGTCTAGAACATGTGCATGAGCTACACACCCAAAAAACTTAAAAGTAATTAGTTGTAGGTTTCACACCACTTCATGCCTCATATGGAGTTTTGTTTTGCACACCCATAATAGGACATCTATTGAGGATGTGTACACTCCATTTTACAGCTTCTAACCAAAATGTTTTGGGAACCTGCTTTGCAGCCAACATAGGGTGCACCATGTTCATTATCGTCATATTTTCTCTCTCTTCACACTGTTTTGCCGAGGAGTATAAGTTGTTGTCAATTATCTGAATATACCTTGAACTTTGCAATATTCTTCAAATTCATTTGACGTAAATCCACCACCTCTATATGTCCTTAAAAAGTGATATATTCACAAGACTCTTTTTCAACTCGAGCTTTAAATTTTATAAACATAGCAAAATCCTCAAAATTTTCATTCAAGAAGTAAATCCAAATTTTACGAGTGAAATCATCTATAAAATTTAGAATGTACCTCTTGTTTCTGTTTTAATTTGGTTTAATAGATCCTCATATGTCTGCAAGCACAAGTTGTAGCTTGTTAGATGCTTTCCATATACTCGCATTAGGCACTGAATTTCTACGGTAATTGTCGATTAAACACTTTGTTCATAGTTTATTTGAAATTCCGAGTATAGGCCATCTTTTTATAAAAAATTTCCCTAATCTCTTATATCCTAAGTGACCATACCAACAATGTCAAAGATGAGATTCATTTTCTGACCCAGTTTTAAATCTGCATATTTGCTTGGTATCATGGAAGCCAGTAAGAAAAATATTATATTTTCACTCATGTTTGTATGTATATTTAACTCTTTTGTAGGATGATATACCTTACATTTGAATCAAGACAACTAAGCTTTTTTCTTGTAGTTATTTATGCTTAACAAATTGTTTTTCAACTCAAGAATATAGTAAGCATAAAAAATTACTAGAGGAACTCCATTCATTTGCATATGAGCACTTCCTTTTCCTACAACAACCATTCGAGTATCATTGTCGAGTTTTACAGTTTGCCTGAAGTTTTCATCCAAGTCTAAAAACCACTCCTTGATTATATTCATATGATTGTTGCAACCGGAATCAAGAAACCACACTTCTTTCTTCTTGGCTTATTTTAGTTCAACATAAGACATTAATAAAAACTCATTTTCTTCCTTTTTCAATTCAGTATAGTTGTCACTTTTCTTACAATTTGGACACTCATTTTGATAGTGTCCTAACTTATGACGTCTTAAACACTCAATGATAGACTTGTTGATGGCCTGTCTTCCCTTACCTCGACCACCTCTAAATACACATCTACCTTTTCCTCTTCCTAATTCGTCTTCATGGGATATCTTTAGAACACATGCTTCTTCTTAATGGCTTCTCGCCCTTTGGTCCTTTGGTTATGAACAAGAAAACTACTATACAACTCATCAATTGTCATCGTGTCTAAATTGTTTGATTCTTCAATTGAGCATACCACATAATCAAAATTTGAAGTCATTGACCTTGAAATCTTCTCAATAATGGTTGTTTCATTCATATTTTCACTATGAACTTTAATTTTGTTAGCAATAACTAAAGTACGACCTCTTTTCATATGAAGAATCTCAAAATCCCTCTATAAAGCGTGCAATTGTGCCCTTTTGACCATATTTAGACCTTCGAATTTATTATTCATTGAACTCAATATAACGTTGGAAGTGTCATTGTTAAAATTGTTTCAAGCACATCACAAGAAATTGCTTGGAAGAGGTAATCTTTTACCTTCAAGTCCTTCAAATATTGTTCGTTATTCAATTTGCATCTTGCCTATTTTGGCTCTATTACATCTGCTACTACTAATATTTTGTTTTTTAGGAGACTATAAAATTCTTTGAAACGAAGAAAAAAAATTCCATTAATATCGCCCAATGGTCAGTGACAAACTTGGGAATAGCAGGCTGCACTAAACTACTGATACATGTCATTCTTCTAAATTTCTTGTACTTGAAAGAAAATTGTAGTTTCTTTCCTGATACACCCACTCTGTGTTTTTTCCTCACATTCACACACTATGGATCAAGCCCAGTAATGGATAAAAACTGTTAATTTCTAAAGATTCCGGTACATACTGAAAATCTACTATCAACCCTTCAAAAAAAATTGCACGCTTTGACCAATTAACCCTTCCAAGTTTTTTAAATTACACTACTAAAAGTATGTTTTTTTCATCTAATCGATTTCCTTCCCCAGAGTTGTGTGGTTAATTGCTATCACTCATCCGAATTTGCAGCTACTATTTCAAATAGCCATATAGAACATAGATCAAGGAGTCCGAGCGATACGTTTGAAGTAGGCCTAGGAAACTTGAATCTTATTTACTCTGGGAAGGAAGGGAAACTTGCTCAATATATCAACAGAGAAATGAAGGTATATAATTTTGATAACTCATTACTTATTCACAATTTATTTCTATAAAAGCTAAACATATAAAACATTGTCAGTGTTGCTAAACAGCTAAAGATGATATGAGTTTTATGTTTCTGTTCATAATGAAAGGTCAAAGAATTGTTGCATTAGACGTTAGAGTTTTATGCTTCGTATGGAGATGACTTTACAGATAATGCTCAGGTGATAATGTTTCTCTAATGCTTCTTTTTATTAGTTTGATCGTGATTATTTATATCAAGCTATTGGTTTAAATTTTCTCAATTTATAAAGGCATCTGAAGCATATATTTTTCTCAGTTGTCGTGCTAGCAAATTGAATCAGTAGATGGTTTCTAGAAAGGTACTATTTTTGTTGATAAATAATCAATTTTTATGTTTGAATGTTGTTTTGTTGTGGTGATTTACTGATTAGTTGTTTTTTAACTCAAAGGACTAAAAGCAAGTTTGTGATCTCAAAAGAAGGAAATACTGCTGAGACATTCTCCAAGTGAGCACTATAATAGTGGTTACATTTTACAAATCTTGCTTAAGGAGTAACAACCCAAGCTGTAATTCATAATAGTCATGAAGAACCTTTAAAAGTATATTTCTGTCATTTAACCCAAAACATAATTCTACCTCTGCTAAAGTATAAATTTTCATGTTTTTTAAAATAGTGACTATTGTTTCTCTGTCTCCGACCGTCACAACCCAAAGTCTGTTTACTATCTCCAAGATTGCTACCAGGTGATGCAGAATGATCTGGATGAATGGGAATTTTAAAAAATAGTGTGTACTTTAAAAAACCATTCTATATAATTAATGATTTTTGTTTTGTTTTGTTTGTAATTCAGGTTGGTTAATGAGAATTCATACACTACTATACTCCTTATTGTATCTTCAATTGCTGCAGGATATGTGTTTGTTTGTGATTCAAACACTTCAAAATGATAGAAGAAATGTTGACTTCAATTACAATTATGCACCCTCAAGAGGTATTTAATGTGTTCTATTTATATGCTTGAAACCTTAATCATATGGATGATTGTTTCTTTGTTGAAATGATCTAATTTGTATATAACCTATTTTGTTCTTAGTGTGGTCAAAAATATTATTAACTCATTCATTCTCATTTGTCTTTTATTAGATTGAATATGAAATTCCAAGCCTAGCAAGGCCTATTATGTCTTTTGTTCAAAATGAAGATGCTATTGTAGGGTCTCTCAAACAAAGCTTAGTAAGTTGTTTCTGGTCTTGCTATTGTCTTTTACATGTGTTCTTTCATTGTTTGTTTCTTTACTTGATTTGTTGGAATTGAAATGGCTGAGATACGTTCATCTTTTCCAGATTGTCTCTTCTTATAAAGTTTATGCATGCAATTCAATTTACAGATATATTTTTCAAATTTGATTCAATCTAACAGACAACCGGTTCTTCATTCTTTTGGTCTGCATATTTAGCTGGTCGAATATGGGAACCATTTTCTTCATGATGTTGTGCTTGGCTTGAAGCAATAGGTCTTATTGCCATGATTGTGACTCAGGTAAATGAACTAATTTGGTTAAACTTCATTGGTTATTTCAAAACTCTCATTCAATCATTTTCTAAATCCATTTCCTCTCTCATTTTCTCCTTTGATTTTCGTCTCATCTTCAAAGCAAAACATGAATAGACAAAGGTATTTCTATTAACTCCATTATTCCTTCAATGTAATGTATGTTTTAAGTCATTTTGTGTGTGTCAACAAGTTGTAATGTGTAGTATGCATAAGTAGTTAACAAATGACAATGATTGTTGTTGGCAGAGCTTTGTTGTGGCAATACTTGCAATTGTTATTGCAACATTTTCAACAGGCATAGATTCCAAATGCTTCCAGGTTAGTTATAAAACTTTGAATTTAGCTTGAATTTTATTCTTATGTTCTCCTATAAGTATCTTACATGTCAATGCAGTTTCGGAAAGACGATACACCAGCAGAAGATGATGTACCATATGGTTATGGCTTCTTCCATTTTGTTTTTCCCACGGGAGCAATGTATTTCGCAATGCTATTGGTTGGATGGAACAATCGTCATTCTATGAGAAAGTATGATCTCTTACCCGTTGTTCTCATAATGAAGTTTTTTTATGTGTCTTATTTGCATGACAAAATATCAATATCTCGATCCCTGACATCGAGTAATTCAACAAGCTAACACAGTAGCCACTACTGAGCAGTGCCACCTCAAAAATATTGTTACTCAAATTAACTTTTTCCAGCTTCTCATTTGTAGTGCCTGTAGATAGTAGTATTTCATTGGAGTTTAATAATGTTGTTCATTTGGTGCATAAATAAATGTTATAGCAAGTTGGTGATAACATTAGTATACCTTCATTCTTCGACAGATGGACAATTGATGTGGGTTGGACTGACACTTGGGTCAGAATAGTATCTATGGTCATTTTGAATGGAGGTTTATTGTATATTATTTTGCAAGATTGCACTTTTATTTTAGATTTCAATTCATTACAGTTTGAAGTTCTTTTGTTAGTTGATACTACTATATAACCTTTGATTTTCTTTTATATTTGAATAAAAACAATCCTTTGATTTTTCTTCAGTCCATATGATGAGCACAATTTGATGATTACCAATAATTAAAACTCTTCTCTATATTAAGGGCTCAATTATTCAACTGTGAGTATTGAATCCTTTGTTGGATAGTGCAATGGAAAATGCATGAATCATTTTGTATATATAATGGATTTGAACTCTGTTAGTGCCATTTTTTGAATTAAATCGATAGATTACAAAATATTATGTGATATGGTTCGATCGCGAGACCTTGACCTCGCAAAAAGCACTTATTTACCGCAACAACACTTTGTCTGCCCATGCTATGTCTATTAAACTGTCAATTCATGCAAAATTTCCTATGGCCAAACTGTCATGGACAGTGTATAGCCAAAATGCTTACATGTTTGGTATTATAGTACAAATTGAAATAACCATGGTGCTTATGGAAAAATCATCATATGAAAATTAACTACCATGCTTTATATGTAACAAAACTTGATAATTGTCATGACAAAGACACACGTGACAATAAAATTATAGAAATACTATGGATATTCATTATATGTACAACATTAGATTGATGTCTTATGGTGTAAAGAAGATCCTATTAAACTGTCATGGACATGGACAGTGTATATGCTTAATGACAAATTTACTTTTTCACTTACAGAACCTGAAAACAATAGGTTGTGGTTTGGTATTTTTCAAAAAAATAACTTTTAACTTTGGTAAAAAAAAATCTACAACATAGTATATTAAAATTCTTGTTCTGGACTGGGCCGAGGCTGCCCAACAGTCGAGCAGGCCCAACCCATATAGCATGGGGAGGCCCAATAAGACCCCTCTGCGGGGCACTTGACTGCTGCAAGCATACCAACGTTTCCCCCGAGCACTTCACAGTGTCGGGCACTTGGGCCAACAGGGCAGGAGGACCTCGCACCCCCGGCGGATAGGTACATCCCCGACATACCAGCTTCCCCCCGCGAGTATGCCAGACGTAACTCCTCGACAGACATGACTCCTCCCCGCGAGGCCATGTCCGTCGTACGGCTTAATAGGTCCTCGACACAGAAGGCTCCTCCCCCGCGAGGAGTGTCTAACGGTCCGTACCACGTGGACACGTTCCAAGTAACCTCCCACTCCCGAAGGATTCGGTCTGCCCTAATCCCGGAAATCTAGGAGCGGTTACCCCAGGGCGAAGACCACGTGCTGGTCTTCACTACGCCACGTAAGCCCTGGCAGTTACTTGGATTGGGCCTGACAATCCAGCCCAATGCAAGTAACCGTTGGCCCCGCGCTGGGGGTTCTCTATAAATACCCTCTCACTTGAGAGGGTCAGGTTAAGTCATTTTTCTCACTCTTCTTGTATTTGCTGTTACTCTGTGCACTCCCTAACTTGACCGTCGGAGTACCTTGCAGGTACCCCCCCCCCCCCGCGCCGTCCTTCAACCTCACCGGAGCCGGAGCTCAACGGAAGTCGTTGGCCACCAGTAACTGTCTGATCCAGGTACGATCAGTGGCGCCGACTGTGGGGACTCTATAAGCTTCCCCGTTTTCTCTTCGATAAACCAAAGCTTCCTCTATCCATCACCATGGCCAATCCGACCGTCAACCAGGCTCTGGACACTGTGCTCGCGCAACTGGAGAACGGGAACCACCGTGAGGACGCCATCATCCTCCACGGCGACGAAGGCGACATAAGGGACGGACAGACTGCCTCCCCGGACTCCCAGGATGCGACCATCAACGTCGTCTGCACGGACGACCAGCAGACCCCTCTCCAGCCAGTGGCTCCGCCGTCCAACGCGGACCCAAGCACCATGGCCCTGTTTGCATTGATCAATCAGACCAATCAGCTGATCGCGCAGCAGAACACCAGAATCGAAGCCCTGGAGCAAGGACGGGCACGACGATCTTCCCCGCGAAGACATCGTCGTCCCTCATCACCTCGCCGCTCTCCTTCCCCGCGGAGGACCCCTTCCGAAGATTCCCGGACCCCGTCTCCCGTACGCCATGGTCGACGACCGCGCCTCGAGCGCCCCCAGCCGGCGATCACCCAGAAGCGCCCTCGTTCCCCGCCTCGGAAGGAACCCAGGGCCTCCACCATCTCCAAGAAGTCCAAGCAGGCTGAAGAGAGACCAAAGAGCCGTTCGAGGAACTCCCCTCCACGGCACCATGGGTCACCTTCGAGATCCCCGGCTGGTAGCGACGACGAGGACCAAAGGACCCCCTTGTCGTGGGAAATCATGGACGCCTCAATCCCTCCGGGCATGGAGAAACCACCACCATTGGGGACCTACGACGGACTGACCGACCCCGACGATCACGTGGAGAGTTTCGAAGCGATGCTCGACTTCCGAAATGTCAGGGGAGCCATCAGGTGCAGGCTATTCCCTACCACCTTGCGGAAGGGAGCCATGACATAGTACAAGGGTCTGGAACCTGGTTCGATCACGTCATGGAAACAACTGAAGCAACGCTTCACCAAGCACTTCACCGCATCACGTCGACACCCGAAGACAGAGGCTGCCCTAGAAAAGATCTTCCAAGGGAGGAACGAATCCCTTCGAAATTACATTGAGAGGTTTAACAAGGAAGCTGTCGAGGTCCATACGACCGACGACATGAAGAAATACTTAGTTATTCACGGACTACGCGCCGGGTCGGACTTTGCCAAATCGATTGGCCTCCGAAGACCCCGGCGTCTCGAGGACTTTCTCGCTCGAGCCCAGAAGTACATCGAACTCGAAGAGACGGAAGCAGCCCAGATCGCTCTTGAGACGAGACGTAGGGAAGGCCCCCGCGGCCACAAAGACGATGACGCTTCTCCCCGACGGGGAGGAGAAAAGAAGAAAGAAAACCGCAATCGAGATCCCCGGGAACAGCGCGGGCCAGCTGGCCGATTCACGGAGTACACGCCGCTCAACATTTCCCGGTCCCGGATCCTCTCAGACTGCCAGAATTCTGAGTTTGTGAAAGGAGGAGTCCGCTTCCCGAAGCCCGCGGCCCCCAAACCAAACGTTGACAAATCTAAGTACTGCAGGTTCCACTGAAGCCACGGGCACGTGACCGAAGATTGCATCCACCTCAAGGATGCCATTGAGATTCTCATCAAAGAAGGGCACTTGAAGAAGTATGCCCAACAGAATGACCCTCCTCGTCCCAGCTCAAAGGAATCACAGAACGTCGAGGAGGCAACACCCCCTCCCGGCGACAGCCAGCTTCAGGTCGCCCTCAGCGTCATTCGACCCGAGGACTTCTTCGTCCCCCCAATCATCGAGGGCGAAGAGGCAATCCGCAACATGTGGGCGACTTTCCCCGACGAGGGCCCCGTCACGGCCCGTAGTACCTGGGAAGGCTTCCCCAAAGCAATGGTTATCTCCGGAGGCGACCCCGGGAAAATATCGGTTGGGTCGATCAAACGGAAGTTTGACGAGCTGGAATCCGCGACATCGTCGAAGGCGACCACCCTCGAGAAAGTGCAGGGAAACTCCAATCCCATCACCTTCTACCTCGAGGAACTCCCCGGGGGAGCACCAAACGCCACTATTCCCCTCCTGGTCAGGGCCCAAATGGCGAACTTTGACGTCCGAAGAATCCTAGTCGACCAGGGGAGCTCGGTCGACATCATGTATTCTCATCTGTTTGGGACCCTTCAGCTGGACGAGAGGCATTTGACCCCGTACGTCGGGTCAGACCTACAGGGGTTCAATGGAACCACCACCAGACCATGGGGTTACGTGGAGCTAATGGTTACGTTCGGGGCCGAAGACACGGCCCGACAGGTGAAGATCCGTTTCCTGGTGGTTGAATGCCCATCCCTTTACAACTGCATCCTCGGAAGGACCACCCTTGCTGAACTCACGGCGGTCCCGTCAACGGTCCACCTCAAAATGAAGTACTACACGAGGAGGGGACGGGTAGTGACGATGCACGGGGACATCGACGCGGCTAGGAGATGCTTCGACGCCGCCGTCAAGGGCCTAAGTTCCATTGGTCCCAAACCTAAGGCCGTGGCCAAACCACCCCAGGACGTCGGACAGGTACCTCTCCCGCGCGTCAACGCGGTCGACCTCGACAGCAGGTTCTCCGGCGAGCCCGACGAAGACAGAGTCGAAGAGCACGACCACCAGGCGGAAACCAACGGGAAGCCACTCCGCCCAGCACGCCCCATCCCAGATGGAGATTTCGAGCTCGTGGCCCTCGGAGACGCCCAGATCGCAACGTGAAGATCGGCACAGGGATCCCCGACCTAGCCAAAGAGCAGCTGAAAGCATGTCTGAGGGAGAACGCTGACCTCTTCGCGTGGAGCGCATCCGAGATGCCTGGCCTCGACCCCGAGGTGGCTTGCCACCAGCTCGCAGTAGATCCGGCCGCTAGGGCCATAGCACAACGTAGGCGTAAGCAGTCTCCCGAGAAAGCGGAAGCTGCTGAGAAAGCTGTAAAAGACCTCCTAGAGGCAAATTTTATTTCGGAAGCCAAATACACGACATGGCTGTCCAACGTTGTACTTGTTAAGAAAAGTAATGGAAAATGGAGAATGTGCGTTGATTATACTGATCTTAACCGGGCTTGCCCGAAAGACTGTTATCCCTTGCCTAACATCGACCAACTGGTCGACAATTCTGCAGGTTACAAACTACTATCTTTCATGGACGCCTATTCAGGATACAACCAAATTCCCATGGACAAGGTCGACAAGCAACACACGGCCTTCATGACCGCGTCAGGCAACTACTATTATAACGTAATGCCCTTCGGTCTGAAGAATGCCGGTGCGACCTACCAACGGATGATGAACAAGGTCTTCCGGACTGAAATCGGCGACATGCTCGAAGTTTACATGGACGACATGATCGTCAAGTCTGCAGAAGAAGTCAACCACGCCGCGCACCTCAAGAGGGTGTTCGACACGGCGAGAAGATGTCGTATGAGGTTTAATCCCGACAAATGCACCTTCGGTGTCCGGGCGGGAAAGTTCCTCGGATTTTACCTCACGAAACGAGGAATCGAGGCAAACCCCGACAAGTGTAGAGCCTTTTTCGAGCTCCCTACTCCGGGCTCGAAGAAGTCAATACAATCATTGAACGGAATGCTCACCGCCCTTTCCCGGTTCGTCGCCAAATCCGCACAGTATGCACTCCCATTTTTCAAACTCCTCCGGCAAAAAGCGGAGTTTGAGTGGAGCGAGGAATGCGAACAAGCACTCGCACATCTGAAACAAATCCTATCGCAACCCCCGGTCCTCTCGCGACCCGAGAACGGGGAAACACTTTTCTTATATCTTGCGATCACGAGCGAAGCGGTCAGCGCCGTCCTCATTCGGGAAACACAAGACGGACAGAAGCCAGTTTACTTCACGAGCAAAGCTCTCCAAGGCCCCGAGCTCAGGTATCAGCAGATCGAGAAAGTCACACTGGGCCTCGTCACCGCGGCCAGAAGACTACGCCACTACTTCCTCGCCCATACCGTCATCGTGAGGACCGACCAGCCGATCAAGCAGCTCCTCAGACGACCGGATATGGCGGGGAGGATGCTCAGGTGGTCACTCGAGCTGGCCGAATTCGACATCCGATACGAAGGGAGGAAAGCCTTGAAGGCACAGGTACTAGCCGAATTTGTAGCAGAGATGACCGTCCCAGAACCCTCAACCAACGGGTCGCAGAAATGGACAATCTATGTCGACGGAGCATCCAGCCCGAAAGGAAGCGGAGCGGGAATCATCCTCGAAAACGAGGAAGGCATCCTCATCGAGGTGTCCCTCGAACTGTCCTTCCCGACTTCGAACAACCAAGCCGAATACGAGGCCTTCCTCGCGGGACTCAGGCTGGCCGAGGACCTTGGCGCCAGGGAGGTCAAGCTTTTCACCGATTCTCAGCTCGTAGCCTCGCAAGTCCGAGGAGAATACCAAGCCAAGAACGACAGTCTCATAGAATACTTGGCCTTGGTAAAAGAGAAGATGAAAAAGTTCACCTCGACGGAAGTAACTCACATCCCCCGGGAGCACAATGCCCGAGCGGACGTCTTGTCAAAATTGGCGAGCACGAAAAAGAAAGGCAGGAACAAATCCGTCATACAAGAGGTCCTTTCCCGCCCGAGCATCGACAAACCAGGCATGATTTCGGACATCAACGCCATCGGGGACAGCGATTGCTGGATGACCCCGGTATACGAATACCTCACGACGGGCAAACTGCCCGAAGATCCCAAAGAAGCAAGAATGGTCAAGAGACGGGCGTGCTCGTACACTATAGTCGAGGATAAGCTATACCGGCGAGGATTCTCTATTCCCCTCCTCAGATGTGTCGAAGATACCAAGGTCCCCGGCATACTCCAGGAGATCCACGAGGGAATCAATGCGCAGCACCTCGGCGGACGATCGCTAGCTCGTAAAGCACTCCGGGCAGGATATTACTGGCCAACCATGCAGCAAGACGCCAAGGAGCACGTCAAGAAGTGCGATAAATGCCAGCGGCACGGGGACATGCACCTCGCTCCCCCCAGCGAGCTCACGACGCTATCCTCCCCGTGGCCGTTTGCATGGTGGGGGATGGATATCCTCGGACCTTTCGTCCAGGGGTCGTATCAAAACAAATACCTCATCGTCGGGGTAGATTACTTCACGAAGTGGATTGAAGCAGAAGCATTGGCCAAAATCACTGCCTTCAACATACTACGTTTCTACAAAAGAAATATCCTCTCCCGATTCGGAGTGCCTCAAGCCATCGTCACAGACAACGGAACCCAGTTCACCGACAGGAACTTCCAAGACTTCGTCACAAAACTAGGCACGAAGCAGCACTTCACGTCGGTCGAGCACCCTCAAACGAACGGACAGGCTGAGGCCGCGAACAGAGTGATCCTTCGGGGATTAAGACGGAGACTGGGCGACGCCAAACAACGGTGGGTCGAAGAGCTACACAGCATTCTCTGGGCCTACCGAACAACCCCACACTCCACGACCGGGGAGACCCCTTTCCGTTTGACCTATGGAACGGAGGCAGTGATCCCCGTGGAGATCAGAGAACCCTCGAGGAGGACGGAAGCCCCCCTCGACGGGAACGCGAACGACGAAGCCTTGAGGGAAGAACTCGACTTCGTCGAGGAAACACGCTCGGGCGCTTCTCTCCGAGAGGCGTCACTTAAACAAAAAATAACACTACGTTATAATGACAAAGTCATTAAACGTGATTTTCAGGTGGGCACCCTCGTCCTGCGAAGGAACCAGAAAGACTCGCGGGAGGGCAAACTCGCCGCGAACTGGGAGGGCCCGTACCGCGTCCGCGCGAAAACGGGGACAGGAGCCTATTTCCTCGAAAATATGCACGGGGAAGAATTTGCTCGACCATGGAACGCTGAAAAGCTAAAACAATACTACAGTTAAACACTGCCCGCGGGTTACTAGCACCGCGATCACGGGGGCGCACTAGGGTACAAGCGCGACACCCCTATAAGAACACGACGATCAGAGACCACGTTGTGTGTGCGCGAGGACATTTGATCCGGCGGGGATACCTCGATCGAGTCCCACCGTCGTTGTGCCAACCGGGCATAACACCCAGCTCGCGATGGGAAGTTCATGCCACGAGACTAGGACCTCGACCGAGCTCTTAGCCTCGTTGAAGGTCGGAGTCCTCCTCCGGCCGCCCGACCAGCTCTCCACGCGGTCAGGGACTATCAAGGTCGAGCAAATCCCGAAGCCTTATTACTTAGGCAAAAATAAAGTATAACAAACACCACATCACACACAAGGAAAATTAACAAAGAGGTATTATAAAGTACGAATAGCGGGCAAAACCCTTAGTCCAAAAAGTTACAAATATGAGCCCACAAGCCGGACAAAAATAACCATTGTGCAAAAAGTACATCAACTAAGCCCACAAGCCGGGCGAAACAAAACGGCTCGCAGGCCGACCAAAACAAAGATAAAAAACCTACTCAGCTGCGGTCCCGTCAGGCTCCCCGTGCACATGAATGTCGTTCTCCCCGCAGAGGATACACGATCTGGCCATCCACCACCTCAGCGTCGGGGTCAATCCCTTCAATGACGAGGTCGGGGTTGAGAACCCGAAGCTGCGCCACGGCGCTGCGGAACCCTATACCTGCGGTTTCAATAGAATCATCCTCGGACACTCGGAGATCTTGCTCAAGCTTCCGGAGCTGCGCCACAAACGCCGCACGAGTGGTTAGGAGCTTGTCCTCCTCAGTTTCCCCTTCGGCTGGCCGCACCGCATCTTCCAACTCGGCAATCCTTACCTTAAGCCGCTTCTCCTCCAACTCCAGCTCAGGGATTCGGGCAAGGTGGCCTTTCTTTGTCTCCTCGGCTTCCTTAAGCTTGGCCTCGACCAACTACTGCTGCTTGCTTTGCTCTTTGTTCAGATCTCGGCACTCTTTTAGTTCCTTGCGCATACCGAGCATCTCAGCGCCCAAGGTATCCAGCGCCTCCTGCAGGCGGGCCAGTTCAACAGCAGGGCGGGTCTCGTCATTTAGAATGATGGCAGTCGAGCAGATACGCATGACGGCCGACAGGTCCTCAAAAAGCATCTTCCTCCTCACTTCAGTAGCGGTCCCCAGCACGGTTTGGATCTCGGAGGGAAGGGTACGAGGATAAGTGACCTCGGAGAAGAAGTGAGGTTTTTGATGGCAGGGGGGAAGGTCAAAGCTGGAAGGAACCGGGGGACTGTCTTCACCACCCAGGTCGACGACCTCCGCAACGCGTTGCCTCTTCAGAGTCCCTTGGGTAGCCGGGGATTTGCTTCCCGCAGGAGTTGTGCGGTCACCCGCGGTCCCCGACACAGCGGCAGCAGGCTGAGACTGAGTGGATCCTTCGGGGGCAGCGGCCGTGGAAACACCCTCGTGCGGGGCCCCAGAAGGGACAACTTCCTGATCTTTGGAGCGCGACGCCTCTTCTCGGGCCTGCGCTTCCCGGGCCCTTTTCGCTTTCAGTTTCTTCAACCTCTCCTCGGCTCCGGCCATTGTCCCTGCAAAAGGAAAGAAAGCATTAGTAAAGCGAGAAACACAGATACGAGGAAGACCTAAAGCGAGGACGTTTTCACCACCTAACAATTCGATGGCCTCCTCGTCGGAGAAGGTCTCGAGCAGAACGCGGGTGTTTATCAGGCGACGTTCTTTCTTCACCTGCCCATCTGCACCTATTATAGGTTGGCCGTCCAGCGTCTCATGTCGAGCTTCGGTAAAACTGTCAACGAAAGCTACGATTTTATCGTAGGCTTCCCGCTCGTAGGCCTCCATCTGAACAGGTTTCGTTTTATATTTGTCAACTCCCTTCTTAAAGTGTTCCTCCGTCCAGTACAGAGGAAACTTCGGCACCAGCACCTCCTCGGAACGGCCGTCGACCTCGCGGGTGACTTTCCGGTACAATGAATATATCGCCTCGAGGGTGACCGGCTTCACATAGAAATAGCGGAACTTGAAATCCCGGATGGAATCCAAGTAAGTGTGAAACAACGCCTTGCTCTGCTTGAAGGACACCCAGCCGTGTCGACCTCCGACCGACGACCGTTGGAGGTGGAATATGCGGAAGAAAAGACGAACGGTCGGCACGATCTCCAAATATTTGCATACGAGCTCGAAGGCCCGGATGAAGGCCAGCGAGTTCGGATGAATCTGCGAAGGGGCCAACTTCAACCAGTCAAAGATCCCCTCCTGAAAATCCGTGAAAGGCAGCCTCCACCCCGCCTTCTCGAACATAAACTCGTATAAGGGGACCCGCATTCCCCGGTAAGGGGAGCATATCCGGTGATGCTCCTCGGGACGAAAAACCTTCCAGGATTGACCACTTCCGATTAGTCGGTGCTCGACGGTACAAAAAGCATCGCCCACATCTGGGTACACGAAGATGGACGACATCTCCAGGGCTTCGCTACAGACCCAGTCCTCGAGCGGCCTCTCCTGCGCGAAGGCCATGTGAGCCATGGGGGAGTCGGGCTGGTCGTCGTCGTTTTCCTCGAAATATCCTGCGGCCACCTCCGCAGCCAAATCGTCCATTTACCTGAAAAGCAGAAGGAAACGGTGAATTCGATTGGTTGTATCAAATTCACCCCTCCACCGCTGTTCAAGCGAACGGGCGAGGAAGGGGCAAGGCTTTCTCAACTCCCCGACGCGAACGGTCGAGAATCAACTTGCCCACCGGGGAACTCATCATCTCCCCGGAAGGTTCTGCCCCGTGTCCCCACGGCACTAACAAATATACTGATTATCAAGGACCCCGAGACATTCAACGGATCCCCGACGTGTTCGTCCCTGATCCCCGAGATATTCATCAAAAGCGAGCAAGAATCTTCGCACTCTCTCTCTCCACAACTAAAGATTACCGCCGTATTCGCCAGGAATCCCTTCGTTTCTCATGGGAATGTCATCAATTCACCAAGGAAACGTCCTACACTAGTTAAAATCGAAGAAAAACGCAAAATAAAGGTTCGGTTTGAAGCAAATACCTGGTAAGCGGCGGTGTAGGGTTCCGGCACGGAGGTTTCCGGCTATGGTACGGCGGCGAACGACGGTCCTAGCGGAGGAAATGCTTCCGACAGAGAGTGCCCGACGATTGACGGCGGCGAGCTACGACGGAAGAGGTTAGAGAGAGAGGGAGAAAGTTTCTTGAGAGAGAAGCGGAAAAGTGAAGAATGAGCGAGGGGAGCGGCTTTTATAAGCGGTTCTCGCGAGACCCGAGGGGCGTAGGGCACTCGAGTGCGCTACCCTAGCCAGCCGCCCTAGCCTCCCTAGGTAATGATGGCAGGCGACACGTGGCACGCATGCAGCCACCCGTCTCCCCACGCGTGTCGTTTCGGTTTTCCCCAACGCTTCGAATCCGAAACCCTTCATCTCCCCGACCATACGACCAGACACATCTGTCCGACGCCCGACGCTCATCCGGCCGAAGGAATTTCGCATAGGATATCGACCTCCTCGGTTCCTCTCTTAGCGTATCCTCGACATACAATAACCCTTAAGTCATCACTCTGCCACCTCAGAGCAACGACTTGGGGGGCTCCTGTTCTGGACTGGGCCGAGGCTGCCCAACAGTCGAGCAGGCCCAACCCATATAGCATGGGGAGGCCCAATAAGACCCCTCTGCGGGGCACTTGACTGCTGCAAGCATACCAACGTTTCCCCCGAGCACTTCACAGTGTCGGGCACTTGGGCCAACAGGGCAGGAGGACCTCGCACCCCCGGCGGATAGGTACATCCCCGACATACCAGCTTCCCCCCGCGAGTATGCCAGACGTAACTCCTCGACAGACATGACTCCTCCCCGCGAGGCCATGTCCGTCGTACGGCTTGATAGGTCCTCGACACAGAAGGCTCCTCCCCCGCGAGGAGTGTCTAACGGTCCGTACCACGTGGACACGTTCCAAGTAACCTCCCACTCCCGAAGGATTCGGTCTGCCCTAATCCCGAAAATCTAGGAGCGGTTACCCCAGGGCGAAGACCACGTGCTGGTCTTCACTACGCCACGTAAGCCCTGGCAGTTACTTGGATTGGGTCTGACAATCCAGCCCAATGCAAGTAACCGTTGGCCCCGCGCTGGGGGTTCTCTATAAATACCCTCTCACTTGAGAGGGTCAGGTTAAGTCATTTTTCTCACTCTTCTTGTATTTGATGTTACTCTGTGCACTCCCTAACTTGAGCGTCGGAGTACCTTGCAGGTACCCCCCCCCCCCCCCCCCCCCCCCGCCGTCCTTCAACCTCACCGGAGCCGGAGCTCAACGGACGTCGTTGGCCACCAGTAACTGTCTGATCCAGGTACGATCAATTCTTATACTTTATTAAAGTCATACTTTAAAGTAAATACCGTGTTTAATATTGTATATCAACAATTTTATAATAATTTTAATTTTATTCTTTTTATCATATATTAAACCATTCTTATTATTATTACCAAAAATATTAAATAACCAATTTTTAAAATTTAAAAAATAATAAATTTGTTTACCCAATTAAACAATATCTTGAAATACAACGGACACAACCAATTACTTTAATCTATATGGCCATAGGTATCATTTTTCTTTATATAATTACATTAACTCTTTATTATTTACAAGATATATATAAACAAATTATATATACAATTTTAATATATTAGTCATTTTCATTTGATATAATTAATGTGTATTACACCATTAAAATTAATCGACCCGGACGAACGCACGAGTCTTTTATTAATTTTCAATAAAAACTTATAAATTTATAAAATTTCCGAAATTTGTCCAAAGGTATATACCAAAAAAATTACTCTAAATGAGAGGTGTCAGATATAAGTGGAAGTGGCAATGGCAAGTTAAATTCTTATAGTTTTAATACCAATTTTTTAAACTAAAAGCAAAAGTTGACTACATAGCCTCACATAACTGAAAACTTAACCAAAACATGAACAAATCCACATTTTACATGGCCTGCAACTTGGATTATCTAACTGGTCAGAGAAATCCTAATCCCAATCTACAACTCCACTTCCTTAGAGATTAGGATATAACAAACTGATAAACATAAAAACAATAATATTCAACAATAAATAAATCTAAAAGAACTCTAATCATTTCAAAATAGCGTCACTAAAACGGAAAAATAAAAATTGCAATTATTGGTTATTTTCAAAGCAATTCAATCAAAGATATAAGAACAGAAAAGGATGTTAGATAAAATTTATGGTATAATGAATGAAAACTATGGAGATCAAAATAATACAAATTAAATCATCCATTCAAAAATCGATATAGTACAACGCTGAAAATTTTCAGTACAGTGCATTGCCTGATCACATCATGGTTTTGAAAGCAGGATGAAGACTTTTTTAGGAAATCTTTCAAACACACTGCTTACTACCTTTCCAGTATAGGCAACATGGACAGCCGCCACTGCCGGGAACGATCACTATATTTAGTCATCATCTGCATATATGTCAGTAAACATCATTTAAGTCATCATCAGCTTGAACATGACTAGATTGAAAACTGAGTGGTGCAAACTAACAATAGTAAGAAACTGGACAACAAAATAGGCATGCTGGTTATTAAAAGATTTTCTTAGCAATAGGAAAATCGGAGATTCATCTATAGCATCTGCTTCGTGATAATATATAGGCAATGTATTATCAGTAAACTCACCACTTTTAGGGTCGACATGTACAAAAAAACTGGCAGCAACTATAAGATAGCATAGAATAAGCATCAAGCCTTTAAAATAGTTCGAGGTCCCTTCCTGTAAGGATAAAAGCAATGTAAAAATGGTTGTCAGTTGTCAGAGGCATAAATAATGGTGGCAAATAGGAAGAAAAATAAATAGACAAAGAGAATGCAACAAAAAGCTGATGCATAGACTAAACAGTTACTTGACCCTAACCAGGCAGAATAAGACATAAATCACAAATAGCCCATTTTAACAGAAAATTGAATGCCAACATTCATGCCTTTCGGACATAACTGAGTATACCAGCGCAAGAGACATAAGATAATATTCTATATAATGGAATGAGAAGTTGAAACACTAAACATGCATTCTCATGTGAGATGTTGCTCCAATTGCCTGGTATCCCAAAAGTAACGTGCGTGCGTGCGACGTGTGTATTTATATTACTATTGGAGTACCTGGTCTATTCATATCACACTTCGTTTCAATTATTTATAGTAAACTGAAGATATGTCCAATGCCAAAGTAAGTGATGATACAAAACAAGCGTTGAGAAACATGTGAAGGAATCCTTGTGTGTGAGTAATATACAAAGAACTGAGAAACGAGTGGTCAAATGCATGTGCATTTAAGGGCATAGGGTATTTATCTGGTCAGCTTAATCCATTCTCTCAAAGCATTCCTTTGTTTAAAAAGAGATGCACACAAACACAGGATTATGGAATTTAGCAAAATAGATTAATTATTATTACTTTTGCCCAACTTTTTAATTAGGTTTCATGAGCAATAATCACGTAAGAAGCTTCTTATATGACTTTTCGATCAAACAAATGACAAATAATTGAATGAATACATAATTTTTCTGAAGGTCTTCTATCTCTCTAGTCATTTGGAATTTTCATCGAGTCAATGTAAAAGACATAATTTTTGGCTTGACTAAACAACTTAGATGAGAACTAACTTATATTCATTAATTGCTTGTAAAGCGAGAAACATCAACAAATGCTGTCTAGACAATTTCATAGGGTTAAATAAGAAAACACATACCTGCATCATAAATGCAACTACCAGCACAGTGATAAAAAGTGTGGCAGTCTCAAAGAGTTGAAAATTCAAGTCCATTTCTTTTCCCATGCACCATCCAACAACCACACAGAAAGGGATCTACAAATTTCAAGAGAATAAGAATCAATTATTTTCAACAACTATCATCTCGTTTTTAGAAGTTCATAAACTAGAAACATCTTCCAATGACATAGGGAAATCCAGGTTATTTGATAATAGTTCAAGGCCATACCACAAACATTGATATCTGGGTTGATGATCCAACAGCAACTCCAATTGTGATATCCTGTGAAAAAATTGAATCCATTAACAGATTAAACAGTGCTCGTAGAATAAATGCAGGCTTTGAAAGCCACTTACTAGCTTGTCCTTTACAGCAAACATGATAGCACTTGCATGCTCTGCGGCATTTCCTACAATTGGAAGCAAGATGACGCTAATAAAAGCCACTGACATATTCAAGGACTCAGATGCTCCCTGCAAGGGAACAGAAACACTATGTTTATGAATCAATTTAGGAGCTAAAGTGATGTTTATGGAAAAGACTAGGGATAGTAGAGTTCTTCATTGTCAACAAGGAATAACAGTGATGTTTCAGAGGTCTATAATCACAAAGCAAAGATAGCTCACAAAGCAATCATTAAGTTTCTGTTCCTGTGTAGCTTTTTTGGGTTTTGGGTAAGATAAGGTTTTGGGCAAGGATTAATGCTTGTTTAAACTCTTTCTCCTCTGTTGCTATATTTCCTTTTCATGACTTTAGAACCTTGCCTCATGATTTCCTATAATATTTTGTTTTGCAGCATGGGCCAGTTAGGAGGTAACAGGGGTTGCTTTGCTTAGGAATGGTCCAGAGTGGATCTATACCAGAACCAAAAATTAAAGGTGCTGAGGAGAAGAGGCCGCTATACGTGAATGGTATGATTGCAATTTTAACAAAAAGCAGCTTAACCAAACAGATTTAAGAGTCGAAATACAATCTTTGGTCCATAAAAAACAGTAAACAAAATCATCACAAATATTCTTTTTGATAGATCATTAGGGTTTTCTGTGTTGGATGGTATAATTGAATTGATTAATTGTATTAAAAGTATTAGAGAGTTAGCCTAGAAAACTAATAGCACTTGATCTAGATTTTAGTACAGTACTACATCTATAAAAGTAAAGTCACCATTATTTAAAAAATAACACCTATTAGCAGGTTAAATTAAATTATATCTCCACTTTTTCATATCAATCTTAAAAATCCAATGTCATATCAAAAGTTATCATCACTCTTTTGGGCCAATCCCATGACTGTTTCTTCAGAATAGTTCTAAAAATATAGAATTCCCTTCAGTTCGAGAAGAACAAACCCGAATTCAACATTCCACAAGAATAACAAATAACAGAAGCTTAATGAGTCAGAAATTTTGAAATACCTCTATGGCATCCACAAGGTATCCAGACAATACCGATACCCATACTGTCAAAATAGCAAGCCAGATTATCGCTTCCCACTTAGTTAACTCAAGTTCTTCCTCCTCGTCAGTGTTTTCACTTGTATCTGCTTCCTGTATTATAATTTATGGAGATTAACTGTAAAGGGGCCATTGGATAGTAAAGAAAAATGGCACCATAAGCACAAATTCACTCATACAAACTCTTTTAATTTTTGAAGCATATAAAATAATTTTTAAACAATAAAGAAAAAGAATGGTTGTCCTTTTGTAATAAATGCAAGTCAAATCCGCGCATGTTGACATCCATCAAAATGCAAAGTCCCAGACCAAATAGGGATAGTGTAGGGGAGTGATGAACATAGGGCTGGTTGTATTTTTTCATAAGCAAATGTTGTGGTGAGTTTCTTATGAGAGGGAGAAATTGTTAGCAGCAAGGATCAAACCCTGGTCATCCTTCTCAAACTCCTTTTTGTCCAAACTTATACCCCTAGACTACACCTTCCGGAACAACTAAGATTTTCCATTAAAAACAACTATACAGCCGGGCTTTGAGGAAACAAAATAGAATGGTAAATGATTGTGGTCCTTAGGTTTCCCCTTGTCTTGAGGAGTCCGTCAAAACTCCATTCAAGTACTCACCATCACGAAATGCATGTATACGACTTCTCTGATTGATGTACATATCATCTTCAGTGAATGCAATGATCTCTGAGTCCACCAGGTCTTGCACCTTGTGCTTGAACACGTTGCAATTTTCAATGGAATGACCCGTTGTGTCTGAGTGATACTCGCATCTAGCATCCAGATCATAATCAGGAGGAATGGGGTCAGGAACAGGCTTGGCATCCCTTAGTTCAACCAGAGAACTCTCAAGTAGACGTGCAAGAACATCACTGTGAGGAATAGGGAGTGGATCGAACCTTCTCGCAGGCCTCCGTGATCTTTGTTGTCTCTGTTGCTGAGGAGCACAAGGTCGCTGATACTGAACAGGCTGTTGAACAACAGAAGGAAAATACACGGCACTAGTTTCTCCTTCCTTTCCCTTGGAGGACCCAACATAAGGTTTCTTTGCATCTTCAACAGCAATTCGAATCTTTCCCGTCTTGATGCCATTTTCGACTCTTTCTCCTGCCAATACAAGGCCTGAAAATCCAGCTGACAAACATCCCACCAATTTCTCATAATAATGCCCCTGAAGCGTATCCATGAACATATCAACAAGCTCTCTTTCCAACATCGGAGGTTGAACTTGGGAAGCCAATTCACGCCACCTCTGGGCGTATTCTTTGAAGCTTTCGTTTTGTCTCTGAGAAAGACTTTGCAGTTGCATTCTACTGGGCGCCATGTCCATGTTGAATTGGTAGTGCTTGATGAAAGCTTCTGCCAAATCTCTCCAGCTTTTAATATGCGTTCTCTCCAAGCTCATATACCAGTCTAAAGATGCCCCAGTTAAGCTGTCTTGAAAGAAATGCATCAGCAGCTTCTCATCATCCGTATAGGCAGACATTTTGCTGGAATATGCCATGATGTGAAGCTTAGGGCAGGTGGATCCATTGTACTTCTCGAAAGTAGGCGCCTTGAACTTCGGAGGAACCTTCACACCTGGGACCAACCCTAAGTCATACATGTCCATACCCAAATCATTCTGGCCCTTTAAAGCATTCACTCTCTCTTCGAGCATACGGAACTTCTTGTCCACCTCAGTAGGAAAATTTATCTCAGCATCATAAAATTGTTCTTCCTGATTATCCACTTTCTGACGAGGAACATGAATCCTAGCAGCACTTCCTCTGGATTGACTCATAGGAGAGGGTGGAGGAAGATCAACACGCGGAGGATTCACAACTCCGCCCAGAGTATTACCAACAACATTCCCATTACCAGCCTCTGGGATAACAACAGCAGTCCTTTGAATAATTGCCTCTAGTTCCTCTTGTTGTTGAGCCATGCCCTGCATCATCTCAAAGCACTGAGCCATACGAGTCTGGAATTCTGACAACTCTGCTCGCATCTGATCCATGATCCTCCTCTGATTGCTTCAAGTTGCGTAGAGGTGAGAGGTCAAGCTTGCAGTTCTGGAGACAATACCAAGTCAGAATAAGAATCCCCTTCTGAGAATACCTGTTATGCATATGAGTATGAGAATGCAAAAAGACATGCGATGCAAATGCAAAGACACGGGATCAAGGTATCCACAAAGCTCTGGATCTGTGATGTGCTGATGACTGAATAAGCTCATAGGTCTGCTCTGAAGAGAATATCGGAACACCAGAATATCCAAATAATCATAATACCATAACACCAGGCTGATACTGATAAGAAATCCAAAGTACCGGGTAGGTAGAAGGTCAAAGTTACCTGCAAACCTGTAAACACCCGCCCATTCTCACATGTGGGTACTAAGATCCTCAGTATCCCGGGCTCTCAGGTCGAGAAATGATGATACGTTCACCATTTCTGGTTTGGCATCATCATCAATCGAGGAGGCCTCAACTGATTCACCAAAATGAAAGGTCCTCAGCTTCTGGCACTAAGGTCGAGAAGCAATAGTACATTCATCCCTCGGGGTACAGTACTATCGCCAAACGAGGAGTGCCTCCACTGATTCTCTTTCAAAAAGGAAATCCTATGCAAGTTCCAAAGTGGGCCCTCGGGTGTGAATGGGTTTGCCACAAAATGTGGTCTGCCACTGTCACCACTAAAGAGAGATGTTTCCACTAAGGTCCTCATGATTGGTCACTAGAGTCGACAGCTCTCTAGATCAACATCCTGGAATACGCAAGATGCGCATGCCATGATGGGTCCCAAGATAGCCTCGTCTAGCTGTGAATTTCGTGAATACCCAACGCACTCCAAACGGCACGTAGGTTCCACTACTCTCCACTCTAATCCTAAGTGTATACTCAAGCCTGTGTAATGGGCTTATCTCTCAGAAATCCCATCCCGCCAAACAGAAAACCAGTCCAGCACAACAGTAACAATATGATATGTAATGCTAAAATGCAGTAAATACAGTAGAGTAAATAAATAGCAAAATAAAGCACAACAGTAAACACCCAATGAAAGAAAAGCAAACAAGCGCTAGGATTTACTCGCTTAGGATGGACCAGCAATAGGTCAACCTGTCCCCAGCAGAGTCGCCAGCTGTCGCTCCCGGGATTTTCATCCAAGTATAAACGCGAAAGTGGCACCGAACAGAGTCGCCAGCAATGTGTATTTATCCCACGAGAGGGAAAGGAAACACTGCATAAACCTGAAGGAAAGGATATAGCATGGTCTCACAACCAAAAGAACTGGATAAGGGAGTCAGTTACGCGAGAGGAAGGTATTAGCACCCCCTCACGTCCATCGTACCCGATGGGATCCATGCTTGCTTGTCTCAATCAAAGGGTGATAAAAAAAGGATACTGGAAAAGGAACTGAAAGAAAGAAAGAAGAAAGAATGGAAAAGGAACGAGAAACAAATGTAGGGAAAATAAAAGAAGTGCTCGAATGGGCCCTACCCCACTGCCTACGTATCTCATCGGGAGCATGAGAATCAGAGCGACGTAGTTCCCCTCAACGAGGGATGGATTGTTTGTGTTTTTTAGAGAACGGCTTACGTTCTGGCTCAGGTGTTGCAGGCTCGCTGGTCCGAGTGCGTTACCATCTTGCAAGAGAACGAGTAGGAGCACGTTCATACGTTGAGAGTGAGTGAGATGAGAAAAGAATTCCCGAAGGAAAGACGTTATTGTTTGTTTTTTGTCTTTTGAAAGTTTTTTCATTTGTTTGCATATGACAGTGTATCTGAATCTTAGTCATTGGAATGTGTACATTCTCACATTCCAAGATGGAATGAGTAAGAGAGCACACTAAGAGTGAAGAAGACCCCCACACTTAGTTCCAATTGTCAAGGTTCAACCACACTAGCATACTTGTGTTTATTAAGTGTTTTTGTTGATTATGAAATGAAGAAGTGTTTTTTATTTGTACCTTCAACAAGTATTGCATTTAAGTCCCTCATCCAAGATCAAATGTATAACACATTGACCCAAGATGGGCTATATGCTACACATTTTAAGATTATAAGAGAAGACCCCTTTATAATCTTTTCTTTATATGAAAGGCCTAAATGCAATAAATGCTTACCTTTATTGGATGTTTTTGGATTTTCTTTAAGAGAAGATGAAAGACACAAGAGAGGAGCAAAGGTAAAAATCTATATGATCTAAGACTCAATCCTAATTGATTAGTTAGGGGAGTGATCCTAAGGTTTGTGAGGTTTAAAGAATCTAATCCTACAAGGAAAAAGGGATAGCACTACCTAATGCATATCCTACCTCACTTTAATCAAAGATTAAAGTTGAGCTAGGATCCCAAGGGGTGTGAGAAAATTCTACACAAAGCATTATATCATGTTATTCATAAAAGAGAAAATCAGAAATTAATCAACATGAATATCAAAATCAAGATTTAAAATCAACCAAGAATATCCACAAAAATTAAAAATGCTAACTAAACAAGATTAAATTCTAAGTAAAAGTTAGTCTAAAATTAATACTAGGATTAATCCTAAAATTAATATCTAAATCTATTGTTAATTCAAATAAGTTTCTAATTAAACTTCTAAAATTAAATCTAAAGAAAACTAATCCTAAAATTAATTCTAGAAAGTTAATCAAAATTAATTATCTAAAACTAACTAATTATAAAATCTAGTTATTCTAAGTTAATTAACCAAAACAAAATAACAAATCAATTAACCAAATATTAAAATCTAAAACCCAGGGGGTGCAGACAGCATTCTGGGAGTGTGAATAAGAGTCTAGACGTGTGGGTTTCTGACGTTATGGCCCAATGATCTTTGTCTCATCCATGGGGGTGCTAAGTGAGAAACGGGGGTGCGAAAGAAAATGAAAACAAACGGGCCAAGGCCCGATCCAGACTACAAACCAAATCAAAAAACCCTAAACACACTATGCCTCACTCTCAGCTTCCACCTTCTCCTTCCCTACACCGATCGCACAACATCATCACCATCCTCTTCTCCTCTCCGGCCTCATCTTCTCCAAACAGCACCGAAAAAACCTCCGTTCTCATCTCCTTCAATTTCTCATTCGTCTTGAAATTCGATGCCGTCTCTAACCTTCATCAATGCCGTCTCCGTTTCATCATCACCTTCGCCGGCGATGAACTCCTCCTTCGTCTACTCCATCTTGTTCGCGCTCAACATACCGCCACAAATCTCGCCGTCACAACAACACGGCCTCCATCACAATAACTCTTCGCCGGAAGAGGTAACAGAAAGTCGTTTATCTCAACTCCTCTCTAAACAACGCCGCCACCACGCCTCAACAAACCGAACTGTCAACATCAATAACTTCGAACCACCGCGCTTGGCCGCGTCCAGGATAATCTCTGCCGCGCCATGGCTCCCAGCCGGCGGAGGCGGAGATTCACTCATCATCTACATCGTAAACAACTTCGGCAGCTCAACGAACATTCGCCTCTCACGCAACTCACAAACCAACGCCGAGAACCGCCGCCGCACCGCAAAACAAAGATGCTCGCGACTTCATACTCTATTCAACAGAAACTCACACCTCCAATACGCAATGAAATTCAACCAGAAAACACATGATTCTAAGCTAGTATCACGAATTCCAGGTTCAGCAGAAGATGAACAACAGACAACAATCAATCGCAATACAAATCACACGATGCATACGAAGAAACGGAGCAATACGTACCTATCGGAGTCGCTCCGACGGCGCTTCGAAGTCGATAATGATAGAGTGAAATCAACAAATCTGGTATGAATTCCACCTTCTGCGATCTCGATCTTTCTCTTTTCTACTCCTTCGTCACTTCTTGGAAGATGCTGCGCGATCTATGTTGAATTTCCAATTCGCGAATTGTCTTGTTGTTGTTGCGAATTCTATCTCATTCTTCTTCTTTTCTGTGATTCAGTTAGGTGAATTGAAGAGAATGAAGGAGTTTGTTACATGTTGTGAGTTGTGTGATGATGAATTGCAGAGCATTGTGTAGAGAATTGAATATGGAAATGAAAACGTGGTGAAGAAGATGAAGAATTGTGAAGGTGGATTGAAGCCGAGAGATTGAAGGTGATGAAGGTGAATCGTGAAAATGAAGAATCCCCTTCAATTCTATTACAGTCTCCAATTTATAACCGAATTTGAAGGGTAATTTTGGTTTTTGGTAATTGAATTCTGTTATTCTGTTATGAATTCAGTTATGAGCTTTGTAATTGGATTTCTTTTTCTACTTTTCTTGGTTTTTCTCAAGTGTATTATTGTTGTGAATTTTTCGGCGCAAAGTTACTGCTATGGTCCTTTATTTTCTGCTATTATTTGTACCGCTAAAACAAAAAAGGACTCTTTGAATTGGTCTTAGAGTTTAATGAATGTTGAGAAAGTAGTTTTGAATAAAATGGATTGGAATATGAATTTAGGAATTTTGGGTTTGAAAATGGATAAAATATGGACATGGATATCTAAAAAGTGGAAAATGAATTAAATTTGGATAAATGGTTAATGGAAATTGAAATGTATTAACAAATGGATGTTATAAAAATTGGTTTGAATGGGTGTACTTGAAAAATGGTGTAATGACATTTGAAAATGGATATTAAAAAAAAGATAATTGGACAATTGGTTTTCATGGGTATTGGTAAGTAATATGAATATAAATGGATTAGAATGGATAAAAAATGACATGTATTTAGAAATGGGTTAAAACTACAGTGAAAGCTAAGAAGTGGTTAGTTGGATTTGTGAAATGAATGGATTGTAATAATTGGATAAAAATGGATTATAAAGGAGAATTGGTTTATGAAGTTGGTATTAAAATGGTTATTAAAAATGGATAGAAAATGGATAAAGAAAAGATTATAAAAAAAATGGATTTGAACATAGTGAAAAATATGGACAATAGAGAAGATGAAAATTGGATTTGAAAATGGTAAGGAATGGATATTGAAATAAAATTGAATATGGAAAGAAAATTGGTTAAAATGGTTGAAGATGGCCATGATGGATAGAAAATGGATAACCCAAAGAATTCAAAACCAATCACAAACTATTCACAAGCCTCTGATAAAATGGTCACAGCTACCACTGCACAATCTGGCCACTCACCTGATCCACTGAAGAAATTCAACCGATAAACAATCCACAAGCTCAACCATGAATACAAACCTAAATCACCCAGATGTACACTGATGAACTTTGCAAAAGATGGCTCGCAGAATCGTCCCAAATAGGGAAAACACTCATAACAAGAAAATCCTTCGATCCCATGTCTCAGAAAACCAATGCAATGATATGACTATGAGTTATGACCTAAAAATGCAGATGAGCGCGAAGCAAAAGCCAGAAAAAGGTAGGGCAAATTTTGGGGTACTACACCTTCATTCTTCAACAGATGGACAATTGATGTGGGTTGGACCGACACTTGGGTCAGAATAGTATCTATGGTCATTTTGAATGGAGGTTTATTGTATATTATTTTGCAAGATTGCACTTTTATTTTAGATTTCAATTCATTACAGTTTGAAGTTCTTTTGTTAGTTGATACTACTATATAACCTTTGATTTTCTTCTATATTTGAATAAAAACAATCCTTTGATTTTTCTTCAGTCCATATGATGAGCACAATTTGATGATTACCAATAATTAAAACTCTTCTCTATATTAAGGGCTCAATTATTCAACTGTGAGTATTGAATCCTTTGTTGGATAGTGCAATGGAAAGTGCATGAATCATTTTGTATATATAATGGATTTGAACTCTGTTAGTGCCATTTTTTGAATTAAATCGATAGATTACAAAATATTATGTGATATGGTTCGATCGCGAGACCTTGACCTCGCAAAAAGCACTTATTTACCGCAACAACACTTTGTCTGCCCATGCTATGTCTATTAAACTGTCAATTCATGCAAAATTTCCTATGGCCAAACTGTCATGGACAGTGTATAGCCAAAATGCTTACATGTTTGGTATTATAGTACAAATTGAAATAACCATGGTGCTTATGGAAAAATCATCATATGAAAATTAACTACCATGCTTTATATGTAACAAAACTTAATAATTGTCATGACAAAGACACACGTGACAATAAAATTATAGAAATACTATGGATATTCATTATATGTACAACATTAGATTAATGTCTTATGGTGTAAAGAAGATCTTATTAAACTGTCATGGACATGGACAGTGTATATGCTTAATGACAAATTTACTTTTTCACTTACAGAACCCGAAAACAATAGGCTGTGGTTTGGTATTTTTCAAAAAAATAACTTTTAACTTTGGTAAAAAAAAATCTACAACATAGTATATTGAAATTCTTATACTTTATTAAAGTCATACTTTAAAGTAAATACCGTGTTTAATATTGTATATCAACAATTTTATAATAATTTTAATTTTATTCTTTTTATCATATATTAAACCATTCTTATTATTATTACCAAAAATATTAAATAACCAATTTTTAAAATTTAAAAAATAATAAATTTGTTTACCCAATTAAACAATATCATGAAATACAACGGACACAACCAATTACTTTAATCTATATGGCCATAGGTATCATTTTTCTTTATATAATTACATTAACTCTTTATTATTTACAAGATATATATAAACAAATTATATATACAATTTTAATATATTAGTCATTTTCATTTGATATAATTAATGTGTATTACACCATTAAAATTAATCGACCCGGACGAACGCACGAGTCTTTTATTAATTTTCAATAAAAACTTACAAATTTATAAAATTTCCGAAATTTGTCCAAAGGTATATACCAAAAAAATTACTCTAAATGAGAGGTGTCAGATATAAGTGGAAGTGGCAATGGCAAGTTAAATTCTTATAGTTTTAATACCAATTTTTTAAACTAAAAGCAAAAGTTGACTACATAGCCTCACATAACTGAAAACTTAACCAAAACATGAACAAATCCACATTTTACATGGCCTGCAACTTGGATTATCTAACTGGTCAGAGAAATCCTAATCCCAATCTACAACTCCACTTCCTTAGAGATTAGGATTTAACAAACTGATAAACATAAAAACAATAATATTCAACAATAAATAAATCTAAAAGAACTCTAATCATTTCAAAATAGCGTCACTAAAACGGAAAAATAAAAATTGCAATTATTGGTTATTTTCAAAGCAATTCAATCAAAGATATAAGAACAGAAAAGGATGTTAGATAAAATTTATGGTATAATGAATGAAAACTATGGAGATCAAAATAATACAAATTAAATCATCCATTCAAAAATCGATATAGTACAACGCTGAAAATTTTCAGTACAGTGCATTGCCTGATCACATCATGGTTTTGAAAGCAGGATGAAGACTTTTTTAGGAAATCTTTCAAACACACTGCTTACTACCTTTCCAGTATAGGCAACATGGACAGCCGCCACTGCCGGGAACGATCACTATATTTAGTCATCATCTGCATATATGTCAGTAAACATCATTTAAGTCATCATCAGCTTGAACATGACTAGATTGAAAACTGAGTGGTGCAAACTAACAATAGTAAGAAACTGGACAACAAAATAGGCATGCTGGTTATTAAAAGATTTTCTTAGCAATAGGAAAATCGGAGATTCATCTATAGCATCTGCTTCGTGATAATATATAGGCAATGTATTATCAGTAAACTCACCACTTTTAGGGTCGACATGTACAAAAAAACTGGCAGCAACTATAAGATAGCATAGAATAAGCATCAAGCCTTTAAAATAGTTCGAGGTCCCTTCCTGTAAGGATAAAAGCAATGTAAAAATGGTTGTCAGTTGTCAGAGGCATAAATAATGGTGGCAAATAGGAAGAAAAATAAATAGACAAAGAGAATGCAACAAAAAGCTGATGCATAGACTAAACAGTTACTTGACCCTAACCAGGCAGAATAAGACATAAATCACAAATAGCCCATTTTAACAGAAAATTGAATGCCAACATTCATGCCTTTCGGACATAACTGAGTATACCAGCGCAAGAGACATAAGATAATATTCTATATAATGGAATGAGAAGTTGAAACACTAAACATGCATTCTCATGTGAGATGTTGCTCCAATTGCCTGGTATCCCAAAAGTAACGTGCGTGCGTGCGACGTGTGTATTTATATTACTATTGGAGTACCTGGTCTATTCATATCACACTTCGTTTCAATTATTTATAGTAAACTGAAGATATGTCCAATGCCAAAGTAAGTGATGATACAAAACAAGCGTTGAGAAACATGTGAAGGAATCCTTGTGTGTGAGTAATATACAAAGAACTGAGAAACGAGTGGTCAAATGCATGTGCATTTAAGGGCATAGGGTATTTATCTGGTCAGCTTAATCCATTCTCTCAAAGCATTCCTTTGTTTAAAAAGAGATGCACACAAACACAGGATTATGGAATTTAGCAAAATAGATTAATTATTATTACTTTTGCCCAACTTTTTAATTAGGTTTCATGAGCAATAATCACGTAAGAAGCTTCTTATATGACTTTTCGATCAAACAAATGACAAATAATTGAATGAATACATAATTTTTCTGAAGGTCTTCTATCTCTCTAGTCATTTGGAATTTTCATCGAGTCAATATAAAAGACATAATTTTTGGCTTGACTAAACAACTTAGATGAGAACTAACTTATATTCATTAATTGCTTGTAAAGCGAGAAACATCAACAAATGCTGTCTGGACAATTTCATAGGGTTAAATAAGAAAACACATACCTGCATCATAAATGCAACTACCAGCACAGTGATAAAAAGTGTGGCAGTCTCAAAGAGTTGAAAATTCAAGTCCATTTCTTTTCCCATGCACCATCCAACAACCACACAGAAAGGGATCTACAAATTTCAAGAGAATAAGAATCAATTATTTTCAACAACTATCATCTCGTTTTTAGAAGTTCATAAACTAGAAACATCTTCCAATGACATAGGGAAATCCAGGTTATTTGATAATAGTTCAAGGCCATACCACAAACATTGATATCTGGGTTGATGATCCAACAGCAACTCCAATTGTGATATCCTGTGAAAAAATTGAATCCATTAACAGATTAAACAGTGCTCGTAGAATAAATGCAGGCTTTGAAAGCCACTTACTAGCTTGTCCTTTACAGCAAACATGATAGCACTTGCATGCTCTGCGGCATTTCCTACAATTGGAAGCAAGATGACGCTAATAAAAGCCACTGACATATTCAAGGACTCAGATGCTCCCTGCAAGGGAACAGAAACACTATGTTTATGAATCAATTTAGGAGCTAAAGTGATGTTTATGGATAAGACTAGGGATAGTAGAGTTCTTCATTGTCAACAAGGAATAACAGTGATGTTTCAGAGGTGTATAATCACAAAGCAAAGATAGCTCACAAAGCAATCATTAAGTTTCTGTTCCTGTGTAGCTTTTTTGGGTTTTGGGTAAGATAAGGTTTTGGGCAAGGATTAATGCTTGTTTAAACTCTTTCTCCTCTGTTGCTATATTTCCTTTTCATGACTTTAGAACCTTGCCTCATGATTTCCTATAATATTTTGTTTTGCAGCATGGGCCAGTTAGGAGGTAACAGGGGTTGCTTTGCTTAGGAATGGTCCAGAGTGGATCTATACCAGAACCAAAAATTAAAGGCGCTGAGGAGAAGAGGCCGCTATACGTGAATGGTATGATTGCAATTTTAACAAAAAGCAGCTTAACCAAACAGATTTAAGAGTCGAAATACAATCTTTGGTCCATAAAAAACAGTAAACAAAATCATCACAAATATTCTTTTTGATAGATCATTAGGGTTTTCTGTGTTGGATGGTATAATTGAATTGATTAATTGTATTAAAAGTATTAGAGAGTTAGCCTAGAAAACTAATAGCACTTGATCTAGATTTTAGTACAGTACTACATCTATAAAAGTAAAGTCACCATTATTTAAAAAATAACACCTATTAGCAGGTTAAATTAAATTATATCTCCACTTTTTCATATCAATCTTAAAAATCCAATGTCATATCAAAAGTTATCATCACTCTTTTGGGCCAATCCCATGACTGTTTCTTCAGAATAGTTCTAAAAATATAGAATTCCCTTCAGTTCGAGAAGAACAAACCCGAATTCAACATTCCACAAGAATAACAAATAACAGAAGCTTAATGAGTCAGAAATTTTGAAATACCTCTATGGCATCCACAAGGTATCCAGACAATACCGATACCCATACTGTCAAAATAGCAAGCCAGATTATCGCTTCCCACTTAGTTAACTCAAGTTCTTCCTCCTCGTCAGTGTTTTCACTTGTATCTGCTTCCTGTATTATAATTTATGGAGATTAACTGTAAAGGGGCCATTGGATAGTAAAGAAAAATGGCACCATAGGCACAAATTCACTCGTACAAACTCTTTTAAGTTTTGAAACATATAAAATAATTTTTAAACAATAAAGAAAAAGAAGGGTTGTCCTTTTGTAATAAATGCAAGTCAAATCCGCGCATGTTGAAATCCATAAAAATGCAAAGTCCCAGATCAATTAGGGATAGTGTAGGGGAGTGATGAACATAGAGCTGGTTGTATTTTTTCATAAGCAAATGTTGTGGTGAGTTTCTTATGAGAGGGAGAAATTGTTAGCAGCAAGGATCAAACCCTGGTCATCCTTCTCAAACTCCTTTTTGTCCAAACTTATACCCCTAGACTACACCTTCAGGAACAACTAAGATTTTCCATTAAAAACAACTATACAGCCAGGCTTTGAGGAAACAAAATAGAATGGTAAATGATTGTGGTCCTTAGGTTTCCCCTTGTCTTGAGGAGTCCGTCGAAACTCCATTCAAGTACTCACCATCACGAAATGCATGTGTACGACTTCTCTGATTTTCATTAGTTTTACATCAATGTTTTGGTAATAGTCTCATCATCAACTAAATAAAATATAGTATGAATAAAACCTCTCAAAAGGCATCCTGAATTATTGACCATTCCTTTTCCTTTGTTTTGTGTTAGGGGACAGGCAATAAGTTTTTATGTTGCTAACATACACACATAATAAAGGTATTTAAATTGTCTAACTCTACTCAAAATTGTATCTTGAAGTTCTCACATGGAAAATAAGGCCCTAGAAGCAAAATGGATACCAGTAATTTAGCAAACACTAGTTAACAGACAGGAAAAAGACAATACCTAACATGAGTCCAAAAAAATCTAACAAAAAAGCATACTTGAACATGATATATTAATAGGTTGGAAAAAAAATATTGATAACAAAAATAAATGGCTTCACATCAAGTACTTCACACAGTGCATGATGAGTTAATTATACATCACAAACCTACGATACAGTGCTACAAAGAAAAACAACTGGGGCAAAGAACCAACCTCATCAACTGGAGTATAAAAATTTTGTTGACTTCTAAGTTGAAAGAAAAGGTAGCTTGCATACGCCACTAACATTATGCAGCTGCTAAATCTTGATAACGATAACACTGACTTCCCAAGATGAACCTCTGAGTGAGTAAAATGAAGCACAGCAGGAAACAGTATTCCCATTACAGCCATCAGCAGTAACCCCGAATTGACAACAGCGGCTGCCTGTAGCAAAGTGAAGTCTGTGAGCCTAGAACACAAAAATAAAATCAATGTAGTCATAGATGATATGGTTACCTTATTGAAAACCTGAACTTTTTGGTAGTGAACAATCCCACCAGTAAAGAATGCACATCCAAGAACTAGAAGCATATTAGACAAGATAGAACCAAGTAAAGACTGCTGAACAACCCTAATCATATCGCTTTTTAACGCATAAATTGATATAATCATTTCAGTTGCATTTCCGAATGTAGCATTCAGCAAACCCCCAACTGCACGTACCAATAAAAGTTAATGTAAAGCGATTCCTAACAAATTCATCTCGCACACGCAATGCAACCAGAAATAAAAATAAAATAAACAAACCTGTTGATCCGGTGTAGAAGGCAAGTTGTCTGCATACAAAATTGATAGGTAGGTTAGTAAGTAATGGTAATAATACTAATAGAGAGGGAAAAAAAGAAAAGAGAACGTACTCGGTAGCATAACCTAGACGTTCAGCCAATGGAGCAATACCCAATAAAGCGAAGAAGAAAACCCAAACATGTTTAGCGGTGAAATAATGCAGGAAGATAGCCAAGGGGCCAAAAGGTAACAAGAGGTTGATCTTAGCTTTGATTAAAACAATATAAATACTCCTACTGATTCGTCTTGTGGAGGAATGGTTTAAGAAAGAAGAAGAAGATGATTTGGGCAGAGGAAGTGATGAATCGAAATGAAAAGTGTGAGGTTTAGAAGCAGTAGAAGAAGAAGAGGGAGAAGAAGAACTGAGAGGAATCTCCTCGTCGAAATCAGCGTCCATCTTGTGCTCCGCCGATACAGAACCCATATCTCAGAGATCAGATCAGATCAACTCAAAGCCACTTTGACTGCAATACAACTACAAGAGAGGTATGTGGAGCCCACAGCAGCGGCAGCAACGGCAGAAAATAAGTACAAGTTCGTAATCTATGAATCTAACACCTTGCTTTGTGTTTGTAAATAATCTAGAATATGCGATTTAGGGGAAGAAGAAGATGAAAAAGATATTTGGCGTTGAATTGAATTGAATGAAATGGCCTGCAAGTGGGAAGGAAGTCACACCCGCGAAGCTTCGCAGAAATGTCACTTCACTCTTTATTTTATTTTATTCTTTTCCGTATTAATTCACACCATTTTCCTTTTTCTTCATTCTCTTGCAAAATTATTATTATTATTATTATTATATTTTCTATTTTATTTTAAATAATTAAACTTCGTACCCATGACATAACACGTTCATTCTGGATCTAGCCTCTCTCTAATCTCTACTTTTATAGCGTTATCTAACTATTTATTTATCTCCTTAAATTAGCTTCACGTTAATATATTTAGTTAACGCTTTCATTTATTTCTGTTTTTGGCAAATCAAACCTTTTACTATTGTTATAATAATACATACTGCCATTTTATTTTATTTTTCTTAAATGTATTTTTTTTTGGTAATTTAAAGAGTTTTTGAGTTTAATTCTTTGTAATTTATTTTTTTTGTCTGAGTTTTTATATTTTAATTTTTACATGCATAATATTTTGACTTTAAAACTAAATCACATGTAAAAAATGAGATATAAAAACTATAAAAAAGTAAATTATAGAGATTAAATTCAAAAACTCGCTAATTTATCAAATAAACAGATTGTGCCTTATTTTTATATCAAATTTAATAAATATACTTTCTTTTTTATAAACAAAAACTGTATTATAAAACAAAAATACTAAAGAAATAATACATTGGGGGCTTAATCTGCCCAAAATAAAGGGGAAAAGAAAGGAAGCAAAAAATTGTAAAAAAGGAAATGATTGTACATTAATACAATAAAATAGTTTGCATAAATATTTAATAATATTTAATCTAGAATCTTATTTTTTAAGGATGAAAACAAATGGTTAAAAAAGTTAAGAATTAGATATTTGTATTTCTTAACCATTTACTATGAATTTAACAAATATATATCCAAAATTGAGTCAATATTAGTTTAATTTGTTTATGTATATCATCTATTTAATTTTTCTGATATTCATGAGCTGCCTTAGCAAGACTTCTAGAGAACTTTTTAATTTATTTGTCTTTTTTTTTTTTTTACAAATTAAGCCTTTTAGTATCATATAGTAATACCATTTTATTTTTATATAACAATTCAATACTTATACTTAAAAAATACTAGAAGAGTTTGAATGAATGTTTTCAGTATTTTATCTATGTATTCATATTTAATATAGAATGTCATTTTTATAGGATAAAAAACAAATGGTTAAATTACTTTTTATTTAAATACTTATATTTCTTGACCACCTAACATGAATCTAATAAATAATATTATTTAAAATTAAGTCAATATTTGTTTAATTTGTTTATGTATGCCATGTATTTATCTTTTCTAATATTCATGAGATACATTAACTTTTGGTTAATAAAAATAGAAATGGGAATTATGATTTGAAAGTAGATATAAAATTTGTTTGGTATAATTAGCTGATAAACTAGCTGGTAGTTGATGACTAATAGTTAATAGTTTATAGATAATGATTTATAGTTAATAAGTTAATTTGACTTTTTGGTAAATTAGCGGTAGGAGTGGGAACACGATGGGCCGAGTCAGGCTTTGCCAAGCCAGAGTCTGATCTGCTAAAAAATTCAAAGTCTAAGTCTGACCTGTAGCCTATCATAGGCTTGTTTTTAGGCCTAAGTCTGACCTTTTCGAATGTCTGATTGGCCAACTAGCCTATTTAAAAGCCTACTTCATTTGAACATTTGTAAATAAGAAATTCAACTAATGTTAAATAGACTAACAAGTTAAAAGATCAATGAGTTTATATATTTTTTTTCATTGTCTCGTTCAAGTTTTCTTATTAGCATAAGTTTGGTGATACTATTTGTTGAAGAGAACTTATGAGAAAAACTTATGACAAAAACTTATGACATTGTTTATAATGTTTGTTCAACTTATTTTCATAATTTCTTCAAGATAACTAAGTTTTATTTTTGTATTTTAATTAAAAGTACAAAATAGAATATAATAATAATAAATTTATTAATTTTTTCTTAAATAGGTCAGTCTGATAGGCTTAAAAGGTTTTTCTTACAGTCTGTGACCTAGTCTCTTTAGCTAAATAGGCTTATAAAAAAGTCTGGTCTGGCCTGAGCCTATGTAGGCTAGGCCGTAGGCCCCTGTTAGTTGGTCTGGCTTATTCTCACCCCTAATTAGCGATTACACTAGTTAATAAATATAAAATGACGGAGGACATTCTTAATTAAAAAAATTAGTGGTCCTATTTATTAAATTAATTTTTATTCAATAAAAATTATTTCAAATATAAATATAAAATTAAACATAACACAAAAATATAGATTTTTTTTTTAAAATAACACATTTTTTCAAAAAAATTTCCAAAAAAAACTAATTTTTCAGATTAATTACAGAAGTGACGGGGTTTGGAAGCCCATTACAAGGGTGGCGCCATATGAAATGCCGCCTCAGTTAGAGGCCACAAGCCATTTCATATGGCGCCTCAGGCAAAATGAAATTCAGAAAAAAAGGCCTGAGGTCAAGCCATATGAAATGGCGCCTCAGGCCATTTCCCTTTTTTTTTATGTTTAATATTTGTTTTTAATTTTGTGCAGAGGTATGGGTATCAACAGTAGGAAAATAGTGTAGGCATGCAGTGTAGGCATGCATTGCAGAGTGTGATCTTGTCAATAGTATAGCCATGCAGAGTTGTGTGGTCTTGTCAAGCTTAGTGTAGGCATGCAGTCTTGTGTGGTCATGTCAAGGATAATGTGTAGGCATGTAGAGCAACACATGGCTCTTTGGCAATGCTTTTCTGAAGCAAGTGACAATCAAATATTTTTTTGCCTATTAATACTGATGAATTATACATCCTATCATCACTTACATTCAAACCAGTTACAATCTGCAAACTATTTATCTTCCAAATTTTCAAACATGGCTCAAAGACCACAATACTTGATAACTGCACACATCCTTGGTGAGATATTTGATTGTCCAATGAGTGGTTTCAATTTTAGGGATATAGAAGTGACTAGGTTTTTAATTGATAGAAGAACAAATTTCTATCATTTGAAAGCCCGGTTAGAGAAGAAATTGCAGTGCGGTCCAGTTAGGCAAATTATATACAAAAACCCTATCTTTTTTTAGGGGCATGATGTGTGCAAAATTTTTCAGATGAAAATACGGTCCAGTTGGGCAAATTATATACAAAAACCCTATCTTTTTTGGAGTTTTTTCTTAAAAAATCTTCGACAATATGTTGTTCCCCAACCTGACGTATGTCTGATCTCCGATAGGCATCCCTCAATCGATAGTGCTTACAACAATCCTGATAACGGCTGGCAGGATCCTCCATCGACCCACGTGTATTGCATTAGACACATTAGGCAAAATGTCTTGCGGGCGTTCAAAGACAAGGGCCTAAAGCAGCTGGTTACTAACGCGGGATATGCATTAACAGAGCCTACGTTCAGATACTACCGGGACGAGATCAGATAAACAAACCCAGAAGCATTGAGTTGGATTGATAACATACCACGGGAGAAGTGGACAAGGGCGTATGACAATGGGCGGCGATGGGGCCATATGACAACAAACCTCGTTGAGTCTATGAACTCAGTATTCAAAGGCATCCGGAACCTGCCGATAACCGCTCTTGTGAGATCAACTTATTTTAGGCTCGCTGTGCTCTTTGATACCAGACGTACTAAGTGGGTTTCGGTGATACAATCTGGGCAGTTGTTTAGTGACTATTCCATGGAATTCATGAAGGACGAGGCTGCAAAGGCTAACACACACGTTGTCACGGTCTTCGACCGTTTTGCAGGACACTTCAGTATTGCAGAGTCTATTGATCACAACGAAGGATTGCCCAGGGATCTTACCGAGTGGAACTAGATAGGAGTTGGTGTGACTATGGAAAGTTCCAGGCATTTCGTATGCCTTGCTCCAATGTCATAGCAGCCTGTTCCAAGGTCCGATTGGACCCAACCAACTATCTCCATGTTCTTCACCAAGTCAGTACTCTATGTAATGTGTACCGTAAAAGCTTTCAAGTAGTCGCAAAGGAGGACTACTGGCCTACATACGAAGGCAAAATTGTGTGGCATAACGACTTGATGCGAAGAAATAAAAAGGGTCGCCCTATTAGCAGCCGGATTCAAACGGAGATGGATACTGGTGAAAAAATGGTGAGGTTGTGTAGTTTGTGCCGCCAGCCAGGCCACAATCGCACTAAGTGTCCAAATGTATTAGGTCCTAGCACATCGGCATAATTACTTATGTAATCTTGTCTATTTATAATAAGAACAAATTTTATTTCATTGATGGCCTACATAACTCAATACAACAACATAACAAACCTAAACGAAGCATAACTTAACGAAACCTATTACCAAATCATAAAATAACAATAACAATAATAATAACAATAACAATAACAACACATAAAAGCAGCTCATCTAGGCAATTACAACCATCAACTTAATTTCATCTTGTAACATCACCATCATGAGGACACCAGCATCATTTTCCACTTTCCTCCAAGTCCGGGTGACTCCGTCTGGACCAGACTTCTCAACCTGCCTCTCTATCTTCCCGATCTTTTCACCTGCCTGAAATTCTTCTGGTAGCCATCGGCGAAGTTCCCTGTGCAAATGCTCCAACGTCTGGGTGTTCCAGAGTAGCATCTCCAACGGAGGCTTGACAGCTGAATATATAACTAGGGCATTCCGTTTCATCAGTGGAAACTCTGGCCACTTTTCCTCCGTTGCTGCTGACGACGAGGACCGGCTATTTGAGGATGAAGACATCGTGTTGAGTAAGGGAGAGTTTGGGATATTGGTGAGGGAAGGGAGGCAATTAGGGTTTGGATGACAATTGTTGTGCAAAAACAAGTGAGGGAGAGCCCTTATTTATAGGCACAGCATAACATATAAAATAATATAATTTTTATTATATTAAAAAAATATAAATTAAACATAAAAAAAATTTATAAAAAAAAAAAGGAAATGGCCTGAGGCGCCATTTCATATGGCTTGACCTCAAGCACATTTCTAGGGCACACATCAATGGCCTGAGGCGCCATTTAGAATGGCTTGTGGCCTCCAACTGAGGCGCCATTCCAAATGGCGCCACCCTTATAATTGCATTTCAAACACAGCCATTTCTGTAATTAATCTGAAAAATGGGTTTTTTTGGAATTTTTTTTTGAAAATCTATGTTAGTTTAAAAAAAAATTCCAAAAATATATTAAACACTTATATATAAATTTTGTAATGAAATTTAAATATCTAAAATAATAATATTGTAATTTGATCTTATATTCCAATAAAATGCATACTTCCTTCTCTTTTTCTCTCTAGGGGTGGGAATAGGCTAGACTGAGCTGGGTTTTGCCAAGCCTGAGTCTGGCCTGCTAAAAAATTCAAAGTCTAAGTCTGGCCTGTAGCCTATCATAGGCTTATTTTTAGGCCTAAGTCTGGCCTTTTTGAATGCCTGATTAGCCTTCTAACCTATTTAAAAGCCTACTTCATTTGAACATCTGTAAATAAGAAATTTAACTAATGTTAAATAGACTAACAAGTTAAAAGATCAATAAGATTAAATTTTTGTTTTCATTGTCTCGTTCAAGTTTTCTTATTTGCATAAGTTTGGTGATACTATTTGTTGAAGATAACTTATGAGAAAAACTTATGACAACAACTTATGACATTGTTTATAATGTTTTTTCAACTTATTTTCATAAGTTCTTCAAGATAACTAAGTTTTATTTTCGTATTTTAATTCAAAGTACAAAATAGAATATAATAATAATAAATTTATTGATTTTTTCTTAAATAGGTCAGCCTGATAGGCTTAAAAGGCTTTTTTTACGGCCTGTGACCTAGCCTCTTTAGCTAAATAGGCTTATAAAAAAGCCTAGGCCTTTTCTATTTAAGAAAAAGTCTGGCCTGACCTGAGCCTATGTAGGCTAGGCCGTAGGCCCCTGTTAGTTGGCCTGGCCTATTCTCTCCCCTATTTCTCTCTCTCAAAATTCATAATATAATTATTAATAAACAAATATATTCAATCATTCATTATCATATTTATAAAAATAATACATTAATAATAAAAAAATCAAGTACTAAGTTATTAAAATAATAATAATTTAAAAGTAATAAAACAATTCAATGTAATGAGTCAAAATATTTCATTAATAACAAAATAGAAGATGGATTGCATCGTGAATTTGTTCGGTAGAAATAATGAATATCTTTTCTTAGTCCCTCAACTAAAACACAATTATTTTAATTTAAATCATAATAATATAAAGGGAAAAAATGAGTTTTTGATAAAATAGTGAGGGTACAAATGGAAGAAAAAATCACAAGTTAAAAGTTATAAGCTCAAAAGTTACTTCAAATAGCTTTTGAAAAAAAAAACTAAAAGTTAGTAAAAAAAACTACAAGCTAAAAGCTAAAATACAGGTACCAAACACAACTTTTTCATTAATGTGAGTTGAAAAGCTATAAGCTATAAGGTAAAAACTCTTTTTTGTGTCCTACCAAACAAACTCATAAAGTAGATATAGCTAAAGCTTTTAACATCATGAGTTAAGATTTTTCTTTTTTAAATGCTCTTGAAATTTGGCTTCTGTCAGACTTTTTGTAATTGGATGAATACGTTGTTTTCCTCTACTTGTCTTTTAATCAACTTCAATGGTGTTCAACATGGGTATTTCAAGTGGAATAGGAGAGTCAGGCAAGGAGACCCTATTTTTCCTCATCTGTTTTGCTTAGTAGAGGGTGTTCTGAGTTGAAGCATTTCAAATTTAGTCTCTCGGGGAAGTCTGGACCTGATCAGATCTTCTAGAAATAATTTAGTTCCTTCTCACATTTTCTACACATATGACATCTTAATATTATGTACTGGGAACTTATCTTACACTAATGCACTGAAGAATATTTTTCATGATTACTCTATGGCCTCAGGTCAATGTTTCAATTTAGAAAAATCCTTTATTTACTATGGCTCTATCACCGAATCTCATCTCAACAAAATAATTGCCATCATTGGTTTTAGCAAAGGCTCAATTCCTTTTTGCTATTTAGGCATTCCAATTTTCAAGGGCAGAGTTAAGTATTCTCATATTTCTCACATCTCTGACCGGATCCTTTCTAAATTATTAGCTTGGAAAGGTTCTTTGCTTTCTATGGTTGAGCGTCTCATTCTCATCAAATATGTCATTCAAAGTATGATTTACTACATTATCAACATTTATTGCTAGCATGTGTTTCTTCTCAAGAAGATTGAGAGGGCATGTAGAAATTTTCTTTGGTCGGGCGACATTCATAAGAGAAAGTTGTTTATGGTTGCTTAGAAGAAAACTTGTCAGCCTTATATCAACGAAGGTCTTGGTATTCGTTCTTTGGTCAGATTAAATGAGGCTACAATTCTGAAGATGTTGTGGAATTTGAGAACTAGTCAGGAGTCTTGGGCTATCCTTTTTCAGAAATAGAGTCTTCAAAGGTAATGAGACAATCAAATAACATATTTTCTCCTCTATTTGGACCATAATTAAATCAAAATTGGATACCCATCAGAGAAATTCGACTTAGGTTGTGGGTTCAGGTAAGGATATCAAGTCCTAGTCTAATTCTTTGAATGGGGAACCTCTTCTTAACTATTCCTCACCAGATTTCCTTGCTTCTAAAGGAATTAATGCTAATGCTTCTGTGTATGGTTTCATCTTTGATAGTTAGTGGAATTTTCCATAAGATTGGAATTTGTGGTTCCCGTTTCTGTCTAATGCGATCCCTCAGCTTATCTATTTGCATCATAATCTCACGGACCATCTGATCTGGAAGCATAATGTGTTTAGTGATCTTTCTCTTAAAAAGGCTTATTGTTTTAAGCATGAAACTCTCTTTGAGCCACCTTGGACAAATCTCATTTGGAATCGTAACGTTCCTCATAGCAAATTCGTTTTGGTCTGGCGAATCATGCACGACAAGATTCTAACTGACAATTTGACCATGTTTAGAGGTGTCTCTTTGGCTTCCGTTTGTTGCCTTTGCAACGCTGCTACGAAGAGTTTTTTCCACTTGTTCTTCCACTGCAAGTTTGCCAAATTTATCTGGAATTGGCTTAGTAGGAAGATGGGGATCCATGGCATTCCGAGTACTCTTGTCGATAGGTTTGGCCTTTGTAACATAGGCAGGTCTAACCAAGCTGGTATGATAATAAAAGTAGCTTTCAGTTTTACTATTAACCAAATATGGTCTTTTAGGAATACGATGAAACATGATAACTTGAAGCCTTCCTGCAGGAAATCCATTAACTGGATTATGACTCAAACAAAGATGATTGGAAACAATTCAGTTACTCATTCCTCTATGAGTCTTCTTGACTTCGTTTTGATTAAGGCGTTTGATGTGAAAATTTGTTACCCGAGAGCTCCTAATATTAAAGAGGTCATTTGGTTTCCTCCAAGTGTAATTGTGATGGGGCCTTTAATCCTGAATCCAATGATAGTGGTTGTGGAGGTATTTTTAAGAATGACAAAGGAGATTTTCTATTTGCCTTTGCAGAAGAACTGTCTATTGGTTCTTCCCTTTTCGTAGAGTTCTCAACAGTGTTGACTGCTATTGATTTGGCTATTGATCGAGGTTGGCGTAGGCTTTGGATTGAAATTGATTGCATCATGGTCGTCAAAGCTTTCTTCAACCACTTGTCAGTTCCCCGAGATCTGAGAAACAAATGGTTGTCTAGCACCCACCCTTCTAACTTTTCTAACCTTATGATTATGCACATATACAAAGAAGAAAATTCATGTGCATATTTTTTTGCTAATATTGATTTGAGCGCTATTTCTTAAGTGTTTTTATTTTATTTTATCATAATTGGGATTAGCATCGATTTTGTAAAGAATAGATTAAGAATACATTTCTTTATGCTCGAATTTTTTATGAGGTTAACTTTGTTCCGTTTTTGCTTGTAACACCATTTTTTTTAATATATGAGCTTTATTAAAAAAGAATATAATGTATAGATTCATATATTAATTTAAAATTATTCTTTAAAAAATACTTACCGCTTATTGATTATTTTTAGGATTGATGATAGGGATGTTAAAACACAGAGTATTCGTATTTTAGAAAGAAAAAAAATTTGATAGTCCGTATAGTTATGTGGACATTAATATTTGAATCAATTAATATATTTTAAATACGTATATTTATTTGTATTTTTAATAAAATTTGTAATAATTAATAATAATATATTTATAAAAACTGATAGACAAATGTTTTTATATAATAATATAAATTATATTAATTATAATATATAAATATATATTGTGTATTGGTAATTATCAGTGTCTACATCTTTACTATTTTGTGTATTTTTATTATTTTCTTCTGATTATAGATATTTTTTACTAATATTCATTGAGTACAGGTAAAATTGACACCCCAGTTGATGAAGACATAGGACAAAAACATAACTCGTCAAAATAATAGAAATTTATATTTACATTTACATGAAGAAAAACTAAAATATATTATATTACAAGGTTGAAATCTAAGTCAATAAAATATATATATATATATATATATATATATATATATATATATATATATATATATATATATATATATATATATATATAATAAAAAATTATCATTGTAAGAAAATTATATTTAATTCTAAAAAATTAAAATCTTTTGAAATTTTTAATTGGAATTTTATTCAAAATGTTTTACTTTTAATGAATTAGGTTTAATTGTAATTTTTATTTAATATTTAAATGGAAAAAGGGTTTACACTGTCAACCAATGACGATCATGCATTCCGCCAAGTCAGACTGAAAATTTAAAACTAATTAAATGACATGGCAAAATGATATATTCCTATTCGATGACAGGTAAAACTTTTTTACACTGACCCTATTTAAATTTATGATTTATTTAAATAATATTTAATTTAATTTTATATATTATAAAAGGATTAAAATTTACATTAGAGATTGAAACAAGATAGGACAAGTTTTAACTTATATCATGTTGTCTCATCATAGACTAAATTGAAACAAAATATAATTAAATTATTTTATCTTGTCTTTTATAATGCGCACAAAACGAACCATTTTATTTAGAAATCAACATTTTATGTTGGTTTGGAAATGATTTTTTAGTTTATAATTTATGCTTTATATGATTTACAAATTTATATATTTAAAAAAATGGTTTAATAATTATTTTTTATAAGCTAATATAAATAATTTATAAATTACTATTTTTCTTTCAAATTTGCTCTCATTATTTTAATTGAAAAGAAATAAAATTAATTTTACATATTTTTTAATCTTATTTTATATTTATAAATTTTTTCAATTATAAATTCATTTCGTTAATTTATTCATTATCAACTAATTTATAGACATTTGGTATAAACTAATACTATCAATTAACCACTATTTTTTCACCAAAAAGAACCTTTACCCCCAAAATATTGTCTACCAATAATTTGAAAGTACATTACTTTTTACTGATTCCTTCTATTTTACTCTTTAAAGTTTCAAACAAAATGAACATGAGTAAATTATTACTTATATTTCAAATTCCTCACAACAGCTTGATACAATGTTACAGTATTTCTTAACTAAAATGATTTACAAACATGTTAATATAGTACTATATATAAGGATGAGGATTGATTGTCTTGCTTCCAATTAGGTGCCAGCATAAGGCCCACTAATGGAGACAGGTGGGCCATGTGAATATCTCCATTCTCCACAAGCTAAGCATCTATCATGCTCAATACTATTTTCTAGTGTACAAAATTTGCAACACCAAACTTTTAACTTTCTAACATCTTTCTGCTTCTTTGTTCCACAGACTTCACATAGCAACACCAGTGGCTGCAATAAACATCATAAGACAACATCACTCAGTTATATTCGATGTACATGACATCGGTTTACGGCCAAATGCAGCAAATTAACTAAGCCAAAAAAACCATTTGATATAATGTGTTATCGAAAAAATGCCGAATGCGTGAATGCGGCGAATTTCTGACTGTAGGGAATAGTGGTCCGAGAATCATGCTGCTTCTGTAGCAGTTGGAAGTGACAATTATGCACAACTGCACACATTTGACCTGAGTGCAACATAAAAAAGGTAAGTGGGGTCACTAAGGTACAACAATATGTGCATTATTTCACACTTGCGACTTCAAAGTTATCCAAGTACAACTACTCATTTAAGTGACAAAGTTAATGTTATAACCACCGCTCAAAAGATTAATCAAATGATGCCATGCCTCGTAACAAAGCTGACGTGTTCAATTTTTTGGTAAATTCAAATACCTGTTCTAAATAAAAGATGCAGGGGAAGAGCTCTATTTTACCAATGGAAGAGAAAAGCTTACATAGTCTTGATAACTAAAATGACAATAGTTGGCTATATTCAAAGACGTCTCAATTTTTTCGGAGGCCCTGTGTAGATTAATACTAGTTTGATTATGTAAAATAAATTGAGGCCCTATCTAACCACATTTTAACTCCTATAAACATTTTATGAGGCCCTATTAAACTAGGGGTTAACTTTAACAAATTAGAGGCCCTGTGCGGCAGCCCGCCTTGCACACCCTCAAAGACGGCCCTGGCTATATTCGTAGTTAACAAAATGACACCATATCATATCTCTGGCCATGAAATTGTGTAATCATTTTACAACTTAAAGCATCTACTTGCTGACAAAACATACAGACACATTTAACAACTTACAGTATCACTAATGGTACGAGGATCCTTGTTCCATGAAACAGTTTATCCTCCAAAAACGTACAGCATATAGATACTACATCTATCAATACAGCTTGCAAATCTACCCAGATCAGCCCATGCAATGAGTGTCAAGGTATAAATTGACATCTGAATGAACTTTTTATTCTTCTATTTCATATAAGTTGAAATTGAATGGACGGTGTAGATTGTCAAATTAACAGTGTCAACAAATTTGTCATGGTACATGGCAATGAGGTAGAAACAATGGGCATATGACATAAATTAATATGAAATCCAGTCAAAACACCAAAAAGAATGTAAACTTGGTGTCATTGAGATGAAAATGATACAATAGATGATTAGTTGCACAAGTCGGCATTGAATTAGAAATACAATCTTTAGTTGCCATTGCAGATAAAATGATCACTTGTTGTCTATGGTGGTTTGGACAGTATGGAAAAGACATGTTAAAGCACTTATTGGGGGATAAAACTAATGATAGTAATGAAGGATAGCCCTATAGCTAAACGTAGAGGAAGATAGAGGAAAAGTACAGAAAAAACTATTATGAGAGTTTGATATGCAAATGATCCATCTTTAGTATATAAAGATTGTTGTTTTGGTTGTATCAATTTTATAATCAAACATGTAAAATAAATTGTACCTTGTTTAACAAAGTGCATGTATTGCACTGCCATTTTGCTTCCCCAATTGTTTCTTTGGTCACTGTAGATTGAATACCTGGAGTTTGAATAGATTCCTCAGAAGGTCCACTAGAGCTTCTACCCTCCTGAATCAAAGTGTCACCCCCTGAAGACTTTGACCCACACCACATGTCATCATGCAGTCTCCTTTCAGCAGCCATGGCAGCAGCTTGTATTGGACTCAGGGCAGACTTAATATTGCTATCACCGCCTAAACGCTGAGGTCCAGGAGGCAGTAAAACTCCATTGCGCGTTCGGCTTTCAGCCGCAGCCAATGCAGTCTGGCGAAGTGACGACAAAGGTGGTTGCTGGCTGAACCCGCCCAAACGTCTCCCAGTACCGCTGATCCCTTTGACCATCAGTTCTTCACATTCCTGCATTCAAATAGGACCAAAACGGAGTAGTATGCAATCATCTATGATCAATACCAACAAGAATGTGCACATATATGAAAAGATAGCAAAGGATCATTACCTTCCTAATTTCATCCAAAAGGTTATAAAATTGAGCATTGTGAGGACCGTGTTCATTATGGCAAAGCTCGTGTAACATGGTATCGAGAACTTGTTCATACGGGAAGAAATCCCAGTCACGGTTAGGCCTTCGTAATCTAAGCTTAACTTCTGCACCCGGTCCTATATTCATCCCTAAAAGGGACGGATCGGCAGGACTGTATTCTAAAGTTTTAGAAAGATAAAAGTGGCAAACAAGTGTGTATGTAACAAGAAAGCATGAAGTGAAAGGAAGTACCAGAATTCAGAAAGGAGGTTAACTTTCCATTTTCTTTTATGCATAATTGGTTGAACCTGCATAGCTACTTTTTGAAGAATGTTGGTGGCTTCATCTTGTCCAATTCTGTTGAGAGACTTAATTTCCCAGACCTTGTTGAGATCATTAAGATTCATTCTAACTGGTGTTTATGAAAATTATTATATGATTTAGGGGGAAATGAAAATAGTTAAATCCAGAAATCAAAATTAGTTGGGATACATAATTGAAACCTTTCCTACTTGGATGAATAATAATAATTTCCAGAAACTAACCTGATTGATGTCTCGTTTCGTGCTGTTCAAGTTTGATTCTATGACTACACAACACAAAGTCAAACCCTTCTTTCTCACTTTGCTCGAACTAGAGGCGTTCTGTGGATGAAATAAAATCCTCTCAATTAGACTACTTAGCATATCTTTTGATAGATGAAATTTGATGAAAAGGAATAGAATAGACGGGTATATAATTAAATTTAATTGTTTGAATTGAATTTCTAAATAATGAATGAATGAGAATGAAATAGTAATTTAATTCATCTTATTCCATTTAACTCTAATTTGCATTTCTTTAATTTGGAGTGTATGCAATTTGTTATGTTTTATTCCGCGGAGTTATAAAAAATACAAAAATAATAGAATGAAATTTATATTTTATTCTATTCCATTTCATTCTATCATGTTTCATTATGATCTCCTCCCTTTTAGTCCATCAATCCAAAGATAACTTAGGATTTGTTTGGTTCAACATAGAGGATAGGAAAGGGAGGTGACATATTTTAATTAAATATGTTTTAGTTCAAGTTTCATTGTCTACTAGTGTTATTTGATAAGGAATCAGTAAGTTAGAATTTAAAATAGAACAAGAATCGAAGAAGGAAGTGAAGGTGCGAGAAAAACATAAGAAAGGGGGGTTTAAATTGTGTATTTACTCGTTTAACAACTTTTCGCTTCTTGTCGTTAAAGTATTTAGAATAACATCAGAGTTCGTTGAGAGACTCTGACTAACGAAGTTACATTCAGACTTGCAATGCATGAAGCATGAGAACCTACAAGAGTCTGAACACTATGAGCAACATTCAGAACTTGCAGAGCGGAAGCTTATCAGAGTTGCAAGGTTCTGACTTGCTTGTGTAAGGTTCTGATACTCAATATAGAAATATAAACAAGATATTAAGCATAAGAGTAAAGAACACACGATATATCCTGGTTCACCACAAAGGCTAATCCAGTCCACCCTCCTCAGGTGATTTCGCCTTGAACACAAGGTCTTAATCCACTATAATCAATCTCGATTACACATGCACGGGCAACAGCCGGTGACTCACAACTTGCACAGCCGCACTGTGACTAACATGCAATGAACCGTTCAGGGATTCAACTTAATGAATATAACGAACATTGACCTGCAGGTTCCAATCTCGCAAGATCTACTGCTAGGCTTTCATAGCTAGACGTTCAGGGATTCATCGCAATGAATATAACGCTACTGGCCCTATTTCAGGCTTTTCTCACAATGACATCTCGCCATTGTCTTCTCGAGTCTCCGGTCACACTGACCACTCAAGGAATCCTAATTCACCAAAAATTAGTTATACAGGAGATTACAAAGATGCTTCTTAACAAGCAGATTACTCCTAAGTTTAAGTACAAAGAACACACAAGTGTTCGAGCAAGATGTGAGCAACAACTCCTTGCTTTATCCTAAGAAACTACAGAGATGTATAATGATTTGACAGTGGTTAACATCTTGTAGATCTTCTTCGTCTTCTTGGTTGAGCAAGCTATGAGCAACAACTCCTTGCTTCAGATCTTCAATGTAGCGCTGACGAGAAGGTGGTTGGTGACTTGACTGATTTGCAATGTTGTCTTCTTCATCAACAACTTCTGTACCAATTCATTGCTGTTGTGTTGAATGATGATCTTTGAGCTTCAACAACAATGGCCATGTGTAAATGGTGATAGCTTTGGATATTCTAAGTGTTACAACGAGAACTCATCGTTGTTGCTATCTTCACACAATGACTTGATCAATTCATCTTTTGTGGGGTGAATCGATTCATGGACTTGGTCAGTCTTTGGACTTAATTGATTGCTTCAGAAGCGAGTACTCTTTCCTATAAATAGCCCGGTAGAAAATATAGTCGTTTGAAATATTGTTGGTTGTTGGAAAAGAGACGTTGCGTAATAACTAGTTGTACTAACACATCTCCTTTTTGCTGTGGGAGAAGTGACAGGATATATCTTTCTTGGGCGCCGTGTACAGTTACTCACAACGGTAACATTTGACTTCCAAACTTCAGAGGCTTCTGATGGTAAATTGATGAAGCATGAGTAGAGTCTTCTTAACAGGATATCTGATACATCAAGTCTTCAGCCATTTGAAGAAGTCCATTAGGAATCAGTCTTCAGAACTTCAGCACTTGTCTTTAAGAACATTATCCTTTACGTCTTCAAGTCGTCCAAATCTTCATAACTCGTCCATTATGAATCTGTCTTCAGAGTCTTCAGAACTTGACTTCTGGAACCGTAGTCTTCGGAACACATAAGTCTTCAGAGTCTTTCTGCACTTGGTCTTCAGAGCCTTCCACCTTCAGAACTTCAAGTCATGAGAGTCTTCAGCACTTCGGTTCTCTTCTTCAGAAGCTTCACAATCTTCAGAATCTCAACCACTTTCAGAGAGCATCCACAAAAGCATTGCAACAGCAATATCGGCATCCTTGGATCTGACTGATCACGATCAGACACAGAAGCATTCTTGCTTCTTGCGACTTGTGTCACACATAGTAACTTCACATATTATCAATTACGCTCATCTGGCTGGTGCTTGTTGGATCTGATAGCTTCTATGAATATGATCTGCACACAACACACGTTAGAACATAAAATGGTTCTTTCAAAAATACGCATTGTTATCATCAAAACATAGATTGACTTGTAGAGACAACTCTTTCTCTCACAATCTCCCCCTTTTGATTGAACATTTTATACAAGGTAATCACCAAAACAAACATATTCAGAGTTCGGAGCAACAACTCCCCCTGAATGTGTTATCCTCAAAGTTTTATCTGTGATCACCTAGAATCTTATATGATCCAAAGATATACAGAATAACAACTTGAGTTGCCAGAACGAAGAATAGAAAAGGACTACTTCTTTATCTCGTCTTTAAGAAAACAAAGAGTCTTCAGCATCTGGACTAGTTCATCAGAACTTCCATCTTCAGATCTTCAGAACTCAGTTCCTTTGTGGTCATATCAGAGCTTGTAATCTTCAGAGTCTTCTAAAGCATTTCTACTTTTCAGCAGATTCATTTAAGCACAAACAGATCAATTCTTATCTAATAACATATCATCGCTATTCATCAGAAACAGACACTGTCTTTTTAAGAAACTCCCCCTGAGTTTCAGACTTTGTGAAGATTTTTGTATTTTGCAGTTGAATCTTCTGGGTAGTCTCCCCCTAATTTCTATAAGTCAGATATTGGGATCTTCAGAATGTAGTTTAGGAATATGAGATTTTAATCACCAATATGTGTCATGACCTTTTTCAGAGTTTGACTTTTGAACACAGGTCTTCATCTCAGAACCTTGTTATTGTCACAACTCAAAGCTTGATTTTTTATCAGATGCCAATTGAAGGTTAATTTTTGTGATTAATCAACGCTTGATTTTGAATCTGGTACACTTGATTTGATTTTAGTCTGATACCAAGTGATGTGCTGAGTCTTATACCAGAGTAAGTTGAGTCTGATACCAAGTGAATGTATTCTTCTTATACCACTTGAAGGGTATTTTCTTAGAGTGCTGAAATTGATACCAGTGAAGGTATTAAAAGCATTATACAGCTTAGCTCTGATTGATATTACTGCAGACTGAGTCTGATACCAATCTTTGTGTATACTGAGTCTGATTACCATTTGTTGACTTAGTCTGATACCAAATCATTTCTTCTTAATTGAGTTCTTGGTATACATCAGAACTACTTCTTCTTGGATCTTCAATCCGGATCTTCAGACAGTTCTTGACTTCTGATTTGCACAATTCTTCTGAATAAGCATCTTGAGATGTAGACTTTGTCTTGACTGCTTTCAGAGTTTTCTTCTTTTGATTCTTGCGTTCTGAATCTCATATTCTCAGACAGCTTACAGCTTCTGAACCAAGTGAGACAGAGATCAAGATAAACTTTGACTTTCAGACAGTTCTTAACTTCTGAACAGTACTGGGTAGATCTGATTCTGAACACATGTTCACGAAGTGTACAACTTCTATCATATGACTAACAGAGTTCTTCTTTCTTGACCTGTCTTAGAATGCCTAGTGAACTTGTTTAGAGTTCCTCGGATAACATCAAACAACAAACGTTAGTAGTAACACATTTTATACGATAGATTACTTGTTTGAGTTGCATTCTTTTTGTTTTAAGATTTTCTTCTTCCTTTCAATCAATATCCATATTCATCAATCAAAATCATGTTCTTTCTCCCCCTTTTTGACATCATCAAAAAGTTATAGAGCATCTGAGCATTTAGACTTTAAGCACTAGGTTGATAAGATGGTGAACATAAATAGACTCAAAGGATGTATCATTTAAGCATTACGTATATTTAGGTCAAAATGATAAAGAACAGTGATATATCATTGTAGAGATCAGATACGGCGTTATCATAGACACAGTAGATCAGATTTATCAATGAAATTTTAACTCAGAACCACCAAGTAGTTTTAAAAACATAAGGCTTAGGTGAGCTTAATCTTAAAGAGTTTAAGATAATTAAAACATAGATATTAAGAGCACAACCTTAATTAAACTAGTTTAGAGTACCCAACATATAAGGCAATGTCATTGATTCATTAGTGATCATACATGAAACGGAAATATATCAACACAAAATATCATAAAACGATAAGTGACACACTACTGAAAAGACAACAAAGACTTGAGCATCAAAATCTTCAACATTATCCACTTTATCACATATGGTCTCAGTTACTGAGGGTTCTGGTCCGAGTCTGCTTATTAACCCCCAGAGTTTTTCTTTCAGCATAATTTCACATAAGGAACGTAAGAGTTCAACTGAGTTCTTGGATTCTCTCCATCCACTTGTTGCGCTATGCTGGTTACCAATCCTTTGTGTGTTAACATTACTCCTTTTGGTAAGCCGGTTGTCCCGGAGGAATACGGAAGCGCCACCACGTCGTCCGGGTGGATCTTTGCTTCCGGCAGGTCATTCTCGTCCGCATCGGTTAGCCTTGAGAAATGGACATTATTATTATCATCATCATCTGCGGTAGAGTCTATCAACACTACTTTGTGATGATCAACTTTGTGGTAGTAACATGCTTGTGTTATGATCAACTTGGCGTTGGAGGCTTTTGCTTGCTTTTCAATCTCCTGCGCGGTGAAGAAGGGATTGGCTGCGGTGGCTATGGCGCCGAGATAAGAAGCGGCCAGAAAGGAGAAGACGAATTCGGGGGAATTGGGGAGGAGGATCATGATGACGTCGCCTTGTTGGATTCCCAACTTGTTGAGGCCGGAAGCAACTTTGCGGGAGGTGAGCTCTACGTCGGAGTAGGTGTAGAGTTTTCCGGTGGGGGCATTGATGAGACATGGATGTGAAGGAAATTGAGAGAGATTTTGAAAGCAATAGGAATGAAGGGGAAGATGATTGGGGATGTATATGTCAGGAAGTTTGGACCTGTATATTATTTGGTTATCTTGTTGAGAGGCCATTGAATAAGGAGCAAGTTTATGTAACTACCTTTGTTGAAATATTAAAATCCAGATACAATACAATACTGATTGTGATTGTTTTATAATGTTTGTGGGGGTTATAATATAAGTTAGAATTACGGCTCCGAAAATGTTGCTGGTGAGGGGTAAGTTTGGGATAATTGAATATGTGAGGGGTAGAGGTGGAAATGAAAACAGAAAAAGTTGGTGAAGGGAAGATTAAGAATTTTTTTTTAATATAACCTAATTTTTCAACTAATTTAACAAAAAAATCAACTTTTCAAAACATTTACTAAAATGGCGTAGTTTGGGAATGGGGTATAAGGGAGGCGCCATATGGGATGGCGCCTCAGTTAGAGGCAAAATGTCAAACCATATGGCGCTTCAGGTAATGGCTAGAAATTTTCTGAGGAGTAGGCATATGAAATGGCGTCTCAGGTCATTTTTTTTAATGCTAAATTTATAGGCTAAAATACAGTTTTGGCCCCCCTGTTTGTCATGAACAGTAACTGGTCCGTACATGAACAGTGAGGGATGGGGGACCAAAACTGTTAAAAAATAAAATGGAGGGACCAAAACCGTGAATTTTGACAAACAGGGGGACCAAAACTGTATTTTAGCCAAATTTATATTTAATTTTTTTGTAATATATAAAAAATTATATTATTTAATATGTTATGTTGTGCCTATAAATAAGGGCTCACCTTCACTTGTTTTTGCACAACAATTGTCATCCAAACCCTAATTTCCTCCCTTCCCTCACCAATATCCCAAACTCTCCCTTACTCAACACGATGTCTTCATCCTCAAATAGGTGGTCGTCGTCGTCATCAGTAACGGAGGAGGAAAAGTGGCCAGAGTTTCCACTGATGAAACGAAATGCCCTAGTTATATATTCAACTGTCAAGCCTCCGTTGGAGATGCTACTCTGGAACACCCAGACGTTGGAGCATTTGCACAGGGAACTTCGCCGTTGGCTACCAGAAGAATTTCAGGCAGGTGAAAAGATCAGGAAGATAGAGAGGCATATTGAGGAGCCTGGTCCAAATGGAGTAACCCGCAGTTGGAAAAAAGTGGTGAGCAATGCCGGTGTCCTCATGATGATGATGTCAAAACAGGAAATTAAGTTGATGGTTGTAATTGCGTAGATAAACTGCTTTTATGTGTTGTTATTGTTATTGTTATTGTTATTATTATTGTTATTGTTATTTTATGATTTGGTAATAGGTTTCGTTAAGTGATGCTTCGTTTAGGTTTGTTATGTTGTTATATTGAGTTATGTATGCCATCAATGAAATGAAATTTGTTCTTATTATAAATAGACAAGATTGCATAAGTAATTATGTCGTTGTGCTAGGACCTAATACATTTGGACACTTAGTGCGATTATGGCCTGGCTGGCGGCACAAACTACACAACCTCACCATTTTTTCACCTGTATCCATCTCCGTTTGAATCCGGCTGCTGATAGGGCGACCCTTTTTATTTCTTCGCATCAAGTCGTTATGCCACACAATTTCGCCTTCGTATGTAGGCCAGTAGTCCTCCTTTGCGACCACTTGAAAGCTTTTACGATACACATTACATAGAGTACTGACTTGGTGAAGAACATGGAGATAATTGGTTGGGTCCAGTCGGACCTTGGAACAGGCTGCTATGACATGGGAGCAAGGCATACGAAATGCCTGTAACTTTCCACAGTCACACCAACTCCTATCTAGTTCCACTCGATAAGATCTCCTAGGCAGTCCTTCGTTGTGATAAATAGACTCTGCAATACTGAAGTGTCCTGCAAAACGGTCGAAGACCGTGACGACGTGTGTATTAGCCTTTGCAGCCTCGTCCTTCATGAATGTCATGGAATAGTCACTAAACAGCTGCCCAGATTGTATGACCGAAACCCACTTAGTACGTCTGGTATCAAAGAGCCCAGCGAGCCTAAAATAAGTTGACCTCACAAGAGCGGTTATCAGCAGGTTCCGGATGCCTTTGAATGCTGAGTTCATAGACTCAACGAGGTTTGTTGTCATATGGCCCCATCGCCGCCCATTGTCATAAGCCCTTGTCTACTTCTCCCGTGGTATGTTATCAATCCAACTCAATGCTTCTGGGTTTGTTTGTCTGATCTCGTCCCGGTAGTATCTGAACGTAGGCTCTGTTAATGCATATCCTGCGTTAGTAACCAGCTGCTTTAGGCCCTTGTCTTTGAACGCCCGCATGACATTTTGCCCGATGTGTCTAATGCAATACACGTGGCTCGATGGAGGATCCTGCCAGCCGTTATCAGGATTGTTGTAAGCAGTATCGATTGAGGGATGTCTATCGGAGATCAGACATACGTCAGGTTGGGGAGCAACATCTTGTCGGAGATTTTTTAAGAAAAAACTCCAACCTCCAGCAGTCTCCCCTTCAACTAGAGCGAATGCGATAGGGAAAATGTTGTTGTTGCCATCCTGTGCCACGACCATTAGTAGCGTACCCTTATATTTTCCGTACAACCATGTTCCATCAATTTGAATTATAGGTTTACAAAACGTAAATCCTTTGATGCATGGTTCAAACGCCCAGAAGAGTCTGTAGAAAATGCAATTTCCACTTATACAATTCCCGTCAGGCGTATATGCCGGCAACGTCTCTAACAAGACAACAGTACCTGGAGCGTATTGTTTTAGGGCGACGAGGTATCTTGGGAGTTCTTTGTAAGAGTCCTCCCAATTTCCAAAAATCCTTTAACCGCCTTCGTCCTAGCAATCTACGCCTTCCTGTACGAGGGAGTATAGTTGTATCTTTGCACCATATGAGTTATGATGGTACTAACTTTCACAGAAGGGTTGTCGTTCACGATTGATAGAATTTCGTTGCAGATCATCTGAGAACCGAGCTTGCGATGATCCTGACTTGGATTGGTTAGTATGCAAGTGTGCTCCGGACCCATTGACCCTATCTTCCAGGAATTGCTTCGCTTCTGGAAAGATGCCGTTAGTCTAAAGGGGCAGGCCTCGTTGCGGCAGTAGATCTTGTATAGAGTCGGATTTGTTCGATCGACTCTATAATCTGCAGCCAAGTTCATATGGTATTGTTTAATTGCTCGAACACAATCTTCTTTTGTACGAAAATTGTCTCCAACTTTTAGTACTCCCTCTGTCTGTTTGTATGGGTCGTAAAAAATATCTGTTGATGGTTGATCGTCGCCTAGGCTTAGTGTTGTCATGTGTTGGGGTGGGCGATAAGCATGACTATCTGGCAATTGGTCTGCCTCGTCGCCGTTTATCATTTCGTCAACAACGCCCTCCGCTTCTTCTTCCTCCTCGTCAACTGCATCCACCTCAGCTTGTTCGTTGTCAGAATTGTTGAAAACCTGCGATACCTCAAGTTGTTGAGACAATGGTTGATTTTGTAACGTAACATATAACTCAACCTCATTGAAACCGGAATGCTCATGACTGAGAAACATATTACGCACATCTTCATCATCCCGTATTTTCATCTGAAAAAATTTGCACACATCATGCCCCTAAAAAAAGATAGGGTTTTTGTATATAATTTGCCCAACTGGACCGCACTGCAATTTCTTCTCTAATCGGGCTTTCAAATGATAGAAATTTGTTCTTCTATCAATTAAAAACCTAGTCACTTCTGTATCCCTAAAATTGAAACCACTCATTGGACAATCAAATATCTCACCAAGGATATGTGCAGTTATCAAGTATTGTGGTCTTTGAGCCATATCTGAATTTGTGTTAGGAAGAAATAGGTTACAAACTTTAAAGTTTGGAAGAAAAATAGTTTGCAGATTGGAAATGGTTTGAATGTAAATGATGATAGGATGTATATTTCATGTGTATTAATAGGCAGAAAAATATTACAAGAAACGTGTCTCTGTAGTCTAATTGCTTCAGAAAAGCATTGCCAAAGAGCCATGTGCTGCTCTGCATGCCTACACACTATCCTTGACATAACCACACAAGACTGCATGCCTACACTAAGCTTGACAAGACCACACAACTCTACATGGCTACACTATTTACAAGATCACACTCTGCATGACTCAACAATGCATGCCTACACTCTTTTTCTACTGTTCCTAACCATGCCTCTGCACAAATTTAAAAACAAACATTAAAAAAAAAATGACCTGAGGCGCCATTTCATATGGCTACTCCTCAGGAAATTTCCAGCCATTACCTGAGGCGCCATATGGTTTGGCATTTTGCCTCTAACTGAGGCGCCATCCCATATGGCGCCTCCCTTATACTCCATTCCCAAACTACGCCATTTTGGTAAATTTTTTGAAAAGTTGATTTTTTTGGTAAATTAGTTGAAAAATTAGGTTATATTAAAAAAAATTCGAAGATTAAATAGTTGCTGCGGTGCAATGTGAGTGGAGTAGAGGGCTTAGGCCACCGATGGTAGACCCTTTTTATTTGTTTTTTCAAACTAATGTAAACCACTTGATCATGATCAAACACACCATATTAACATATGCCTCACACACATAATAACTATCACTTTTAATGATTTTTTTTTAATTTTAGTTTTTTAATTTAAAAAGAATTGGTTTTATTTCACAATTTGACATTAATTTTTTTAATTTGACTTTAATTTTTTTAAATTGATTTTAATTGAATATATTTGACATTATATTATATACTAATTTGTATATTTTGATTTAAATTAATTTCATTAAATTATATATTTGATTTAAATTAATTTCCTTAAATTTATTTTTACTGTAGAAAAAAATAATTTTTTAAATTATGACGTTTTTTATTTCAACATTAATTTTTTTAATTTGACTTTAATTGAATATATTTGACATTAAATTATATATATTTGATTTAAATTAATTTCATTAAATTTATTTGACAAATTAAATATTTGACTTTATATTATATATTTGACATTAAGTTATATATTTTGATTTAAATTAATTTCATTAAATTATATATTTTGATATAAATTAAATGAATAAATTTTATTTTTACTGTAGCATAATAATTTTTTTACTGTAGCGTAATATATATTTTTTTAATTATGTTGACATTTTTTATTTTTTAAATTATATTGACGTTTTTTATTTCATTAAATTATATTGACGTTTTTTAATTTTTTTTTAATTATATATTTTAAAATTATTTTTTAACATTAATTCGAAAAAAAAATTTTAAATATTATTTTAAATATATTGGTTTTATTTCACAAATTATATTTGACATTAATTTTTTTTAATTTGACATTAATTGGATATATTTGAGAAATTATATATTTGACATTAAGTTATATATATATTGATTTAAATTTATTTAATTAAATTTATTTTTACTGTAGCGTAATAAATTTTTTTTACAGTAGTGTAATAATTTTTTTTTAAGTATGTTGACGTTTTTTATTTTTTAAATTATATTGACGTTTTTTATTTCATTAAATTATATTGACGTTTTTTAATTTTTTTTAAAATTATATATTGATAGATAATGATGGTCAACTATGTGTGAACCATGGAAGATAGTCAATAGATGATGGTGAACTATGTGTGAGATGCATAGATGATGGTCAACCATGTGTGAACCATGGAAGATAGTCAACAAATGATGGTGAAACTATGTGTGAGATGCATAGATGATGGTCAACCATGTGTGAACCATGGAAGATAATCAACAAATGATGGTGAAACTATGTGTGAGATGCATAGATGATGGTCAACCATGTGTGAACCATGGAAGATAGTCAACAGTTGATGTGTGAAGCATGTCAGAGATGCATAGATGATGGTCAACTATGTGTGAACCATGGAAGATAGTCAACAGTTGATGTGTGAAGCATGTCAGAGATGCATAGATGATGGTCAACTATGTGTGAACCATGGAAGATAGTCAACAGTTGATGTGTGAAGCATGTAAGAGATGCATAGATTATGGCCAACCATGTGTAAACCATGGAAGATAGTCAACAGATGATGGTGAACTATGTGTGAGATGCATAGATGATGGTCAACCATGTGTGAACCATGGAAGATAATCAACAGATGATGGTGAACTATGTCTGAGATGCATAGATGATGGTCAACTATGTGTGAACCATGGAAGATAGTCAACAGATGATATGTGAAGCATGTCAGAGATGCATAGATGATGGTCAACCATGTGTGAACCATGGAAGATAGTCAACAGTTGATGTGTGAAGCATGTCAGAGATACATAGATGATGGTCAACCATGTGTGAACCATAGAAGATAGTCAACAGATGATGGTTAACTATGTCAGAGATGCATAGATGATGGTCAACCATGTGTGAACCATGGAAGATACTCAACAGATGATGGTGAACTATGTGTGAGATGCATAGATGATGGTCAACGATGTGTGAACCATGGAAGATAGTCAACAGATGATGGTGAACTATGTGTGAGATGCATAGATGATGGTCAACTAAGTGTGAACCATGGAAGATAATCAACAGATGATGGTGAACTATATATGTGTGAGATGCATAGATGATGGTCAATTATGTGTGAACCATGGAAGATAGTCAACAGATGATGGTGAACTATGTGTGAGATGCAGAGATAATGATCAATTCTGTGTGAACCATGGAAGATAGTCAACAGATGATGGTGAACTATATGTGAGATGCATAGATGATGGTCAGCTATGTGTGAACCGTGGAAGATAGTCAACAGATGATGGTGAACTATGTTTTGATGCAGCGGAAAAACACCGACAACTGATTATTTAATTCTTCAAAACATAATTAAATCAAACGGTAATCATAACAATCTATTAGACATAAGAGTTTAACATGAAATCTCCACCAACATCAATTAAAATAAATAAGCGTTCCACCCTCCCCCAGTGTTACATATTAGAGCAGACATCGACTCAACAAACATATAAAGAAGAGTACTCTCTTCCACTCACAACCACACCCCTATTGCGACTTATCCGCTCGATGCCTATGTAAAGACAACATTCAAACAGAATGGTAAGAAATCACAATAATAGTATGTAGGCAGACCATCATCACATACACTCATATAATGAAATTGCAATAGTAATATGTAAGTACATCAGATCATAATGACCCATTCCACAATTCGTGATCCATATAATCCATATATTATAATACAACAAGTATGCAATGCAATGAGATCTAACCCATTACTAAATGCACATGGTACCAAATGTGAACTCTCAAGTTCACTCACTCCGATCCCCTCCATAGGATCAAAGCACACTAAAAATCGCTACCATCACCATATGTAGTGCTTCATAGATTCCCACCTGGAACCAGCTACTCGCACCCAATCCCCACCATAGGATTGAGGCTCACAAAAAAACGGACCACCGTCCAAACACCATGATGCATGATTCATAATTTACATGCAACAACAACAATGCAACATACAATGATATTCACCTTAATCATTATACCACGCCAAAACCGGTCACCAAATATAAAAAATATACTACCAACATTCAACAATAGCATTATAGTAATATAGTAGGTAACAATATACTATTCATACACAATACCACACAACAACATACACCCGCATACCATCCAACACCATCACGCACCATTAAAATCATTTCCAGATACTAAAACAATTTTTAAAATAAAGTTCATCGCGTAAGTTTCCTAACGCTTCGAACGACACCTCAAACGGACACTCAAAACTTAAGTTATGATTTTTTAAAGTTTGACACAACAGGTGTAACCGATTACACCAAAACAGGCAACTGTTTACCACTTGCTCAAAATAGTGGCTAACCCTCTTCAGTGTAACCGGTTACACTGAAACCAGTTACCGATTACACCCTTTAAATATTGCCCAGTTACGCTTTTTAAGGACAGTTAAACCGGTTACACCAAAACCTGTAACCGGCTACACATTTAAAAAAAATCACTTTTTATAAAAGTTGTCTCAGGTGTAACCGGTTACACCAAAATTTGGAACCGGTTACCACTATGACAAAAGCAATTTTCTGCTACTTTTTTATACGAAAATTAGTTTTGAAACCTCCCCCAAACCCCAAATTTTCACAAAACAACATATACTCATGTTTCACATTCTGATTCCTAACAACACACAAGCCAACATACATCAAAACATCATGATTATACAATTACATAGTTCGTAGCATAGAGAGAAAATTCAATCAAAGTGAAATCAAAACACCCACCCACATTTTATCATGCAAGACCCTTATACCAACGGAAATCCCTCCCTTACTTTACTTTTTTCCAGCAAAAGCACTTTGACAATGGGGTTCTCTCTTATTCTTCCTCAAGCCCTAGCTCTCTCTTCTCTTTCTCTTCCTTTCACGTACTGACAGTTTTTTTCTATTCCATTTCCTTTTCTTATTTTATTCCAATATTTCTAATTAACTCTTACTCCAACAAAATAAAATAAATATTAATTTTATTATATCCTTAAGATGATCATAGTAAAATAAATATTTAGCTATTACTATTACTATTATTTTATTTGAATATCCTTAATTAAATAATAGTAACAAATAACCAAGGTAATTAAAACCGGACCGGATATTGAACTGGTATAGACTGGGGTTTAAGGTTTAAAGGTCTGACCGGGTCGGACCGTTATTGTATATGTTATATGATTTAGTACTAGTTCTTTATCATATAGATTGGTGACTTTTATTTCCTATAATTTCTTAACTAGAATGAGTTTGAGAAAGAGTTAAAAATGCTAGAATTTTGTATCTTATGTAAAATATATTAGATGGTGCTTGATTTAGGCCAAAGAATATTAGAATTTAAGAAGAAATGTTTTTTTTTAGCGTTGTCAACTTTGTGAAAGGATGATCATAACATTATTAATGAATTATGTTTGACACTCAAAACTTTAGAAAATAAATTGGAGAGCATTATTTATAAAAAAAATTCTAGGCCTTATTATCAAGAAAATTCAAATTCTGAATGGATTAGAGGGATGTCTTCAATAATAAAACCTATTTGGTTCAATAGTACTAAGTTGTTTTTTTTTCCATCTTTTATTATATTTTTATTTAAATTTTTTTTTTTTAAAAAATCGAAAAAAATTAAAATCCGGTTCAACCCATGTAAATGGACGAACCCCCGGTTTTGACCGGTTTTCCTGGTTTCCACCCGGTTTTCCGGTTTTTGCCTCGGTTCCTTGACAGGCCGGTTTAAAGGGTTTAATTGACCGGACATAGGGCCGGTTCCCGGTCTAACCGGTTAAACCGGTCGATCTGGTCCGGTTTTCATAACCTTGCAAATAACACTCTCTTGTCTCTACACTTTTACTCACACACCCCTAACACTTTAAGTTCTACTCTTTAGGCCACTACCTTACACCCAATGGTTCCCCTATCACATCAAAACATCAATCAACACATACAATCACACAATAATATTTACAAAAAATTGACAAAATAAATCGGGGTGTTACACTTTCCAATGTAGGTTTTGAGCTACTTGTATAGCAAAAGTATTTTGAGATTTCCTCCTTGGATCTTAGCTTTAATTTCGTCCAGAATCTTTGCACAATTTGTTGGATAAGATTTATTTCATAAATATCTCCAACAGAAAAATATGATTTGGTTTAATTCAAATTAAAATTTAAATCATATTTAAACTTGATTTGATCTTCACAGCTGTCCAACAAATCATATAATCATATTGCTAAATAAAAGCAATAAAATCTAACTGAATTTTCAACAAAAAATTTGTTCCAAAATGCAGCAATTTAGCCTGTTGAGTAAGGCCTAGATGTCATACGCACATGATGTGACATCACATCCAACATGTGTCCCTTCTGCACCAGAAACTCATCTTAAAGCAACTTGGAAAACTTGAACACTTCTCCATGTTGTTGTTTTGCGAAATGTAGTCAATCTAAAAGGAACAACTTTCACAAAAGACATTTGGCAAAAATAAAAAGGGTTCCAAGAACATACTGTAATACCCCAAAATTTTCCCTCTCGTTTCTTCATATCATTTAGCATGAGTTTTCATTTCATTGCATTGCATTCAAGCATAGAAAAATGAAACATTAAGCATTTAGCATTGCATCTTGCATAAGGGCATGTGATCAGCCGTTTCTCAAAAGAGGTGGATCATCCAAAACTAAAGAATAAGAGCCAAGGGTCTCTCACAAGCCTCAAAGGTCTCTTACATCATATATCATCCCCATTTGATCTCACAAGTCATTGGAAGATGGTAACTCATCAAGAAGATTGGACAGTGCATCATTTCCTATAAAAAACAGTCAAAATTAGGGTTTTGAGTTCAAGAGGTCTCCTGAGGAAATTTTGATTCAAACTTGATTTCAATGTTTTCTACATAATATCAAGTGTCTAATGATGGAAGATTGGCCATTGATTCATTTCAGAAGAGGTTAAATTGATCAGTTGCTTGATAATAAAGAAATTGGGGAAAAAGTCAATTGTGCAGTGAAAAAAGTCAACTCCTGACTTTTTGAGGTCAAAATCATGAAATTCAAGTTATATATGTCCATTGGACAAGATTTGATCAAGAAATGGTGGATGAATCATAAAAAATCAAGAAATCACAAAACTGCCAAAAATAGAAACTTTAGGGTTTCCAAAAATGGCAAGTTTGGCCCATTTTACACCCTACTTTGAGGCTCTCTTTCTTCAAGATAAAAGCTCCAAACTTCAGGCCCAAGTTGAGCCAATTAAATTTCATGTTATAAGCTTCAAATCCATGTAAAGAACTCTTCCATTGGATCAAAATTGAGGGAGTTATGGTCAATCAAAGTTTGGTAAAATCAAGGCAAAAAGCAAGTCATGGCAAGGCAAGCTCAGGCTCATGCGCCATAATTTTGACAAACACATGGTGTGCAAAATGTTCAGCCAGTTTTCTCCATCAAGGAAGCTTTAAATGGAAAACTTTCCAACATCAAAGTTGTTCCTTTCCATGCCCTCTACAATGTTCATGTTGGACATTTTTTAATTTGAGCAAGTTATGAGATAGTTATGATGGTCCCAAGTTGGTGTGATCATGCTGAATCTCATAGGCCATTTTGCCATGCCATGCCACAACCTTGCCTCTCCCATGAACCAGTCCCACATTCTTGAGTTCCAAGAAATTTTACACCATTATACAAGCCTCCATTCAAGTCAATTCTCACATCAAAGTTGCTCTATGATGTTTCCTCTTTCCATTGACACCTAAAACTCATCAAACCATCCACAAATCATGGAGAAATTCCTTCACAAACTTCCATGTTTCAAGCTGCCAAAGATAGCAATGTTTTAACATTGATGTTGTTGAACATTCACACGCATACACCAGTCATGTGTTTTCCTCATTAAGCCAAACACTTCCTACACACTATGTACTTCCCATGTTGCTTCATACATGAAAGAAGAAAGGCAAAGCTTGTTGTGTAAGTTTCTGCTACATCAGAGATAGCATCACCACCATTCTTTTCATTTCCACCTCACCATAACATCATGAATCAACCTCATCATATCACAACCAAAGCCAACTCACCCTAACTAACTTGACTCAGTTAGTTAGAGGCCACTCATTTAACTCACGCAGAACTCAACTAACCACCCTAGTTAACACATTTAACCACACCTATATAACAAAATCTCACTCACAATTTCATTTTTCAACTTCATTTCTTTCACACTCTCCAAATCGCACACTGAATTTCTCTTTCTTTCAAAGTTTCTCTGACATAAACACACTCCACAATTAACTTAAGCATCCATCATTGATTCTCCATGGAGGTTTAGAGTGCATGAAAGTGAAGGAGTTGTAGTGATCGTGCTGCTCAAGTTTTTCTTCATTTTCAGTTGAGAATTTCAAGTAACTCAAGGTTCAATTTGCCTTTATTTGGCCAGTCTTTAATCTCCAAGCTTCATCAAAGTTTCCTCTGGATTTCTTGTGACGAAAGAGTCTTCAAAGTAACTGGTTTCATCTTCAACTTTTCTGGAAATTTTAAGTTAGTTTATGCTTGTTTTGATGGATGTTTGAGCTTAATAGAAGCATTATTCATCTCCGGCTAGTTGATATGCACCTTAGGTGCTTAGATCTTGAATTTAGGGCAAATTTGTTTTGTTCGTTTCTCTGTGTATGTTCATGATCTATGAGTTTCAAGGCTAGAAATGAGTTCTCCTTCACTTCCTCTTCATTTTGGTATGCGAATTATGGATTTCTGGACATGCGAAGGTTTACAGGTGGTGGCGTTTCACCGGAGAAGATGACCGTAGGTCCTTCTCCGGCCGGTGGTTTGAAGTTGCTAGGGTTTCTGAGTTTTAAACGTGGCCGTCGGATTATTTTGATCTTAAGGTTAATATCATGCCAACACATTAATAAGATTTGCTACGTGTGTGTGAGTGTATGATAGTTAACATGTGGTTGCACTCTCATCCATGTGATTGCCTTGCATTTCTTGATGATTGACTGACTAATTGATCCAAGGGTCCACATCATGCCAACGCATAAATGAATGTATGGTATGGCACGTGTTTCTTTTTTAGTTTCTAAATAATTGCATGCGTGTGTGTGCGTAATGATTATGATGTGCATGCTTTGATGTTCGTTGGATGGTTTTACTTTTCATCATGATCTAATCATGTGGTTCTGAGTGCATCACACGTTGAATGTACACGCACACTGTCACACACAATCACACGCATGTTGGACTGGGTTATAATTGATATTTGCACACCCCTCTTTTGGGCCCAAATAATTTTTAACATGGAAATTACTTCCTCTGCACCCCCACTCCATTCTCTTTTGTTTTTTATTTTAATTTCATATATGGTTTTGATTTCTTATTTTAAAAATAGCAAATAAACCCTAAAATTAACAAATTAATTCATGTGACATCTTAACATGTTTAAACAATTTTCTCTTTTTTTTTTTAATTCTGACTTTGTGAATTTTTACACATTATTTCATATTTTCTTTTCAATTTCTTTTTGAATGCTCTTATTCATTGACACTCAAACTTGTACATTTTCTTTCTCCCATCTCACACCATATTTTTTATTCATTCTTTTTGTATTGATTAGATAACATCTTAAAGTGTCTAAAACAATTTTTGTTTGATTTTTAAAGTCATTATATCATACTTTTTGATGTTCATCTTTGCACCTTCTTGTGATGTGTTTCAATTTGACTTTGTTGATTTGTTTGAGCATGTTTCATTTTGGTTTTTGCCATGAGATTTTGATACTTGATTTGTTTCTGATTTAGGTTGTTTAGAGCCATTTTTCATGATTTTAATATGTACTTTTGATATTTGTTTAGAGCTTTACATTTGAAGTAATCCTTGTGCATATTCTTATACTTCCTTCTAGCTTACTTTTAATGAGGCACTTGTGCCACCCTTTCTTGTTTGCTTTGTGTGAGATTAGAGGTTTCATTTAGAAGATTATAGTTCTTTCTTAACTAAATTATAGGCCATGTTGGTTTATACTTGCATTTGGTTTGTGTTTATGCATTTTGACTTACCTTTGTGACATGTTTTCACATATCATCTACTCTTGTGCTTAACATGAATTGTGTTTGCACTTGGTATGCCATCTCACATGTTTCATTTGCATCTCATTTATAATATGCTACTGCCTTTATGCATTCTTCAATCATGTTACATGTTATGCATCCTTAATATGTCATTTTGCACACTTAATTGAACATGTTTCTTCTCCTTACTTCCTCTTCCTCTTATTTTTACTACTTGTATTCTCTTATTCATGATTTGTATGATGATTCATAAGCATTGTAAAACCATTCTTAAATGATATATGGTTCTGAATTTAACCTTTCATGAAGTATTAATGCGTGATCACTTTGCATATCCACTCACTCTTCATCTACTTCTTTCATAATGCATTTCTTTGTGGTTTAAGGCATTGTTTGTGTGCATTTGATTTGTGTTTGCTCTCATATCATTAGAGAACATTCTTATGATGTGCATTCTGACCTTATGCTTTCCTTAACCTTTAAGATGCTTTTACTTTGGTTATTGACTTTGTTTAAGCCTTACTTGTTCATCTTAACTTGTTTCTTCACTTGTAAATAATTGCACTAACTATTTCAGGGGCTAATGGTAAGTCACTTGAGTGTGGATATGCATCCACATTCTAATTTCTTCCTTCATCTTTTAGTCATTCAATTTGTGTTGTTTAAGCATTTAATGATGCTTTGCTTTCATAATCTTCTTTCTTCCCTCTTAGAAATAACTTAACTTCCATCTTGGAAGTAAGTTGCTTTCTTTCTTTCTTCCTCTCCTTTCCTTTAAGTTTAGATTTCTTAAACCTTATTAACCATAGGATCACCATGTATGATAACATTAAGATTGAGTCTTAGTCTCCCTCATTAGATTTTTACCTTTAATCCTCCTTTTGAGTCTCTTCTTCTCATCTCAAAACAAAAGTAAAAGACACCTAATAAAGGCAAAACAAATATTGTATTTGAGCCTTTCATGTAAGAATGAGATAGTGAGGGGTCTTCTCTCACTTTCTTAGAATGTTTAGCGTACGTCGCGTCTTGGGTCGATATGCGAGGCATTCGATCCTACATGAAGGACTTAAATACAATGTGCGTTACTAAACACCAATAAACAAAACACTTCTTTCTTAAAAGACAAAAACAAACAAATAATTCTCTTCTCATCTCCTTCATTCTATTCCTTAAGGACTCGTCAAGTCCGTTCCACCGCAAACAGGTAACGCCTAAGTCTCCCTACAGCGAGCTGCAACACCTAACTGCTGGAATGCGAACGTTGACGTTTCCACTAAAAAAACACAAACAATTTTCCCTCGTTGAGGGGAACTACGTCGCTCTGATTCTCATGTTCCCGATGAGATACGTAGGCAGTGGGGTAGGGCCCATTCGAGCACTTCTTTTATTTTCCCTACATTTTTTCCTCTTTCTCTTTCCATTCCTTTTCCAGTTATTTTTCCAGTATCTTTTCTTACACCCTTTGATTGAAGCAGCAAGCGTGGATCCCATCGGGTACGATGGACGCGAGGGGGTGCTAATACCTTCCTCTCGCATAACCGACTCCCGAACCCAGTTCTCTTAGTCGCAAGATCATGCTCTATCCTTCCTCTCAGGTTTACGCAGTGTTTCCTTTCCCTCTCTTAGAATAAATACACATTGCTGGCGACTCTGTTTCGGTGCCACTTTCGCGTTTGTACTTGGATGAAAATCCCGGGAGTTACAGCTGGCGACTCTGCTGGGGACCGAACCCAGAATCTCTGGTTCCCTTAGCGAGTCAATCCTAGCGTTTGTCTGTTTTTCTTTCATTGGGTGTTTACGTTTTTGCTGTATTTACTGTTGTACTGTATTGCTATTTACTGTTACTGCTTTACTGTATATTACTGTATTTACCGCATTTTAGCATTTTCATTTCATATGTTATATTATACTATACTAGACTGTGTTGTGCTGGTTTTCTGTTTGGCGGGATGGGTATTCTGAGAGATAAGCCCATTACACAGGCTTGAGTACATACATAGGATTAAAGTGGACGGTAGTGTGCCTACGTAGCATCTTGTTATGTATGGTTTATACGAAATCCACAACCAGATGAGGTTTTCTTGGGAGATGTTCAGATTTGCACGTCTTGTGCATTTCGGGATGTTAACCTAGGAAGCTGTCGACTCTGGTGACCGATCATTGAGGACCTTAGTGGAAACATCCCTCTTTAGTGGTGACAGTGGCAGCCCACATTCTGTGGCAAACCCATTCGCACCCGAGGGCCCACTTTGGAACTTGCATAGGATGGCCTTTATTTTTGGGGAATCAGTGGACGTTCTCTTTGTTTGGCGATAGCATTGTATCCTACGGGCTGAATGTGCTTTTGCTTCTCGAAATAGAGAATCTGAAACTGAGGAACCGCTGTTCTAGTACCCACATGCGAGTATGGGCGGATGTTTACAGGTTTGCAGGTGACCATGCCTCCCACATACCTTGATACTCTGATATTTTCACAGACATATGATGTAACTTATTACAGTCAGTGGGTTTCTATCTACAGTTTTATCCTCAGATTTGTACAGACACCGTGCACACAGTCCAGCACAGACACAGAGCACTGATACCATGCCTTTTGCATTGCATTATCAAATCATAACATTCATGTTTGTCATTCCCAGGTGCTTATTTTACCTCTGATTCCAGTCAATGGGTTCGACGGAGACTAATGCTAGGAGGAAGAATAATGTTGCTTACAAATTTCCAGAGCCAACATTGGATTTACTTCACAAAATGGTAGCCATGGCCGACCCGGGTGTTCTTATCAATTTCCAGAAGAAATATGGGAGATTGGATAAAATGGTCTGTAACATTACAAAGTATGAGCATGATGCCCTCCACACTCTACTGCAGTTCTATGAGCCTTCTCTAAGATGCTTTGTCTTTCCGGGGTATATCTTGATGCCTACACTGGAGGAGCTTTCATTCATCTTGGGTATTTCAGTCAAATCAAAAGTGTCATTCTTTTCTGGAGATCACCCTAGCATAGAAGAAATTGCAACGGCCCTACAGGTGGAACAGTCAGTGCTGAAGAGAAATGTTGCTAGTAAGAGTGGAGTCAAAGGTTTTCACTTGGAATTTCTTGCAGATCAAGCTCAGGAATGTGCCAACGCTAAGAATTGGACGGTCTATAGCTTTATCCTGGCCTTGTGTATTTATGGCATTGTTCTATTTCCTAACCAACATCACTTTGTGGATATGCACGCTGTGAGGGTTTTTATCCGGAAAAATCCCGTTCCCACTTTGTTGGGTGATTTCTACCACTCGGTGCATTTCAAAAATGAGAAAAGAAGAGGAGGTCTTGTCAACTGCTGTACTCCGCTTTTGTCCGATTGGTTTCTGAAACATTTGCCTCAATTTGGTGCGTTTGTGGACACTAGGGATTCTCTAAAGTGGTCTAAACGAATAATGGGGTTGACTGCTGACAACATTGTTTGGTTTGCCCGTCAGTTGCAAGGAATAGAGATTATTACCAGCTGGGGAAACTTCCCGAATGTGCCTCTGATAGGCAAGAAAGGGGGAATTAACTACAACCCAATCCTGGCAATCAGACAATTTGGGTATGCCTCAAGGAACCCTCCTGAAGACCAACATATAGAAGAGTCTTTGTTCTTCAATGGGGATGAAGATACATAAGTGTTAAGAAGGGTTGTGCATGCTTGAGGGCACCTCCACAAGACTGGGAAGACTGTCTTTGGAAAAGGTGATTGTAGAGCCTATCCACAGTATACAGAATGGATTCAGGGAAAGGTTGAAGAAGTTCTTTTGCCCTTTTTAAGAGAGCCACCTCTGTATCCAGCAATTCCGGAACAACCCACCACCGTTCCCATGGAGGAGTTTAACAAACTGCAAGCTACAATGAATGAGCTTCGGGTGGAGAATTCTGATTTGAGTAGTCTTCTTCAGAATGCTCTACATGCCAATAAAGAGCTAGAGCGGAGAGCCCAAGACGCGGAACAAATGTTAGCAGCAAAAGAAAGGGACTTTGCTGAAAGAGCCCAACATTTCCAAAAGGTTAGTAAAGGTGCGGATGCTGCTACTCAAGCTCACAAGAAGACCAAACAGGTCATAGCGCAAAACAAAGAGAAGTTTGCCAAGTTTCAACAAGCCTGGAATGAGGTCAGGCTTGAGAATGCAGAGTTACAGGAACAATTAAAGACCAAAGACGACGAGCTTCTTAGAGCGCATGAACAACGGAGAAAGCATCGGGAAGACTTTGGAAAAAGCCAAGAGCAGCTAAGGAATGTTAATGATGAACTGAAAATGTCCAAGAAAAAGCTTGAAGATGCCATGATAGAGATGGGAAGACTCAAGATACAAGCTGGGGTGAAAAGGTTTAAGGAAATGAGTACTGATGAAGCTCTCCTGATGCACGCAGATTCATTAACCGAAGCTCTGAATAGGAGGGACATTTTGATCAAAAAGTTGATTGAAAAGCCGGGCCATCAGCGCGCTAGAATCCTTGTTGAAGAAATCAAGCATTCTAGTGAGAAATTGAAAGAGTTGAAGTTAGATGTTTGATCTTAATTTCCCATCCTTTTAATCTAGTTTTGTTGATGTATTGTTGGCTACCATCAGGCTTGTTGATGGAGTCATTTTCTTGATGTATTTCCCATTTACGAACTCATTGTAAAATGTTTCGGCACTTATTAGCTTTCTGTTCAATGAATGGCTTATTCAAAGGGGTTTCTTCGGCATCACGTTATTCACCAGCACATTATCACAGCACAGTTCTTCGCAATATTTTTCTCTCAATATTATGTGACTATCAGTGAGATTCTTGTGATTAAGACTGGAATCAGGGTGTGAAATGCCCTGGAAATGATAAACATGGCATTTTCATGGCATTTGCATTGCATAACATTTCATTTTTACATAGCAGGTACTTGTTGCAGGAGCTCTCTGACCTTTATTTGGTTTCAGGCATTATAGCTGAGAATCACATTCACCGATACTCAACTCGAAGAAATCAAGCAAGGATTATGGATCAAATGCAGAATGATTTGGCTGAGATGAGGGCACGCATGGACCAGTTCATGACTCTCATGACTGGTATGGCACAGACTCAAGAAAGATTGAGGCTTCTGGTCGAGCGTCCAGAAACCACGCCTGAAGGTAATCAGAATGACAATTCACAGACAAGGGTCACTCCTCCTCCGGTTGGCAACCCTCCTCCTGTTGGTAATTTGGGTAATGGAATTGGCAGAAATGTTGGTGGGGTTCAGGAAGATGTTCAGGAAGACCAATTCTCCCTGCTGGATGCTGATATAGGTAATCCTGGCGACAGAAGGTATGATGAGTTGGCTGAGAAGATCAGGGCTATAGAGTGCAAGAATTCTATGGGTATTGATGTTACTAGTTTGGGTCTGGTACCAGGAGTCAGAATTCCTCCAAAGTTCAAGCCGCCCACTTTTGACAAATATCATGGCAATACGTGTCCCCGGACACATATTCAGGCTTATTTTGGGAGGATTTCAGCCCACACTGACGATGAGAAGTTATGGATGCATTACTTTCAAGACAGTTTGGCTGAAGCTTCTTTAACCTGGTATATGAAATTGAACAGAGCTGCTGTGAGAAGCTGGAAGGATATGGCAGAGGCGTTTCTGAAGCAATACCAGTATAATATCGACATGGCTCCCAACCGCACTCAATTGCAAGGGTTGTCACAGAATGCTAAGGAAAGTTTCAAGGAATACGCTTAAAGGTGGAGAGAAATGGCTGCTCAAGTTCAACCTTCTTTGTTGGATAGAGAAATGGCAGATATGTTTATGGGCACCCTGCAAGGGGCATTTCTTGAAAGATTGGCTGTGTGTCCATCTACCGGATTTTCTGATATTGTGATTGCTGGAGAAAGAATCGAGAGTCTGTTGAAACTTGGGAAGATCCAAGATGTAAGTGGGGCTGGCTCTTCTGGAACAAAGAAGCCCTTTGCTAATGGTCAGAAAAGAAGAGAAGGTGATACGAACACTGTGTATAGAGGACGGGGAAGAGGACGTTCTCAGGCTTATCACCAGGTAGGTGCAGTGACTATCCCAACACCATCTGTTCAGCATCAACAACCACAACAGCAGGCTCAGCAGCAACAGCAACAACCTCCTTTCCAACAGAGGTCTAGGCAGAGGGACCGTAAGATTGACCCTCTCCCTATGACCTATTCAGCGTTGTTACCTCAGTTGCTCCAATTGAAGTTGGTTGAGCTTCGTACTATGAGACCTCCTGCTGCTGGCAACTTGTCACCTAATTTTGATGTCAACGCTCGATGTGATTTCCATTCGGGTGCTCAGGGGCATACCACTGAGAAGTGTTGGGCATTTCAGAATAAAGTGCAAGACTTGATCGATGCTAAAGCAATCAATTTCTCGCTACCTCCTAATGTTATCCAGAACCCCATGCCTAATCATGGTGTGGCAGATGTGCACACTATTGAGGATGGAAAGAGACTGAACTTGGTGGAAGACATCAGTCAGGTGAAGACTTCATTGCTAGTGTTGAAGGATCGTTTGTTGAAGGGACAGGTGTTCCCGGGTTGTGATCAAGATTGTTCTGAGTGTATGGGCCAAGAGAATGGCTGTGATAAATTGAGAGTCGGTTTGCAGAGTCTGATTAATGAGGGTCATCTACAGTTTGACCGGGTTGTGAAAGATATTGATGAGGTGTCAACTGTGACCATTTATTATACTCCTGCGGAAATTCAGGTGCCTGCAAGTACAGCTCCTGTGGCCAGTGTTGTGCAAGAAAGATCCAGTCTTGTTACCATCACGGTGCCAGGACCAGTTCCGTTTACATCTACGAAAGCAATCCCATGGCACTATGGGGCAGACGTGTATTATGAAGGGAAAAAGCAGGAAGTCGGGACATCAGCCAGTTCAAATATTGATAATGTGGGTGGTGTAGGTGGATTTACCAGGAGTGGAAGGTTGTTCGCTCCCCAAACTTTGCGAAGTGATAAAGAAGTTGAGGCTGCAGCAAAAGCTAAAGGAAAACAGGTGGCTGAGAGTGTGCCTGTGCCTGAAACAGAGACCAAGATTACCTTTGACAACGAGGTAGAAGAGTTCATGAGGATAATAAAGAAAAGTGATTACAAGATTGTCGATCAATTAAACCAGACACCCTCGAAGATTTCAATTTTGTCATTATTGATGTGTTCTGATGCACACCGAGAAGCTTTGCTGAAAGTGTTGAAGAGATCCTACGTTCCACAAGAAATTACTGTCAATCAGCTAGAGGGCGTGATCTCTAATGTCAATGTCAGCCACGGATTGGGTTTCACAAGCAGAGATTTGACTTCTGAAGGAAGAAACCACAACAAAGCTTTGCACATTACAATGGAGTGTAGGGGTGCAGTGTTGTCTCACGTGTTGGTAGACACTGGTTCCTCGCTCAATGTCTTGCCTAAGAAGGCGCTAATGAAGCTAGAGGTTGATGGTTTGATTTTAAGGCCAAGTGATTTGGTTGTCAGAGCATTCGATGGGACAAAAAGATCTGTATTTGGTGAAGTGGAATTACCTGTGCAAATTGGACCGCAAGTGTTCAAATCTACATTCCACGTGATGGATATACAGCCTGCTTATAGCTGTTTATTAGGTCGCCCTTGGATTCATGCGGCCGGGGCTGTTACATCCACCTTACACCAGAAGCTGAAATACGAGTTCGAGGGACAAGTAGTGACAGTGTGTGGTGAAGAAGACATCTTTGTCAGTCATTTGTCCATGTTCAAGTATGTTGAGATGGATGGGGAAATCCACGAAATGCTTTGCCAGTCGTTTGAAGCAGTGAATATTGATAAAGTGCCTGAATCTGCTCCTACACCAGATAGAGCCGGCACGTCCATTTCATCTTATAAGCAAGCTGTCGAGGTTGTTAGAGAAGGTAATGCCCAAGGCTGAGGCAAGCTGATAGAGACACCAATGAAGGAGGACAAGTTTGGTATTGGCTATCAACCCTCTATGGATTCTGTTGCAGAGTACAGGGGACCCATTACTTTCAGCAGTGGGGGAATCATATATACAGATCAATCTTGTGTGGCTACAGAGGATGGCATTGACAGTGACTGTGACTTGGACAACTGGGTACGCCCACGTGCTCCGGGACAACAATTGCAGAACTGGTCCGTTAAAGAAGTCATTCAAGTTACTCTCCAAACAGAGTAATTTTCTTTGTTTTTATAATCATAATGCATGTTAAAATCTTGCGCTCTGCCCAAGGCGTATAGATTCATTTGTAGGGCCACCTGTTTGCATTTGCAATTTTAATCATCAATAAAGGACGTTTTGCACTCAAATTTTGTTCTCTGTCTTTCATTTTTATTTTTTTGCACAAAAAAATTTAAAAATGGCAATGTTTCATTTCTTTTCGTTTTGAAATAAATTCTAAAATAAAGCATGAACCCGTTCGTGCAGACTTGATCCTCCGAATTCCATTGATAACGGTTCTGTATGGCTATGTATGACTTTGACAAACCAATTTATCAAGCCGAAGAAGGGGATGAGAAGGGTTGTGAACTCCCTGAGGAACTAGCCAGATTGTTAAAGCAAGAGGAAAGGACCATCCAGCCTTATCAAGAGACCATAGAGATCATCAATATTGGTACCGAGGATGCTAAGAAAGAGATCAAGATTGGCGCCAGCCTGCAAGCAGATGTGAAGAAAGCTTTGACTGAGATGTTGTGTGAATATGTTGATATCTTCGCCTGGTCGTATCAAGACATGCCAGGGTTGGATACTGATATTGTTGTGCACAGACTGCAATTGAGAGAAGAATGCCCGCCAGTCAAGCAGAAACTTCGTCGGACTCATCCCGATATGGCCATAAAGATCAAAGAAGAAGTTCAGAAGCAGTGGGATGCAAGGTTCCTGGCTGTGACCAATTATCCTCCCTGGGTAGCCAACATCGTGCCAGTCCCAAAGAAAGACGGAAAGGTGAGAATGTGTGTGGATTATCGAGATCTTAACAAAGCTAGCCCGAAAGATGATTTTCCACCACCTCACATAGATGTGCTGGTTGACAATACAGCTCAGTTTTCAGTGTTCTCGTTTATGGACGGTTTCTCCGGGTACAACCAGATCAAGATGGCACCTGAGGATATGGAGAAGACCACGTTCATTACCCCATGGGGTACATATTGTTATAAGGTGATGCCTTTTGGGTTGAAAAACGCAGGGGCAACGTATCAGCGGGCAATGGTAACATTATTTCACGACTTGAGTCACAAAGAAATTAAATGTTATGTGGATGACATGATTGCCAAGTCGCGAACAGAAGAAGAACACCTGATTAACTTGAAAAAGTTGTTTGAAAGGTTGAGAAAGTTCCGTTTAAGGTTGAATCCAAACAAGTGCACTTTCGGGGTGCGTTCTGGAAAGCTGTTGGGTTTCATTGTGAGCGAAAAAGGGATTGAGGTTGATCCTGCCAAAGTGAAAGCAATACAAGATATGCCTGAACCGAGAACAGAAAAAGAAGTTCGTGGTTTTCTGGGTAGATTGAACTGCATTGCAAGGTTCATATCTCACCTAACAGCCACGTGCGGACCAATATTCAAACTGCTAAGAAAAGATCAAACGGTCAGGTGGAATGACGATTGCCAATTGGAATTCGATAAAATAAAAGAATACTTGCAAGAACCTCCAATCCTCATGCCTCCAGCTTCAGGAAGGCCTTTGATAATGTATTTTACAGTGCTTGAAGGTTCTATGGGTTGTGTTCTCGGTCAACATGACGAGACAGGTAGGAAGGAGCGTGCTATCTACTACCTGAGCAAAAAGTTCAATGACTGCGAGTCCCGATACTCAATGCTTTAGAAGATATGCTGTGCACTTGCATGGGTTGCTAAGCGATTGAGGCAGTATATGATCAGGTACACAACTTTGTTGATTTCAAAAATGGATCCTATCAAATACATTTTCGAGAAACCAGCGCTAACAGGCAGAGTTGCACGGTGGCAAATGGTTTTGACAGAATATGATATTCAGTATACTTCTCAAAAGGCCATCAAAGGAAGTATCTTGTCAGACTATCTTGCGCAACAACCGATTGATGATTACCAGCCCATGAAATTTGATTTCCCTGATGAGGACATCATGTTTCTCAAAGCTAAAGATTGCGAGGAACCACTCCCAGAGGAGGGGCCAGACCCTGAATCCAAATGGAGTTTGATGTTTGATGGGGCTGTCAACATGAATGGGTGTGGAGTTGGAGCAGTTCTTATCACGCCGGAAGGTGTTCACATGCCTTTCACTGCCCGAATAACTTTCGGATGCACCAACAATGAAGCAGAGTATGAAGCTTGTATAATGGGGATTGAGGAGGCGATTAATTTACGAATTAAGACCCTTGATATCTTCGGTGATTCAGCTTTGGTAATCAATCAAGTGAAAGGGAGTTGGTACACGCACCAAGCAAATCTGGTTCCGTATAGAGATTATACAAGGAGATTGTTGACATTTTTCACAACAGTGAAGTTGTACCATATTCCTCGGGATGAGAACAAGTTTGCTGATGCCTTGGCCACATTGTCTTCTATGATCAAAGTGCAAAGGTGGAATCATGTACCTAAGATTGAAGTGTCTCGTCTTGATAGACCTGCATTTGTGTTTGCTGTTGATGCAACGTCTGATGACAAGCCATGGTTTCATGATATCAAGTGTTTCTTGAAAAGTTAAGAGTACCCTCCTGGGGCATCTACTAAAGATAAGAAAACGTTGAGAAGGTTGTCTGGTGGCTTCTTCTTGAATCAAGATGACGTGCTGTACAAATGGAATTTCGACATGGTTCTGCTCAGATGCGTGGATAGACACGAAGCAGACTTGTTAATGCAGGAAGTACATGAAGGCTCTTTCGGTACTCATGCCGGAGGACACGCAATGGCAAATAAATTATTGAGATCGGGATATTATTGGTTGACGATGGAGGCAGATTATTGCAAGTACGCCCGCAAGTGTCACAAATGCCAGATTTATGCAGACAAAGTACATGTTCCTCCAAATCCGTTGAGTGTCATGTCCTCTCCTTGGCCCTTTGCCATGTAGGGCATCGACATGATCGAAAAGATTGAGCCTACTGCTTCAAACGACCATCGTTTCATCTTGGTCGCCATTGATTATTTCACTAAATGGGTCAAAGCAGCATCTTATGCCAACGTCACTAAGCAGGTGGTGGCTCGTTTCCTGAAACGGGATATCATTTGTCGCTATGGAGTGCCCGAGAGAATCATTACTGATAATGGTTCTAATCTGAATAACAAAATAATGGCTGAGCTGTGCCAGGACTTCAAAATTGAGCATCACAATTCTTCTCGTATCGCCCGAAGATGGATGGCGCTGTGGAGGCGGCCAATAAGAATATTAAGAAGATTGTGCAGAAAATGGTTGTCACATATAAAGATTGGCATGAGATGTTACCATTTGCTTTGCATGGGTACTGAACGTCAGTACACACGTCCACTGGGGCAACACCATTCTCACTTGTATACGGTATGGAGGCAGTACTACCGGTTGAAGTTGAGATTCCATCCCTCAGAGTCATGATGGATGTCAAGTTAGACGAGGCTGAATGGGTTCGTGCCAGATTTAATCAGTTGAACCTTATTGAAGAGAAAAAACTGGCAGCTGTGTGTCATGGGCAGTTATACCAGCAGAGGATGAAGCAGGCATTTGACCAAAAGGTGCGTCCTCGGGTTTACAAAGTGGGAGATGTGGTACTCAAAAGGATCCTTCCTCCTAATACAGATCACAGGGGCAAATGGACTCCCAACTATGAAGGTCAATTTGTGGTTAAGAAGGTCTTCTTGGGCGGAGCCTTATTACTTACAACCATGGACGGCGAAGACTTTTCATCCCCTGTCAACTCAGACGTAGTCAAAAAATACTTCGCATAAATAGACCCGTTGGACAAAAAAAAGAGAAGTCCAGGCAAAAAAGGGCATCCCGGCGAACCACAAAAACATAATAAAAAGGTTCGGGCAAAAATTAGGGATAAAATAAAAAAAATTGTACACCCGGTGAGTTGAAAATCCGCAAGGACAACTCAGGCAAAAAAGGGTATCCCGATGGATTGAAAACCCGAAAGGGCGGTCCATCCAAAAGAGGGATTTTAGCGAATGACTACGGTCTGAGTTATCTGTGCTCCATCACCGTTTCAGCAACTGGCTTTCCAAAGGGTAGGAATCGGTCTAATCACTCCTCAGAAGGCAAGGTCGGGGAGTTTTGAAGACATACTGACCATAGCAGAATTGAAACTCAGTGGAATGCCGTTTTCACATTGCCATTAGGATAGTTTCTTTTCTCAATTTACAGCAATCTCCTCTTTCTAGGGCTTGCTTCCCAATTGTACTTGCCTATTCTGGGCGTTTTCAATCAATAAATTGAATTTCAGTCAATAGCTTCTTATTTTGTTTTTTTGCTTTGTTTGCAAAAACGTCCTAATTATTGATAAAATATTGCATTTGAAGACACTGTGGCCTTACAAATAACATGCGCAGAAAAACATTTAAAATCACTTTGAATGTTGAGTGTTCCTGGATGGTGAATTCAAACTATGCAATATCATGGAGCATGTGTGCATATTCTTTTGTTGCAGGTAACAGGTACAAGTATTCCAAGAGCATGGATCATGTCTTTTAGACGAGGAATCACTTATTCCCATACAGAATACCGGGGCAGTCAAGTTCAAGAAGGGTCCCCACTTCACCTTTTGTCACAACGTTTACTGATTGAGTCCATCTTCGGCCGTCAGTCGCTCACGACGATTCGATATCGACAAGTCTATTCCAACTGGGATCGTTGTATCTTATTAAGTCGATTCTCCTATTCAGTACTTCCAACAGCTACAAGCTTTTCTGTGTCGATAGCGGTTGTAAATTCCCTGGTAGAGCTACCTCGCTGTTAATGTTTAAGACTCAACGAGTGTCCATGAGTTTGAAGATGCCAAGTTTTCTGTAAAATCCTCTTGGGACAATTTCTTCAGATCAGCTTTGTAGCTTGGGGCAAAAGCGAGTTTGTGATCCTTCCCAAGCATGGGGCATCATAAAATTCCCCAGCGAGATGTGTTCCAGATCTATTATCTCCAGTAGAGTAACCTCTCAAGTCTCGGCATTTGCCTAAGAGTTTGAAGATGTGTGGTCTTCTGTAAAATCCTCTTAAGGGACATTCTCCAGTGAGATACGCTTCGAAGCAATTCTCCCCAGCAGAGTTTGTTGTCAACTCATTATCCCCGGTGGAGTCGTCAAGCAGAAGGTTTGCCTAGCGTGGGACATTGTGGCTCTCATTCTAAACTTGACAGCTTTGTTCCTCAACAGATTACCGTGCATTTTCTTTGTGTTTCCCCAGCAAGATCGTATCTCCGGCAGTTATATCCCCATAGAGTTCAACATTGAATCTTGTCAATAATACTCCCCAGCTGAGTTGTTTTTCTTACCCGCAGAAGTTTAGCAGGTCGATAGAATCTCTTCTTCAGCAGAGTGTTAGCATATTCTCCTTGGGTTTGATATATCCCTAAGCAGAGTTTTAATGACTTGTCTTCTTCAGCAGAGTGTTAATGCATTCTTTCCCCAGCCAAGTCAGAAAATTCTCATCCCCAGCGGAGTTGCTATGACCAGAATTCGTCCTCAGTCAGATGAAGTAATTCCTGGCAGAGTCATCACTCTCCTACATCTCAAAGTCCAATTTATTTTTGGCAAGTGTGTCAATTTAGAGCAGATAGATTGTTCCATCATTCTCCAACAGAGATACCATCCTTGCAGGAGTCTCTAATGTCAAATCATTGATCATTGTTCCTCAGCAGAGTCAGTAGAGATGTCTGACATGCATGCAGAGCGTTATCCAGTACTGAAATTAGCAAAGTCCAACTGCAGATTGGCAAAAGTCCATCCAAGGGTGGTAAATCAGCTGCAAGTCCAAACGAAGATTGGCAAAAGTCCATCCAAGGGTGGCAGAGCAAGGCAAAGTCCAACCGTAGATTAGCAAAAGTCCATCCAAGGGTGGCAATTCATCCGCAAAGTCCAACCGCAGATTGGCAAAAGTCCATCCAAGGGTGGCAATTCAGCTGCAAGTCCACCCGCAGTGTGGCAGGCCAGTAGTCGTCTGGCGTTGTACAAAAGACGTTACTAAAGTCCACCCGCAGTGTGGCAAGTCAGTAGTCGTCTGACTCCATTCAAAAAGACATTTTAAAGTCTAACCGTAGATTGGCAAAAGTCCACCCGCAGTGTGGCAAGTCAGTAGTCGTCTGACTCCATTCAAAAAGACATTTTAAAGTCCAATCGTAGATTGGTAAAAGTCCACCCGCAGTGTGGCAAGCCAGTAGTCGTCTGACGTCGTTCCAAAAGACATTGTTAAAGTCCACCCGCAGTGTGGCAAGCCAGTAGTCGTCTGGCGTTGTACAAAAGACATGGTTAAAGTCCACCCGCAGTGTGGCAAGCCAGTAGTCGTCTGGCGTTGTACAAAAAACATGGTTAAAGTCCACCCGCAGTGTGGCAAGCCAGTAGTCGTCTGGCGTTGTACAAAAGACATGATTAAAGTCCACTGTTAGGTGCTAAAAAGTGTTAATATTTAGATTAGTTTTTAGCACCTTTTTGTGTGCTTTAGTTGTGAATCCAAGTCTTTTCCCATTGTTTCCGTTTATAACCGTTTTCTATTTAATTTCGTTATTTGTCGTATCTATTTATCTGTTGTGTTTTTATTGCAGATTTTTACATGGAAAGGTGTGGATTGGAGCCTTGAGGACCCCACAAAAATAGTTTGGAAAAATTTGGATTTTTTTAGCATGCTTTGAGCGCGCTCAGCACGCTCCCAGCGCAAGGATGGAAGGACTTACAGGAGCTTGCGCGCTCAGCGGGCTCCTAAGCGCGCTCAGCGCGCGTTTAGGTGGTTTAACTTTTAAGTGGAGCCCGCTCAGCGGGCAATTGCGCACTCAGCGCGCGCGGCGAAACACAGCCCCTTTATAAAGTGTGTTGATCAGAATTTTGAAGCTCTCTCCATTACACTCTTAGATACAAGTATATTACACTGTAGCATTTCAACTTTGGAAGATTAAAAAGCAACATTTTGTCGATAAAATCGTCGTTGATGCTCGTTTCTCTTCTCCCGATTCTTGTTGATCAAGCTACCATGAATATGGGTAGCTAATTTCTCTTTTATGTCAAGGTTAGATGTAGGTAGACCTTTCCTTTGTATGTATATGGATTGATTCTAGTTTGTGAACTCTTAGATGATGAATGTATGGTGAAAAACCTTGTTTCTATGTTTATTCATTGTGTTGGTTCATGATTGAGAAATATGCTCCAACTCTTTACCTAGGTTTTTCATCCATCAATGTCCATTAGCTAGAGATAGTAATGTGAGTTGATGTTCACCAAATATTGAACTTTAATGTTGTTATTTTGATAGTTTGTGTGAGAAATCAACAAAGGATCAAAATGGCAAAACTCACAATATGTGTTAGAGATAAACATATTGGGAGGATATGTGATTGTATTTATCATTTAACCGAGTTCATTAGCTTATCGATTATATACGTGCAAAGTGGTTTGTCGAACCCTAACCTTGACATGTTTTTATAAACCATTAAAATAATCTCTTTACCGCTTTTAATTAAATTTGAATGCAACCGCTACGAAACCAACCTAAAAACCCTTGTTACTTTAAGGCTTGAAACGTTACGACTGTAGAACGGTTGCGATATCACCGAACAATCTCTGTGGAACGATAACTAAATCCCGAACTCTATTTGTATTTCAACAAATTGGCGCCGTTGCCGGGGATTGTTATTTGATATTGCAAGCATTGCAATAGTTGTGAAGTTTTAGACTTGTTACAAATTTTCTTATGCTTGTTGATTTGTTTTGTTTAAGTGTGCAGACTTTGTTTATGCGAGGGCAACTACCAGCGGACCAACTTCTATTCGATCCTGAGATTGAAAGAACCGCTCGTAGACTCAACAGCAGAACTAGACGGAGGAGCCAACTCGCGAGACAAAGACAAGAGCAAGAAGGAAGTTCTACTACAGCACCACCACCAACATTCACACCAATCATGGCGCAACCACCTCCCGCATCCACACCTTGTGTGAACAGTCCATGACATACCACTCAGTTTGCCAACAACAATCAAGGAAGGAAAGCCGAGATGAAAACTGGAACTTTGAACTTGTTGTATGGAAGTCCATTCACCGGAATAGACCATGAAGACCCTTTTGCGTTTCTCACAAAATTCTATGAGATTGCATTAGCGGCCGGTGTAGATCCAGCATAAGAGTTACCTCTCTTTAAAAGATTATTTCTGCATGCTTTGCTTGGCAAGGCAAAGGATTGGTACCTCGATCAAACTCCCGCCATGATGACCGATTGGAATGTCTTGGAGGAAAAATTTATTGAACGGTTCTTCTCTCATAACCGTTTCATGGAGTCAAAAACCGCAATTTCAGTGTTCTCTCAAGGAACCAATGAATCCCTCAATGAAGCATGGGAACGATTCAAGTCCATGCTTCGCAAATGTAAAGGTCACGGGTTTGATGAGTTAACACAAATTCATATCTTCAAGAATGGTCTCCAACCGAATTGTAAGACTTTGTTGGATGCCACTGCGGGAGGAAGTTTGATGGCAAAGAATGCCGAGGAAGCAACTGATATTATCAATAGAATGGCTCTAAACGATCTTCAAAGTCAAAGCCGTGGCAACTCTCAAAAGAAGCCCGTTGTCCTTGAATTGGGAACTAACGATGCGATTCTCGAGCAAAAAACAAGCTTATCTCTCAACAAGTGGAGCTTTTGACTCAACAAATCAAAGAAATGAAGGAGCCGAGCAAAAGTAAGCAAGTAGCTTATTGTGAACTTTGTAAAGGGGAGCATGACACCGGATTTTGTCCTCCTCCGGGTTTTAAAGAAGTGAACTATATGGCAAATCAAAGGGATTATCAAGGTAGACAACAACAACCTTACCAATAACAACACAATTCTCAACAAAATTATCAAGGAAATCAAGGATTTCAACCGCGAGCAAATTATCAAAATAATCAAGGTTATGGTGCCGGTCCTTCAAACCGGCAAAATCCGTATCAACCTCCACCACCTCCGGTTGCTAGCTCAAAGTTGGAAGACACTTTAAACCAATTCATGTAAATGTCAATGGCCAACCAAAAGAGTAGTGACGCGGCTATTAAGAATCTTGAAAACCAAGTGGGGCAACTTGCCAAGCAAATTGTCGAACAACAATCGGGTCCTTCCTTTTCCGCGAACACTCAAGTGAATCCTAAGGAGCATTGCAAGGCGATTGTTACTAGAAGTAGGAAAGAGTTGGAAAAAGAAAAGGAGAAAAATGTGGAGGAAGAAAAACTTGATGGTCTTGTGGAGGATTGTAGTGATGAGGGAGTAGTTGAAAATAAATGTGAAAGTGAAGGTGTAGTTGAAAATAAAAGTAATGACATGGTTGAAGTTGAAAATAATAGTGGTGAGGAGTTGAAGAAAAAAGAGAGACTTAGGAGAGTGAAGAAGGGAAAGGAACTAGTGAGCGCTATTCCGATCCAAAACTTACCATATCCTCATGCTCCTTCAAAGAAGGAAAATGAGAGGCACTATACGCGTTTCATGGACATCTTCAAGCAATTACAAGTTAACATTCCGTTTGCCGAAGCTTTGGAACAAATGCCAAAGTATGCGAAGTTCATGAAAGACATTCTCACGAAGAAGCGGAGGTATTCGGAACCGGAAACTATTGTTCTTGACGCGAGTTGTAGTGCCATCATCCAAAGAACTCTTCCTAAAAAAGAAGTTGACCCGGGGCGTGTGACTTTGCCGGTTACCATTGGTGACATTTATGTTGGAAAGGGCTTAATTGATTTGGGCTCAAGCATTAATCTTATCCCATTGTCCATTGTAAAGAAGCTTGGGAACATTGAGATGAAAGCCATTCGTATGACTTTACAATTGGCCGACAAGTCCACAACTCATCCTCATAGGTTAGCTCAAGATGTCTTGGTAAAAGTTGACAAATTTTTCTTCCCGGTTGATTTTGTTGTTATCGATATGGAGGAAGATGAAGATGAACCTTTAATTCTTGGCCGGCCTTTCATGAAAACTGCCTGAATGATGATTGATGTGGATGACGGTTTAATGAAGGTGAGGGTTCAAAATGAAGAGGTTTGTTTTGATCTTTTCGAAGCTATGAAGCATTCAAAGGATAAACATGATAGCTTTCGGATTGATGCAATTGAAGAAGCAACGTTGGAGGTTTCTAAGCATGTACATGAAATCTCTCCGTTAGAAATAGCGCTTAATGATTATTTTGAAGTGTTTTCTGAAGAAGAAGAAAGAGCTCTTGAGGATTGTTTAAAAGAACTTGAATCCCTCAAAGAGTTGCAACCTTGGGAGGTAGAACCAGAAGAGTTAAAGAAGGATGTGAAAGATGAGAAGTCACCGCTTGAATTGAAGGTCCTGCCTTCCAATTTAAAATACGCTTTTCTTGATGACGGTGGTAACAAGCCGGTTATCATTAGTAACGTGTTGTCCAAAAAAGAGGAAGGTCATCTAATTCATGTTTTGAAGAAAAACCAAGATGTTATAGGTTGGGTCCTTTCCGATTTAAAAGGAATTAGCCCGGCTTATTGCATGCATCGTATCTTGATGGAAGAAGATTTCAAGGCGGTAGCCCAACCGCAACGCCGCTTGAACCCAACAATGAAAGAGGTGGTGAGAAAAGAAGTGGTTAAGCTATTGGAAGCCGATATGATTTACCCGATTTCCGATAGCCCTTGGGTTAGTCCAGTCCATGTTGTGCCAAAAAAGGGAGGTATGACCGTGATTCGTAACGAAAAAAATGAGTTGGTCCCGACAAAAACAGTGATTGGGTGGAGGATGTGCATTGATTATAGAAGGCTCAACACCGCGACAAGGAAAGATCATTTTCCATTACCATTTATGGACCAAATGTTAGAGAGGATGTTCGGGCAGCAATTCTATTGTTTCTTGGATGGATATTCGGGGTATAACCAAATTGCGGTTGACCCGACGGATCATGAGAAGACGGCCTTTACTTGTCCCTTTGGCATTTTTGTGTATCGTAAGATGCCTTTTGGTTTATGTAATGCGCCGGCAACTTTCCAACGGTGCGTTCAAGCTATCTTCTCCGACCTAATAGAAAAGACGATGGAAGTGTTCATGGACGACTTTTCGGTTTTTGGAGGCTCATTTGATTTATGCTTGACAAATTTGGAAACCGTCTTAGAGAGGTGTGTGAAGACAAATCTAGTGCTAAATTGGGAGAAGTGTCACTTTATGGTGACGGAGGGAATTGTGCTCGACCACAAAGTTTCGTCCAAAGGCCTTGAGGTTGATAGAGCGAAAGTTGAAGTGATAGAGAAGTTGCCTCCTCCGACCAACGTAAAAGGGATCCGAAGTTTCCTTGGGCATGCCGGATTTTATCGGCGTTTTATCAAAGACTTTGGAAAGGTGGCTAGACCATTGAGCAACTTACTAAGCAAGGAACAGGTATTTCTTTTTAACGATGAATGTCTTCGCGCTTTTGAAATTTTAAAAGAAAAGTTAGTTACCGCTCCAATAATAATCGCTCCAAATTGGACCAAAAATTTTGAACTTATGTGCGATGCGAGCGATTATGCGGTTGGAGCGGTACTTGGTCAGAGGAAGGAAAAAAGTTTCCATGCCATACACTATGCAAGTAAAGTTTTAAATGAGGCACAAGTTAATTATGCCACAACCGAAAAATAATTACTTGCTATTGTGTATGCGCTTGAGAAATTTAGATCCTACCTCATCGGGTCAAAAGTTGTTGTTTACACCGACCATTCGGCAGTCAAGTATTTGCTTACCAAACCGGATTCAAAGCAAAGGCTCATCCGATGGATCCTTTTATTACACGAGTTTGATTTAGAAATAAAAGATAAAAGGGGGTCGGGAAATTTGGTGGCAGATCACTTGTCTCGCCTTGTCAATGTTGAGGTCACCATCGCTGAAAAGGAAATCCAAGAGGAATTTCCTGATGAAAAACTTTTTAAAATCCAAGTTAGGCCTTGGTTTGCAGATTTTGCTAACCATAAGGCTACTGGTTGGGTGCCCGAAGACCTAACTTGGAACCAAAAAAAGAAGTTCCTTTCGGATGCTAGTTACTATGTTTGGGACGACCCGTATTTGTTTAAGCTAGGAAGTGACAACCTTTTGAGAAGGTGTGTCACAAGTGATGAGGCTCAAAGCATTCTTTGGCATTGCCACAACTCGTCGTATGGAGGCCATTTTAATGGTGCGAGGACGGCCACTAAAGTCCTTCAATCGGGCTTTTATTGGCCTTCTCTTTTTAAAGACGCACATCTCCATGCCAAAAGTTGTGACATGTGCCAAAGAACAGGTGGAATTGGACAACGTGATGAAATGCCTCTCCAAAACATACAAGAGGTAGAAATTTTTTATTGTTGGGGTATCGATTTTGTTGGTCCATTTCCACCATCTTTTGGTAATAAATACATGTTGGTAGCCGTTGACTACGTTTCGAAGTGGGTTGAGGCGTTTGCCTCACCTAAGGCTGATGGCAAAACGGTGATAAATTTTTTAAAGAAATACATTTTTTCCCGTTTTGGCACTCCTCGGGTGCTCATTAGCGATGGCGGGTCACACTTTTGTAATACACCTCTGGAAAATGTCTTAAAACACTATGGTGTATCACATAAGGTGGCGACCCCTTACCACCCACAGTCGAATGGTCAGGCTGAGGTAACAAACCGTGAGGTCAAAAGAATCCTTGAAAAAACAGTGTCAAGTTCGAAAAAGGATTGGTCGCAAAAATTGGACGAGGCTTTGTGGGCATATCGCACTGCTTACAAAGCTCCAATTGGTCTAACTCCGTTTCAATTGGTTTATGGTAAAACTTGCCATTTACCGGTTGAATTGGAGCACAAGGCTTTGTGGGCCTTAAAAATGTTAAATTTTGACAAGGACTCGGCCGGTACCAAAAGAAAAGTGCAACTTCTTGAGCTGGAAGAAATGCGTAATGCCGCATACCACTCAAGTTGGTTGTACAAAGAGAAAGTAAAAAAATACCACGACAAGAAGCTCCGGCAAAAGGACTTCAAGGCTGGACAATTGGTGTTATTGTTTAACTCTCGGTTAAGACTCTTTCCGGGAAAATTAAAGTCCAAGTGGTCCGGGCCTTTTCGTGTGAAGGAAGTGAAGGACTTTGGAGCGGTTGTTATCGAAGACTTGGAAATGAAGGACTCTTGGACCGTAAACGGTCAGCGTCTAAAAATTTACCTTCTAGGGAATTTCGATCGCGCTTCCAGTACTGTTCTCCTTGATGTTCTTAATTGAGCATCTTGGACCGTCGAGCTTAGCCGACGTTAAACAAGCGCTCGTTGGGAGGCACCCTAGCACTGTAAGTTTTTATCGTTTTTATTAGTGAATTTGCTGTTTAGACATGGTTTGTGAAAAATTAATGTTGTATGATGTTTAGGGTGATGTTTTGAATGTGTGGGTGGTGTCTTTTTGCTGCTGGGAGGATTTTTGATGTTTTCTAGCGCGCGCTCTTGAAAAATAAGCCTTTACTTCCAGAAGCTAGCGCGCTCAGCGCGCTCTTTGCCCTCTCAGCGCGGGTTGCGAATTTTTGAAAAAAAATATTTTGCTTTTCTGGGCCCGCCATGATGTACCCGACCCAGATTGATGCTTAAGTGGCTAGGGTTTTACAACCTTGCCTCTTTTTCTCATTCCCTTCACTTTCCCTCATTTTCTCTCCTCCAAAATTTTCAAAACTTCCTTGGATTTTCAATTCTCTACATCATCTCCCTTTTCATTTGCTGCTAAGCATCATCATCCTCAAGCATTGTAAGTTTTTGTTTCAGAAATTTTTCATTTTCAATTAGAAACCCATTTTTGGGACAGTGTTTGTAATTGTTGGATGTTCTTGTTCTTCTTCTTTCCTTTGCCTCTGTAATGACGAAATTCTGTATAAGTGTTTACTTAGTATGCTTGCATGTTGGTTAAGAGGTTAGAATTGTGGAAATTAGGGTATGAATTGTTAGAATTAGGTTTTGTGAAAGGTGAATTTGTTTTGATGTTTGATTTTAATTACTCTGTAACTGGCTGTGTAGTGGAATTAGGGGTTGTTTTTCTTGTAGAACCATCTGTTACAGAAGGGGGTTTTTTCTGCATTTCGCAGAGCCCTCTCAGCGCACTCCTGTGCGCTCAACGCGCTCTGAGATTTGCAGAAAAATTCCCCCTTTTTCCTAATTCTGTTCTGCTGTGTTGTCATTGTTTTATATATTGTTTATATAGATTAGGAATTTCAGCTTCCTGTTTTTTCTAACATGTGGTACTGTTTTGTTTGTACGTTGTTTTCCTTTTTGTTTTTCAGATGTCAGGAAGGAAGAAGCAACAAGTCGGTTCCACTTCCAATCCCAACAGAAGAGCTCCTGCTGGCCATTTCGATGCGGCGCGTTTCGTTGGCCTAGAGCAACAACAAAGATACGTGCAACTTGAAAAAAGAGCGATTTGGCCTGATAGGTTAATTATGATTGATCCCGAGGGTCTCCATAGAAACATGAGCCATTTCGTCCAAGGGGGTGCGTGGGATAAACTGTGTTCTCCTTATCCTGAGTACCACATTGACATTGTGAGGGAGTTTTACGCGAATGCGTTACCCTCCGATGGTGACAGGTTCACTTTCAAGACTTGGGTTCGGGGAAAAGAAATTGATTTCTCAAAAGATTCAATTAGTGCCTACCTTGGAGACCCTTGTCAGCTGGGGGAGGATGGTTTGTGTGATTTTGGGCGGACGTTGGCTCAGTGGAATTGGAATGCCGAGCAACTTAGGGAGGCTTTATGCAGAGAGGGGGGCACTTACACTTTAAGTGCTAGTGGAGCGCCGATAAAGTTTGCTAGGAGGGTGTTGGATTCTGTCACTCAGCTTGTCATGTCGGTTGTTCTATACAAACTTCGACCTAGAAGCCACACCTCTTCAATTACCATGGAGACCGCGTCTCTTATTTTTCATCTAATTACAGAGGGCCACACCGTGGATATTGCACGGATTATTTCTCTCACCAGTGGTACGCCGCTTGGAGATCGTGTGGCTTGCGCCCTTATTTATCCTGGGTTGATCATGGCTTTATGCCATGAGGCGCAAGTTGCATTACCTTCCCACCCGAATGTGAAGCTCCAGGTTGTGGATGATACTTATGTCACCCGTTATTGTATGGGTGTGATTGATTTAGAACAGGATGTCCCTATAGTTACTGCTGCTCCTGCTCGTGGCCGTGGGCGCGGACGTGGGCACGCTTATGATCCGAGTGCTGAGGCCAATTGGGCCATGCACGAGGCTCATCAACGGGCTTTCTTATTTATGCATGACTCTATGATGCAATTGCAGCTGCAGATTCGGGAACCGCATATTGACCACCAACTGAGGCCTCGCGAAGACCTCATTGCTTATGCTCGTTGGCCTGAGGGCAGGCCTGGTTTTCCCGAGGGGGCAGGCGAAGGCGACCTTGATGACGATGACGGTGATGATGGAGTGGATAACTCTAGTTCTGACTGATGTTGGGTTTGACTAGTCTTTTGTTTATTTTGTTTTTTTTATTATTTTACTTGGTATAACTATTATGTTTGGATTTTGAATTGACTACCTCGTGTAGGAATTTTGTATTCTCCATCCGGGCGGGTGTGAGTTTGAATTGGTGTTAAAAATTTTTGGTTGATTAATGAATTTAACATCCGGGTGGATGTTGTTTTACGCTTATATGGTTTGTTTGTACAGAAATTTTTGTTGTTTGCCCTATATTTTTTTTAAGGTAATGGATGGTTGAAGCAAGTTTGTTTTCTTTGAACATTAAGTGATGCACTTCACCTTTCATTGATGGTAATGATAATATTCTAAGTTGGTGCACACAAAGGTACTCTGCTTTGTGCTTTGAAGAATGTTAGTATGTTTATGAACTTTGTGCTTCACATGATTTTCAAGCTTTTCTTCATTTTGCATATTTTTGTTCATTTTGGAATCAATTAGGACAACCACAAATGTGAGTCCCTCCATTGTTCATAAATATTGAGAGATTTTGTAATTGTTGTCTAGCTCGTATGATTCATGTTTAATCTTGTATTTATTTGCAAACCTTGGAAACATTGAAATGATCTAGGCAATTTTTTATTATGAGAAAAACAACCGATCCAAATAAACTTCAATTGTACCTATTGAGAGGTGTGAGCGCTTGCTAGCCATGTTGAGCCTTGAAATTGGAATGAATATCGAATCAACCAGTCGATTGATCATAGGAATGCACTTAATTGTGGTTGTGATGCTAAAAAGAAAATCAATGTGATTCATTCTAGTTTTTTTTATATAAACACTTAACCCTTTGTTTGAACATACGTTTGAAGAACATTGCACATTAAATATGGTATGGTTTAAAGTTGGGGAGAGTGGTTCTAGTTGTGAAAAAAAAATAGAAAAGGTGATTTGGTGCCTCTTGAGAAAAAGAAAAAGATACTTGAAACATTATTTTGTACTATGCTCTGCACTCCAAAAGGAGTTGCTTGAAAAGAAAATGAAAGAGTGCACCATAAGAAAAGAAAGGATTGAATTGAATGGTTATGAGGTATCTAAGTGGGTTATTGGCATGTTCTTCATTGTTGAAAATTTTTGTTAACCACTTTGTTTCATTGGCCTTTTACAAATATCCCTTTCTTGTTGAACCTTGCCTAGTTACAACCTTTAGAAGCCCTTAAGTGATCTTTGTTTCCTTGGTTTTCTTGTTGAATTGGTTTGATGAATGCATGAATTGTTCTGGATGCTGACACTTTTGCTATGAGTATGTTTTGTCCCTTGGATATATTGAGCTAGGCTCATTTGCATAAATTAGGTGATTCCAATTTGAACATTTGTTTGCTTATGATTTGTGCTTGTTAATTATGTTTAGAATTTAGTTCATTTACATATTTTCATTCTTCTTAAGGACGAGCGGTACTTGCGTGTGTGTTTATTTGGTTTGAACCATTACTTTTTGTTGGTGTTTGCTTCCGGTTTTCTGCTTGCTTCTATTCTACTTTATCTTCGTTTGAGGACAAACAAAGAAACAAGTTGGGGAGAGTTGTTAGGTGCTAAAAAGTGTTAATATTTAGATTAGTTTTTAGCACCTTTTTGTGTGCTTTAGTTGTGAATCCAAGTCTTTTCCCATTGTTTCCGTTTATAACCGTTTTCTATTTAATTTCGTTATTTGTCGTATCTATTTATCTGTTGTGTTTTTATTGCAGATTTTTACATGGAAGGGTGTGGATTGGAGCCTTGAGGACCCCACAAAAATAGTTTGGCAAAATTTGGATTTTTTTAGCATGCTTTGAGCGTGCTCAGCGCGCTCCCAGCGCAAGGATGGAAGGACTTACAGGAGCTTGCGCGCTCAGCGCGCGTTTAGGCGGTTTAACTTTTAAGTGGAGCCCGCTCAGCGGGCAACTGCGCGCTCAACGCGCGCGGCGAAACACAGCCCCTTTATAAAGTGTATTGATCAGAATTTTGAAGCTCTCTCCATTACACTCTTAGATACAAGTATATTACACTGTAGCATTTCAACTTTGGAAGATTAAAAAGCATCATTTTGTCGATAAAATCGTCGTTGATGCTCGTTTCTCTTCTCCCGATTCTTGTTGATCAAGCTACCATGCAGGGCCGGTTAATAGGGGGTGCAAACAGACCTTTTGCATAGGGCCTCATATGTAGTGGGGCCTCAAATTTTCATTTCATTATAAATTTCTTTTAATTAATCATGCCGATGACTTTCATAACACATTTTTAACCATTTAATACTGACAATTGTGGATTACTACTATTATAATTATAATTATAATGTTACTACTTTTATTTTATATATTTGTGGATATTTGTTACTACTTATATTTTAAATGCTGCTAATATTACTACTTTAAAAACATTTCTATATGCATAACAACTCTAAAGTCTAAAATTAACTTGATATCCACTCTACTCACTCTCTAAATAAAAGATTATTTTCTAAAATTTTATTTATCATTTTATTTATATTAAATTTTTTTAAATTGTTAATTTTTTATAAAATATTTTAAATAATTTTATATATAAGAATTAAAAATTTTATTCTCTCTTTTGAAAATTAATAGAAGCATTACGAAGAATAAAACAGTAAAATTATAAGACTAATAATTTTAAAAAAAATTGGAAAACTAATATACACCATCCATATATTTATTACTATCAATTAAATTAACAAACTTTCTTCTTCTTTTTTATAAATATTAAAAACTCTTTTTAATACTCATACAGTGAATAAATTAGTCTTATATCAAAGAAAGAATGAGTATATGTTAGTACAAAATTTTCTACATCATTTGATTAATCTAAAATTTTAAAATGTTGAAATTTTTAAGAATTTTTGACACAATTAAAATATAATTATCATATAATTAAAAAGAAATCTATTTATTATGTTTTTTTTTTTTCATTTTTTCTTACTTGATTGATCAATTTGGTTTAAAATTATTAGAATATACTCTTTTTAAATAGATAGGAGATTGAAAATTTTTTTATGTTATTTATAAAGTTATATATATTTTTGATGCTATTGATGGTATTCATAAATTTTTTATATTATATCATTTAAATAAAAGATAGATTTATTTTAATGTTTGTGTTTTCTAATTGAAGCCCGACTTTAGCATTAGAACAGGGCCTCCAATCAAGTTAAGACGGCCCTGCTACCATGAATATGGGTAGCTAATTTCTCTTTTATGTCAAGGTTAGATGTAGGTAGACCTTTCCTTTGTATGTATATGGATTGATTCTAGTTTGTGAACTCTTAGATGATGAATGTATGGTGAAAAACCTTATTTCTATGTTTATTCTTTGTGTTGGTTCATGATTGAGAAATATGCTCCAACTCTTTACCTAGGTTTTTCATCCATCAATGTCCATTAGCTAGAGATAGTAATGTGAGTTGATGTTCACCAAATATTGAACTTTAATGTTGTTATTTTGATAGTTTGTGTGAGAAATCAACAAAGGATCAAAATGGCAAAACTCACAATATGTGTTAGAGATAAACATATTGGGAGGATATGTGATTGTATTTATCATTTAACCAAGTTCATTAGCTTATCGATTATATACGTGCAAAGTGGTTTGTCGAACCCTAACCTTGACATGTTTTTATAAACCATTAAAACAATCTCTTTACCGCTTTTAATTAAATTTGAATGCAACCGCTACGAAACCAACCTAAAAACCCTTGTTACTTTAAGGCTTGAAACGTTATGACTGTAGAACGGCTGCGATATCACCGAACAATCTCTGTGGAACGATAACTAAATCCCGAACTCTATTTGTATTTCAACATCCACCCGTAGCGTGGCGAGCCAGTAGTCGTCTGGCGTTGTACAAAAGACATTATTAAAGTCCACCCGCAGTGTGGTGAGCCAGTAGTCGTCTGACATTGTACAAAAGACATCCCTTCAGCGTTATTCTTCCCATCAGAGTTTTATCCAAGCAGAGTTCATTTGGTTGGGTTTATATCCCTTTTCTTCTTCTCCACATAGTGCAAATTTTCTGGTTATTTTTGGTATTCAATCCCTCCATACCTTGAAAGTCTGACAGCAATCGCTATCATCCATTCAGGTCTACAGTGATTGAATAGGGGCAGCTGTAATACCCCAAAATTTTCCCTCTCATTTCTTCATATCATTTAGCATGAGTTTTCATTTCATTGCATTGCATTCAAGCATAGAAAAATGAAACATTAAGTATTTAGCATTGCATCTTGCATAAGGGTATGTGATCAGTCGTTTCTCAAAAGAGGTGGATCATCCAAAGCTAAAGAATAAGAGCCAAGGGTCTCTCACAAGCCTCAAAGGTCTCTTACATCATATATCATCCCCATTTGATCTCACAAGTCATTGGAAGATGGTAACTCATCAAGAAGATTGGACAGTGCATCATTTCCTATAAAAAACAGTCAAAATTAGGGTTTTGAGTTCAAGAGGTCTCCTGAGGAAATTTTGATTCAAACTTGATTTCAATTTTTTCTACATAATATCAAGTGTCTAAGGATGGAAGATTGGCCATTGATTCATTTCAGAAGAGGTTCAATTGATCAGTTGCTTGATAATTAAGAAATTGGGGGAAAAGTCAACTGTGCAGTGAAAAAAGTCAACTCCTGACTTTTTGAGGTCAAAATCATGAAATTCAAGTTATATATGTCCCTTGGACAAGATTTGATCAAGAAATGGTGGATGAATAATGAAAAATCAAGAAATCACAAAACTGCAAAAATAGAAACTTTAGGGTTTCCAAAAATGGCAAGTTTGGCCCATTTTACACCCTACTTTGAGGCTCTCTTTCTTCAAGATAAAAGCTCCAAACTTCAGGCCCAAGTTGAGCCAATTAAAGTTCATGTTATAAGCTTCAAATCCATGTAAAGAACTCTTCCATTGGATCAAAATTGAGGGAGTTATGGTCAATCAAAGTTTGGTAAAATCAAGGCAAAAACCAAGTCATGGCAAGGCAAACTCAGGCTCATGCGCCATAATTTTGACAAACACATGGTGTGCCAAATGTCCAGTCAGTTTTCTCCATCAAGGAAGCTTCAAATGGAAAACTTTCCAACATCAAAGTTGTTCCTTTCCATGCCCTCTACAATGTTCATGTTGGACATTTTTTAATTTGAGCAAGTTATGAGATAGTTATGATGGTCCCAAGTTGGTGTGATCATGCTGAATCTCATAGGCCATTTTGCCATGCCATGCCACAACCTTGCCTCGCCCATGAACCAGTCCCACATTCTTGAGTTCCAAGCAATTTTACACCATTCTACAAGCCTTCATTCAAGTCAATTCTCACATCAAAGTTGCTCTATGATGTTTCCTCTTTCCATTGACACCTAAAACTCATCAAACCATCCACAAATCATGGAGAAATTCCTTCACAAACTTCCATGTTTCAAGCTGCCAAAGATAGCAATGTTTTAACATTGATGTTGTTAAACATTCACACGCATACACCAGTCATGTGTTTTCCTCATTAAGCCAAACACTTCCTACACACTATGTACTTCCCATGTTGCTTCATACATGAAAGAAGAAAGGCAAAGCTTGTTGTGTAAGTTTCTGCTACATCAGAGATAACATCACCACCATTCTTTTCATTTCCACCTCACCATAACATCATGAATCAACCTCACCATATCACAACCAAAGCCAACTCGCCCTAACTAACTTGACTCAGTTAGTTAGAGGCCACTCATTTAACTCACTCAGAACTCAACTAACCACCCTAGTTAACACATTTAAACACACCTATATAACAAAATCTCACTCACAATTTCATTTTTCAACTTCATTTCTTTCACACTCTCCAAATCGTACACTGAATTTCTCTTTCTTTCAAAGTTTCTCTGACATAAACACACTCCACAATTAACTTCAGCATCCATCATTGATTCTCCATGGAGGTTTAGAATGCATGAAAGTGAAGGAGTTGTAGTGATCGTGCTGCTCAAGTTTTTCTTCATTTTCAGTTGAGAATTTCAAGTAACTCAAGGTTCAATTTGCCTTTATTTGGCCAGTCTTTAATCTCCAAGCTTCATCAAAGTTTCCTCTGGATTTCTTGTGACGAAAGAGTCTTCAAAGTAACAAGTTTCATCTTCAACTTTTCTGGAAATTTTAAGTCAATTTATGCTTGTTTTGATGGATGTTTGAGCTCAATAGAAGCATTATTCATCTCTGGCTAGTTGATATGCACCTTAGGTGCTTAGATCTTGAATTTAGGTCAAATTTGTTTTGTTCGTTTCTCTGTGTATGTTCATGATCTGTGAGTTTCAAGGCTAGAAATGAGTTCTCCTTCACTTACTCTTCATTTTGGTATGCGAATTATGGATTTCTGGACATGCGAAGGTTTACAGGTGGTGGCGTTTCGCCGGAGAAGATGACCGGAGGTCCTTCTCCGGCCGGTGGTTTGAAGTTTCTAGGGTTTCTGAGTTTTAAACGTGGCCGTCGGATTGTTTTGATCTTAAGGTTAATATCATGCCAACACATTAATGAGATTTGCTACGTGTGTGTGAGTGTATGATAGTTAACATGTGGTTGCACTCTCATCATGCGATTGCCTTGCATTTCTTGATGATTGAATGACTAATTGATCCAAGGGTCCACATCATGCCAACGCATAAATGAATGTATGGTCTGGCACGTGTTTCTTTTTTAGTTTCTGAATGATTGCATGCGTGTGTGTGCGTAATGATTATGATGTGCACGCTTTGATGTTCGTTGGATGGTTTTACTTTTCATCATGATCTAATCATGTGGTTCTGAGTGCATCACACGTTGAATGTACACGCACTTTGTCACACACAATCACACGCATGTTGGACTGGGTTATAATTGATATTTGCACACCCCTCTTTTGGGCCCAAATCATTTTCAACATGGAAATTACTTCCTCTGCACCCCCACTCCATTCTCTTTTGTTTTTTATTTTTATTTCATATATGGTTTTGATTTCTTATTTTAAAAATAGCAAATAAACCCTAAAATTCACAAATTAATTCATGTGACATCTTAACATGTTTAAATAATTTTCTCTCTTTTTTTTTTTTTTAATTCTGACTTTGTGAATTTTTACACATTATTTCATATTTTCTTTTCAATTTCTTTTTGAATGCTCTTATTCATTGACACTCAAACTTGCACATTTTCTTTCTCCCATCTCACACCATATTTTTTATTCATTCTTTTTGTATTGATTAGATAACATCTTAAAGTGTCTAAAACAATTTTTGTTTGATTTTTAAAGTCATTATATCATACCTTTTGATGTTCATCTTTGCACCTTCTTGTGATGTGTTTCAATTTGACTTTGTTGATTTGTTTGAGCATGTTTCATTTTGGTTTTTGCCATGAGCTTTTGATACTTGATTTTTTTTCTGATTTAGGTTGTTTAGAGCCATTTTTCATGATTTTAATATGTACTTTTGATATTTGTTTAGAGCTTTACATTTGAAGTAATCCTTGTGCATATTCTTATACTTCCTTCTAGCTTACTTTTAATGAGGCACTTGTGCCACCCTTTCTTGTTTGCTTTGTGTGAGATTAGAGGTTTCATTTAGAAGATTATAGTTCTTTCTTAACTCAATTATAGGCCATGTTGGTTTATACTTGCATTTGGTTTGTGTTTATGCATTTTGACTTACCTTTGTGACATGTTTTCATATATCATCTACTCTTGTGCTTAACATGAATTATGTTTGCACTTGGTATACCATCTCACATGTTTCATTTGCATCTCATTTATAATATGCTACTGCCTTTATGCATTCTTCAATCATGTTACATGTTATGCATCCTTAATATGTCATTTTGCACACTTAATTGAACATGTTTCTTCTCCTTACTTCCTCTTCCTCTTATTTTTACTACTTGTATTCTCTTATTCATGATTTGTATGATGATTCATAAGCATTGTAAAACCATTCTTAAATGATATATGGTTCTGACTTTAACCTTTCATGAAGTATTAATGCGTGATCACTTTGCATATCCACTCATTCTTCATCTACTTCTTTCATAATGCATTTCTTTGTGGTTTAAGGCATTGTTTGTGTGCATTTGATTTGTGTTTGCTCTCATATCATTAGAGAACATTCTTATGATGTGCATTCTGACCTTATGCTTTCCTTAACCTTTAAGATGCTTTTACTTTGGTTATTGACTTTGTTTAAGCCTTACTTGTTCATCTTAACTTGTTTCTTCACTTGTAAATAATTGCACTAACTATTTCAGGGGCTAATGGTAAGTCACTTGAGTGTGGATATGCATCCACATTCTAATTTCTTCCTTCATCTTTTAATCATTCAATTTGTGTTGTTTAAGCATTTAATGATGCTTTGCTTTCATAATCTTCTTTCTTCCCTCTTAGAAATAACTTAACTCCCATCTTGGAAGTAAGTTGCTTTCTTTCTTTCTTCCTCTCCTTTACTTTAAGTTTAGATTTCTTAAACCTCATTAACCATAGGATCACCATGTATGATAACATTAAGATTGAGTCTTAGTCTCCCTCATTAGATTTTTACCTTTAATCCTCCTTTTGAGTCTCTTCTTCTCATCTCAAAACAAAAGTAAAAGACACCTAATAAAGGCAAAACAAATATTGTATTTGAGCCTTTCATGTAAGAATGAGATAGTGAGGGGTCTTCTCTCACTTTCTTAGAATGTTTAGCGTACGTCCCGTCTTGGGTCGATATGCGAGGCATTCGATCCTACATGAAGGACTTAAATACAATGTGTGTTACTAAACACCAATAAACAAAATACTTCTTTCTTAAAAGACAAAAACAAACAAATAATTCTCTTCTCATCTCCTTCATTCTATTCCTTAAGGACTCGTCAAGTCCGTTCCACTGCAAACAGGTAACGCCTAAGTCTCCCTACAGCGACCTGCAACACCTAACTGCTGGAATGCGAACGTTGACATTTCCACTAAAAAACACAAACAATTTTCCCTCGTTGAGGGGAACTACGTCGCTCTGATTCTCATGTTCCCGATGAGATACGTAGGCAGTGGGGTAGGGCCCATTCGAGCACTTCTTTTATTTTCCCTACATTTGTTCCTCTTTCTCTTTCCATTCCTTTTCCAGCATCTTTTCTTACACCCTTTGATTGAAGCAGCAAGCGTGGATCCCATCGGGTACGATGGACGTGAGGGGGTGCTAATACCTTCCTCTCGCGTAACCGACTCTCGAACCCAGTTCTCTTGGTCGCAAGACCATGCTCTATCCTTCCTCTCAGGTTTACGCAGTGTTTCCTTTCCCTCTCTTGGGATAAATACACATTGCTTGCGACTTTGTTTCGGTGCCACTTTCGCGTTTGTACTTGGATGAAAATCCCAGGAGCGACACATACTAAAAAGATTTCTGGTATGTAAGTGGTTATCTCTTGGTAAGTGTGCTGATCACGTCGAATTAATAATAAAAAGACCGCTTCCCTGGGAATAGCAATTTAACAATAAAATTATGTGTGAATTTAAGTAATTAAATGGTGGTGGTGGTGTGGGCGGCGGCCGGGGAAGGGGGGGGGGGGGGGGGGGGGGAGGGGTTCATTAGAATAGTGATTCTAAAAGAAGAAATTAAAAAGGTGAAATTAAAGATGAGAAATATGATTATGTCTTTATTTTCAAATCCCTTATTTTTACTTGTTGATGAACTGTGTATTCATTGAGTTTCAATAAAATTATTATCTCACTACGAATTAACAAAGGCGATTAGGTCTTTATTTTCAAATCCCCTTATTTTTACCTGTTGATAAACTGTGTATTCATTGAGTTTCAATTCAATTATTATCTCACTGCGAATTAACAAAACCACCACACCCAATTTCTTAATGTGCAACTCACTAATTTATACGATAATCCCCTAATTACTTAGGCCAATTCAAAGTTAAATTAGGGGTTCTAAGTGTGTTAATTCATGAGAAAAAACTTTTAATTACCTATCCCTAGTTAATCACAAAGTAGAATAAATTTCCTAGATCAAATAAATAGATTAACGATTTGAAATCCCTAAATATCTAGATCGATTCGTGCGCCTGTAAGCGACAAAAAATATTAAACATAAGAACAACTCAAATAAGATAATAATAATAAAAATACTCAATAAACCTCAAACAACCATATGATCCAACAGAGTAAAAATAAGATTCATCTTTAAAAGATCTAATTTAGAAAAACTTAGTTACTCATTGACAAATTAACAAATATCAAGAGTTGATAAGTCTTAATCATCAAAATCTATGGAAGAATTGCTTTCTTATGACTCAAATGTGCTCCAAAATCGCCCTTTGAATGTCCCTAGCTGTTACTTTCTCTCTAAAATTTATAACCCTTGAAAAAGTAGCCAAACAATCCTTTAAATAAAAAATTACGTGTCATCCAAAAAGTAGCCATTGCGCCGCGACAAGTTAGTATTGCGGCGTGATTGGATGCATTTTAGACGCGAGAAGCGAACTTCAAAATTTTCATCTATTTTTTTCCCACATTTTCACTAAGTCTTTGTTTCTTCTTCGCCTTAGCTTTTTGCTCAATTCTTCATACTTTTACATGGCTTTTGGTCATTATTCTTTTGAATTCATCCTAATTTCCTCATAAAAATCATGTAATGACGACTTTCATCACAACACCACACTTGAATTGTTTCTTGTCCTCAAGTAACGTGCTTCCACGTTGAACATTTCATCATAATTAAAATGTGTACTCTTACCAATGAATGTCACATTTTTCCGATCAACACTTTGGTTCCCTGCTTCGATCCAATCAACTCAGAAAAGTTCTTTTGACATACAAAGGCTCAACTTGTCTCTCATATCAATATTATGCACTTAATTTGACAGGGTAATCACTCAATCAACATACAAAAGCATTTAAACACACGCTTTTGAGGTCTTTTACAGGTTAGAACGTGACTTATGTCAGGGTAGGATAATTTAGTATAACAAGCTTAAATCTTTGGAGTTAGGTACCTAGTTTTCCCGATGTTATCGAATCCTTTCCATCTCACTCTTTTATACTTCATGTGGTACTAGAGAATTGCATTTTAACGGTGTCACGATGCAAAAAATACCCGACGCAAAAAATTCCTTCCATCTCAGTTCTTTGAATGTTATCCCCTCTTTCATGACCATTTGACCAAGTAAATTTATAACCTGCAAAACCCAAATCAGTTAGCCCACAAGAATCCACAACATTCATTCCCCATGAGAGTTGGTTGTCTGGTGCTTCCCCCATATTTTTCTTGATTAGATACAATGTCATTAAGGTCACCAAAACACATAAACCTATTCTCCCTAGACCCAACCCTTTCCTGAATCAACTTCCACGTATTCCTCTTATTGTGTTCCTCCAGGTAACCGTAGACTCCACATAAAGACCAATTTTGGTTGTCTTCCTCATCATCAACTCACCCCCAATGTGATTAAGAGAATGAGAATCAATAGTAATCTGCAGCTTCTCCTTCCAAAACAAAATAAGGCCCTCAACTCTCTCCTTGTTGTTTCCTTTGCAATCCACAATCCACCCACCGTAAAAACCACATTTTGACTTTAAGGGCTTCACTTCATCACTCTTTAGACGAGATTCTATAAGAAACAGAACATCAGGATTTTCGATACGATTGAGCCTTAACAAGGCTCAAACTGCACGGGACTTCCTAACCCCATGCAGTTCTGTTCGCTGGTGAATTTGGCGAACAACCTCTGGTTTCCTAATTTATGAAAATTAGTTTACTAACAGGACCAACCACACAAATCCTAGGACAAAGTGCTTTTGAAAATGCCTTTGATTTGAAAAAGAATGCATTCGTTTTGTATTTGCTAAGGTTTCTTTTAATGGTTTTTTCGACTAAAAGAACAAAGGCACGATAATGGCGAAAAACTAATTGAAGATAGGTTTAAATGGGAAACAAAGTAAATTGCTGAAGTAAAGGAAATGACTTGAATGTAAAGAAATGAAGAAAAGCTTGGAATTTTATTAAAGTGCGTAAATTTAAACTGGTGTTTTCCATACATACATTTTCCAGAACACTCGTTTCTCTCACACGGTTACTTTGAGTATTTGCGGTAATTTGTACAAAGTTTGGAACACACCTCAATCTAACACCAAGACCCCCTATTTATATACAAACGAAATAACTACCCATAACAGCTATTTCTCCTAATGGCGACAAATGGCATTCTGCATGCATTCATTTCCTAGATGCGTTCCACGCGTCCAATTTCAAAAGTGAAACTCCCTCCTGAAATTTGAATTTCAAATACCCGTCGAATGGACCTAGTTCTCTTGTGTCGAAATTATCCTTCTTGCTTAGAAAAATCTGCCAATGTTTTCCCTAAGTAACATTTATCTTCGACTTGCCTTTTTTCATTCAAAAATCCTTCTAATTGAAATGGCCTGTCGAATTGACCTGTCGAATTTTCCATTTTGCTTTTGAACAATTTCCCTGGCGTCGAAATTAGCAACCTACAAATTGCCCCCCAAAAAATGCATTTCGACCGAGGGAGAAAAACATTTTTTGCCAATGCAATTTGACGCCATCAATAATTCGACCAGTGACTGTTCATATGATTTAGACGTTAGAAATGTCATAATCATCATTACGCTTTTCCCCAAACGTCTTTTCAGCCCACGTTTTGAGATCTTCATCATTCCTACTCTAACCCATAGCAGATCGTGGGTCAAAACCCTAACTGCCACCATCCGAATCATCCACTTCACAGTCTCCACGTGTCCCACAATCTTTCCATTATTTTTCCCATTGAAGTTTTGGAATACCAACCGCTTCCATTCCTCCATCTATATATAAGTTAAAAACTCCATTTTTCCACCTTTTAGGTTTCTTTTTTCCAAAACAAAAATTCTCTTCAAACTTCATCTTCTCCATTTTTCTCTATTGCTTTGTAATCAACAATGGCGTCTTCTGCTACTCCAAAAGTCATAAGTAAAGATTCCCGGAAATCCAACAGCTTAGCACCAGTAGAAAGAGTCTTTGGTCCCAAGGTGGTGGGAAATCAAGAATATGTTCCGGAACCTCCCAATGAAGAGGAAAAACGCTGCATTTATCAATCCCAGATACTCATTCCTATCTTGATTTCTGGTAAATCCCATGCCATGCTAGGACCTTTGCCTGACTTAAAATTAGACCCGATTAAGGTACGAAAATTTTTCCCAACCTATCATCGTTACAAACCCATAGCGAACGGGGTTAGACCTAGAACGGATAAGGAAAAAATTATAGACGAAAAGTCCAAAGTAGATGGCCAAGGGACCCCCTCCAAAGAAGTCATAAACTTAAAGTATATGAATACTTTTAGAATTTTTAGATCCTGCCCTTTGTCGAAAGATCCCTCTGATTATCTAGCTTGGTTGGAAAAAATAGAGAAGGTTAAAAGTAATGATTGGAAAACTATGGGTATTTTTGATCTTATTCAGCTGTCGAAAGTAGGACCAGGATATTGTCCTTCCATGCTTCTAGCTTCCCTCTATTTCTAGGACAATACTTATAACAACTTCCACATTCCTTGTGGGATGATTACTCCCACCCTTTTCGACATAGCCGCCATTACTGGCTTAAGCCCCTTAGGAGTCGATTATGATCCAAACTTGCTATCTGATGATTCAATAGGCTTTGACATCAACAAAGCCACTTTTACAGCCTACATTGCCAACTATCATGATAAAGAAACTAAAGAAGTATCTGATCAGGAGCATGTAGCCTTCCTGGCCCTTTGGCTGTCGAGATGCGTCTTTTGCTCCAGATCTCTCCAAGTGGCGAAGCGCTACATCACCATAGCAAATCAGCTTCACGCTGGACACCGGCTGTGTCTTAGCGAGATGATTTTGGCAAATCTCTACGAATCCCTTGGCGAAGGGGTTACCATCCTGAAGAATATTAAGGAGAAGAAAACTCTGCTGTTATCAGGACCCTTCTGGCTCTTACAATTGTGGCTCAATGCCACTTTCGAAGCCTCCATTCCCAACAAGTCAACTGTGGACGCAGCTGCTCTAGGGGACCGAAGAGTCGAAGGCCTTCGTTTGGCTCAACTAACGCCCCATGACGAAGGTCTGAGCCTCCAACAAACCTTTACCAGCTATGTTATGATGTTTGCTAAACGTTGCAATTTTACGCCCAACATGGCTCCTTTTGCTGATAGGAAGGTTGGACCTGCATGGTTTACCAGAAAACTTCCCCTTGAGTCGAAATCTCTGGAAGACGAATTCCTCAATGTCTGGGAATCTTTTCTTACTCCTAGACTTTTAGTTTCCAAACTTGGTCCTTCGAAACTAAAGGTTTCCCTTGTCAATTATCAGCCCAATCTAGTTTCTTGACAGTTTGGGTTGATACAAATAATACCAAAACCTCTCTTTTCCAGAAAAGGCTCTTTGATTCACTATAATATGACTCACACTGAAGATGAATGCTCTGAGTTGTTGGCGAAGTATTCGAATCTGGTCGAAATCCAACCTGTGGTCTTTCGACCCAGCTTCTTTTGCACTCAAGAGTTTGACGAATGGTGGAGGGCCTATTATGATTCTCAAATTTTTAATGTGAATTCTTTCACCATTCAACTGACCAGAGCCTTTGCCCTTGTGCAGGACAAGACAAAGAAAGGTACTTCTCGACACGTCAAAGAAATCCAAGCTTTCCAGAAATACTTTGAAACTGCCTATAGGCCTAATGAACTTAGTCGAACCATAAGCGAAGCAACAATTACTTTGAAACAAAAATTTACAGAAAAACTTGATGAGTTAAAACTACCTGCGTATGTTCGACTAGAACAGCATTATGAGGTAGCTTTTAAACTCTATCACCCAAAATTTCCCCCTCTATCATCTGCTGAATTTGGCGTGGCTCTTAGCCCTCCATTTCCAGATTGGTTCATTTGTGGGGATTCTCTGAAAATTCTTCGCCAAGAAAACCAGAAACGCGCCAAGCGAGTGGTTCCGACTAAGTACACCCTGGACAATTTCAAAGGCCACCTTCATATTGGCATAGAACACGTTCGCGTGGAAACTCCTATATATGAAGGTGTGAAAAATGGGAAGAAGTTTAATCTCACTTTTCATTTACTCAAACATATACACGTTATTTTACGCTTGACCCTTTTCTTCTTTTCTTTTCTAGCTATCAAGATTTCGACCAAAAAACCCACCACAGGCGAAGCAACAACTGCTGGAGATGCATAACCCCAAAAAGACACTGCCAAGACACCTTTGGCGAAGGTATTACTTTACTTTTCTTTTAGGTCACCAAGTGTTTTATTTTCTGACATACTAATAAATTTTCTCTTGTTCCACAGGGCATTCGAAGACCCCCATCAACGCCTAAGAAAAGAAAAGCGAAAGAACATGAAGTCAAAGCTGCCGACATTGATGATGGTGATGAGTCACCAGACCAAGTAAAGCCTACCAAGAAGAAAAAGAAAACAACTAAACCTCCACCACAGAAACCTCCTACTCCCAGAATTTTAGAAAAAACTCTACCCAAAAATCCAGGCGAGGAAACTACCCCTGCTCCAGCAGAAAGCGAAAGCTCTAGCCTGAAGACTAACACTCCAAAGGTATGGTCTTTTTTTTCTCTTTCGACGCTGAAAAGGCTGTTTACTTGTGTTACCTTTCTTGATCTATTTATCTTTCAGGTACCTGTCGATACTCATGGGCATCCCATGGTCCAAGTTCTCCCAAAGACCAGCAGTGATCCTACCTACAAACTAACCAGCGCCTCTAAATCTTCTCCTAAGAATTCGGCAAAGGAATCAGCTACTGAAGTAAATCAACCCACTGCTATTTCTACACGAATTCCAGACGTAGTGGAAGAAGAGACTGGTCCTGAGACTGACGACTTAGTCGACACTGGTGGGGATACTGTGATGCCTACTGCAGTGGTTATCACAAGTAATGAACCTGGAGACCAATCTCCCCTCAACTCACCAGTTGCCGACGAAGAGAAAGATGAGGAGGTTGCAACTCATGCCGAAGAGGAGGAAGAAAAAGAAAACAAAAAGCCGCCAACTCCCACAGCTGCTACGGACGAAGAGAAAGAAAGCAAAAAAGAAGACCTTAGTAAAACAAATAAAACTGCTTCGACCGCAACAACTTCGACCCAACTTTCTCACGAGGAGCTTGAAAATCTGAAGGTGCAAAGACCTTTTGAGTACCTAAAGACCATGCTTAGTTCCCGCTACAATTTTGCTGATACTACCATTAGTAGTTCGACCACCTCAAGGACTACTTTTGATGCCAAATCAGTGGACGAATCGCTGGCAAATATTCGACAGAAAGTTCTCGACATTAACCTATTTCAACTTCTGGAGAATGACTCATCTGCTCAATTTGACCTAAATAAAATCCTAAAGCAAATCAATGTCCTGGAGGCTCCCCCTGAAGTTACTGATGTGGTGTTGGACCTCATTACCCTGATAGATCTTGTGGTGACTGACTTTAATCGGCTTCGAGATTACTCCAAGAAGCTCGAAAATAAGACAGAAACCCAACTTGCTGAGTGGGATGCTGCTTCCAATTCGTCCAACAAAGTAACTGAACTAGAAAAAGTGTCTGGACAAAAAAAGAAAGAAGCAACTTTGTGTGGTGAGAACATCCTCAAGTAGAAGAAGCAAATTGCTGCCCTCCAAAGCAAAATTTCCCAGGCGGAAAGGCGTCAAGCAGAACTGCAACAGATCGACCAAGAGGAAATCCGTAAAGAACTTGAAGTTGGTGTGCATCATGTTGATAGGGCCCGAAAACTTGGTGAGGAAATTGAGGAGCTTTCGAAAGGCAAGGCACTTTGTGAGAGTCGTCTCCAAATTCAGAAGTCGAAATTTGAAAAGCTGAAAGAATCTTTCCCCGTTTGAATATTTGTAATATTTTCTGTTTGGCTTTTTAAGGCCTTTTTTGTAATGACATTGGATCTATATTATTTGGCGAAAAGATTTTCAATCCGCCATATTGCTTTTTCTCTGCATAATTATTCGACTGTTATTTTAACTTCTTGTAATGTGGGCCTATATTTTTTCAAATACTTCCCGTTTATTTTTAATATACGCTTATCTTTATCCACTTCTTCGACTTCATATGCGCCATTGGAAAATACTCGTATAATTTGAAAAGGTCCTTCCCACTTAGGGGACCATTTTCCCATAAGTCTGTCTTTTCGATCCATGGGGAGAATTACTTTCCAAACTAACTCACCAATTAGGAAAGTCTTACATTTCACTCTCTTATTGTAAAACTTTTCGACTCTTTCTTTTTGTCTTTTCAATAAATCCAGCGCATTTAATCTTTCTTCGTCCAAATCAACTAACTCGTCCATCATCATACCCCAATATGTATCTGATGGAATTTCATGATGCCTCTGAATTCGAATCGACTGTAAATAAACCTCAACTGGTAAAACTGCATCATGTCCATATGTCAATCTAAATGGAGTAGTATTTGTTGCTTCTTTAGGGGACGTTCAACAAGCCCACAAGACTTGATCCAAAGTCTTATGCCTATTCTTAGGCTTTGTCCCCACGTGCTTTTTAATCAAACTTATTACAACCTTATTTACTGCTTCGACTTGTCCATTTGCTTGAGCGTAATAAGGTGTGGATGTCAGGAGCTTAAATCATGTTTCCTTTGCAAATGTTTGCATATTCTTCCCAGTAAACACATATCCTTGATCTGTTGTTATTGTCTCAGGTATCCCATATCTATAGATGATATGCTTTCGAATGAATTCTATCACTGCTTCTTGATCCACGTTCACTAAGGGTATGGCTTCAATCCATTTCGTAAAATAATCTATTCCCACCAAAATAAATTTTTGGTTTTTTGAAGAGGCAGGTCGAATTTCTCCAATTAGATCCAAAGCCCAACCCCTAAATGGCCAAGGCTTCAAAATAGAATATAACTCACTTGCAGGAACGTGTGGTATTCCTGCATGTACCTGACATTCTTGGCAACCTTTTGCAAATTCGACACAGTCCTTCAACATCGTTGGCCAATACATTCCTTGTCAAAATAACAACCATTTCATTTTATGGCCTGCTTGATGCGCATCACATGCTCCAATGTGCACATTCGACAACGCTATAAAAGCTTCATCTTCGCCCAAACATTTTAACAAAACTCCCTCTGAAGTCTTTTTAGACAACTCATTTCCAAAAAGCACATAACTTAACGCTCTGTACTTAACTTTTCTTTCGACTTTCTGATTTGGGTCTTGTAAATAATCCTTAATGGGCTTTCTCCAATCTTCGACTCTTGAATCGTCTATATTAAATATCTAAAAACTCTCTTCGTCACCATACCCTAACTTTATTGTCTCCAAATCTGATGGGGACAACTTAGTTGATACAACTCTTCCTCTTACTTCAATGGCCTTTTCCAATTTTTCCTTCGACACTTTATAACCCGATGCGAGCTGTGCCAAATCATTCGCCACTTGATTTTCCATTCGAGGAATATGTCTGATGGTTACATTGTCGAATTTCTTCAAGAGCCTGTTAGCTATTACGAAGTACATAATTAAATTTTCTTTAACACACTTGTACTCCTTGGTCACTTGCTTTATTACCAACTCAGAGTCTCCCATTATTTCGACTCTAGTTGCCTCCAATTCCAATAAAATTTCAAGTCCAGTTATCAAAGCTTCATATTCTGCTTCATTGTTCGAACATAATCCTTCGACTTTGTACTTGAATTTTGTTGGAATTCTATTAGGAGAAATAATCAATATCCCAATACCAGTTCCATTCTTATGACGGGAACCGTCGAAGTATAGTTTCCATGGCTCTATTTCGACATACTCAATATAATCTTCATTTATGGCGTGGTCAGCTATAAAGTCAGCCACCACTTGCCCCTTAACGGCCTTCAAAGGCAAGTACATTAAGGAATATTCAGTCAATGCCAAAGCCCATTTCCCAATTCGACTATGTAAAATTGATTTTGATAACATATGCTTTATTACGTCAAAATGAGAGGAAATATATACATCGACTGGCTTTATGTAGTGTTTTAACTTCATACACGAAAAGTAAACACACATACATAGCTTTTCTATTATACTATACCTAGTTTCGGCATCATTTAAGACTCTACTGAGGTAGTAGATGGCTCTTTCGACGCCATTCTCATCCTCTTGACATAACATACTTCCTAATGTCCTATCTGATGCCGCTATATACAACCTCATACTTTTACTTCTACAAGGAGACATCAAGATTGGGGGATGGGTCAAGTATTCCTTGATTTTGTCGAACGCAGCTTGTTGATCCTGCCCCCATGCAAAATCTTCCTTCTTCATTCGAAGTAGAGGAGAGAAGGCTTGCGTTTTTCCACTAAGGTTGGAGATGAACCTTCTGAGAAAGTTGATCTTCCCAAGCAGAGACTGCAACTCCTTCTTTGTCGATGACGCTTTCGCCTCCATTATTGCTTTGGCTTTGTTTTCATTAATTTCGATCCCCTTCTTGTGGATCACAAAGCCAAGGAAATCTCCCGCCTGCACACCAAAAGTACATTTGAGAGGGCTCATTTTTAAACGAAACTTCCTCATCCTTTCAAAGGACTGTCGAAGATGGTCAACATGATTTTCTCCTGAAACAGACTTAATTACAATGTCATCTATATATATTTGCATGAAAGTTTCAATAAAATCATGAAAAATTGAATTCATGGCTCACTGATAAGTTGACCCAGCATTTTTTAAACCAAAAGGCATTACCACCCATTCGTAGGTGCCTATGGCTCCAGGACAGCGAAATGCCGTCTTAGGGACATCTTCTTCAGCAATAAAAATTTGATTATAGCCAGAGTATCCATCTAACATACTCAGATACTCATGGCCTGCAGCAGAATCTATCAGCATTTCCGCCACTGGCATAGGATATTCGTCCTTAGGGGTAGCTGAATTCAAATCTCGAAAGTCAATGCATACCCTTAATTTGCCATTTTTCTTTATTACAGGAACAATATTTGCAATTCATTTGACATACCTCGTTGTGCGGATAAACTTACATTTCAGAAGTCTTTCGACCTCCTCTTTAATCTTCGACAAAATCTCTGGTGCGAAGCGTCTGGGAGTTTGCTTTACAGGCTTCTTTCCTGCTATTATAGGCAACTTCAATTCGACCAAACTCCTGTCGAGCCCAGGCATTTCGTCGTAGTCCCCCGCGAAACAATCTTTAAATTCTTTCAGCAGTTGGACTATTTCAACTTTTAACTGAGGGTCCATCTTGGCACTTACGTAGGTTGGCCTTTTTTTTGCCCCCAGTCCTAAATCGACTTCTTCCAATGGATCCTGCGCCACCATCTTCATGTCTGTTGAAGCTGGATCCTTTTCAAACCCCAAGGGTTCGTCATCATAAATGGCATCTAAATTTTGATGTTGCCATTCGCCAACTTCTGCGTTGAACAGATCCTCCACAACGTCCCTCTGAGGACATTGTTTGTTGAAATGATTTATATTGGCTTCGACAACCATGTACTTTACTTCGGCTTCAAGAGCCGCCTTGAGTTTATTTTTGGCTATATAAGCCGTAATCTTTTCGAGCGCTGCTGACTCACTCATCGTCACCAAACTCACTTCCCCAGCCCGTTGGCTCTATATGTGCAGTCCCAAAGACATAGTTTGCCTCATCGACCACTTCCATGTCCCACTGGAAACCATATGTGGGGTGGAGATACAGCGAACAGAAGGCATTATCAGTTGCCTTTAGGTCGAAAGTTGCTGGACTGCATGGAGCTATATGGGCCAAGTGTTTGTCGAAGCTGCATCGATCCACATGGTTTACCTCAACCATGAAATAGCTTTGATCCGCCTCTATGTTTTCGACAATTCCATCAGATCGCCAAATAGCTATACGCTGATGCATCGACGAGGGCACATCACCCACGCCATGGATCCATTCTCTACCCATGAGTAAGTTATAATTAGTCTTTGAGGCTCTGACCATGAACATCATTGGTCTAGTTATAGTCCCAATAGTTAAATCCACTTGGATAACACCCAAAGTGGTTGCCACTTTGCCTTCATAGTTTGATAGTACCATGTTGTGGGGTTTTGGGTCAGATTCATCTTTCCCAATTCTTTTCAACATATAATGGGGCATTAAGTTAACTGCAGCCCCTCCATCGACCAGGATTTTGTTCACTCCCACGTTCTCCACTTTCCCCTTTATGAATAGAGGCTTGAGGTGGCCACGCATGGAGTCATCTGGCCTTTCGAAAAAGGCATTTTGTTCCTCGACACAGCCGTTGTTCATGATATAGTAACATACTGGCCTGTGCCCTATAACTTCACTCTCCATAACATCCTCCTCTTCTTCGACCTCCATGATTTGGTCGTATTCTTTTGGAAGGACAGAGACCACGTTGCATACAATGTCGAGAGACGCGTCTGACTCAGACCTGAAGTCGTCAGTCATTTCGTCATCCTCTCCCACTTTTTCTTTAGATGGTACTGGTTCAATTGCATTGCAGGAATTGTTGCTGTAAGATGCCTCTTTTCGATTCACTACTTCGGTATTGCTACTTGACTCTGGTGTGCTTCTTTCGACAACGATTTTTTTTCAGCAATCCCTTTCTCAGCAGCTTCCTTTTCCGCCCTTTTTTGTCTTTGGAATCGCCTCCATTGGGACCTCGACATGGGATTCTTGCCTTTATAATTCTCTGAGGGATAAGGCCTTGGTTTTGGCCTTTCGCCTTCCTTGTTGCCAGCCATAGAAGAACCCCTCTGAACTTCAAAATTTTTCCATTTTCTCTGTCCCTAGGCCTCCCTTATTGGTTGAACCCATTTGTCACTAGGAGCTTTGTTGGTGGGTTTGAAGGTATTTGGGTACCTTCCTCCAAACTTTTGCTGGTTTTGATCATTTCGCCTTGGGTCGAACCTCTCCGTTCTCGCAGGTGGAACTGCCCCCCAGTTTCCTTTCCTTTTTGCTTTTTCCATTCCCTCCAGGTTATCTGCTGCCTTCTTGTCGAACACAGCGCTACAGCGGGGGCACAACATAACCTCAGATTTTTTCTTTTGACACCTTTGAAGGAACTCAATCAGATTCTCTTCCTCTTTAGGATACGCCACTTTTTGATATTCCTCTCTACGGCGCTCTTTGTCAGTCTGCATTGGAGCTTTCTGGGATACCTCCACCATATTAACATTGGTTGTTTGCCCATCTCCAATACTTAACTTGTTCATCTTCAGAGTGAGTCCCTCCTCAATCTCATGCTTCTTCTTTGCCAGGTCGAAATCCCCTTCTGGCGATGGCTTCTTAATGTCATGTTGGCAACAAAAACCAACATATTTCTCTCTGGGATCCTCTATTGTTCTTCGTAGAATCCCATAAACAGTTGGCTTCGCAGGACCATCAATAGTTTTTGCGTTTATCTTAGAGATACCTTCGCCAATCTCAGTATTGGCTTGGTCGACAGTAACACCAAACTCTATGTTGTCTCCATTAAGGCCCTCAGTAGCCTTATTCTTGTCTTCGACAAAACCTTCAGTAGCTTCATCATTCTTCATAAAGTTGGGACCTTCAGTGGCCTCCTTGTCTTTCTCGACGGAACTTTCAGTAGTTTCGTCATTCTTTGCATTGTTGGAATCCTCAGTGGTTTGATCCTTGTTCACATTGTTGAGGCCTTCAGTGGCCTCCTTGTTAATGCAATTCTTCAAGCTTCCTTCACCAAGGTATTCAGTAACCTTGATCATCACTGGTTTATTGATGAAGTCTTCGGATATTTCCTCCATATCACTTTCATCTGTAGGGATCTCAACGATCTCTACCATGTTCACATTTGCGTCGAAACCTTCAGTGGCTTCTATCATCTCAAAGCTGCAGTCAGAAACCTCTTCGACATCCACCATGTTCACTGTGGATGGTTCAGCATAGTGGGCTTCGACCATCTGCATCGGATTTGAGTCAACCTTTATTGGTGGCTTCGACTTGTCGCTGAACTTCAATCTTCCGTCACGAATGGCATTTTGCACCAGATCCCTGAAAAGGAAACATTGAGATGTTTTATGACCTAAAAAATTATGGTACTTACAAAAACCTCTATTTTTCTGTTGTTCTATAGGAGGCACTATCATTTGGCCATCTTTAACCAACAAGTCAAATATTTCGTCACACTTAGTGACGTCGAATGTATAAGTCCTTTTAGGAAATTTATCATTCTTCTCAGGTTCGACTGGGTTTTTTCCATTCGACGGAGCCAATACTTTACAGGAGTATGGCGGACCCTGTTTTAATTCTGCTAAGTCAACTTCTTGTTCGTCGAAACTAAATGATTCGCTCTCGTCATCATCATCTTCTTGGCATACCCCCACATAAGCCACTCTTTCTTTCTTATTTTTAGTTACTCTAGCTGTTTCTGCTTTTAAACGTTCGACCTGTCTCACCCTATCCGCCAATTGCGCCAATTGTGCCATATCTCTCAGATATTGAGTGTCTAATTTCTTTCTAATTGAATAGTCAAGACCACCTGCTGCCATTTCGACTAATTCGTGCTCAGGCACTTGTGTGAAACATCTCGCCTTAAGTAATCTAAACCTATTTAAATAATCATCAATTGGCTCAGAGAATTTTCTTTTAACACTAGCCAACTCCTTCAAACTTATTTTTGTTTGTCCCATGTAAAATTGTTCATGGAACAACCTTTCTAACTGGACCCAAGTATGGATCGAATTTGCAGGCAAAGACGTGAACCAAGTAAAAGCATTTTTCGTTAAAGAACTTGGAAAATATTTCATTTTTAAATTTTCATTGCGTGTAATTTCTCCTGCTTTGATCAAGTAACGGGCCACATGTTCGACAGTGGATTCGCTAGTATCCCCTGAGAATTTGGTAAACTTGGGGACTTTCCATCTTGGGGGTAATTCTTGTTGCAAAATATACTCAGACAATGGGGATGTATAACTGGGCCTTTGCAGCCCCACATTCACACCATTTCTGGCCATAATCCTTTCGACCATGGCTGCTAAATTGTTTTCTGCTGGCATGTTATTATGATGCAATTGTTGCACAACATCATCAGCATCTTGGTCTCTATGGACTAACGCCCTTCTAGGCTCTTGTTGGACGGGAATTTCGACATGAGGCTGTTCGACCACTACCTCTTGGTTTCTAGGGTTTACTTGAGGAACATTCGCTGGCCTCTGGTTTATTGTGGGTTCCTCTTCGACAACTACTCTGGGATTCTGAACTATTTGTTCCCTTGGATGGGTTTGAGGAACACCAAAGAAGTCAGCAATGCGCGTCATTTGCGCTGCTAATAACTGGTTCGTTTGGGTGGTGTTTTGTATTAAAGGATTAAACACAGCCCCCATTTGTTGTGTTAGTATCTGCACCATATCATGGTTGCTTTCGTCCATTTGTTGCCTAATTACTTGCGTAGAATTGTTAGTGATTGCAGGCATATAAGTTTGGTATCCCGTTGGCACAGGCTGACCCATTCTGCCTATGTGGTTCGCACCAGACGCTGATCCTTGTAGGGGTGAAGTAACATTAACCAAAGGATCAAAGTATAATGACGACGCATTGTGTAAACTTGCCATCACCGTTGTTGGCATTCCATAAGGCTGTTCTCTATTATGTGGAGGCATTGAAAAATTCGTCACAAATGGCCTATGAACAGCCCCTAAGGGAGGAGGGGTCATATGAGGCATTTGGGGTCCCACTGTAGAGACACTGGGCGCGTTTTAGGATGCCGAAAACGCTGGGATTGACCCCGTTGATGATGGTATCGCCTCTGATACAGAAACTGACGCCGTATTTTTCTCCTGTCGAAGGAATAGGCGTTGGGTTGTTAACATTTTGATTATTAGGCGCGCTTTGATTCGCCATTCTTCTTGTTCTTGTTCTTTTTGGTCTTTCTTCGTTGTTCACGGCTAACTTGCCACTCCTTAGAATCATACAACGAAATAAAAACTCTTTCTTCTAAGAATTTGCTATAAGAACAAAGGACAAACTAAACAAATGCACTATGTCCCACCGGGTGTGCCAATTTGTTCGCTGGTGAATTTGGCGAACAACCTCTGGTTTCCTAATTTATGAAAATTAGTTTACTAACAGGACCAACCACACAAATCCTATGACAAAGTGCTTTTGAAAATGACTTTGATTTGAAAAAGAATGCATTCGTTTTGTATTTGCTAAGGTTTCTTTTAATGGTTTTTTCGACAAAAAGAACAAAGGCACGATAATGGCGAAAAAGTAATTGAAGATAGGTTTAAATGGCAAACAAAGTAAATTGCTGAAGTAAAGGAAATGACTTGAATGTAAAGAAATGAAGAAAAGCTTGGAATTTTATTAAAGTGCGTAAATTTAAACTGGTGTTTTCCATACATACATTTTCCAAAACACTCGTTTCTCTCACACGGTTACTTTGAGTATTTGCGGTAATTTGTACAAAGTTTGGAACACACCTCAATCTAACACCAAGACCCCCTATTTATATACAAACGAAATAACTACCCATAACAGCTATTTCTCCTAATGGCGACAAATGGCATTCTGCATGCATTCATTTCCTAGATGCGTTCCACGCGTCCAATTTCAAAAGTGAAACTCCCTCCTGAAATTTGAATTTCAAATACCCGTCGAATGTACCTATTTCTCTTGTGTCGAAATTATCCTTCTTGCTTAGAAAAACCTGCCAATGTTTTCCCTAAGTACCATTTATCTTCGACTTGCCTTTTTTCAATAAAAAATCCTTCTAATTGAAATCGCCTGTCGAATTGACCTGTCGAATTTTCCATTTTGCTTTTGAACAATTTCCCTGGCGTCGAAATTAGCAACCTACAAGTTCCAACTTATGATTTTCATTGGGGTAGGCGGTGTTGGTCTTCCAACACCACCTCTGGTTCTTCTGCAATAGCCTTCTCAAAAGATTGACTCTTCCTTTTCTTTTCCCCACTTCCACACACCTCAGCAATGCCTTCAACTATAATTACGTCCACTAATTGTCGCTTTCCAATTTCTAACTACAACTTTTTCCCTTGATCTGGACTAACTTTCCTAGTTGTTATTTCCTTGTCCACTTCTTCTTCTCCGTTCCTGAAGCTTTAGGGGTTGAACCTCTCCCATTTCCCATGTTTGATATGTCCACGACTCCTAAAGACTCATCCACCGCTTCAATTTTTGGGATATTATGTTCTAGAGTTTTCTCTTTGGTGGCAATATCCAGGATTTGTTTGCTTTTTTTGACCACCACGCCTCCTTGTTCTACCTCCCTTTCGCCTTCCTTTTCTTTCCCTTTACTGTCGCATTTACTATTTCCAGTTGAAATGTTGAATAAGCTTTTGTTACAAGAGCTAAATGTTGATTTCTTCTTCTGCTCCATTGGAACTCTTGGCAGCGGTGAGGCATACATCCATGGTCCATAGGACAAATCCTTTTCCTCAAGCTCCTCGAAACCTTCTTCGCTGAGATCTTTCACCGCATCACAGTCTTTGAGTTGGTGCCCCAATCTTCCACAAACAAAGCATAGAGTTTGGAGCCTTTCATACTTGAAGAAGACTGACATGTTCTTATCTTTGAATGCACCAACGTTTCCCTCTTCAAAGGGTGTTTAAGGTCTATGGTTACCTTTAATCGGAGGAATCTCCCATTTTTATGAGCATCCTTCTAATCCATCTCCGCAAAGGCCCCAAGAATCCCACCAAGCTTCCTTGCCATCGTGTTGCACCCCAAAATTTGCCCTCCTTATTTTTTTACTAACTGGCTTATGTTCATTTCATTTTTGCATTATCATGTATGCATATCATTAGCATGGGGTCAAGGTGTCTGAGACAGTTCAAGAAAATCCTATCTGGTCCACTACATCATCAGGGGTTCACAGGTGGCAAGGGATCTCAAGCGGATTACTCCCTCCTAACCAGTGCATGAACTAGGGTTGTGAAATTCTTGGGTTTATTGCTCCAATGGGCAAGCTCCTTGGGTTTTTATCATCACCAAATGGCATATCTTATCTTTGTTGGAGAGGACACACGTGAAATTTAGAGGAATCCAAGCTTGAACCCTAGCGTTTTTTATCATCAAAACTCACGATTTACAAAGAGTTCCTCCAAACTTCTTCCACAAACTTCATTCTTGTGATCCACATAGCAGAAAACGACCATCTTTTGGAGCAAAGAGCAAGGATACGCAGTGCATAGCTTCAGGTTAGTGTCTTTTTTCACGATCATACAACTCAGTTTTTAGACATGCATAACGTTGTTTGATGCTCACTGATCATCATGATATATTTTATTTTGAATATGGACGTGTATTATGTGCGTATTATGAGATTCAAGTTTTGGACCCACATCTTTTTTTATTCGATTTGCACTGGGTATGTGGTATTTGTAAAAATAATCATGATATTTGGACTCCTGACATTTTTCTGGTTGGAATGGTATATTCGTGCGTACGTTTTGGTGTAGTTTCGAGTGCAGGTGGCCGGAGTAGGGTGCCGGAACCCTAACTCCGGCGGTGGCTGTGGTTCAGTCCGGCGAGCTGATGTAATGAGGAAGAAGAAGTCTTGGTCGTTGATGCACATGATCCAACGGTCCAGGCGAGGCCACCTCATTTTTTTTTTTTTCTGAATTAAAACTAATGATCTTGTGTTCTTTACCCCATGGCAGTTACCGTGCACATCCAATGGTGGCGTTTTGTTCTGTTTACTTTTTATTGAACGTTGACTTGTTGACTCCATTGTGTACGCTTGATGAATCAGACGAACAGGAACGCGCCAACACATAAAAAACTCACGCGTATGGCACATGGGGGGCACACGGTGAACTCCCCAGTTTTTTTTTTTGTTTTTCTGATAGTTTGGTGGGCTGGGTTGCTATACGCACCCCCCACCCTTTGGCCCAACCACATTTCTAACGCACTTCCCTTACTATTTGCACCCCCCCAGGTTTTTTTATTTTTTTTATTATTTTCTGATTAAACCTAACGCATGGGCCTACTTATAACACCCCCACTGTTCAGCCCAATATCATTTCCAGTTCATTTGTTTTACTAATGTACCCCCACATCTTATTTCATATTTTATTTTATTATTTTATCATCTTTTTCATATTTTAATTTTTAAAAAATACCATATTGCATTTAAAAAATCCTAAAAAACTCATGCATCATATTTATTCACTTATAAAATTTTCAAAAATTTTATTTTTTATTTTTATTTTATTTTAATCATTTAAATTAATTGGTTAATTCAACTCCTTTTCAATTACACCTATAATGCATACTTGAACTTCTTGATTTTATTTCTCTTCATCTATAAAATGTTTTTCATCCGTTCTTTTTGTATTCATTCATGAACATTCTGAGGTGCTTAAAAGTATTTTCCTTTCATTTTTAAATATTTTTCATGTTGCATTTAGGTCCTTCTCTTTGGCATATTGAACCCTATCCCTTGCTTGAGTTTTGTATGATTATTTGAAGGACTAATATCTTGATTTTTGCAGGGATTTTTTTTATATGTTGTTTGCCTCTGGTTGAGGAACTTTAATGATTAATTTGGGAATTTTAGGAGGCATTTTTCTAATTATCTGGTTTATTTTCACTTGAGACTTTCTCGTGTGTGCATCTTTGATCTTATTTGATTATCTTGTTTGAAAGGCACTTGTGCCATTTGCTTTGGGGGTGTTCCTTGGATTTCTAAGTTCATAATTGGATAGTTCTCATTATTGTTTACCATTGCTTGATTGTCATTCACCTCATTTCTCTTATTCACGTTTGTTTCTTACTAACCTTTTATGCAGGATCAAGGTAAATTCCTTAAGGGTATGGATAAGCATCCATGGTCACCCTTACCTTTTTCTCTCCTTCCTTCTTCCTTTAGGATTTAGGTTGTCGTCAAACCTCATTAACCATAGGTCACCCGTGCATGATAACTTTAGGGTTCATAGTCCCCTTTAGAGTTACCCTTGTGTCTTCTCTCTTCTCATCTCAAACTTCTTTAAAACACCTAATAATAATAAGGTGTATTGCGCACGAGCCTTAAGTATGGGGAATGAGAAATGAGGGGCTTCCTCCCATCTTTCTAGAGTGCTTAGCGAGTGTCCTGTCTTGGGACGATGCGTTAAGTATTCGCCCCTGTGCCTTAGACTTTGGTGCAATGCAACTTAGGAACTAACTTAAGCCACTTCTGTCCTAAAAAACACAAACCAACTTCAAACCTTTTTGTCCTTCGGGACCTTCAACTTAAAGGCTATTTTCAAAAAGGGCACGTTACTTTCCGTCTGAGTCGCAAACAGGCATCGACCCTAACTGCCGGACGCGAACTTAACGTCGCTCATAAAAAACACAAAAAGAACTTGGTCCGAACTACGTTGACTCTGAATTCCCCATTGCACAAAGGGGGTACGTAGGCCTAGGACGTCGACGTCCTACCGAGTCTGTCTTAGTTTTCCCTCTCCGTTTTAGTACAACCCTAGATGATAGTATAACTCACCCTTAGAATAGACAACAAGCGTGGATCCCATCGAGTACGATGGACGCGTGGGGTGCTAACACCTTCCCCTCGCGTAACCGACTCCTGAACCCAGGTTATGGTTGCGATGGCCATTCCTTTCCCTCTTCCTAAGGTTTATGCGGTGTTCCCTTTCCCTCTCGTGGGATAAATTTACACGGCTGACGACTCTGTTTTTCCGCGCCACTCTCGCGTTTGTACCTGGATGAAAATCCCGGGAGCGACAGCTGGCGACTCTGCTGGGGACTATAGTTGACCTATGCTGGTCCATCCCTAAGCGAGTCAATCCTAACGCTTGCTTGTCTCTTTGGGTGTTTTGTTGTGATTTGCTTTATGTGTTGTATTTTATTTTTACTTTTTATTATTTATTTTTTATTTTTACCGCATTTTCTGCATTTCATTTTTTATTACTGTCATGCTGCTGTGCTGTGCTGGTTGTCTTTATTTTGCAGGTTGGGTGAGACCGAGAGCTAAGCCCAATACCAAGGCTTGAGAATACCCTAGGACTAGAGTGGAAAGTAGTGGGACCTACGTGCCCGCTTGGTACGTTTGTGTGTTCACGAAATTCACAACCAGACGAGGCTATCTTGGGACGCATTCTAACGTGTGTGTCTTGCGCATGTTGGGGTGTTGATCAAGAGAGCTGTCGACTCTGGTGACCGATCATTGAGGACCTTAGTGGAAGCATTCCTCTTTAGTGGTGACAGTGGCAGACCACATCTTGTGGCAAACCCATTCGCACCCGAGGGCCCGCTTTGGAACTCGCATAGGATGGCCCCTACGTTTTGAAGAGAATCAATGGAGGCACTCCTCGATTGACTTTAGTACTGTACCCAGAAGGATGAATGTACTATTGTTTCTCGACCTCAGTACCAAAACTGAGGACCTTCCGCCTTGGAGAATCAGTTGAGGCCTCCTCGATTGATGATGATGCCAAACCAGGAATGGTGAACGTATCATCGTTTCTCGACCTGAGAGCCCGGGATACTGAACATCCTAGTACCTACACGTGAGAAGGGATGGGTGTTTGCAGGTTTGCAGGTAACTGAGACCTTCAACCTACCCCTATTCTGGATTTCTCGTCAATGTCTGATTATGTGGGTTCCTCAGTGGTTCAGAGTTCTGGTTATCTGGTTTCTCGTTCAGCTAACAACACAACACATCCAGCAGTGTGCCTTGACCCCATGTTTGCATGAGCATATCATTTTTTTTGCATTCTGACATGTTTGACATTCTGTAGGGCTTGCATCTTACTCTTGATTCCGGTTTTCTGAGGTTACTTCAGCATGGATGTTCGGAGAAAGAAGACTGTTGCCTATTCGTTCCCAGAGTCGACTTTGACATTGATTCATAAATTGATTAATATGGCTGGTTCCGGAGTTCGTACAGAGTTCAGTGGAAGGTATGGAAGACTTCTGAAATTTGTCTATAATATCTCCCAGTATGAGAAGGATGCCATTCACACACTTCTTCAGTTTTACGATCCGTCTCTGCGTTGCTTCACTTTCCCAGACTACATCTTGGCTCCGACGTTGTAGGAGTTCTCATTTATTTTGGGAATTCCTATTAGTCATGATATAGTTTTCTTTTCTGAAGAACACCCCGGTATAAAAGATATGGCTGTCGCTCTTCATATTAGTGAGCCTGTTCTGAACAGCAACATTGCGGAAAAACAAGGAGTTAAGGGTTTCCTATTGAAGTTCCTATTTGATCAAGCTTGTATACATGTCAAAGAGAAGAACTGGACTGCTTTCCAAGCTATTCTAGCTGTGTGTATCTATGGGATTGTTCTGTTTCCGAATATTCCTGATCTGGTGGATATGCACGCCGTCAGGATCTTTATTTCGAAGAATCCTATACCAACCTTGCTAGGGGATGTGTATCATTCAGTTCACTATAAGAATGAGAATAGGCGTGGGAAAACTGTGAGTTGCTGTGCGCCGCTCTTAGCTACTTGGTTTCTGAGTCGTCTCCCTGAATCTGGCGCTTTCGTTGATACGAAAGATTCTCTGAAGTGGTCTAAGAGGGTTATGGGCTTGACTGCTGATAACATCGTTTGGATTAATCGTGACTTGCTAGGAATGGAGATCATTTGCAAATGCGGAGAATTCCCTAATGTTCCCTTAATAGGGAGGAAAGGTGGAATTAACTATAATCCCTCCTTAGCTATCAGACAGTTGGGCTATCCTTTGAAGAATCCACCCGAAGAGCGAGATGTCCGAGAATCCTTATTCTTCAATGGTATTGAGGATCAAGGGTTGATAAGGAAAGTTGTGAATGCTTGGAAACAGGTGACTAAGAAGGGTAAGATTCCATTCGGGAAAAGTAACAATCGGGCTTTCCATCCATATAAAGAGTGGATTAAGAAGAGAGCAGAAGAGGAGCTTCTCCCATTCCCGGTGGAACCACCTCTGTACCCTTTGGTGATCGAGCCTCCTACCACCGTTGAGTTGGAGAAGTATAACACATTATGGGCTGAAAAGGAAAGGTTACGGGAAGAGAATAGTGAGCTAAAGAGAGAGATTTATCAGTGGAAACATGAGTAGGGTGAAGCTATTCATACCGCCAAGTTAAAGACAGAGCTCCTTGCTAAAGCAGAAAAAGAGCTTGCTGACATGGTCGCATCCAGGGAAAGAATGAAACAAGCTTTGGATGGTATCAGTAGCGTTCTCAGGTCCAAGGATGAGGAATTAGGCAAGGCTTTGTTGAAGATTCATAGGTTTAATGATCACCGAGAAACTGCCATGGCTGAGAATAAGAGAAAGGAAGACGACTACATAGCTAAGATTGATCAGTTGAAGTCGACGCTCAAGAAGAAAGACGCCGAGATCTTATCAGGGACATTCAAAAGACAAGTAGTCGAAGATCGACTCAAGGAAGCAATAGCCTCCGTGGAAGAACTGAAAGTCCAAGCTGAAGTGAAGAAACCTAGACACGAGGGTCCTAGCATGGATAGTGTTTCTGGAGAAGACGCTTGGGAGTTACATTACCGATACTTGGATGGGATCATACACAGGAGAGACCTTCTCATTCAAGGGCTAATTCGGAGGACGAAGCATCCCGATACCAGAAAGCTGTTCAAGGAGGTTTAAGACTGGTGCAGAAAGCATAATGGATGGGGGGGGATTGACACTTGTGGACTTTGATGATATGCCTTAGTTTTCTGTTTTCTTTCATTGTATGTGGATCACCACCAGACTTGTTGGTTGGGGCCTATGGTTTTCATGTTCAGATTTGTTATCTTGGATTTGTGATTGTTGACATTCGGCTTTTCTCTAGTTTTCTTGATATATGAGCAGAAGTTCCATTATATCTTGTTATTAAACCGGAATCAAGGGGTGGATCGCCCTGTGAATTTTCAAACACGTCCATTTGCATTTGCATGTTCATAATCATTTTGCATAATCATTTTGCATAACAGGTGCTTATCTCTGGTATTTTTATCTTGTTCCAACATCTCAGGCCGTGCAAGAGTTGATCATGGAGCAAGTTCAAGCTAAGTTGAGGGAAATGAAGGTTCAGATGAGGCATATTGGGGAAGACATGCTGGTCATGTCCCAAGAGCAGAAGATGCTGAAGGAGGAGGTCAATCAGATGAAGACTCAGACGGGTTTGATCATGGAAATTTTGAAAACAGTGTTAAAGAAGAAAAACGGTCATGTGCTCGCTTCCGCGACAGAGGTCCTTACTCCTCCCATCTCTTTGGAACTTGATTTAAATCGTGGATCTCTTCCACTAGCAGAAGCTCCTGAACTTTCCCAGCAGCAGCTAAGTCTTGGCTCCCAAGAGAAGCCCAAGAGCAAAAAGTGTACACAGAGACAGAAGAAGTCTGAAAGAATTTTCCACCCGCTCCCTATGCCATATTCTCAACTACTGCAGCATCTCCTTCAGTTACGATTGGTACGAAAAAGGACTTTGGCTCCTCCCTCTTGTACTCCCCCACCAGGTTATGATGCAAGAGCCCACTGTGATTTTCACTCTGGCGCGCCGGGGCATAATGTGGAAGATTGTAGGGCATTTCAGCATGTTGTCCAGGATTTGATAGATTCCAAGGCAATTGAATTCACGCCGAGCGGTGTAAGCATACATGGTGGTCCTACTCTTGTTGTTGAAAAAAAGGTGGATATCCCTGGTGCCTCTCCCAAAGCTACATCAAGTCAGGGGCATTTCTTGCAGTCTTTGGCCTTAGAATCCCCACATCCGCAAATGCTGCCTACGCCTCGACCAAGTCTGAAGAGAAAAATGCCTGAAAAGATTATGCGCTCAAATCAGCATCAACAACAGAAGTATCAGCGTCAGAATCAGCATAGGCCGCGCAACAACTTGGAAAGAAGGAATACTCCTCTTCATCCAGTTCCCATGTCGTACAGTCAACTCTTGCCACACCTGGTTCGAAACTCATTGGTGGAGCCTAAGACTTTGAAGCCTGTTCCAGAACCATACCCTCCGGGGTACAACCCCCATGTGCAATGTGGATATCATGGAGGATCTATAGGGCACTCAACCGAAGATTGTAAAGCCTTTCAAGCCAAAGTGCAACAATTGATTGACCAAGGGTACATATCATTTCCAGAAGGAGACTTGGTTGTGCATGTCGACCTCTCATCTGCGTGGAGACTTCAAAGGACATCATCAGAAGAAATTAGTCCAGACGGAACCAAGCTTCTTCAGCAACGGCAGTCATCAGTTTCTTTACTGCATTTTCATTTATAGTTTTTCATTTCTTGTTAAGAGCATCGTATGCAATTAAGACTCGTCTGTTTTTTTATGATGATATTAATGCAATGAGTATGTTTTCCTTGAAGTAATCCATTCGTGTTCACTCTTAAATGTTTATATGCGCTGCAATACCAACTTTTTTGTTTAGAACTCTTGAGGGAGGATGATGAGGCAAAAACGCAGAATCTTTGGTTGTATGTTCAAGGATAGAACCTTGTTGAGGATGTACAGGCATCATTTCAAACCCCTAAACACTGGAGATATAAGGGAGATAGACCTTCGTTAACCCCTTCGAGCCTTGAAGTGGGAGTCTCTTTCGTACGAAAAAACCCTCATACTTAACCCAGGGGCAGGGTAGGCGTCAGTTAGTTTGACCAAGCGTTCAAATTTCAAGGAGAGGGTGCATCTGAGGAACCATTACCTTCTATCCCACCGTCGAGAGGTCAAGAGATGTGAAACCACAATGGTTATCCATCGACAATCAAGAAGTGAGGCAGTCACAACCCTTTCAAGCAAATAAGACAACCAGTGTCACACGCTTTGTTCAAAAGGGGAATAAAAAGAAAGCCCGCTAAGTCGAAACTTGAAAACAAGCGACTTAGGCAAAAGTCAGGGCATCCCGCTGGACTTCAAAATCGAAAAAACTCAAAAGAGTCAGTCCAGGCAAAAATTAGGCATTTAAAAAAAAAAGAAAGAAAAAGCGAAAGGCGAAAAGAAAATCCCCGATAAGAACAAATTCGTGTGATTACAGAAGATAAAAGGGATGACTGTCACTCCAAAACCTCCTTAGGTGTCAAATCATCAGTTGCACGGGTTCCTTAAAGATCATAAACCTTTGGAGAGATGAGCGTTTGTGTCAGATTGACTGAATATAGGACTGGAGAACATCACGAAGAGTGGGGGGGGCACCGATAAACTTTGAGCCATAAATCCTTTTTCTAAAACCGTGAACCAGACCACGTTACAACCCTTAAAAGTCCTAATTGAAACAGGGTTTATTCCGAAAGCATACTTCAACAGGATAGCGTTCCTGACTCCTATAAGTTGTACTAATAAGATTTGTTGGTATAGCATGTGCACATTGTTTTTCCATTCAAAAATCAAGGTCGCATCCCAGCTAGTGATTCGTTCACAAGGTTGGGCGACACATTTTTAATAAAAACTTCAAGGTTAACATGAGTGTTGCATTAGAATTCTCATAGATAACTTGTTCTGTTTGCATACATGTGCCTAAGCATCAATGTAGCTTACACAGTGAAAGTCAGTCAAGAAGCTTGATCCTGCCAAGTTGGGTTGCTTGAAAATTCCGAAGGATAATCATATCAAGGGGCATGCTGCCAAGAGACTCAGTGTAGAGTGGGCTCTCCCAGTAAGTCGTGTTAGGACGTAGCCAATCTGGGGCAGTCACGTCGAGAAGTCCCTCTGAAATTCAGTTATTCTGGGGCATTCATTCTAAGATCAGGGGCAAAGTCACTTCAAAGCTCATATTAGGACGGGCCACCTCTAGAGAGTGGGAGACTGTCCATTCCTGAAAATGGTTATTTGAAAGCACCTCTTCAAGGTACAAAATACTGAGGCAGAGTATTTCGAGGTAATGTACTCCATAGATTATAAGGACTGGGGCAGTTAGGTCGAGATCTGATAAATCTCTCCAAGAGTTTGAAGACCCCGGGGCAGTGCGAAAGCCCGGTCTTCTGTAAAATCCTTTTGAGACAATTTCTTCCATTAGACCTGGTTGTCTGGGGCAGGTGGAAAGTTTAGAGAGCCGCTTATGACCACAAAGACAAGTTAAGCTGCAGGGCAACAGGGTCATACTTCCCCAGCAGTTTGCTCTCCCCAGCATTTGAGATTGCACTTTCCTCAGCCGAGCAGAACTTCCCCAGCAGGAGACTTGGGAGGTATTTTCTCTGGATTAAGACACATTTCCCCACAGAGTCTGAACGCTTATTTTCCTCAACCAGTCAGGAAATGTTTTCCTCAGCAGCAACGGTGCGACCTGATCCTCAACAGATAAGTAAGCTTGATGTTATCCGCTAGCAGGATAGATGTCAGCATTTACCGTTCCCCCAAGCAGAGTTTGGTGGTGATCCTCGCAACAGTTTGTCTAACAGGGGTTGACATCCCTAGCAGGTTTTAAATCCAAGTGATATCTGGCACTCTTCTGATTTAAGTCGTAGCCTCCCTTTTCAAAAGGTTATGTATAACCCCCAGTGGAGCAGATGTTCTTTCGAGATTTCATCCCCAGCTGAAGTTGTTGATCCAAAGAGTCGGTTGGAGTGATCCTTCTCAGTGGAGTTCTTGTTCAGAGGACAATTTATTTCTATCGCCAGCTAAATTAGTCTTTTCTTTCCAGCATTTATTTTGCTGGAGGGACCCTTTTTGCATATCATAAGCATTTGCATCGCATCAAACACATAGCATTTTAATTTGCATTCGAAGCATAAGCCAGGTTTGATACTTCCTTTGCCAATTCTCTTTCTCAGCAGAGATGGCATAACTCAGGAGATTTTTTGGAGAGATACGTTCCTCATACTTGTGTTCCCCGACAGAGTCTTTTATTTAGACTTCTCCTTCCCCAACGGAGTCATCTTACCTGTAGATTTTGAAACGAGGTGGTTTAAAACCAGAAGTTTCGTTTCACGTTATCCCCAGCGAAGTTGCCATTTATGTTGCTAGATTCTCTTTATCAGCAGAGGACGGCAATCTTCTGAATATTTTCTTTCGTCAGTTTCCCTTTGTCAGCAGGGATGGCATTTATGTTGCTAGATTCTCTTTATCAGCAGGGAACGACAATCTTTTGGAGATTTTCTTTCGTCAGTTTCCCTTTGTCAGCAGGGATGGCATTTATGTTGCTAGATTCTCTTTATCAGCAGAGGACGGCAATGTTTTGAAGATTTTCTTTCGCTAGATTCTCTTTATCAGCAGAGGACGACAATGTTTTGAAGATTTTCTTTCGCTAGATTCTCTTTATCAACAGAGGACGGCAATGTTTTGAAGATTTTCTTTCGCTAGATTCTCTTTATCAGCAGAGGACGGCAATGTTTTAAAGATTTTCTTTCGCTAGATTCTCTTTATCAACAGAGGACGACAATGTTTTGAAGATTTTCTTTCGCTAGATTCTCTTTATCAGCAGAGGACGACAATGTTTTGAAGATTTTCTTTTGCTAGATTCTCTTTATTAGCAGGGTACAGCGATATTTTGGAGATTTTCTTTCGTCAGTTTCCCTTTGTCAGCAGGGATGGCATTTATGTTGCTAGATTCTCTTTATCAGCAGAGGACGACAATGTTTTGAAGATTTTCTTTCGCTAGATTCTCTTTAACAGCAGAGGACGGCAATGTTTTGAAGATTTTCTTTCGCTAGATTCTCTTTATCAGCAGAGGACGACAATGTTTTGAAGATTTTCTTTTGCTAGATTCTCTTTATCAGCAGAGGACGACAATGTTTTGAAGATTTTCTTTCGCTAGATTCTCTTTATCAGCAGGGAACAACAATATTTTGGAGATTTTCTTTCGTCAGTTTCCCTTTGTCAGCAGGGATGGCATTTATGTTGCTAGATTCTCTTTATCAGCAGAGGACGGCAATGTTTTGAAGATTTTCTTTCGCTAGATTCTCTTTATCAGCAGGGAACAACAATATTTTGGAGATTTTCTTTCGTCAGTTTCCCTTTGTCAGCAGGGATGGCATTTATTTTGCTAGATTCTCTTTATCAGCAGGGAACAAAAATCTTTTGAAGATTTTCTTTCGTCAGTTTCCCTTTATCAGCAGGGGTGGCATTTATGTTGCTAGATTCTCTTTGTCAGCAGAGGACGGCAATGTTTTGAAGATTTTCTTTCGTCAGTTTCCCTTTGCCAGCAGGGATGGCATTCATGTTGCTAGATTCTCTTTATCATCAGAGGACGGGAATGTTTTGAAGATGTTCTTTCGTCAGTTTCCCTTTGTCAGTAGGGATGGCATTTATTTTGCTAGATTCTCTTTATCAGCAGGGGACAACAGTCTTTTGAAGATTTTCTTTGTCAGTTCTCTTTATCAGCGGGGATGACATAACTCGGGAGATTTGTTTCACTTTATACCCAGCATAGCAGCATTTATAGCTAATTCTCCAGTGAAGGATTGCAAATTTCCGAGTTCTTTGGTATTCAATCTCCGTGTATCCTGATTATCTGAAAGTTGTCGCTATCATACACTCAAGACCAAGTTGATTGAATAGGGGCAGCTGTTGCACCCCAAAATTTGCCCTCCTTATTTTTTTACTAACTGGCTTATGTTCATTTCATTTTTGCATTATCATGTATGCATATCATTAGCATGGGGTCAAGGTGTCTGAGACAGTTCAAGAAAATCCTATCTGATCCACTACATCATCAGGGGTTCACAGGTGGCAAGGGATCTCAAGCGGATTACTCCCTCCTAACCAGTGCATGAACTAGGGTTGTGAAATTCTTGGGTTTATTGCTCCAATGGGCAAGCTCCTTGGGTTTTTATCATCACCAAATGGCATATCTTATCTTTGTTGGAGAGGACACACGTGAAATTTAGAGGAATCCAAGCTTGAACCCTAAGGTTTTTGATCATCAAAACTCACGATTTACAAAGAGTTCCTCCAAACTTCTTCCACAAACTTCATTCTTGTGATCCACAGAGCAGAAAACGACCATCTTTTGGAGCAAAGAGCAAGGATACGCAGTGCATAGCTTCAGGTTAGTGTCTTTTTTCACGATCATACAACTCAGTTTTTAGACATGCATAATGTTGTGTGATGCTCACTGATCATCATGATATATTTTATTTTGAATATGGACGTGTATTATGTGCGTATTATGAGATTCAAGTTTTGGACCCACATCTTTTTTTATTCGATTTGCACTGGGTATATGGTATTTGTAAAAATAATCATGATATTTGGACTCCTGACATTTTTCTGGTTGGAATGGTATATTCGTGCGTATGTTTTGGTGTAGTTTCGAGTGCAGGTGGCCGGAGTAGGGTGCCGGAACCCTAACTCCGGCGGTGGCTGTGGTTCAGTCCGGCGAGCTGATGCAATGAGGAAGAAGAAGTCCTGGCCGTTGATGCACATGATCCAACGGTCCAGGCGAGGCCACCTCATTTTTTTTTATATTTTTTTTTTCTGAATTAAAACTAATGATCTTGTGTTCTTTACCCCATGGCAGTTACCATGCACATCCAATGGTGGCGTTTTGTTCTGTTTACTTTTTATTGACCGTTGACTTGTTGACTCCATTCTGTACGCTTGATGAATCAGACGAACAGGAACGCGCCAACACATAAAAAACTCATGCGTATGGCACATTGGGGGGCACACGGTGAACTCCCCAGTTTTTTTTTGTTTTTCTGATAGTTTGGTGGGCTGGGTTGCTATACGCACCCCCACCCTTTGGCCCAACCACATTTCTAACGCACTTCCCTTACTATTTGCACCCCCCAGGTTTTTTTATTTATTTATTTTATTATTTTCTGATTAACCCTAACGCATGGGCCTACTTTTAACACCCCCACTGTTCGGCCCAATATCATTTCCAGTTCATTTGTTTTACTAATGCACCCCCACATCTTATTTCATATTTTATTTTATTATTTTATCATCTTTTTCATATTTTAATTTTTAAAAAATACCATATTGCATTTAAAAAATCCTAAAAAACTCATGCATCTTATTTATTCACTTATAAAATTTTCACAAATTTTATTTTTTATTTTAATTATATTTTCATCATTTAAATTAATTGGTTAATTCAACTCCTTTTCAATTACACCTATAATGCATACTTGAACTTCTTGATTTTATTTCTCTTCATCTATAAAATGTTTTTCATCCGTTCTTTTTGCATTCATTCATGAACATTCTGAGGTGCTTAAAAGTATTTTCCTTTCATTTTTAAATATTTTTCATGTTGCATTTAGGTCCTTCTCTTTGGCATATTGAACCCTATCCCTTGCTTGAGTTTTGTATGATTATTTGAAGGACTAATATCTTGATTTTTGCAGGGATTTTTTTTATATGTTGTTTGCCTCTGGTTGAGGAACTTTAATGATTAATTTGGGAATTTTAGGAGGCATTTTTCTAATTATCTGGTTTATTTTCACTTGAGACTTTCTCGTGTGTGCATCTTTGATCTTATTTGATTATCTTGTTTGAAAGGCACTTGTGCCATTTGCTTTGGGGGTGTTCCTTGGATTTCTAAGTTCATAATTGGATAGTTCTCATTATTGTTTGCCATTGCTTGATTGTCATTCACCTCATTTCTCTTATTCACGTTTGTTTCTCACTAACCTTTTATGCAGGATCAAGGTAAATTCCTTAAGGGTATGGATAAGCATCCATGGTCACCCTTACCTTTTTCTCTCCTTCCTTCTTCCTTTAGGATTTAGGTTGTCGTCAAACCTCATTAACCATAGGTCACCCGTGCATGATAACTTTAGGGTTCATAGTCCCCTTTAGAGTTACCCTTGTGTCTTCTCTCTTCTCATCTCAAACTTCTTTAAAACACCTAATAATAATAAGGTGTATTGCGCACGAGACTTAAGTATGGGGAATGAGAAATGAGGGGCTTCCTCTCATCTTTCTAGAGTGCTTAGCGAGCGTCCTGTCTTGGGACGATGCGTTAAGTATTCGCCCCTGTGCCTTAGACTTTGGTGCAATGCAACTTAGGAACTAACTTAAGCCACTTCTGTCCTAAAAAACACAAACCAACTTCAAACCTTTTTGTCCTTCGGGACCTTCAACTTAAAGGCTATTTTCAAAAAGGGCACGTTACTTTTCGTCTGAGTCGCAAACAGGCATCGACCCTAACTGCCGGACGCAAACTTAACGTCGCTCATAAAAAACACAAAAAGAACTTGGTCCGAACTACGTTGACTCTGAATTCCCCATTGCACAAATGGGGTACGTAGGCCTAGGACGTCGACGTCCTACCGAGTCTGTCTTAGTTTTCCCTCTCCATTTTAGTACAGCCCTAGATGATAGTATAACTCACCCTTAGAATAGACAACAAGCGTGGATCCCATCGAGTACGATGGACGCGTGGGGTGCTAACACCTTCCCCTCGCGTAACCGACTCCCGAACCCAGGTTATGGTTGCGATGACCATTTATTTCCCTCTTCCGAAGGTTTATGCGGTGTTCCGTTTCCCTCTCGTGGGATAAATTTACACGGCTGGCTGTAACACCCCCTTCTATACCCCCAAATAATCACATATTAATCATTTAGGCATATATTAATAATTTCATCAGAGTATAATTACAAAGCATGGCATAAAAGAAGCATGTCACATTATACGTGAAATTAAAACAATCAACACCTGCTCAACAGAGATATGCAACAGTGGGGTAACTTGCACATAGGAACTTCGTCCTTACACCCACATCTCAATATTTAGAATAAAAGCGGAAACATCTAAATACCGAATAACATCATATATATAGATATATATATATATATATATCAAATACTATCCGTCAACACGGAATCATGTTCACATAAACAATTCAAGTCAAGATACATATACAACATGTATCACAAAATAATCATGTAATCCTAGCTACCCGATGCTACATATCAGAGCCGACCGACCAAAAGAAATGAAGTCCTAAGCTTCACAAAAAACCTTCAGCAACCTACTCTGCAATGCCTCATAGAGCATTATAAAACAGCAGAAGGGTAAGAAACATTATCATAATATCGATGCATATAATTATATATTCCAACATAAAAATACACATAACACATTTATTACCACATACACTATTACTCACAAATTCCATTATATAACATATATCACAACCCAAGCATATCATTCATGCACATAATCACCTATTCTCATACAATGCATACGTTTATACACAAAACATGTCATTTACAATTCACTACATCCAGCACAATTGCACAACAATCCCAAAGGCTTATCATAAGCTCAATCATAAAATCAACCATTTAGCAATGCATATCAAACATGCACAATACATTTATCATAAATGTACATCACCATTTTCCACACAAATAATCAATCATGACTTTCCACATATAACAATGCAATCATGATTCATGTAAATGCAAGAGACCGACACAACGACTCTATGCAATTACATATGCGGTACCGACTCATCACTAGTTCACTCAGGAACTATTGGAACCATTACTTGTTACCGAAGTAACACCCCGTCGGGCCAACAATGTTCACCCGTCGCTTTAGGTCCTCACTTAGGCACACGACGTTTATGGATCGCTTTAGGTCTTCACCTTAGGCACACGATCCGATCGCTTTAGGTCCTCACCTTAGGCACACGATCGTCTATAACCACCGCTTTAGGTCCTCACATAGGCACACGATGTCATAGCGGAATTCTCTTTGAATCCCTCAACACTAGAATGCAATCATTATGCTTCACATACAAAATGATTCATGACATTCTTATAATGCATACATGTATACAAACATTGTCATGCATTCCTCTCTTACAATCACATACAATTCATCATTATGAATTATTTCACCATCTTTATTCATGCATTAGAAATCAATCCAATAATGCATTTTTCTTGCCATATGGCCACCAATTAACATACGTTGAACTTCACGTAAGCAATTCATTTTCACACATACATGTAATCATAAACATGCATATAAAACCAATTACAACATATCACCTTCATTTGCCTTTCGGTCACACTTTATCATCACGACATGTCATCACATGCATTATCATTACACAATATCATACAAGGCATACACATTAATATCAATGCCACGTTGTATGTTACACAACCAATATACACATTTAAAACGACAAAAGTCGGTAAATGACACTATTCCCGACTTTCCGACATAATTAAATTAGCTAACAATCTCAAAACCATCCTCATAAAAAGAAACATTTTATAAGCTTTCTAATGCATCAAACCACGCCTCAAACCGAATCACAGATCAAAAGTTATGCAGAAAACAAAATTACACGAACAGCACTGTTCGCTGGGCGAATCTCCCTCGCGAGCATTCGCTAGCTCCTTCGCTAGGCGAACATCCCTCGCGAGCATTCGCTAGCTCCTTCGCTAGGCGAATGTTCCAGCGAACCAACTGTTAGCTAAAAACAGACACAAAGTTCGCTAGGCGAGCACTTGGCGAACCAAGTCAGAACCAAACCGAGCCAAAAACACCCAAAGTTCGCTAGGCGAACACTCTAGCGAACCTTCGCTCATGCCTTCGCTAGGCGAATACCCGTAGCGAACCTTCGCTACCCTTCGCTGATTGGTTCGCTAGGCGAACCTGCGAAAACTCAGAATCCTTCAGCGCTGTTGAAAACCCAAAAACCCTATTTCTCAACCCAAAACATTTTCAAAACAACATACATCCATCAGAACTCAATCTAATCATGACAACAAACATTCAACCACGTTTACGTCAATTTCCAACCGCGAAAGTATCGATTTCTCACAAAATTCTCATTTTCAACCTAAAACTCAAAAGCTATGGAAGACAAGCAAACATACAAGAAAACACATACATAACTACACACATAAACAAGATAACAATGTTTCTAACCCTTACCCGGATTCCAAATGATCTAGCTCTTGTTCTTGATGATTTCCACTCTTTCTCTCTTTTCTTCTCTTTTTCCCTCTTCCTCTTTCTTTCTCTTCTTTTTCTTTATATTTCCCCTTTTTCTCTTTCTCTCCTATTTCCTTCCTCTTATTCCTATTTCTTTTCTTTTATTTTCTATTTCTACACAATATTTCCTCTAATTCAATTTCTACACTTAATTCATTTTCTAATAAATTTCCTCTACAAATTATTTCCTTAATTTTCTCTAACTCATTAATAGTTATAAAATGACCAAAATGCCCTTAAGCCCAAAATTCCCGAAAACGCTCTCAAACGAGATAATACATCATAACATAGCATAAAAGCATATTATCACACCAAAGTCATAAATAGAATAATTTAACATTCAATTAAATAAAGGACTCAACAAAAATTGGAATAATCGAAATTGGGGCGTTACACTGGCGACTCTGTTTTTCCGCGCCACTCTCGTGTTTGTACCTGAATGAAAATCCCGGGAGCGACACATCGCTTCCGTTCTTAGCATCAAAGGCAACTCGTAGACTCTAACCCAAAAAAGACTATAATGCATGTTCAATGCCGACAGTTGCTCTTCTCCAGAGACGCGAGCAAAAACTAATAGAGTCCTATCAAAACTCCATGGTTCGTTCCGCAACACACACTCAAAATCTCTTTTAGTGGTGAAACGGAAAAGAAAAAGGTTTTTTCTCAGTTCTTGGGTTTCCACCAGATTTTTTAGTTTCCAAACTCATATCATCGTTGTTGTGAATGCCCTAACGTTGAAGCTATTATCGGTCCAAAGCTACGTTGTCAGGGTTCACTAGAAAATCTCTTCACCTCCTACCACGTCCGCCTCTGTCGTGACTCCTTTCTCTTCTTCCTTGGACAACGATATTTCCTTCCATTTATCCATCTCAGATGAAAACACTCGTATAACAGAGTAAAAGAACACATTTTCTACTAAAGAAGAGCGAGCATACCAAACAGATATTTGGGGAAGACCAGAACAATATAGGGAAAAAACCTCTCAAATCCCTAGGGAAATTGGGAAGAGATGCCACGTTAAGTTTCTAGAGAGAGATGAGACATTCTCTCTCTAAACACGTGGTTAATGATATAAGTTTCATAATTGGTTCGATTTATGGCTTTTGTTCATTATTCTTCCAAATTCATCTAAATTTCCATATAAAAATCAGATAATGACGACTGTCATCAGTAAGCTTGTGGACCACATAACTGGTAAGTAAGACTTTAGGTGCTGTTATAAAGATTGAAAGATGTGGGAGGAAAGATTTTTGAGGTGGTTTTGTGTTTCAGAAAACTTGAAAGATTTTTGAGGTGGTTTTGTGTTTCAGAAAACTTGGGAGAAAGACTTATTGTGTAGTTTTGTAGATTGAAAATCTTAGGAGAAAGACTTCCAATATAATTTTGTGGATCAAAATACTTGAGGAAAAGATTTTAGGTACACAAAATTTTTAAGAATTCTCTCAACTTTTTTAAATGGAAGGGATAATTTGAAATTGAAATGAGAAAAACAAATTTAAAACATTTTGGCCAAATCACGTAGATTGTTGGGAGTGGAGGATTTCGGTGAGCATATGGAATAAAATTTCTTGGTAATTAAAGGATTGGGCCAAAAGTCTTATATTATAGTATTATGTTACAATACACAAATAATTAAGTCATCATAAAAGAAACCAAGTTCAATAGGAGAGGTTCATTTAAAAATGATAACATGCATAATTGTACCCAATAAAGAAGAGGAAAGATAGATGATAACGACCACTTCTTCACCATTGATGAGGAGTTCATTTCAATTATTACTATAATAACATCAATTTATTAACACAACTAAAACAGGAGGATAAATGAGTGCAGTTTTCAGCCACAACAAAGTGCATTAATTAATTCTAGCAACTCCCAAATAATAATTACATATAGAGGGAAAAATGAGTTAAATATCCTTGCAAGGTCATTTGGAATATTTTATATGATTTATGTATTTTGTTTTAGAGCATACTTTTTTTGGTACGTGTGAATGGTCGAAGAGTAGTTTATTTGGGTTAGAGCCGCCAATTTTACTCTTTGGGCTCCCTGTGAAGGTGAAAGATGTTGAGCTAACTCTTGGAGTTGTACACAAATGTATACACACAAAAATAAATTAAGCTCCATTCTTCCATGCATGCATATGGAGATTGCAGCTGCATTCATAATGGTGCTCTTGATCTCATTCAATCCAGTTGCAGTTAGAAGTAGTAGTGTTAATATTATAGTTTCCAAAGATGTGAAAAATGGAAATTATACAAGAGTGGGTGAAGCTATCTGGAATGCCCCGGACTTTAGTCAAAAGCCTTACAGAATTCATGTTTTAGCAGGCATTTATCAAGAGTACATTCTCATTCCATCCTCTAAGATTAATGTTCACCTTTTTGGGGATGGCTCTACCCATACTATCATTCTTGCCAACCAAAATGGTTCAACAATAGGTACGCTTTATATATATTCGCCTTATAGAAAAATGAAGGTTTTGTTTTGATGAGAATGTTTACAGTGCAGACATCCGAGGAGAAGGGTTCATGGCACAAAACATTGGATTTATTAACTCAGCAGGACTAGATGCAAGCGCTGCCGTCGCTGTTCGAAACGAAGCAAACAACAGCATATTCTTTCAATGCTCCATCCAAGGTTTCCAAGACACCTTATGGGCTGTTTCCGGTAGACAATTCTACAAAAACTGTGACATCTACGGCACCGTCGACTTCATCTACGGCAACGCCGCTGCTGTATTTCAAGACTGCATGATTTACGCGCGTTATCGACAGTTCGTTACATTCACGGCTCAGTCTCGCGAGAGTCCATATGAGAAGACAGGTTTCACATTCCAACGTTGTAGTTTTACCATGTCACCGGAAGATGAGGAGAGAAAATCGGAAGTGCGTGCTACGCTGGGTCGGCCATTGAGAAACTATTCGACGGTGGCTATTTTGCAGTGTTACATTGATTCCATGGTGGATCCTAGAGGTTGGGAAGAGATGCCGGGGCAGGGCACTGATAATGTCACCTATGTGGAGTTTGAGAATGTTGGACCTGGGTCATACACTGATGGCAGAGTGGAATGGCCTGGTGTTAGAGTTCTTGGCAACCATAATCAAGCACTTGTTTTCACTGCTTCCTATTTCTTAGATGCTGACTCTTGGATTCCCACTAGAGGTGTTCCTTATGATAGTGGACTATAATACTCTTGTCTGTCTAAAACCTCAACTTTAAATTTAGGTTAACACCGTGGTATTTTACAATTTAGTTCAATATATATTTATAATTGAAAGGTTTGAGATTAAGTTTTTTTTTTCTATTCATTTATTTTAAAATAAATTTAAATGAAATTTGTGTAGTCAAACATTAGGATATGAAGAATTTTTAAAATTTTATTAACGGTCACGCGCTTCCAAAAATAATAAAAAACACAGATTCTTGCGAGTTGCAATGCATTGTTTTTTTATGAAGAGGGCAAAAGCCCAAAAGAAAAGAGAGACTGCAACAAAGTTAAAGTTAGACGCAGAAAAAGGGTTTCTAACACGTTATTAAAAACAAATCGATTAATAAGATTAAGATTTTCTACTTCAAAAACAAAATCATCTCCACTTTTGCATCTTCTTTAACGAGAGCATCCGCATATAAATTTGTTTTTCTATAGGTGTGCTCCACCTTCCCTTCTTCAAACATCTTTATGAGACGCATAATTCGCCAATGCATTGTTTTGTTGAGTAGTGTTTTTCAGTTGTTTTTCATTTCAAACAAAATGATCAACCAAAGGGTTTCCCCAACCAATTCCTTTAGAAACCCTTTCACGTTTGTTTAGCGTTGGCCTTACAATATCTCAATATTACAAACAACTAAATTCATGGGTCCAATATAATCTCAAAACTTCAATACAATGACACGTTCAAGCCATTATAAGAAAGGATGACTTATTTTAGTGATGCTCACTTGTTCTAGTGAAAAATTTAAAATACCTTTAAAATATAGGTGCATTTTCAGACGCACTAAAATTCTATATCACAATAATTTATAAGTGAGTACCCTTAATTTTTTTATAAATAGTATGCATATGCATCCCCGTAAAATTTACGGAAATATATCTCCGAACGCGTTTTGAGTGATATTATTTCGTCAGACCTTCCTCATTCCTCATTTCGAGCAGAATGTCCTCTAAACCAAAAAAGTGTGATTGAGGAACTCAAAACCCACCATTTTAAACCTTTCTCAAACTTTCTACTGCATTGCGTATACTTCAAGAGCTTTATCAATCAATACTTAAGTTCATTCAATCCAAAAGCTTCCACTTCTGGCATTTGATAAGTTCTTTTTCATTTCTCTTCTTTTCTTGATTTGTGATGCATGCATTACTAAATAGGTTGTTTAAATTGCATTAGGTTATTTAAGTTACTCATAATACGTAGTTTATGAGGCATGCATTAATATTTAGTTTGTCTTTGGAAGAGCAGACAAATGACAACAAGCTACACACTATTTACGGTAAAATATTTGCACCTTTACTGTTACTAATATTTCATAACACTTGTGCTACACTGTTACTAATATTTTATCTAAACTATTTTCAGGCATGGATCATCTCTCACTTTCCACGCATCTCTGACAGATCATATGACGAGGACTACTCTAAAGATTTGTCACGTGTTTACGCATTCGTCCCACCTAGAAGGAATAAGGATATCGAGCCGTTCGAAGTGTTTCTTGACCGCACTATAGCAAATAATATAAATTACACATTGTATGTTGATTACCGTTAGACGCGTCCTTTGGATGACACAGCCTTTTACTCCAGATGGTTGGCTTATGGTTCACGTCTGCTTTATCCACATCTGCCTAAGTTAGTCATGCGTTAATTCGAATTTCAACATGGTATTCCAAGAGATCCCTCTGTGTCTACTCTTATTGATGTTGTTTGTAGAGAAGTTGATGTGATGCTTGATGATTTCTATAATCATCTAGTACTAGAGAAAGAATAAATAATGTCAACTCCTCAACCATAAAGTAGTACATTCAGATACATCCAATGGTATTTCAGAGTGTCGCATCCTTACATGACACCAGATGCTCAAGGAGATCCATCTAGGCCAACTCATTAGGAGATATTATAGGAGAAATAAGCTAGGGCACATCATGCCATTGATGTGTTACATGTATGTCATCGTATTATGGATATTGTGTGAGTGGGTATATAAACAGAAGAGTTTTCGAAAGGCATTCATGTGATGGCTACTATAAAGGCAATTCTATCTGAGGCAATGAATGCCTTGCAGTACAGGAGGCTGAGAAGTAACATAGGGGTCAGATATACCCAATAGTTCACTATTACTTTTATTTTGATAGTATTTGTATTATGGTTTTTAATTTGTCAACAACGATGTTTGATTATGGATTATGATTTGATTCTAATATGTGGCATTTTAATTGAATTACATCAATGTATGGTTTAATTGATAACAATTTTTTTTAATGTATACTTAATATAAATGACCTATAATATATATATATATATATATATATATATATATATATATATATATATATATATATATATATATATATATATATATATATATATATATATATATATATATATATATATATATATATATATATTTAAAAATGTCAAATTTATAACATAATACAATGAGTTCAAAATGTGTCTTGGATTATTACGAAAGAGTAGATATGGAGTCACACTTCCATCAATACGAAGATACGCTTTTAGACTAATTTTTTGCAAAATGGAGTGAAGGATCACTTATGAATGAATGTGATGTATTTGAGATGCGTACAAAAGTATACTTTCAAAGTTGGAAAGGACAATTTTCATTTTTAAAGGGTGGCTCTTCACCACTAAAGGTGAGAAGAGCATCCCCCTTATAACATTAGGGAACTGCTTAACGAACCCTACGGATTGCTTCCACACCTTTATGAAAAACCAAAAATACCCCTAGAATTCGAAAATGAATCTCTAGACGTACCCCAAACACACACAACCCATTTGTTTTTTAGTCATGCCCCAAATATTTAACTGAATTTAATCTGGATATGCATTTTCATAAACATTTTGGAGATGTGTTTCCTGAACATACTGAACCAGAAACAAACACAGAAAGGAGAAGATGCAAAATGAAGATAAATTAATATTGATAACATAAAAAATGAAACATTACATAGCTAATCGTTAACATAAATTGAACATTATATTTCAACATTCAGATGTACGTTTCAACATCTTCATAATATCTTCAATATATCTCGCAATCATCCCATCCAACTCGATCTAAAATTTTGTTTCATAACGGAAAAATTTATTCTAGATAACCTTTAAATATGCATCCATCTTCAGCTTAAAGTTGTTGAACTGAATCTTCCCTTCGTCGTCAATCGAGGGTTAATAGTACTTGAGCTTCACATTTTTTGGTTGTCTGAATAGCTTAGAAGATTCTTCAGTATGAACTTCATATCTACAAGAGAGGTGTACTCATCGAACTTAAATTCAATTGAGATTTTCATGTCGTTGAAGTAGACATTTGCAAGATGCCAATTGATGTTCATTATGGTTAATGTGATTTGGTAAAAAAATATGAGATGAAAGCCCGATTCATATATAGTTTCTAGGCCAATACAAACCTTAGAAATTCTATCTTGTGCCCGAGGAAATTCCACAAATACATTTTCGGAACCACCTAATATAGAAACATTCAAAAATACTGAGAAACAGAACTTGTTAAATTACTTGCAAAACATGTCTAACCACATAAATACACCCTTACATAAACACTAAAATAAATCAAAACATGCATCACCGACTATATCTATATCTAGGGGGTACCGCCTTTGACTTTTGTTTATTTGATTCTCTTTCAATCTTGCTCAACTTGGTGAACTTTTGCATCCTTTCTAAAAAATAATCAGGCAAAGTCTTAACTTTCCGAATGAGATGTCCACTCCAATGATATTAGTGTAATAGGACATCCCGATTTCAAATAAACTTGACAAAGTGTTGCGTTTTTGAAAGTCACCCAATACACATAATACAATCATTTGGATTTTGAGGTGGGGCAATGCGCAATGGAAAAAATGTTTTTGAGAAACTGTATCTTATCAGAACAATACACACTCTTTCATAAACACTCGCTATAAGATAACCCATTTCAGGGAAACACACCCATTTTTCCTCCGATATTGGTTCACTAATGCAAGGAACAAGAGGTTCATGAATTACATCAAAATTTTATTTTTTTCGTATAACAGTGTGTATGATTCTTTATGGGCCTCCAACTCTTTAATAAGTTAAATGCAAACAAATGAACGATAATTTTCTCCTTTACTTAGCAAAGTAGAAACAACTCTAAAATCATAGTTAGAATCACCCTAAACATTTTTGATCCGTTCAATGTGTTTGTGCATAAAAACCGACATCTCGTCGATGAATTAGATTTTTTGTAGAGGCAACGAATGAGGTAGTTTGCGAATGCGAGCTCCTTTGAAAACACTTTTATTTTTAGATTTCGAAGTTGATGAATTCAGAAAAAGTTTGTCAATATGTTCAAAATAAGAAGGAGGTTGCATTGTTGAATTGTCACTGGTTGGTGGTTTGACCTTCTTAGGAGCACAATTTGTTTTTATCAGTTGAGATGATGGTCTCAAATAAGTGATTTCTGGATAAGAAATCTTCCTCATTTTCTCTTTGATGTGGAGTTTTATATTGTCACTAGTTTTCAAAAATCTCTCTTGTATCACTTTCCATCAAATCAAGATAGAAAAATATTCAATTTACCGTCCTTCATCACACCATCTGAGCCTTTTTCGATGAATGTAAATCTCATTTATTCGTAATTGAAAATCATGTTCCACCTTCTACCAAAAATAAATAAATTAATAGTTAAAACTAATTATTTAAATATTTAAGCTTAATTTCTTAAAATACAAAAAATAATTTTATTGTGTTTTTTAGGTATAATCTTGATTTTACATATAAACTGTCTTCTACTAAAAGTAATGACTAAAATAAATATTACATGAATCAATTTTAATATAAATATTTTTGGAGCTTAGCCAAAATATTCGTTTTGGTCCTTTAATTTTACATCAGAATTCAATTTGGTTTCTTAACTTTAAAAAGTGTCATTTTGGTCACGTAACTCTTCAAAATGTTCCATATTAGTCTTTTTGTTTTATTAGCGAAAAATTTTAGCGACTGATTTTAGAATTTTTTCGTCACTAATAAGACGAAAAAAACTAATATAAAACGTTTTGAAGAGTTAAAAGATCAATATAACACTTTTTAAAGTTAAAGAACTAAAATAAATTCCAAGATAAAGTTAATGGATAAAAAAAAGTATTTTACCAAAAAAAAATCAACATTAAAAATAAAAAATAATGTATAATAATAGAATTGAAAATAGAGAAAAGATAAGAATGAAAAATGAGTGGAAGACGATGTTATGTTATTGTTATGTGGCGGGCAATGGAAACAAGTTATGAGATGAAATGGCGAAGCTACTTTTCCTACCGTTATGTCTTCCAACTCCCAACCTTTCATTCAAATTCAAACCCCAACAATTCTGCGTTCGCTGCTGCGATCGTAACGATGCAGATACCAACAACAACAAGAGGCTCTCCAAGCAGTCTTCATGGGAAACCAAGGATTCTGAGGGAAGAGATTATCTCTACAGACTCGGCAAAGAAGCCGATAACATGAACATCGCCGTCGGCCAGCGTGCCGGAATCATCGACGATCTTTTCGTCGGTGATTTTCTCGGCAAAGACTCCGACATTGTCTTTGATTATCGTCAGAAAGTTACCAGATCCTTTGAATATCTTCAAGGAGATTATTACATCGCGCCTCTTTTTATGGACAAAGTTGCATGCCACATTGTGAAGAATTACATTTCTCATCTTCTCAATGCTAAAGTTCCTTTAATTCTAGGTATAGTTTATAAACTGAACAATAAGTTAATTCTTTGATAGAATAGTTTAAAAGTTGAGTTTTATTTTCAATTTGTTGCAGGTATTTGGGGAGGTAAAGGGCAAGGGAAAACATTTCAAACAGAACTTATCTTTCGTGCTATGGGAGTTGAACCTGTAATTATGTCTGCCGGGGAACTAGAATCAGAAAATGCGGGTAAGGTGTTCGATGAAATTATTCTGAATTTTTTTTATAGTATTATCATATACAATGTTTGTAACTGATAGAAATGTATCATCTTACTGATTTCTATTAATAGGAGAGCCGGGAAGATTGATTCGTGAGCGCTATAGAACAGCATCTCAAGTGGTCAAGAATCAAGTTAGGAGTTTTAAACTTTTCAGTATGTCTTGATTTTTAAGTTATTATATTACTCTCTATGTGATTAGTTATACATTTTTTCATTTGGATAAGGTAATTTTTTATTCATCTAAAGAAATTGTACATTATGATATATCTTCTTCACTTTCATTCCCTATGTTGTATGCAGAAAATAATGCTAATGTGAACCATTTTGATGGAAGTGTTCGGTTTAAGCTAATAGAAGCTTTTGATATTGATCACCCAGAAATCGTTTTGCATACTATGTATTTTTCTGCTTGTGGTTTTTTCCTGATCTTTTCTCCGATCTAGTGTTTACTTTGTGGCATTTGGTATTTGCACACTGAAACACCTAAAAAAGCACTGGAGACGGAGTTGAATTGTGCCTCTAAGATGGTATTTACAAAATATAATGTTATGTGATTTTCTCAAAGGCTTTAGATGGTTGTATCGTCTAATAAAAGTCAGATGACTGTGCATGCGTAGATTTTGGAAACAAAGTTTCGGATATATCTTCTACTAGTCCTAGACGATAGACTCAATGGCAGATTTTTTTTTTGAAGATTGTTAAGATAGTTTTGAAAACCACACTTTAACTCCTTGTCAATTTCATTAGTTCACAAAACAAGAAACTAAAAACAGAGTAAAGGGTTAATTGAAGGACGCAGAAACTTTTATGCTTCTATTTATAGAGCTTCTAAGAATGAAATATGTTAGACACAAACGAAATATGTTCTTTTGAATTTGAATGTTGAGAAGCAACTAACACGAATAGACGTTGCTATTATCTTTACTTGTCAAAATTTGTGCTATTGCGGCAAGTGTATGACAGTTTAGTACAAAGTTATTTAAAGAACTTCCCTTGAAATGACTATATCATAGGCGTACAGCCAAGAGTTCTCTGTTTTTTCGCCTTTCATTTGAAGTTATCACATGCGTTGCTCAAGGCTTTCTTTTCTAAAATCGACTTCTCTTAATGTATTAGGAATCTTCCTCAACAAGACTTAGCCTTGAAATGTTTTACCAAATATATCCCATTATACAACTCCATTTTCCTATGAGAATTCTGATGGGTGATGTAGAAGGACATTGCGCCGACATTATTAGCTGAATTAGAGTTAGAGTAGACGATGATACCCTTGTAATTTTCATCAACTCATGGAGTGTTGGATTTATCAAAATGTGGTGTTAAGGCATCAAACATATCTTGAAACTCATCAATAACACACTAGTTTATATTCGTTGTAAGTAGAATTCAATTTACAAAGAAAGAAAAGCCTAACATCCTATTTTGCATATTTGACTGGTCTAATCTGTGTAGAAAACACTAAATGAAGATATACTGAAGGTTGATGTACCCAATCCTCACACTACTGTTGATGAAATAGTTTAAAATTGTGTAAATCCGGTTTACCTCTAGAACAATATTTATCAGTCGAATAATAATCGTGCATTTCGTTAATCTGCTGAAGCAGTCTAGATTTGTTTTACTGATACAGGGAAAAATGAGCTGTTTAATGATCAATGACATTGATGCCGGCCTTGGTAGATTCGGTAAGCTAACATCTGGATAGACCAAAGAAAATGATTTTTTGTAATTTTTCATATCCCTTTTTTGTTCATTATGTTGTAGTTTGTGTGTATGTATGCACATGCGCGTTACAATGCATCTCCTAGTGTTTCAGTTATTTAGTCAACTCTTACTGAATATACTTTTCCTGTTTTGATTCAGGGTTTACTCAAATGACAGTCAACAACCAAATTGTTGTTGGGACTCTTATGAATCTATGTGACAATCCTAAAAGAGTTAGTGTTGGTCAAGATTGGCGAGAATCAGATGTCACGAACAGAATTCCGATTATTGTAACAGGGAATGACCTTTCAACTATTTATGCTCCCCTGATACGTGATGGAAGGATGGATAAATTTTACTGGTAAATTGTCATCTGTCTTATCTAGGATTATTATACTTGTCATTCATGAGTTTTAATTACGGTAGATTTTTCCAGGCGTGTAGTTGGATAAAAAGGTTTTAGTTGAATTTTTACATAGTAATGTGGAATGAACTTTTATGATCTATGTGATTGTGATTGAAAAAGCTATTTTTTAGCATGATTACCACTTCTATCAAATTGCTAATGTAATAATGACTTTGAAGTATCTGATTTTATGATACTAGGTAACTACGTCACTCTTCACTAAAATGTTGTCTGTAAATGTGGCACAGGCAGCCTAACCGTGAAGATATACTGAATATTGTTCAAAGAATGTATGAGAAAGATGGCATATCTAGGGATGAAGTTGAAAAAATTGTGAACACTTTTCCTAATCAAGGTACTTATCCGTTTGTCATGTAGGCCCAAGTAAGCTATATTTATCAGTTACGTTGTTAAAACACAAGAAGTAAGAAAATATATGTTATTATTCAATATAAATTAAGTAGTATGATAGAAAATATTGCAGTTGCTTATTTATATTGCATGCTGCCTATTTTATTCTATGCTTATTCATGTAGAGTACCCATCTTCTATCACTTTCATTCTTTATCTTAAATAACGTATATTCCTAGTTGACCAAATTTGTACTGAGGATAGAGATTGGAGTATCTCATGTCTGAGATATCATGTCAAGTCTTTTATCATTCAGGGCCTATTGTTTTGACTTTTTTTTTTAAAGTGATTTATATGTTACATAAACAAGTAATTTATTTTCAAATATTTTTTATGTAAACCAGAAACCATTTCTTTGCTTGTTTGTTTAGAAAAGCACTTTTTTTTATCATTTTTTTCTTCAAATAGTTTCAATTATTGCTTTTTGTCAAAAGCCACTTACTCAAAGTAGTTTCTCAAAATGAGCAGAAATCAGGTTTCTTTTTAATCATTTTAAAGTTTAAACATACAATCTAAGATATTTATAATGTGAATTCCAAAACTTAAACAAAACACACTCTTATTTTGATACTGGCAGCATTGGACTTTTATGGAGCTCTAAGATCGCGTACATATGACAAATCTATTTTAAAGGTATGCAGATACCTGAGTTTATATTAATATCTTATCGATCTATCTGACTTTTCATTTCATATGTAAAAAATCTAGTTTTCGATTACTGTTACTGTTTATGTTTGGTTAAATATTAACGGTAGTTTTTTATGACCAAAGACATAGGTTACCAAAAAGGAGAAAAGGAATAAATATACCGAGACAAACTCTCTTAATATGTGACTCTTGGATGTTGTACATTTTACGCAAAATCGGGATGGGGAAGTAAAATCATAAGTCTTGGAATTGTAACACTAATCGTAACATTATACAAATTCTAAAACTCATGTAAAATCGGGATGTTGTATATATATATGCATATAAAATAGCATTAGTAGGACAAAGAAAACCTTAAATCACTTGACATACTTGTTTAAAAATTTAAATCCATAAGAATAGTTCACAAGTAACATAATTAAAACCTTAAATCCCACTTTAAATACGCATATAAATTTAAATTCATTCATAAGCATAATCGCATAAACGTTTCAAAGAGTATAAGATTATACGATAACAACTGACAAGAATCATTAAGCTAGAACAGTTTATATTATCCAATACACCCTCCTCATTCAAGAAAAGGCTTGAAGCATGATAATGAACATGCCCACTGTTCCTTCTAATAAAATTTACACTAGTTATGAAAATTTTAAGCATAAAAACATTGAATTTCTCGCCATTTGATCATAAAACGCTCTAATAGATAAAGATAAATGATCTCGAGCGAGAGAGAGAACCCTTAATGTGTAAATTTCTATCACATTTTGCATTTTAATATTTATTTATAATAACCAAGGGAATGTGTTTCCATAGTAGTATGTTTGATTAATACAACTATGCAACATAAATGGCAATTGATATTTTGAGTATAGAAGTTGACAATTTCCTTTATATTTCTGAGTTATCGACGTTTACTTTTCCGCTACAAAAATTGCTACTAATGAGTTAAAAATTTGTGGCGAACTTCAGTGGATTGATGATATTGGAGGCGCTGAAAATTTTGCATCCAATTTTTTTAAAAGAAGAAAGGACAAGAATCTTCCTGTATTTATTCCTCCAGAGGTAAAAAGTCAGCCTTTTTTCCCCTGTTCTGTGCTTATTATGTGTCCTGTTGTAGTAGGCTAATGGATAGCATTTAGCTGTTTCCTGTTAACCAATATTGATGAAATATTGATTCAGCTTATTTATAAGTAAATAAAAATTGTTTATAAGACGAACATGAAGTTATAAAATCTAAATATAGACACCCAAAAATAGGGTTATGGAATTTACATTGTAGTTTTATTCAAACCGACTTGACCGACTTAATTATATTTAAAAAAATAAATGAGATAAAATTATGAACAATTATTGATCTTATCATGCAAGTATGGTCATTGTTAGTAGTTTTCCATTAGATAGATAGAAGATGATTAATCTAGTTTTTCATCGAGAGGGGGTCTTAAACTAATTCATCAAGAGGTCTTGAACTATAGTTTTCAACATGATAATACAACTTGATTTCAGAAATTGATAACTCAAAATTTAAAATTTGTAAAGGGCACTAGCTTGTCTTCAAGAATTTCCACCCATGATATTTTGTCATTATCTCTCTTGCACTTAGAAAGAGATCTTTAACCATTAGTGTTTCTTTCCGCATCGGTGTAATAATACTGACTCTCATGTTAATTCTTCTGGCCAACACAAAGTTCTTATCCCATACTTGTTATATTTTGAATTAACTCATACTTGTGATCTTTGGACATTTAATTCATGAGAAATTAGTCTTTCAAGATTTGAAAATGTTTTGGGAGGAAACATACATGATTATATTTTGAATTACATGATTACATTTAATTCATTTCTATTTTTCAATTGATTTGGCTTATGTGAAATAATACACTTGTATTGTATTTGGTTGGATAGCAAACAAACGAAGCTCTACTTGAGTCAGGCTATTCACTACTCAAAGAACAAGAGTTGATAATGGAAACTAAACTTTCAAAGGAGTACATGAAGAACATAGAAGATTAATACCAAGGATGTTGGTTCTCTGGTGCAAGTTCTCATGAATTATGATTGTGGTGAAGTTGCTACCTCCCAAAAGAGTGCTTCTAATTTTTTTTCTTTTATGTGTATAAATCTGGATATAACCTATTTAAGATGCTGAAATGTGAAGAACAGTAGTGTAATGATATCTGGACTGTACAAATAAATACTCAATAAACTCCGATTATTTTGGTCATCCTCTTTTGCTTCAAAATTTTATTTACGAGTAAAAATATGCTTGGATTAGTGGTGTGTAATGAAATAGAAGAAAATGAAAATGTATTGAAGCAATATGGAACAATGATCTCGTTATATTGTTTGAGCATTTTATGATGTTTCTAAAATAAACTGAATTGTAAAATATTAGGAGTCATTTAATCTCATTCTGCACAATTTGTTAGAAACTGAAATTGTGGTTACTAATAAAATATAAAGAAGTGAATGACTCTAATTTATATCAGACAATTTTTTGAAATTATCATAATGTTTGGATTGATGGTATCAATCCAAACATACCATCAATCCAAACATGTGATTACAAGTTACAATCTCCTTCATTAGAACTGCATGGTGGAGTAATGAGTGTGTGTAAGCCTAATTACCATAAACTAAACTAAATTTATTTCTTATGAGAATATTTTTTGTTATAAAACAAGAGTTATGTTATTATGGACCAAGAACTTGACGTGGGAATGGATGGAATGAATTTCTTAATGCACCCTAAAATACTTCTTAGCCACCACGCAAAATTATTTAAATGTCACAATTTTTGGAAATGTATTTTCGGACGCACCAATTTTTGAATAATTGTTGAAATATTTCGGAGATGTATTTCTAAAATAATTTAAAACATTTAATACATCCCACTTAGAAGCTATTTACATTTGAATTGTATCGGAGATGTATCTTCGTGAATATTTCCGAAATACATCTCTGAAAGATGAAGATTTAAAATATACCGTACAATTGAAAATAAAAAAAATAGACATGCATAATTCAAGATGGACCAAAATTGATATACAAAAATAAAATACCAATATATGTCGACAACATCGTACAATCGAGATCAATAAAATACCATCAGCCTCCTGTGCTCTAAGGATCTCAACATCATATATCGTCTTCAGGAATTTAAATCTAGCATGAGCTGTAACACCCCATTTCTACCCGGCGGATAATTAAAAAAATCAGAATTTCAAAATTTCAACATACAAATGAGATGCTACACTTTCAACTTAAAACGACCTCATATTATCGCATGTTAATCAGATACATAACACTTTAACTCGGATGAACCGATAACAACAAAGTTAGTCTTTAAAATAAAACAACTTTGATTAACTAAATAGTGAAATCACAATTTTCAACTTAATTGTCATAACATCTTTTGTTCAACTAAAAACAACTTCAACACGACAAGTAGTCAATGATATCAACTTAAAATTCAACAACTGAAATATAACAACTATAAAACAACGATCGTTCATCCCCCCTGAGTGTTACGTATCAGAGCAAGACCCACTTGACTTGCAATAAAACAACATAAGGACTCCAAAAAGCTATTTCAAACTGCCACTGCTATCCTTGAGTACCTGCCCATTTCCCATGGTAGGGAAAATATCAGCAGAAGGGGTGAGATATCTAACAATATAATCGGATGTAGAATAAATAATATATTAGCATCAGATCATATAAAATCACCACTTCACCGCTTTATAACAACATTTATTACAACACAAACATCAACATAGTATAACAACAAATTTTATCATCCCAACAAAATCATCAACACGATATAACATCTATTTAATCAACACCACAACTCAAGATGCAACATGAAAGGCGACTCATTACGATGCACATGCATGTGGTACCATTGGAGCAGAACTCCCAACTTAAAAACGGAGCAAAACTCCCAGCTTAAAAACAGAGCAAAACTCCCAACTTAATAATTGCCAATTAATAGAGGCATCAACAAGGCATAAGCCTTCTTCGCAGGTTGCCAATACAGGCCAAGGCATAAGCCTTCAACTTAAATATTTTGCCAGTCCAGGCCAACTTAGTAATTTGCCAATCCAGGCCAACTTGGTATGCTATGCTATGCATGCGACAACAACTATAGCATCAACGTATTCAACAACACAACTGCAACGTAACAACAATTTCAACTTTGGCCGCCGGCCTACAACTTAATATCAATTCAACAGCAACTTCGTAACAAATTCAACACTGGCCATAGGCCTACAACTTGGTATCAACATTTCAACAACGACATAACAACTACATTTCAACAGCAACTCAACAATAACAACGCAACAACAACAATTCGACAGCAACTTAACAACAATACAACGCATCTACAACAACTTATCAACAACGACATGTTAACAACAATAATTCAACATCAACAAAAATATACAACAACGATCCGTAATTGTTCCGGACAATTCTACTAAGATCGGTTAATTAACTACCAGCTACAAATACTAATATTTTCTACTCTACTAAAGTACTTATTATGCCTCTAATAAATTAATACTACATTACTAATATCGGTTCTGCCATATAATACTAGCTCTGCCACGTAACTAACCTGCTACTAAATTAATCCTACTATCCTTCTTTAATGAGCTACCATTGTTATGACTCTGTTACATATAAATTCAGTATGTCACTTATTATAATCACCTCTGTTACTTACCCATACATACTCTGCAAATTTGGTACTTGTCTCAGCTATATATTTTTACTCTGCCAAATTAATGCACACTGCTAAATTATATTGTTCATTTCATTGCTTCATCTCTACTGCTACTTTAATTATACTGCTCTGCTAAACACGCATAGGTATACTAACTTAATTCAATTAATTAATTCAAATAAGTATACACTACTACTCTTAATTATATGTATCAACACTATGGTTGTCTGCTACTTTAAATACCAGCTCTGTTACAACTTATTACCTCATGCTACTAAATATTTCCTACTACTAGTAATATACTATACATATATATATACTGATTCTCAAATTAATTATGTTTTCTGCAAACACATTTGCTAAGTTCAGTTATACTATGCCTACAGACATACAGCAACCAGAAAATCTCAATTTAATTTTTGTTCTGCGTGACGGTCGTAACCAATCCGTGAAGGTCGTAACCCGCGTGACGGTCGTAACAAGGCCATGACGGTCGTCATGCCTCCCAGACGGGCGTCCCACCTGTTAGCCTTCGTTCTCTCTGTTTCTCTCATTCTTCCAATTTTCTCTTTCTGATCGATCACAAACCAACCTTTCAACCATCTCAATACACATAATTTAGGGCCATGATTATACTCACATTAACTTACATTCATTTTTCACGACTAAATTCAACTGCATCAACCAATTATCGATCTTCGGTATCAATTACGAAATCAACATACACAGACAATATAATCAACACACGCAGACGACATACGCAAGGCAATCCTACAAATCTATATCATTCATCATATACCCAATTATAGAGTAAGAACCCCACCCTTACCTTGGATTGGAGACCGCTCTATAATTCCGATTGCATCATAGCTTTTCCATGGTTTCAAACCTTTTGCTCTTTTTGTCTGCAACGGTCCATGATCAATTTCTCTCAGACTTCTTCTTCCACTTTTCTGCGATTTCAATGAACTCTTCTTTTCTCCACAACCCTCATTCATTATCTTCTCCGTAACTTCCATGTTCTTCTCCTATTTTTCCTCTTTTTCTGCAACTTCCACTTTACCGCTTCTTCTAATTCCTCTTTATTTCTAAAACCCAATATAATAACTCTATTATCTTATTTTTCTTATTGGGCCTCATTACTATACCCCCCACTATTACTACCATCTCTCTAAGCCCAATATTCTCCTATACTTCTAATATATATATTAACACCCTATTATTTCTACAACTTAAATCATCTTAATTAAATTAATTAGTTCAACTAAGGTCAACACAACTTAAATCAACATTTTCTGATTAATTCAACTAAAACCGACATAGCAACTCAACACGACATTTTCGACAACCAACACAAAACACACAAATAATACGAAGATATTTAATTAAACAATTAATTAAATAACCGGGCGTTACAACTCTCCCCCACTTAGAATATTTTCGTCCTCGAAAATCTATTCGATACTACCACTTTTAACGCAATTCCGCATCCAACTCCCTGATCCTCGAGTCACGTTTGGCAACACTTCGATCCCTACTATTTCGACAGAAAAATAACTCAACATGATTTCAATCCAATACACACATGCTAATCATTCAACATATTCGCGACATAATCGTCAATAACTTATCAACCACTCGATAATATCTTGACATACCAACATCTAAGTAGCCACATCCATACACACTTATACCTGGGTATACATAGTCACATTACCATCTTATCAACATCCTCAACACCACAACACATCCACAATCTCATTCTCATATATGCGTATGTCACTCATCAACAAAATGTCAACAACTTATTCATATCGTCGTATCACTCTTATAGTGACATCAACCTAGCCAACATAATCAACTTCGTCATACCATGCAGTATTACTTACCCTTATATCAACAATCCACCCAGTCAAACACGTAGATTAAGACTTATCATTCCCTTAGGCTTCTGATATTTAGTCATTCCCTTCTAACGAGTCGTACACGCATAACAAATGCGTCACATCACGCTTCAGCTGCGCAACTTTGATCATCCATCTTAAGTCACTGTCCTTATTAAAATTTTCGTCAACTATATGGTTTACAAGGTCAATCTAGTTTCGGACTTTCTTTAACATCCACCATAAAATCGTCGTTCACTTGATATTCTCAATCTTTCACTTTACGACGTTAGCTCGCATATAAACCCGCTACTCCTAATTGTTCAATACGTCCCAACTCTTTCCGAGCCACTCCTCTATTAATCCACACCAACTGGTGAGCGACTATCCTCACGATATAACATCAATCAATTTACACACTATTAAGATGGCAAGACAAGTCTATACCATCCAACACGATCTCGTCTACTATCAACAAGAGATTAAGGGTGATCAGTTCCTCAATTTGTCAATAGATAGCCGACAACCATAATGGAGTATAAACCCTCGTTACTAAACCATAATAGTGTTCCTTTAGAACTTGTACGCAAGTCACCTAAAGCACCATAATCCAATAATTTCCAACGAGGTTTACAAATACTCCCACAATTTCCATCTCATTCGATCTTGTCGATGAGACACCAATGCCCAACACATTACACGGTCCACGTTACACTCACTTAGCCTCACACGAAGGTTAAGTATTCTCCAACTCAAGAATTACTACTATACCAGTACATTACACGTCGTCTCGTTCTAATTGAAATCTCAACAATGCCGTTCCACACCGCTTTGGTGATATAACCTCTCCAATTCTTCTTTTACACATGCCACTACCTTGGCATCATAAACACGACTCTAATTCCTCTTAAAAGCATCTTCCTTTAAAAGGACATCTTCATTCTAATCGTTGTTAATCATCCTAAGATGCATCTATATGCGCTTCGCCAATACTTTCACATCCTTTTTAATGTCGAACATCTCATTTCTCCACTTATTTGCCAACAACATATTACGCTTGACCTTGTCTCAAACAACTGCGATAACAACCATTTATGCCCAAAAAGCCTCTAGTTCCGTAACCGACTTTAGAGTCCCTCCATATAGGAATGCATCTACCGTATTTGAAAACACTTTCATAGGATAGAATATATTTGTATCCCCTCATAGGTTCAAACGGAACATCAATCCGATACTCGGAACACAAGATATGAATTTCCAAAGTTATCCGAAAATGCGAACACCGACGTCATGCAACTACATACTTGTACACGCATTACGATAATCATCGGAACAAAATTTCTTCGTACCAGTACCAACACTTATCATTCTTGAAATCGTACTCATCTCCTCGCATTTCCGACTCTGTCTCGCGATCCAAAACATTCCAACAACTTCAACAACTTTTACAATCACTCACAAGGATCCCACGACACGGTCTACATCAATCTGTTACTCCCTCACTGCTCAAACGTCGACATCTTATGCAAGGGCTACTCAAACCGACAACTTCACAGTCCACCAGCAACGCTGAAATATCGCAACTTTCTAAATTCCATCTTCTAAAAATTATCCTTGTTACTTAACAATCACCATCAGAAACATCAGGTATTTACAATCTAATCATATATCAACAACCGTTACATTGCTCCTCATCCTTCGAGAAGTAAACATCAACAATGTCTGATCATCCTCCCTCAAGATGTTCCAACTTGATTAACAAACAAAATCTTGAATCCATGTCATCTTCGGATTCGGGAAACAACAAAACTTCAACAATACTTGCACTATCGCCATCAGCAGCATACTGAACCAATATCTTACAACCGAAACATATCCAAGAAGCAAAACTTCTCCCCCACTTATCTTCAAACCTACACCTGCATACAATCGATTAGAAAAACAAGAAAGCACCGACAGTGTTCCACACACTTGTCGCGCACTAAGGGACAAACAACATTAGACAACTTGGCCGGACAGACCGACCTGCTCTGATACCACTAATATAACACCCCATTTCTACCCGGTGGATAATTAAAAAAATCAGAGTTTCAAAATTTCAACATACAAATGAGATGCTACACTTTCAACTTAAAACGACCTCATATTATCGCATGTTAATCAGATACATAACACTTTAACTCGGATGAACCGATAACAACAAAGTTAGTCTTTAAAATAAAACAACTTTGATTAACTAAATAGTGAAATCACAATTTTCAACTTAATTGTCATAACATCTTTGTTCAACTAAAAACAACTTCAACACGGCAAGTAGTCAATGATATCAACTTAAAATTCAACAACTGAAATATAACAACTATAAAACAACGATCGTTCATCCCCCCGAGTGTTACGTATCAGAGCAAGACCCTCTTGACTTGCAATAAAACAACATAAGGACTCCAAAAAGCTATTCCAAACTGCCACTGCTATCCTTGAGTACCTGCCCATTTCCCATGGTAGGGGAAATATCAGCAGAAGGGGTGAGATATCTAACAATATAATCGGATGTAGAATAAATAATATATTAGCATCAGATCATATAAAATCACCACTTCATCGCTTTATAACAACATTTATTACAACACAAACATCAACATAGTATAACAACAAATTTTATCATCCCAACAAAATCATTAACACGATATAACATCTATTTCAACAACACCACAACTCAAGATGCAACATGAAAGGTGACTCATTACGATGCACATGCATGTGGTACCATTGGAGCATAACTCCCAACTTAAAAACGGAGCAAAACTCCCAGCTTAAAAACGAAGCAAAACTCCCAACTTAATAATTGCCAATTAATAGAGGCATCAACAAGGCATAAGCCTTCTTCGCAGGTTGCCAATACAGGCCAAGGCATAAGCCTTCAACTTAAATATTTTTCCAGTCCAGGCCAACTTAGTAATTTACCAATCCAGGCCAACTTGGTATGCCATGCTATGCATGCGACAACAACTATAGCATCAACGTATTCAACAACACAACTGCAACGTAACAACAATTTCAACTTTGGCCGCCGGCCTACAACTTAATATCAATTCAACAGCAACTTCGCAGCAAATTCAACACTGGCCATAGGCCTACAACTTGGTATCAACATTTCAACAACGACATAACGACTACATTTCAACAGCAACTCAACAATAACAACGCAACAATAATAATTCGACAGCAACTTAACAACCATACAATGCATCTACAATAACTTATCAACAACGACATGTTAACAACAATAATTCAACATCAACAAAAATATACAACAACGATCCGTAATTGTTCCGGACAATTCTACTAAGATCGGTTAATTAACTACCAGCTACAAATACTAATATTTTCTACTCTACTAAAGTACTTATTATGCCTCTGATAAATTAATACTACACTACTAATATCGGTTCTGCCATATAATACTAGCTCTGCCACGTAACTAACCTGCTACTAAATTAATCCTAATATCCTTCTTTAATGAGCTACCATTGTTATGACTCTGTTACATATAAATTCAGTATGCCACTTATTATAATCACCTCTGTTACTTACCCATACATACTCTGCAAATTTGGTACTTGTCTCAGCTATATATTTTTACTCTGCCAAATTAATGCACACTGCTAAATTATATTGTTCATTCCATTGTTTCATCTCTACTGCTACTTTAATTATACTGCTATTTAATTATAGGTAGAAGACTGCTCTGCTAAACATGCATAGGTATACTAACTTAATTCAATTAATTAATTCAAATAAGTATACACTACTACTCTTAATTATATGTATCAACACTATGGTTGTCTGCTACTTTAAATACCAGCTCTGTTACAACTTATTACCTCATGCTACTAAATATTTCCTGCTACTAGTAATATACTATGCATATATATATATATACTGATTCTCAAATTAATTATGTTTTCTGCAAACACATTTGCTAAGTTCAGTTATACTATGCCTACAGACATACATCAACCAGAAAATCTCAATTTAATTTTTGTTCTGCGTGACGGTCGTATCCAATCCGTTGCGGTCTTAACCCGCGTGATGGTCGTAACAAGGCCATGACGGTCGTCATGCCTCCCAGACGGGCGTCCCACCTGTTAGCCTTCGTTCTCTCTATTTCTCTCATTCTTCCAATTTTCTCTTTCTGATCGATCACAAACCAACCTTTCAACCATCTCAATACACATAATTTAGGGCCATGATTATACTCACATTAACTTACATTCATTTTTCACGACTAAATTCAACAGCATCAACCAATTATCGATCTTCGGCATCAATTACGAAATTAACATACACAGACAATATAATCAACACACGCAGACGACATACGCAAGGCAATCCTACAAATCTAATCCCATATATCATTCATCATATACCCAATTATAGAGTAAGAACTCCACCCTTACCTTGGATTGGAGACCGCTCTATAATTCCGATTGCATCATAGCTTTTCCATGGTTTCAAACCTTTTACTCTTTTGGTCTGCAACGGTCCATGATCAATTTCTCCCAGACTTCTTCTTCCAATTTTCTGCGATTTCAACGAACTCTTCTTTTCTCCACAACCCTCATTCTTTCTCTTCTCCGTAACTTCCACGCTCTTCTGCTATTTTTCCTCTTTTTCTGCAACTTCCACTTTACTGCTTCTTCTAATTCCTCTTTATTTCTAAAACCTAATATAATAACTCTATTATCTTATTTTTCTTATTGGGCCTCATTACTATACCCCCCACTATTACTACCATCTCTCTAAGCCCAATATTCTCCTATACTTCTAATATATATATTAACACCCTATTATTTCTACAACTTAAATAATCTTAATTAAATTAATTAATTCAACTAAGGTCAACACAACTTAAATCAACATTTTCTGATTAATTCAACTAAAACCGACATAGCAACTCAACACGACATTTTCGACAACCAACACAAAACACACAAATAATACAAAGATATTTAATTAAACAATTAATTAAATAACCGGGCGTTACATGAGCACCCCTGGTCTTATCCACCTCCTTCTTCGCCTCCCTTAGATCAGTCCCAAGATACTCTACCATCATCTCGAGTGCCTCGTCTTTGGTAATCCTCTTATGATCTAGGAATCTCCCCTCTGATATAAAGATGTAGCCAACACGAGACATCGTCGAGTGTGATATACATCTCACCATACAGGAGATGAAACGATGAGGTCTCCGAGTGCCATCTCTCCATGTGGTTGACTGTAGTATAACCGGTCATGCCCAAGTCTTTCAGGTCGAATAAGGAGAAAACTGACTGAAACCAATCCTTATTCGGCCGAGGCAAGGCTGCAATCTTCCTCGCGTGGTTTAGAAACTTTTGCGGATCACACTCTTGAAATTTGTCAGAAATTTGTCAATTAAAATTAACGTAAAAAAAGAATCCAACTAATGCTACCTCTCCGTCCCAGATATGTCTGGCAGTATAGTCTGGATATAAAGGCAGTAAAGACAAATCAACTAGACGTCTTCCAAATTCCTTTAGCTCAGCATCCGCAACATCCTCACCCTCTGGAGGTGACACTGGATCAGCAACATAAGTAGTAGGAGGTGGGACTGAATCAACGGCATCATCAGTATGAGGTGGCACCAGTGAAATCTGACGCTTGTAGGAGGATGAGAGAGTGATGTGTCAGATGGTGAATCTTGTCTCCTATGGGAAGAAGAAGGGGTGGCATGAGGAGAAGCAAGAGCCCCAAAAGTAGATGACCCTGCCTGATCTGAAGGACCAGGAGCCTCCGGAACCTGCTGACTCTTCTCACACCGAACGAAAGCGTGCTAAGAAACCCTGCCATGTCTTAGTCTATCATGTATATCATCCATTATGCGTGTAAGTTAAAGTAAGGCAAACCATTAGTGCAGAAAAACAACACACAAGCAAGAAAATAAAATAAAAATACTGCAGGAAATTCTGGAGATGCATCTCAGGAATTTGGAGAAATTTAAAATGTTTAAAAATTCAAAAGATGCTTCTCCGGAATTTCCTGTAGAAAGTTAAGCGCTGAAAAATTTCGGAGATGCATCTCCGAAATTTTCTGCAACTCAGAAGTGCGTTAATTGCGTAATGTACCACATGAAACCTCAAAAAAATTGTTTTGATCATCATTTTCAGCTAACAAACAACTAATACACTAGGGTTATACTATCTTAAATGTGATTTCTACTCATTTGTTACCCTAATCATTGATTTCTACTCATTTACACCAAAACTCAAACATTTATCGAAAACTCGAAAAACTTACAAGAAGTTGATGATTTTTATGAAGTTGGATGATGTTACAGATGAAGATTGATGTTCCCTTAAGCCTTGTTTAATGAAATTTGAATTGGCGTAGAGAAGAAATTTGAGAGAGGTTGAGTTGAGTTTGAGAAAAATGTAAAATGAGGAAGGAGAAGTGTCTAACGCGACTTAACCTCCAAAATGTTACAGAGATTCATCTCCGGAATATTTTAACGTAAAGTGACCTTTTGGTGCTTCCGAAGATACATTTCTAAAAAGTGGAGACATTTATGAAATTTCGTGTGGTGCATGAATAGTTTGTTTTGTTTATTTTACTATTTTATTACGTTTTTATAATTAAGTCTTTGTTTGCTGTTAATATATTTTCGCAGCTTATTTTCAGCTTTAGCGGTTATTTGATACCTGTCCACTGTTCGGATCATAACTGGAGCTACGAGAATCAGATTTACGCGTTCTACAAGGCGTTGGAGAGCTGAGACAAAGAGATACAACTTTCATGTTTTACGCAGAAGCTAGTTCGGAGTGTAGTAGGCTCGAATAATTCTTTGAAGTCAGAACCCGAATTTTGCCTTTAGGAATATTTAGTTTTGGGCCAGGTTTTTTTTTTATGTTTTTCGACCTAATTGGGTTAGAACCGGATTTGTGATGCTTCTCTATACCTATTAGTAGCCATGCTACTATTCATTACATTTTTTACTATTCACGATTTTTTTGTTTTTTTGGCTTTTGTACGAATATTATGGAGAACTAACTTCTTAGAGTTGATCTACTGTAATCGTGTTTCCAACGCTTTGAGGTTTTTATTCTATCAATTCAATTTCATTTCTCTTTCAATTCTATTCTATGAAATTACATTTATTAATATGTTATTTTGTGGAATGTTTTGATTTAATTCATATGATTGTCTTCCTAACTTTTAATCGCTGTTTGCGTCGCTTTGTCATTAAATCGCGTTTTTATATCGTGTTTGCTTAATTCACGATTGTCTTTATCCGTTTGCTTAATTTGGAATATAGGAATGTCAATCTATTTGATATCTTAGTGCATTTGTCATTTGATATTGAAATTGAATAGAGATCGAAGCTGTTAGGGAATTTGTAAGGAAAAAACTAGTGATTAGTCGGAAACTGAAACAGTAGATTGGCTTATTTTTATAATCACTTATTTGTACTATTTTTCTTTTAATAAAAACCAACCCCCCCATAAACCGTTACTATGTTGGTTAATAACATTACAAGAATCCTTGTGAGAACGATACTCGAGTTGTCGTTACTGTTACTATACTTTTTCAAAAATACTCATTTTTGATCCGTGCGCGACAGCGGATCCAATTGGCGCCGTTGCCGGAGATTCTTGTCGTTTTTAACCGTTAGTTGAGTCATAGGTGTTGATTAGTGCGTTTTGAACTTTCATTTTCGTGTTTTGCCATTTTCGCGTCCAGACGCCCCGTCTCGCGTCTGATCTAGTAAAAAAAACGATTTTAGGAAAATCGTCTCAGATTAGTCTGATTCTTTCTTGATAAATTAGAAAAATAATCAGGGATCAAAAGCCTCTATTTAGAGACTAAATAGTGGACGTTGCCCTATTAATCCAAAATTCATCATTTTTCGATTTTTTATGAATTTTTTTTACTGTTTTCATAGGTTCAAAAAAATTCGAAAAAATTCCCAAAATTCTTATTTTACCTAATTAGATTAAATTTCGTGTTTTTTTTATATTTTTTTGAATTTATTTTAATCATTTTTCTTCTTTGATTTTGTTTCTGCCTATATAGGGACATTGTTGGCATTATCGCATTTGTTGCTGCATTAGTCCTGACTACTAGGTCTTCTTGTTCTGGCCTTTTTGATTTTGATCCTTAACAATTGTGATTCTGATTCTTAGTTCTCACATTGCTTGTTTGATTCTGATTCTGAATTTGCTTTCGACAATAACATGGCTGACCAAAAACATTAAGAGAGCTTGCTGCTCCCGATGCTAATTATAATGGCTTGTGTATTGAATATGCTGACCCTGCTGTTCCTTTTGAATTAAAATCTGGATTAATACACTTGTTGTCGGGATTTAGTGCTCTTGCAGGTGAGGATCCACACAAGCATCTTAAAGAATTCCAGATCATTTGTTCTACTCCACTGAGGCTTGAAGGAATTACAGAAGATCACATCAAGCTGAGAGCCTTTCTGTTTTCACTACAAGGTATGGCCAAAGAGTGGTTATATTATCTTGAGCCAAATTCTGTTGCAACTTGGAATGATTTGAAGAAGGTATTCCTATAGAGATACTTTCCTGCCTCCAGAGCTGCCTCGATACAAAAAGATATTTGCGGTATTAGATAGCTAGATAATGAATCATTGACTGAATATTGGGGGAGATTCAAACAATTAGTTTCAAGTTGCCCACAACACCAAATCACCGAGCAATTATTGATTAAGTATTTCTATGAAGGATTAAAACCAATGGATAGGAATGTTTTAGATGCTGCTAGTGGTGGAGCACTTGTTGATAAGACTCCAGCTGCTGCCAAAGCCCTGATTGAGAACATGCCGCTTAACTCCCAACAGTTCACAACGAGAAACAATTATGTCTAAATAAAAGGTGTGAATGAGGTTCATGTTTCTTCTCATGTTTCTTCTTCCGGCAAGGCCTTCAAAAATAGAATGGATGAGCTAACCGAATTAGTGAAATAGTTGGTAGTGGTAGGTAAGGCTCAAGCAGCAGCCAAAACAACAAGGTTATGTGGTATTTGTACTTCTCGTGACCATAGAAACCTTCAATATGGAAATCAGCAGCCCAACCAACAACAGTTGATGTTACCATTACCACCACCACAAAACCCTCCACAGGCTGCAACCATTTCTGCCCCAGCTTCCAGACCTTCATTAGAAGATATTGTTAAGCAAATGGCTATCAATACTCTCCAATTCCAGCAGCGGACATATTCCAGTATCCAAATCCTGCAGACATAGATATGGCAGCTTGCTTCTTCAATTAATGGCATTCAGCAAGAACAAGGATCCAACCAACTACCCTCCCAAACAATGGTGAATCCTAAAGGTCCTAATGTGAGTGCAATGTCCTTGCGATCCGAAAAAGTTGCAGATTCTGCTCCATAAAAAAATGAGAAAGTTGTTGAGTCACACCTAAACATGAACCCGAACCTTCTGTTGTTGTTGAGGCAAAAGAAAGAGAATATGTACCTAAGATACCTTTCCACACAGAATAGCCAAAACTAAAAAGATGGAAGAAGGAGACAAAGAGAGAGAGATTCTGGATGTATTCAGGAAAGTGGCAGTGAACATTCCACTTCTTAATGTGATTGCATTAGAATGAAAGAGAGCAAAAAGGAGGATAAGTAAGTTAGGCTTAGGCATAATAACATGATTTGGATTGGTTTGTATAGGAGGGAGGTTTATGACCGCACAATTGAGGATTTGTGTTCTTACGATATCCTTAGTGTGAAAAATGAGTACCTATCGATGCAATCTTGACCAAAGAAGAGTTTGTAGCCTTGAATGAGTTTCCGAATGCTATTGTTTTTCATGAGTCTTAATACTATTTTGCTCGGAGTGCAAAAGTTCAAGTGTCGGGGAATTTGATCAGTGAATTTTAATGCACATTCTCTTATGTTTGTACTTAGGCATTTCCTTAGTTTGTTTTGTTTATTTTACTGTTTTATTATGTTTTTATAATTAAGTATTTATTTGCCGTTAATCTATTTTCGCAGTTTATTTTCAGCTTTAGCAGTTATTTGATACCTTCCCACTGTTCGGATCATAACAGGAGCTACGAGAATCAGATTTACGCGTTCTACTAGGCGTTGGAAAGCTGAGACAAAGAGATACAACTTTCATGTTTTACGTAGAAGCTGATTCGGAGTGTAGCAGGCACGAATAATTCGTTGAAGTCAAGACCCAAATTCTAACTTTAGGAATATTTAGTTTTGGGCCGGGTTTTTAAAATATTTTTCGACCCAGTTGGGTTAGAACCGAATTTGTGATGCTTCCCTATACCTAGTAGCAGCCTTGCTACTGTTCATTACGTATTTCACTATTCATGATTTTTGGTTTTTGACTTTTGTACGAATCTTATGGAGAACTAACTTCTTAGAGTCGATCTATTGTAATCGCGTTTCCAACGCTTTGAGGTTTTTATTCTATCAATTAAATTTCGTTTCTCTTTCAATTCTATTCTATGAAATTGCATTTGCTTAATCTGTTATTTTGTGGAATGTTTTGATTTAATTCATATGATTGTATTCCTAACTTTTAATCGCTGTTTGCGTCGCTTTGTCGTTAAATCGCGTTTCTATATCATGTTTGCTTAATTCACGATTGTCTTTTTTCATTTGATTAATTCGGAATATAGGAATGTCAATCTGTTTGATATCTTAGTGCGCTTGTCATTTGATATTGAAATTGAATAGAGATCGAAGCCGTTAGGGAATTGGTAAGGAAAAAAACCAGTGATTATCCAGAAACCAAAATAGTAGATTGACTTATTTTTATAATCACTTATTTTAATCACTTATTTGCAATATTTTTCTTTAAATCAAAACCAAAAACCCCCATAAACCGTTACTGTGTTGGTTAATAATATTACAAGAATCCTTGTGAGAACGATACTCGAGTTGTCGTTACCGTTACTATACTTTTTCAAAAATACTAGTTTTTGATCCGTGCGCACTGACTTTGTATGTTTTTGTTCTGTGCCTACCAAAGGCCCAAGAACACACGACTTTGCGTCGGTCAAAGGCCCAATAACACATAGCCCATTTATTCCACATGCTCCATTAAGCCCAAGGTATAAATATCTTCGCAAAAGGTTTTCAGGTGCACAATCTCTAATCTCCATTTTCACCACAGTTATCTTGAACCCTAACCAACTTGGGCGTTGAAGTGCTAATCATGCAGGTATCCTTCTCTGAACCACCTTATCATAGAATAACAACACTGATTCAATATTGACATCAATTGACAACCTTGTTTCAAGATCAACATCTATGGTTCAAGAATCATCATGATCACAACCTTCGATCCACAGTGTTGTATCATAGAATTACTCGGGCAGCTTCACTCTGCCATGATTTCCACAATCTCATCCATTTCTGGTTCCACAACGGAATAGTGTCGCCGTCATTGGGAACCGACATCTGATTCCTACGATTTCCATGAGAATCACATTTACTTTGTAAATGCTATCAAACATGCTTATAAGCTTCAAATTTGAACTCTGACAGTCCAGATCCAGATCTCCGGTCCCCCGGCTTAAGCCCATCTTAGGCCACTGAATCAAGACGAATCAACTTTTGGTTTCAATAATCTTCTCCTTCACCTTCCACGACCTTATCAAATTTTAAAATCAAGAAATGTTTAGAGAAGAGTGCAAAAATTTGTCGATGACAATTCAATCAATTACCACCTCCGTCCCAGCATGTCAGAGACCTAAACTCCAATTCCTTCTAAAACTCCAAAAATTAGAAAGAAGGAAACTCTCATGCACAAATCTAGGGTTGATACGGGACTTGGAAGCAGTTCCCAAGGATGTCGAGTGCAAAAATTACAAACCAATGACTGGTCAGAGAGTCTCACACTTTTCACCATGACCGGGATGGTCACAAAAGTAACATTAATAAGGTATCACAAGTTCATAGTTAATGGCGCCTGGGTATCGCAAGTTCATGGTTAACGCTAGGAGCCAATCATATATAGGGGGCATCTTGCGGGTACTATTGGATTTCCACCGGAGGCAACAAGGTTTCCGCCGACTAGATTGCGAAGCATGGGGGCACTAGGGACTCTTAGTAGGAGATACCTCGAAATTCGTCAGCTCGAAAACCTGTCAATACCCACATCCTATCGAAGCCCTCAGTTTCTCTGTGAGAAGGGAATGAACAACTCAGAATGCATCATCCCCAGTCTCCCGAATCAACCAAGCATCATAGATACACTTTACACTTCCTTCTATAACAACAAATTCCCCCAGGGGTAATATCAGAGATACTTTGCACATCCGAATACAACATTCAAACACCCTTTATGAAAGAACTACACAAAATCCTGCATAGCTGGCGCACCCCCTTTCGGATCTAGCCAATTCAAGGGACGTGAGCGGTGGAGTCTGGAGACGTCCACCTTGAACCGAGATAGTACCACACACACACACACACACACACACACACACACAAAGAGGGGAGATGCGTATCCTTTACCTGAGAATGATCCTCTACGACACCGAGCACCGTTTAAAAAGTATTGTCATATCTAGCCGATTTCATGTCCCCTTGTCTGTAAGTATGATTTAAAGCAGAACTGTACTTAACCAGACTTATGCTTTATCTATATGAATATGATCCAAATCATATACCCACCTAGTCAGTTCCATACTGAAATTCTGGTATGCAGATCTCAGATATCCTGAGAGATGTCGAGACACTTGGTCTTTGCTTCAAACACAATGACAATAAGGAGAAAAATAAAAATTGCAGAAAGTAAATGAACACACAGTAACTGTTAACCCAGTTCGGTGTACAACAACACCTATGTCTGGGGACTACCAAGCCATGAATGAAATCCACTAAATAGTATCAATTCTAAGCTAAACAACCTCCAATTTACAACTTATCACTTAATCACTGCCCGTGCTTAATTTCTCCCTAAGACTCTCCTAGGTATGGGACCCTTCTCAATTCCATTTCAATCACAACAGTGACAAAAATTACAACTCAATGCAAACAGTCCAGCTCTAGTATCAACACGACACAAGAGAGGATCACAAATACACAAACCCTAAAACTCACTAAGAAACAATGTATTTCCACACTTTGATTAGGTTAAATCCATCTTATTTATAACCATAAAGTAGAATGGATTTGGGCTTAAAAAATGCAGCGATTCTGTTACATAGAATTTGCAACTTATTCTCCTCAAGAATAGTTTCTTTAATCCAAAGTTTCCTAAAATGTCTCCACTCTTAGAAAACATCATCTTCATATTCAAACAGAATCTCTGATTCCTCAATCTTGATTGCCACCTAGGATAAACAAATATTCCAACAATATTCTGAAATCTGGAAATAAATTAGCAGTACCAAAATTGCAAAGTAACAGACAAAGATGTCGAATCATCTTGATATGACATCTTGTCCAACATCTTGATCTTCAGTTTGTTCTTCATGTTAGGACATCTTGTCCAACATCTTGCCGTCATGTTAGTTTTACCAAAATTAATGTCAATCTCAAAAGCTTGGACTTATCAATCTCCCCCTTTGGCAATTTTAGCTAAAACTAACTAAATGTTGAAGAGTAATTCAGGGGGTGTTTTTATCGTATCCACAGGGATTGTGTGATATTTTGATGCTTGTCATTCAATAGTCGAAACGTTTTAAGTAACAGGTTTTCAAATTGTTCTTGGTTTTGTAACATCAATTTTTGGTAGCAAAGAAGTAAACTATAACAAAGATGTTGTAAGTTTTATAAAAGCAAGTCAAGATTAGATTTTGCTAATCCTTTTCATACATATCCGATTAATCAAGCATATGAACATAGTTCCGACCAATACATTTGCGTATCCTCTCGAATAAGTTTATGTCTAAAGCAAATTCATGAGTATTGTTGTTTAAATCGTTAGATGATGTCTCACGCTAACAATCGAAACAACAACCGTTAAGATAAATACAAAGCGAATATTAAACCCCAAATCTATGTCTAGAGTTTGGTTTTTAAGAGATGAAGATATTAGGTCAAGATTTAGAAAATCTATGTCTAGAGTGATTCAAACCACAAATACATCATTAAGAACAAACAACTTCATCATATATTGATCATCAACCTTGTTCATATACAAAAGATCAAAAGAAATACATATAAGCAAGATTAAATACCTCTAATCTTAACACAAGAGGTGTTTAGCTACACATTTTCATCGTAGCTTGGATAACAAGTTTCAAGAGGATATGAAAGAACATCCGCGTCGAATAATCGAGATCGGATGTGACTTCAGCTTCTCTATGTGAAAAATCACTCTTGGATTATCAAAACTCAGAAAAGTATGTTTTGGTGTGAAAATATCAAGTTATGATCCCAAGAAAATCTAAAAAACACTTTATAGTATACTTGGGATCTGATGCATTCGCACTGCGAATGATCCATTCGCCTAGCGAATAAAGAAAATGGCACCTTAAGTGCCTTCTGAAAGTTAAACCGCCCTTGGCTGTCATCGTGAGTTCGCAAAGTGAACAATTCATTCGCAAAGAGAACCACTGCCAAAACATTCGCAAAGCGAATTTTGGGTCCTTTTGCCACTACCTTACTCGCTGAGAGCTTCGCCAGACTTCGCAAAGCGAACCAGCTGTTGTTTTCCTCTTTCTTTGGCAGCTTGCATCAATTATTTGTGTCTTCTTTCTTTGATCAATTAGTGCAATTTCCTGCACAATAGCACACCAATTACAAGCACCAAAGGTATAAATATAATGCATGAAGAACAACAACCATTCAATACAAAAATCCACAATTAAGACATGAAAGTAATGAAAAATGCCAAGTATCAAATACAAATATATAACATGTTTGACATCTAACTCTAAATAACCCTTGCATACAAATACATAAAAAGTCAGAGGAAAAAATCAGAACAGAAGCGGAAATAATATAGCCTTCCTCTCAATCAGTTCCTTCTTCTGCAGTAAGTGGTTAACACTCTCCCCCTTAACAACAGCAGCCAGTGGTTAGCAGTGGTTAGTTAAGTTAGTATTACTCCCCCTTTTTAGCCATAATATGACAAAGGTAGTTAACTAACTAAACACCAAAATAATAACACAACCACAAAAAGAGTTTAAAGTACAGGTCAAGCACATGAAGTGCCAAAAATATCCTGGGCATTTAGCCCTTACAAAACATAACCACAAAAAATGAATACTACTAACAGACATCGTCTTCAGTAGCCTTATCATCCTCTTTCTCTACTTCTTCTCCATCAAGATCATCATCATCAGCACCATCTCCAGCATCTTCAACATCAACATCAGCCTCATTATCTTCTGTTGCATCCTTTTCAGCATTATCTGTACCACCAGCAACTTCAGTTCCCTTGTCCTGTTCAGCTGTCAAGACCTGTATCAACTGTTCAAGCTTTGCCTTCCTAGTTGTGATGGAATTGATGATGGCATCTAGATCCTTGCAAGTATCCTTCAGTTGAGCAATAATATCATCCTTTGAGATTGCATGAGCAGATGTTTGAACAGATGTCAAAACAATACCTGGGACATGGTCCCCAACAAAGAACTTATGGTGCAAGGTCAAAGGAGATTCCTTTTTCATTGCATAATCAGCAGACACCAAGATACCAGGACGTTGATCCAAAATTATACCACATATGAGAGAAGGAAAATAGATAGGCATCTTAATGGCAGTTGATGATGCTTGCTTCAGAATTTGGTAAAAAATATAAGCACCAAAATCAAACCTCCTTCCTTTACCAACAACGTATATGAACTTCCCAAGCCCAGCAAAGATGGTTGAGGTATGGTTGGTAGGAACCCAGTTGATAGTACCAATTCTATGAACAACTGCATACTTCACACTAAGCTTCCCAATTAAAAGCTTTCCTTGTTGGGCCAATGCTTCACTGTATTATAGGTGATCTCCTGACACACCTGATCATCAGTATCTTTAAGCTTAGGTTGAGGATCTACTAATCTGCCCAGAAACTTGTTGGTCACTGCGGAAGAAAATGTCACAACATTTCCTCTGACATACACCTTCTTGCAGTCTTCACTATTTACATCAGCACAACCTTCAGGAATGTTCACCACAAATTCCTTGACTAGATTCTCATAGCAAGGACCAAATTTTGTGATAGTCTTCATTAAGCCGATAACTTCAATCAGCTTTATCCCATCTTTGCATTGTAGGGCATTCTTCCCTAACTCCCTTTCCAAAGCAACCCTCCTTTGGTACACGAATTCCCGCCTTTCCACATTTTCAGCAGTATGAAAGGTTACATTTCCAGAGGAGCCTTAGGAATAGCAGCAGGCTTCTTCTTAGAAGCATATTTCTTGACTTGAATGATGTCCTGGACATCTTCTTCAACATCATAGTTTGACTCATTGTTAGACACAACCTTTCTCTTCTTAGCACAATAACAACTTTGCTCCAAGCTTTAGGAGGACCAGTCACAGGTTTCTTGGTGCTCTTTGTAGGAGTGTTCTCCACAGCCACAACCTTACCTTTTCTTCTTTTCAGTCTCTTTACAACACTAGGGTGAAGACTCTTGGCAATAACCTCATTATCATAGGGCAAGTCATCTACATTGATAACCTGATCAGCATTCTTCCCACTGTCTTCATCTATACCCTCAGAGGCTTGACCCTTTGAATGAGATTCTTCTACCTCAGGGGATGTTCCACCATCTATTTCAACATCTCCTACTACAGAATCAGTAAGAGTGTGCAGATTCCCTTCTGATCCTTCTTGATCAAACACCTCAACCCTATCCTTTTCAACCTCAATCTCAACATCAACATTTTTCTCAGTCTCTACCTCTGGTTCAGTATCAGGTATTGTGGTAGTATGGAGAATTTGAGCAAGGGGTCTAGTAATCCCAGCAATATTAAGATGACTCCCTTCATTTAAAGTTCTATCTACCAATTTTCTGATTCTCTTATCAGAGTAAATTTTTTTTCTCTCGTTCCTAGGGTTAGAGAAAGCATCAGAGGTCTTTGAGACATTACCTGCAGGAAGTTTCTTGGATCTTCTCACTGGAAGTTTGTCAGGCTTACAAGGAACCATGGCCAAGGGAGCAACATCAATCGCGTCTTCAATAGACAAATTTGCAGACTTAGCCCTAGATGTGGATGACGAAACATTCTTCTTCCTGGATACACCTTTTGAAGATTATTGGTGAGACATCTTAGAACACTTGAGAGTTGGAGAAAGGTAAGCAAGATTAGGTATTTCTCTGAGCTGGAAGATGAAACAGTTTGTGAAGAATGGTACGGTATAGAGGAAGCGTGCGTGAGAGCGATTTAGGTATATTTGAAATGATTAACTTTGAAACCCTCTCTTTATTTGTTGGGAACACACATACACTTGAATAGTATTCCCACAACAAATTAATTGCAATAAACCCTCAAACAAGAAAATCCATAATTTGTCCCTTAACACCTCAAATTGATTTTTGGAAATATTGATGGTACTCAAGTTGTCATAGAATAATGTCACGACATCTTGTGTGACATTATACTTAATCAACATTTGTCTCATCCACATGAGTTTAGAGCAGTTATTCCCTGTTGCTATGTATTCAGCTTCTGTGGTTGAGTCATCAACAACAACATAAGCACACATCTTTCCTCTAAGATTTTCAAGCTGCATAGGTCTTATCAAGTCCTTATGAAGTAGTTCCAGAATCCTTGAAGTAGTCAGATGTTGTAGCTTCTTGTGTGACATCTTTGTTAGCTTCCCAATCTGACATTAACCACAGATTCCTCCTCCATCAATCTTCAGATTTGGGGTATCTCTGCCTGCTGCATTTGACAAGCCTTTCTTCATCTTCTGTAGATGACCAATTTTATGATGCTTAACATCATCTCCTTTTGACACCAAGTATGTGGATGAACACTCTGTCTCAAGAGGAATCCACACATAATTATTCTTAGATCTGGCTCCCTTCATGATAACTTCATCTTTATCATTTGTTACCAGACACTCAGATTTGGTAAAGTTAACCTTGAGACCTTGGTCACAAAGTTGACTGATACTTAAAAAATTTGTAGTTAGTCCTTTGACTAGCAACACATTATCAAGACTAGGCTGCCCAGTATAGTCCAGCTTCCTAACACCTTTTATTTCACTTTTGGATCCATCTCCAAAAGTGACATATCTAGTGGCATGTGATTCAATATCCACCAAAAATTTATTGACACTAGTCATGTGTATAGAACAACCACTATCAAAGTACCACCCCTCTCTAGCAGAAGCTCTTAGAGAGGTATGAGCTATGAGAGCAACAATGTCATTCTTGGGAATTCACTTCTTTTCTGCTTTACCAACAACCTGCATCTTTTTGGGTTCTGAAGCAGATTTGGGATAGTGTTGAAATAGTTTTTAGGGGGTGTTTTATCGTATCCACAGAGATTGTGTATACTGCCGCCGTTCGATAGTTAAAAGGGTTTCAAACTTTAATCGTAACAAAGGTTTTGGTAATTTTCAATTGGATCGTTTGCATTCGAATTTTAGAAATCAACGGTAAAAAGATTTGTAAAAACATGCCAAGATTAGTAGCCGGTAATCCGTTTCGTACGTACATCCTCGAAAAAGCGTGTGAACTTGCTAACGATAAATAAACTCACATATCCTCTCAACAAGTTTCTCTCGAACACTTGTTGTGGGATTTATCATATTGATCCTTTGTTGGTCTCTCACACAAACTACCAATATGGTAACATTTAAGAACAATATTTATGAAACAAGAAAGAGTAAAAACTATGAAGAGCATTTTCTTCAAAATTTCAATCTTGTTCAATCCTTATTTCTTTCTTTCACAATGCATTCTCTTCATTTGGTTTTCTTTTCTTTTTGTTATTTTTCTCTTTTTCTTCCTCTTTTTTTTTTTTCGATTTCTTTGTCCAAGAATGCATTGTATCACTAAATCCTTTTTCTCTTTTCAAAACAAATCAATCTCCCCAACTTCAACATTGCCATAAGCTTAACTTAAATGCTCTTCAAAACGGGTTAAAATTCGGGTTCACGATTCAGATAAAAATTTTCTTTTCGGCTCAAAAGAGGTATCAAATACGCACACACTCACAAGGTGACTTGAAGTGTTTATTGGAATAGTGGTTATACTCAAAGTGCACAAACGTTGCCTTGATCATTTCTATGTTTCCACAATTTCAAAACAACAAGCAAGATTAAACATAAACTATTTGAGTAAGCAACAACTACTTGAATCCCTCAAGAATTTGTGAACAATGGAGGCAACTCACATTTGTGGTAATGTCCTAATTGATTCAAAATGAACACGAGTTTACAAAACATTGCATTGACCAATTTTACAAAAAGTAAAAATTTCACATTCACATTATGATTCTACAACTCAATTCCATACCTTGATTGTGCACACAATCAAGAATTCTATCATCACCATCAATGTTTAAGGTCAACAAAGTACTTTTTTCTCTTCTTGTGCTAACACCAAAATGCTCAACACTTTTTAGGACAACCATCATTTTCATTGTGCAAACACAACATAAAATAAAAGCAGAATTTAACCAAACTTGAAATACTATAAACTATGGTGTAAAAACACCAAAATTGTATTCGCCGAAGCGACAAAACACTACAACAGAAATTCTCGCCGAAGCGATCCAAAATTCTCGCCAAAGCGATCCTAAAGTACTTACTATCATAAAAAAAAACTAAAAATAAATACATGAAATAAATAGAAAAACAACATAAAAAAATCCTTCACTTTGTAGCTCCCTTAATTAACCATGTCATTAAGATCATCTTCCATCTCGTCACCATCACCATCATCATCATCATCATCATCATCCACATTAACACCACCGGTGCTTGCCCCCTCCGAATAGAACGAGTGCCTGTCCCCAGGCCAATTAGCATAAGCATCGAACGACTCCCTTGTAGGAAAAGGAGTGAACTCTGCCAGATGCGTCTGAAAATGATAAAGTTGCTGCATACAATCAAAATTAAATTGATTAGATATGTGCAGTGACTCACCCATATCCCAAGTGTAATTAAATGACGCTTTCATATCGAAAATGGATGAATCACTTTCGTCCGTCTGCCGACTTCCTTGACCTCCTGAGCTACTACTTATTTTAGCCGCTTTCTTCTTCTTCCTCTCTTCTTTGGACTTGCAAAAACGATCCAAATAGTTATCATCAACCAGATATTTCAGCTTCTCATTAATCACTCCCAGAATGAGAATGTCAGTTTGATAAATCAAAGCTTGAACCAGGAAAGGAAAAATGATTGGAGCATCATCATGAACTCCAGACCTCCGTGTATTGTCAACAAAAGTCTTCATCTCCTGAGCAATTATTTGGCCGATGTCTACCTCCTTTTCCTCCATGATACAGTACATGAGAAGTCCTGTATCAAGAGGGACAGAAGACCGGTGAAACCTCGGCCTCACGTTATAGCATAGCAAGAGAAGGACGGCTTGAGCCTTCGGAGTCATCTTATGACTATACTTAATAGGCTCCCTTTTTGCATTCCGATCCACCTTACATCTCGGCTTGAGAATCGTTTTTGCAACCATTTTGTGATCGTGGGCTACTTTGGAAAGCTTCACGAAGTCATCAGTTTGAAGACTTCCTAAATTACTTGGACTGCCCAAGATCCTGTTAATTGCGTCCCGGCTGAAACTGATTTCTTGACCCCTTACAAAGGTCTTAAATCGGTAGAATTCACCTTCAGGCTGCAGCGCATTTGCATAAAATTCTCTAATCAGTTGATAGCATACGCGGTCAGCCTGGTTCATAAAAATACCCCCACTTTTTCTTCTCAAAAATTGCCTGAATTCATCGGTAGTCACCCTCACGGTTGATAACAAACCTCTTTTCTGAGAGAACTGACCTGCCTTCGAGAGATTTTATTCAAGCTTCATGTTCTGCGGACAAAAAATGGCTGCTGTCAAATTCAAGTGGAACATCTGGAACATTTGATGTAGTAGCAATGTTCTTCTGCTTCTTCTTTGAAGCGTGTTGTGGAGCGAAACGGCCAGACATCTGCACAAAACCAAACAAAAATAGCCCAGCACAGACATATACACATCAACACTGTCAGAATATAAGAAAAAATTGAAACAAACAGTGAAGACCCAAACTGGGCAAAACAGGGTTGCTGCCTTAGCAGCGTCGGGCGAAGCAAGGGCGCTGTTGCGCCCCTCTACCGCTGGGCGGTACTTGCGACATCTGGAAATTTTTTTAAGAGCAGCACTGTTCTTTTCTTAAACATCCGTCTTCAAACCCATTACCAGTAAACAACAGAGATAGCAACGATAAAGACATGCAAGTTTGAAGAAGGGCATCAAGCTAACAATCATCTATATTAAACAATCATACAAACCTAACCACATTTGTACTAATGAATCATGATGAAGAGAATAAAGATAAACAAAAAATGAAAACATGCAATACCTTGAAGTTTGAAAGTTCTGAGATGTGGGAACGTGAGAGAGCAAAGAGGGAGAGTGCAAGAGCTAGGGTTTGCAAAGAATGAGAGAAAAGTTTCTACACTTTCTCTCAAGGCTTTTATAACACAAGGGCAAAAATGGACAAACACTCATTTGGAGTTACTAAACCTCTAATTACATCAGAAAACATTGAAATTTCCGACCCTTTCAACTCACTTGCCTGGCCACTCAGAGGCGAGGCCTCTTTAAATTTCACGCACTGTCGGGCGAAGAAAACTACCGTCGGGCGCTCTACACCAGATAACAGATTTTTCTGCTATGGTGATTCAAACCAGTTTTTAAGGCTTCTTTAAGCAACTCAACTCAAAACATGCATAAACCTCACAATTCACTCAAAAGGCAATGCAAACAATAAAAACACTAAAAAGGCAAGAAATACTTACAATGTTGGGGTGCCTCCCAACAAGCACTTGTTTAACGTCGGCTAAGCTCGACGGTCCAAGACGATCAACGATCATCAAGAAACACGAAACCAATATCGCGATCAAAATCGCCTCCAAGATAAATTTTCAAGCGTTGGACGTTCACGGTCCAACTTTCTTTTTTCTGCAAATCCTCTATCACGACAGCTCCATAATGCTTAACCTCCTTGACAAGAAACGGTCCAGACCATTTGGACTTTAATTTTCCCGAAAACAATTTCAAACGTGAATTGAACAAGAGTACCATCTGACCAACCCGAAATTCCTTTTGAGAAACTTTCTTGTCGTGATATCCCTTCACTTTTTATTTGTATATCTTACTTGAATGGTAAGCTTTATTTCGCATTTCTTCTAATTCGTGCAATTGGACTTTTCTTTTTTCACCGGCCAAACTCAGATCAAAATTCAACATTTTTAACGCCCAAAGAGCCTTAAGCTCTAATTCAACGGGCAAATGGCATGACTTGCCATAAACCATTTGAAACGGAGTTAGACCGATTGGTGCTTTGTAAGCGGTACGATACGCCCACAAAACCACATCTAACTTCTGTGACCAATCTTTCCTCGAACTTGACACAGTTTTCTCCAAAATTCTTTTTACTTCTCTATTCGACACCTCGGCTTGACCATTTGTTTGCGGATGGTACGGAGTTGCAACTTTGTGTTTTACACCGTAATGCTCTAAAACTTTTTCGAGCGGTGCATTGCAAAAATGCGAACCTCCATCACTAATTAACACACGAGGGGTGCCAAAATGGGAGAATATGTTTTTATTTAAAAAATTTATCACCGTCTTGCCATCGGCCCTCGGTGACGCAATTGCTTCCACCCACTTGGAAACATAGTCAACCGCAACTAAAATATACTCGTTTGAAAAAGTGATGGGAATGGTCCGACAAAATCAATGCCCCAACAATCAAAAACTTCGACTTCTAAAATAGTATGCAAAGGCATTTCATTTCTTTTTCCAATCCCGCCACTTCTTTGACATGTATCACAACTTTTAGCATGGAGATTGGCATCTTTGAACAATGTGGGCCAATAAAAGCCCGATTGGAGGACTTTAGTTGCCGTTCTTAAACCATTGTAATGCCCTCCATACGGCGAGTTGTGACAATGCCAAATGATACTTTTGGCTTTATCAAGAATGACACACCTCCTTAACAAATTGTCACCTCCTAACTTAAACAAGTATGGTTCATCCCAAACATAATAATTAGCATCCGAGAGGAATTTCTGTCTTTGATTCCAAGTTAGGTCCTCCGGTATAAAACCGGTGGCTTTGTGGTTAGCGAAATCTGCAAACCACGACCTAACTTGTACTCGAAAAAGCTTTTCATCTGGAAATTCTTCACGGACCTCATTCTACCGGTGAGTTACCTCTACATTGACCAACCTAGGCAAATGATCTTCTACCAAGTTTTTCAATCCTTTCTTGTCACAGATTTCCAAATCAAACTCTTGTAATAAGAGGATCCACCATATGAGCCTTTGCTTCGAATCCGGCTTGGTAAGCAGATATTTAATTGTCGAGTGGTCAGTGTAGACTACCACCTTAGAACCAATCAGATAAGACCGAAATTTCTCAAGTGCGTAAACAATAGCGAGTAATTCTTTTTCAGTGGTGGCATAGTTAACTCGTGCCTCATTAAGAACTTTACTCGCATAATGAATAGCATGAAAAATTTTGGCCTTTCTTTGCCCAAGCACCGCACCAATGGCATAATCGCTAGCATCACACATTAATTCAAAATTTAAAGTCCAATTTGGAGCAACAATTATGGGTGTGGTGATGAGTTTCTCTTTCAAAATTTTAAAGGCATTTAAACAATCATCATCAAAGGAGAATGACTTATCTTTGTTGAGTAGATTACTCAATGGACTTGCAACTTTGGAGAAGTCTTTGATAAACCGCCGATAAAAGCCAGCATGGCCAAGAAAACTTCAGATGCCTTTGACATTAGTTGGAGGAGGCAAATTTTCAATCACTTCAATTTTTGCTTGATCGACTTCAAGGCCTTTAGAGGAGACTTTGTGGCCAAGCACAATCCCCTCTGTTACCATAAAGTTACACTTCTCCCAGTTCAATACCAAATTTGTCTCAACACACCGTTCAAGAACGGCCTCCAAATTTCTCAAACAAAGATCAAAATACGCTCCGAACACGGAGAAGTTGTCCATGAATACCTCCATCATTTTTTCAATAAGATCGGAGAAAATTGCTTGAACACAACGTTGAAACGTTGCTGGTGCGTTGCATAAACCAAACAGTATCTTTCGATAGGCAAAAATCCGAAAAGGACAAGTGAATGCCGTCTTCTCATGGTCTTCTGGGTCAACCGAAATTTGTTTATAACCAGAGTAACCATCCAAAAAGCAATAGAACTATTGACCCGACAATCTTTCTAACATTTGGTCCATAAAAGGAAGTGGAAAATGGTCTTTTCTTGTAGCGGTGTTTAGCCTCCTATAATCTATACACATCCTCCAACCAGTCACCGTTCTTGTCGGGATCAACTCATTTTTTTCATTTCAGATTACGGTCATTCCTACCTTCTTAGGCACAACTTGGACCGGACTTACCCAAGGACTATCAGAGATTGGGTAAATCATACCGGCATCCAAGAGCTTGACAACCTCTTTTCTCACTACTTCTTTCATCGTTGGATTCAAACGGCGTTGTGGTTGGGCTACTGCTTTATAATCCTCTTCCATTAAAATCTTGTGCATGCAATAAGCCGAACTAATTCCCTTTAAATCGGAAAGAACCCAACCTAAAGCTTCTTGATTTTTCTTCAAAACTTGAATCAAACGGTCCCCCTCTTTGTTTGTCAAGATGCTGCTAATGATAACCGGTTTGTTACAACTGTCATCAAGGAACACATATTTTAAATTAGAAGGCAACACCTTCAATTCAAGTTGATACTTCTCATCACTCACTTCTTTCTTTAACACTTCCTCTTCACATTTCCAAGGTTGTAACTCCTCCAAAGATTCAAGTTCCCTCAAACACTCTTCAAGTTCCCTTTCTTCTTCATCAAAAAATACCTCAAAGGAATCATCAAGAGCTCTTTGCAAAGGAGACACTACATGAACTTGCTTTGAAACTTCCACCACGGCTTCTTCCGTTGCATCAATACGGAAACTATCATGTTTGTCTTTAGAATGCTTCATTGCTTCAAAGAGATTAAAATTCACTTCTTCATTTTGAACCCGCACTTTCATTAAACCGTCATCAACATCAATCATCATACGGGCGATTTTCATTAAAGGGCGTCCAAGTATTGATGGAGCATCCTCATCTTCTTCCATATTAATAACAACAAAGTCTACCAGAAAGAAAAACTTATCAACTTTGAACAAGACATCTTGAGCCATCCCATGCGGATGAGTTATGGACTTGTTGGCCAATTGTAACGTCATCCGAATTGCCTTCATCTCAATGTTCCCAAGCCTTTTCACAATGGACAGTGGAATTAAATTTATGCTTGAGCCCAAATCAATTAAGCCCTTTCCGACATAGACATCACCAATTGTCATCGGCAAAGTAACACGTCCCGGATCGACTTCTTTTCTTGGTAAAGTTCTTTGAATGATAACACTACAAATAGCATCAAGGACAATTATTTCCAGCTCCGAACATCTTCTTTTCTTTGTCAAGATATCCTTCATGAACTTAGCATACTTTGGCATTTGTTCAAGAGCTTCGGCAAACGAAATATTGATTTGTAATTGTTTGAAAATGTCCATGAAACGAGCGTAATGTCGTTCGTTGTCTTTTTTGGTGGGTACATGAGGGTAAGGTAAGTTTTGGATCAGAATTGGATTCACTATCTCCTTCCCTTTTTTCACTCTTCTTTTCTTTTCTTTAATCTTTTCTTTTTCCAGGTTATCTTTTTCAACTTCTTCCTTATCATTATTTTCAACTACAACATCATCAACTTTCTCCTCCTCCTCAACCTCCTCAATTATCACATCAGCATTTTTAATCATTTTTTTCTCCTTCTCCCAACTCTCTCCCACTTCGAGTAACAATTTCTTTACAATGCTCCTTTGGGTTGTTTTGAGTATTGGCGGAGAAAGACGGTCCTGCTTGTTGTTCGGCTACTTGTTTTGCAAGTTGCCCAACTTGTTTCTCTAAATTCTTGATCGATGCTTCATTTGACTTTTGATTTGCCATGGACATTTGAATGAATTGGTTAAGAGTTTCTTCAAGTTTGGAACTCCCACCTTGAGGTTGATAAGGATTTTGTCGATTTTGTTGATATCCTTGATTCTGATAATTTGGTCTTGGTTGTTGATTTTGATACCCTTGGTGATAAGGTTGTTATTGCCTTTGGTAACCTTGTTGTTGAGTTGGATTGTTCATGTAATTCACTTCTTCTTCCATCGAAGGACAGGGAGGACAATATCCGGTTGGGTGATCACCTTTACAAAGCTCACATACCAAGACTTGCACATTTTTGTTAGGCAACTCATGCATCTCTTTGATCTGTTGAGGTAGCTTCGACATTTGTTGCGTGAGCAACTCTACCTGTTGAGATAACAATTTATTTTGGGCAAGTATGGCATCATTCATTCCCAACTCTAACACTCCAGCTTTCTTTTGAGAAGAGCCACGATTATGGCTCCTTTGATGGTCATTTAAAGCCATTTTGTCAATGATGGCAATGGCTTCTTCGACACTTTTGCTCATTAAGGATCCACCCGCGGTGGCATCCAACAATGTTTTATGCACTAATTGAAGACCGCTTCTAAAAATGTGAACTTGAGTCAGCTCATCGAAACCATGCCCTTTACATTTTCTCAACATAGATTTGAATCTCTCCCAAGCTTCATTGAGAGATTCATTCCCACCCTGAGTGAAAACTGTGATTGCTGTCTTAGCCTCCATAAAACGATTGTGTGGAAAAAATTGTTCCAAAAACTTTTCCTCAAGTATGTTCCCGTCCGTCATGATTGCCGTAGATTGATCAAGATACCATTCCCTGGCTTTCCCAATGAGGGAATGCGGGAATATTCTCTTAAACATTGATTCTTCTTCAGCTTTGGGTGCACCAGTTGCTCCCGTAATCTCATAGAACTTAGTCAAGTGTGTAAAAGGATCCTCATGACCCATACTAGTGAAAGGACTCTGATATAGAAGAGAGAAGATACCAGTTTTCATTTCTGAATGCCGACCATTCTGAGCATTGCGTGCAAATTGTGCATTATGTCTCGGACTATTAGTACAAGGAACTGAAGCAGGTGGTGCTGGTGGTACTTCCAAGGTGGGTATCGAAGTGGAACTTCCCTCTCGTTCTTGTCTTTCTTTGGTAAGTCGCCTCCTCCGCCTTGTTCTGCTATTGATTTTACGATTGGTTCTTTCAATCTCGGGATCAAACAGAAGTTAGTCCGCGGGTAACTTCCCACGCATAAAACGGAGTCTGCACACTAAACCAAACAAATCAACAAGCACAAGAAAAAGTTAACAACTTTAAAACTCACTAACTATTGCAATGCTCGCAATATAACAACAATCCCCGGCAACGTCGCCAATTTGTTGAAACAACTTTTAGGGGGTGTTTTATCGTATCCACCGAGATTGTGTATATTGCCGCCGTTCGATAGTTAAAAGGGTTTCAAACTTTAATCGTAACAAAGGTTTTGGTAATTTTTAATCGGATCGTTTGCATTTGAATTTTAGAAATCAACGGTAAAAAGATTTGTTTTAAAGATTTGTAAAAACATGCCTAGCCGGTAATCTGTTTCGTACGCACATCCTCGAAAAAGCGTGTGAACTTGCTAACGATAAATAAACTCACATATCCTCTCAACAAGTTTCTCCCGAACACTTGTTGTGGGATTTATCATATTGATCCTTTGTTGGTCTCTCACACAAACTACCAATATGATAACATTTAAGAACAATATTTATGAACATCAACATTCAAAACTATCTCTAGCCTCATGAATCTTGATGGATTGAAACTTAGATAAAGTTTTAACACATATCTCTCAATCATGAATCAAAACAAAATATAAACCATTTAAACAAAGTTTTTCTCTATATTTGTCATTAACAAAGTTCACAAACTTAATACAAGATCAATACATACACAAATGATGGATTACCTCCACTAATCTTGACACTAGAGTTGCTTAGCTACCCATTGTCATGGTAGCTTGATCAACAAGTAATGTTGCAAAGCTTTTGGAGCATCAATCTTCAAAGATTCAAGGATTGAAGCATAAAAGCATTGAAACTAAGGAAATGATTAACAATGGAATTTTTCTCTTCAAAACAAGGTTCTAGGTTACAAAAGAGGGTAATGAAAAGAGATGATCCCCAAAATATCTACCAAATGTGCCTATAAACATGTTCAGCCCAGAAAGAAGCGCCGGGGGATGCTTTATAGCGTCAGGCGATGGCCAAAAGTGAGGCCACGTGACAGCTACAGTGTCACGTGGACCTCCCAAAATATCCGCGAGCGCCGGGCGATGAGATCAGAGCGTCGGGCGATGAGTGAAGCGCTGGGCGAAGTTGAAGAGGCGCAAAATGGAATAATTCTATAACTTGATCAAAGTTGGGGATCCTGCGCCCTAGCAGCGTCGGGCGATGAGGCCTTCCTGCGCCTTAGCAGGGCCGGGCGGTGCAGGGGCCTAATTTGCGACACGCAGCTTTTCCAAATTTAGCGTTTCTGTGCGATTCGAGCTGAGATCTGCTCACCTAAATTGCAACAAAAATACACAAACATATCAAAATACCTAATATTCACAAAAATGCAAGAATCGCTTAATTAATAAGTCGTTTCCAGATTAAAGCGATTAAAAGAGCTTAAAGGCATCAAAATAAATTATGAAAATAAACACTTCTTGACACCTAACAGATAGCCATGTAACTTGTAGCAGTATAGTTTGATGTGGCCAAACTTACCACAATGATGACATTTCCAGTCTTGCTTCTTGCTCCCTGATAATTCTTCTGTGTCTTTATTGATGTTGGGGCATCTTTCTTGACATTTTCCGATTATGCTTTCTTTTAGGCTGAGCAGAATTCGATGCTGGCTCTTTTCCTTTATTCATCACAACTTGATCATTATAACCAAGCCCTCTGATATCTCCAGCATTCATCCCAAATTGAAGAATCTCATCCAGCACATCAGAACTGCTATTGAGCATTCTTAGAGTTTTAGTCATATTGTCATGTTTAGAGTTGAGCAATACAACTTCCTCCTTCAGGTCAGAGATGGTATCCAAGTGCTTCAATCTTTCAGCCTCAAGTCGAACAATAACATTATGTTGATCCTCTCCCAGCTGACATACTTCTGCACTTCTGATGCCCAACTCCCTGTATGAGTTATCCAGTTCATCAAATGAGATTTCTCCAACATCTGATTCTTCATCAGAATCAAATACTCCAATAAGAGCAGAAACCTGTTTAGAAAATTCTCCTTCACTTGAAGAATCATCTTCAGACCATGATGTAGACAAGCCTTTCTTCTCCCTCTTGAGAAAGGCAGGACACTCAGATTTGATGTGTCCAACCTGTAATACCCCAAATTTTGACCACTTAGATTTCCCATCATTGTGAAAATCATCATCACAATATGGATGAACCATCATGCTTCATCAGTCTCCCCAAAGATGGGTGAGCATCCAATACAATCAAAATTAGGGTTTCAAGCCCTCTCTGAGTGCTTAGACAAAGGATCAATCAAGAAATGACATGATCTTCAACTTGTATAATCTCTTAAACATCCACAATGGATCAAAAATGACTCCCACTTCAAGGATTAAGCACAAGGTTGCTCCCTTCTAGGTGGATCAAGTCTCAAGATCGACAGTGTCACCAAATTAGGGTTTTGGTCGACCAGGGCCTCCAGATGGAAATTTTCATCTGGGCACAAGGCAATGATCCAAAACATGACCTAATATACTTCATGGAACCTCATGAACCCATGCATCAAGTCAATTTTGCCTCAGGGGATGCATTCATCAAAAATCAGGAATTAGGGTTTCTTGACCTAATTCACCCCTAAGTTGACTTTTGGGACAAACCATGAGCCAAGACCTCAAGAGATGATTTAAGGGTCTCTAATATACCATATTGATCCATTTGGAACAATGGATTAATCCAAGAAGCTTGGGCAACAAGTCCCAATTTCATCTGCACCACAATTAGGGTTTTAAGGGAAAAGTCAACTATAACTTTGACTTTTGACCAGGACATGCTCCCAAACCCTAATACATGATTGAATATACCCTATGACACCCATGGAACATGTCCATCAAGTTTGATTTAGGTCAAGGACATGATTTCCTGAAGAATTGCACAGTTTGGAATTCATCTGATAAAAAGTCAACTGTGCACAAAAGTCAACTTTGACTTTTTGAGATTTTTCACCAAAATGGATTTTTAACCCTAAAATAATGTTAATGTATGATTTTAATCATCATTCATCAAGAAAAATCAAGAAAAGTGAGATAACTTGTAAAAGGGGTAACCATAAAACTTAGAAATTTTTCTAAGTTAAAAATAAAGTGGCAAAGATACCAACTTTGGAGGACCATAACTCCTAAACCACAAGGCCATTTTTTTCTCATCCAAAGATGTATTTGTAGCCCTCATTATCACCTACAAAAACTTCAACTACAAGTCATTCCAATTCATTAAGGATTTTGAGTTATGGAGTGATCAAAGTGGCTGAAAAGTGAAAATGTCACTTTTTCCAACACTTAGTGAAATTTTCACTAAGTCAGATTCTGCCTCACTTTTTGCCAAATGTAGGGGGATTTTTCACTTGGAATCAAAAGAGATCAAAACAAAACTTGTTCAAACAGTTGTTGTATCATGTAAGAGCTTTCCAAAATGGCCAAGAACATTGCCAAATTCAACCTACACCATGAGATACAACATTGCCAAGTTGCCTTGCTGAAATCTGTCAAGGCAAGGCAGAATTTGCAACTTTGGTCGATTTGCCAAAATCAGCCAAATTCAATTGCTCCTATCCACTTGGACACCTCAGAGGATTGAATCTAAAGGGGACAATCACTGAGCCAAGCCTCCAAAGTCCATGGAACAAGAAATAGCATGTTGAACCTAGAATGGCCAAAATAGGGACAAGACTTCAAATTTGGAATGAGGCATTCAATGGAACCATCAAGGTGGCATGGACTGAGCCATTCTCATCTGAACTCAGTCAAGACTTATCCAAGACCAAGGGGACCAAAGCTCTGTACCCTAACCTCTAGTCAATGGCTAGAGGAGATTTGGATTTTCATTTGCCAACATTGGCCAAACCTACTTACCAGCTGCCATGCACTATTCCTTGCAAAACAAACTTGCTCTACTATAAATAGAGCTCAATTGTGGTCAGTTTGAGTACACCAAAGCCATCTAACAGATGCTTTCCTCAAAATCTCTTCTTTCACTCCAATTTTGCCTTCTAAGGCAAGTCACTATCGGGTTTTGAGTTTGAGAGCAATTCCAATCAAACCAATCACTCACACACCTCACATACATCACATATGAGCTGATCAAACACTTAGATTACTTCTGAAACATCAATTTCACAAAATCACCAGCTGGTTGCTCAAGGTTTTAACTAAAGTGCAGCTGAGGTACCACAAAATGATCCAGCCAATTTCAATCAAGTCCAACCATCCAAACACAATCCATAGGGTGTAGGGAAGCTGTTCAGATCATCACAACTCATTTGTAACACCTCCAGATCAAAAATCACTTTGAACTTGCTGTCACGACCTAAAGGTAAGCACATACTTGGTCATCTCTCAATCTATGCATATTTCATCGCACAATAATTTGGCCATATGTTCATAATCATGCATGGAATGTTTTCCCTCAATTAATTGCATTGTTTGAATCGTGTATAAAAAATCCTAGCCTTCATGCAGAAATTAGGGTTCTTGAGGTCTCTTCGTGATTTCTTGTTGTATGTTTAATTTAAATGAAATTAAAGTACATAGACATGATCGTGAGGTTGAGACGAGCATAATGATATGTGGATTGCATGATATGATTACGTATTCATGGAGATTGGATAGAAAATGCAAATCTGAGAAACCAAGAACACGCGCGTGTTCTTCAGCTTGTTCTTGGTGCCATTTTTGAATAATTCAAATATTTGAATTTTGTGATTTTGTTTAATTGATTCAAAAATTAATTTCTCTCTGAGTTTTAATGATTTTGAATTGATTCTTTTTTTAATAATTCACAAAAATGTTAAAATATTTTATTTTCCCAAAAAATCCCAAAAATATTATTTATTTCATATAATTGATATTTTTGTAAAGAATTAATATTTTGATTGTTTTTGGCATTTTAAATATTTTTTCTACATTGATTTTGCAACTTTTAATGCTTTCTAATTATTTTGTAGGTCAATACTTAATTTTTGAAGCATTAATCCAAGATCACAATTTGTTTTCCATGTGTTAAACAATTTTTGATCATTTTAATTGAATTTTTATTCAATTAAATACATTTTGAAAACAAATTAGGGTTTTGGATTAATTCAACCCTCATAAATCATTTTCAAACCTCTTTGGGCCTCTTGAGAGAGTGTAAGACCCATCCCCCCTTGTACAAAAACCTTTTGGGCCTCACTCATTGTATAAGTCCCTCTGTACAAGTAAACGGCGCGATCGTCGCCTGTTTAAAAATAAAAATCATCTGGGCCTCTCCTTGAGCTATAAGACCCATTCAAAACACTTTGGGCCTCTATTAGAGTGTAAGACCCAATCCCCCTTTTAACCAAAACATATTGGGCCTCACTTATTGTATAAGTCCCTCTGCGTTAAAAGAAAACCTCAGCGCGATCGCCATTTTTTAAACGAAAAATCATTTGGGCCTACCCTCGTGTTATAAGCCCCACTCTTTTCTTTAAACCTTTTTGGGCCTCTTGAGAGAGTGTAAGACCCATCCCTTTGTACAGAAAACCATTTTGGGCCCCAGTCACTTGTATAAGTCCCGCTGTACAAAGTCAAACAGTGCGCTCACTGATAAAACCCTGGGCCTCTCCTTGAGCTGTAAGCCCCAAATCTTTCTTTTTTTTCAAAGCACTTTCTCCTTTGATTTTGAATATACTGTTGTTTTCAATCTTTCTTTGTTGAACAACTAACCAAACAGCATGGAAGCACTCCAACCGAGTAAGTGGTTATCGCTTTCATTTACTGCTTTCATATTATAAACTGTATTGTGGGGCTGCTCACTGTAAGTCTCCTTTCATAAACTCATATCTACTGTGTAATAATAGTATAGATATTTCGAGTTTCCCCGGCAACTACGTCTAGAACTAGGTGGCGCCGTTTCATTTATTCGTAGAAATAGACGCCTAGATCCCCAATAGGAGCACCAGATACAGTCTTCTCTTCGGCTGTCCTCCTTAGGATTCGTCAAGAAGCTCTACTCCCCAAGATGAATGTATTCTCCGTGAATGGCATCTTTGAGTTTCTTCCAACTTCTCGAACTTTCCTGACTTGATCCATTCCTTGTGGATAGCTTGCCTTGAATGTCTCGGGGTTTGGGTACCCACTACGGTCATAATCTTGGACCTTAACTAAGGAACCCTCTTTAAAAGCTAAAAGTCGCTGGATAGTAAACCTCGCACGTTTACCAGTGGTTTTTTATTTTTAAAAGAGTTATCTCTCCTAATGGAAAGGAGATGATAGACCCACGGGCTTCTTAAAAGCATCGGCCTCCTCTTGGACATTGTTCAAGGACCCACAGGCTTCCTAAAAGCAACCCGGCCTCCTCTTGGGCATTATTCAAGGACACTACGGCTTCTTAGAAGTATTCACAGCCTCCTCTTAGGCTTCGTATAATGATCTCTTCCTCCGGGAATGATAGCCTCCTCTTGGGCTTCGTACAAGGACCCGTCGGCTTCTTAAAAGTTTCCAGCCTCCTCTTGGGCTTCGTACAAATTGTCCCGACGACCTCCTAGAGGTATAGGAACAGAACCTAGTCATCCTCATAGAACAGTCCTTTCATAGAGTCTACTACTGTTTCTCAAACCATAGTACAAAAGATAAAACTCTAGACACTAACAGTCTAACTTCCTTGAGTCTTAAAAGACATTCTCAAGTGACCCCTTCGTTAAATAGGAAGGAAACCCGCAGACTCGGACAGTCTCAATACCCTTTTGGATTTCCAGTTTCCCCAAAGAAGAGGAAGCAACCCCGATCCTCAGATCTAACCCACAAGTACAGTGATGCTCATATAAGAACTGATTTTCTCTTTCAAAATCAGTATACTGGATCTGTCACTTAACTGACACAGTAACCTTAGCCTTCTCTTGGGCTTTGTACAATGATTCTCCCCAGCGGAGTCAAACAACGTTTTAGCCTCTTTCTCGGGCTTTGTACGAGACACATAAGAGACTCCCTCGTTGAGTAAATCACCTTTTCGCCTCCATCTCGGGCTTTATACGAGATACAAAAAGGTTCTTTTTTTGAGCCAAACAAACTTTAGCCTCCATCTCGGGCTTAGTACGAGATACAAAAAACACTCTCTTGTTGAGTATAAAGGATCCTCTTGTAGGATTAACCCCTTTTAGCCTCTCTCTCTCGGGCTTTATACGAGACACAAAGACTCTATCGTCGGGTCAAAAACTTCTAGCCTCTCTCTCAGGCTTTGTATGAGACACAAAATAGCCTCCTCTTAGGCTTTGTATAATGATTTTCCTACCGGAAATTAGCCTCCTCTTAGGCTTTGTATAAGAAAACCACTGGTTAATCCAATTAACCTTTTAGCATCAAAACTGTGCCTCGTTCACAGTACGCAAACATCAACAACTCATTTCCCTTCATCTAATCGCTGTAAGCGGCAAGCCTCTGGATCATCTATATCCACGCCACTGTCCCTCTTTTAGCATGAGAAATTCCTAAGGAAAGATGGCATTGCTCTACACTGAGTTAAAGTCTTCTCCTTCAGGTTAAAACCATTTCTTCGGAAATTATGGCATTGCTCGGATCCGCGTATCCCAGTTAAAGTAATTCTCCTTCTCCCTCTTTAGAGATGACAAATTCTCTCTAAAGTCGAGGTCTTTCAGCTTCACGTCTTGGGCTTTGAACATGACACAAATAGACCTTTCAGCTTCACATCTTGGGCTTTGAACAAGATACAAACCACCTTGCGCTTCACGTCTTGGGCTTTGAACAAGACACCAAAACACCCATTTCCTCCCATAGAATAGGAGGAACTACGAACGCTCTGATTTCCTTGTTTCGGTAAACGGGAATACATAGGCATAAGATCGAAAGAAAAGATCTTAGGGAGCACAATCAACAAAAAAACCAAATCCCATATCTCCATCAATCAAAAGCAGTAGTTCAAAAGCATCAGTCCTAACATCCTAATCCTTGTTCCCCGCCAGAAACCTTCTGCCCAGGTAAAAAAGAAAGAAAACAGTATTGGCGAAAATACAAATAACCAGTACAAAGGCCCCCCCACATTGATAGCATTCGTAACCTAACAGACCGCTGTTTAAACTCAATATGCAAAGCAGGGTTAATTGGAGACATCTATTTCCCTTCCTTATTCAGCTCACAATAGGATAAAAAATGAATCGACCTGTAGTCAAAGCTCAAACCGCAGAGAGAGACCAGCGCTTAAGAACCGCGTCCAAAATCGCTCGCTACAGAAAAGTGGCGCCCACCGTGGGGCCGATTTCTGATTTCCTTTTTCTTCACTTGTGTGAAAACCACAGATTGGGGCTTCCGCCGGGGAACCCATTTTCTGTCAGGAACTTAGGAATCATAGCTTTATAAGTCTAGGATGATTAGGACAAATATATATACTGCTTTTCCTAATTGCTATACGTGTTTATTTTTATGTTACTGGGAATGCGTGTGATGCCGCAAGTGGTGAGAATGAGTATACACTTAAGATAAGTGATGGCGACGGGGTCGACCATCAACCTCAGTGGAGGCTGACCAACGCAACCCATTCACTCTTCTAGCCAATGGGCCGGTTGTTAAGTCTGGAAGCTGAGGAGCCAAACCCTTTCGTAGTGCGGAAACTATCGAAAATAGTTGTTACGCGATACTACCCTCATTTGAGGCTGGTGATCTATTCTCGGTGAATAGCACTTACTCTAAGATTGCACACAACTCGCTGGCGATCCGCTTGTTGTCTGCCTTCCTGGGAGGAGCTGATGATAATGAGTACAGGTACAAAAATCACCCTAGTATAAATCTTTGGGGATGGGTAGAGCCTTGACTTCATGACAACGACCCTTTGACCCCATGTTTTTTCTATGTTTTTGTGTGCTGCATTCATGCATCCATTTAATAAAACATTAAAACATACAAAAAAACTTCTCTTCTAGTCTCTCTGTTTTTCAAATTAAACTAAGACTGTGATTGCAAATATCAGAGAAAAAGATTGCATTAATGGATTTCGGTAGAAGGAGAACTCGCCAGTATACCTTCAAGGTTCCAAAACTAGAGGATTTGAGAAGGTTAGCAAGGATGATCGTTAACCCAGAGGCTTTCAGAGCCAAGCACGGTGGTTTGCTACCACTGTTAAGAGTCCATGTGATTAAGGGAATCATGGACGCGCTCGTTCAATTCTACGATCCGGTTTATCACTGTTTCACATTCCCGGATTACCAGCTATCACCAACGCTGGAGGAGTATTCTCATCTGACTGATTTACATATCACTGACCGAGCTCCATTTTCTGGACTGGAAGAAATTCCAAAGAATCAGACTATTGCAATAGCAATTCATTTGGACGAGTCTGAGGTCAGGACTCACATGACCACTAAGGGTGGCATCCAAGGTTTGCCAGCCCAGTTCTTGACAAAAAAGGCTCTATACTTCGCTAGTATAGGGAACTGGACTGCTTTTGAAAGCATCTTTGTCTTGCTCACCTACGGATTATTTTTGTTTCCCAACATCAATAACTTCGTCGATATCAACGCTATTAAGGTTTTTCTTATTGGAAACCCTGTGCCGACTTTGCTCGCAGATGCGTATCATTCTGTACACTTGGGAAATTTGTACAGCGGATGAGAGATCACATGCTGTGTACCTTTGCTCTACAAATGGTTTACCTTTCACTTGCCCAAATCCGCTACTTTTTGGGATTGCAGGAGTGTCTTACGTTGGTCGCAGAAGATCATGTCTCTCACCAATTCCGATATAGATTGGTGTAATAGGATTTATGAGGGAATCAGAATCATTGACCGTTGTGGAGACTTCCCCAGCGTACCCCTCATAGGAACTAAAGGAGGGATCAACTATCATCCGATATTAGTTCTTCGTCAATTAGGATACCCGATGAGACACATCCCACTGGGTGTTCATCTGGAAGGTGTTTTCTTCAAAGAAGGAGAAAATGACAGAGCACTAAAGATGGAAATAGTGCAAGCTTGGAAACATGTTCATAAGAAAGGACGAGAGTCTCTGGGAAAACCGGACTGTGTCTCGGTGGAGCCTTATCTCCATTGGGTACAAACTAGAGCTCTCAAGCTAAAGATGCCTTATCCTCGTTACGGAATTCTTCCACCGAGGGAAACTGTTATGTACTTCATGAAGGAAACTGAAAATCTTCAGGTTACTCTCAACAAAGTTCAAAAGGAAAGAAGATCTTGGAAGAACAAATACCGCACCCTCGACGTAGAGTGTATCCAAATACAGCAACTACTAAAAGAGAAAGATGCTCTGATTGAAATTTTGAGCAGCATGCTGTAGAGAATCAAGATGACCAAAGGAATTTGCTCGCTCCTTTCACCTGGCAAAGGAATGACAACCCGACAACGGCCCAAGCGCCCCGGTCAAAGAAGAGGACTCGAGACCCATTAGTTTAGGTTTCTGTTTCTGCACTTTGTAATCTACTGTATTTCCATTTCTGTAATCCTTTGGAATTCAATAAAAAGGGGTTTCCCCAGTGTTTGATATTTGCAATCTAATTGTCGAAGTTTATTTTGATTAAACCAAAAAAACAATTAATATAATCATTGCATTCATCATTCTCACATCGCGTATTCTTCTTCCCTACGAATCTCACGTTTGTGTCTCGATTCTAGAGTCAAACTGTCTCATTCGTATAATACTCGGGCCAATCGTCAAAAAAAGATGGATGATCTTGAGGAAGAAAACAGAGAGTTGAAAGAAGAGATCGACGCTCTGAGAGAGGATATGAGAAAGCTTCGTAACGACATGCAAGCCATGGCAGAAGCTCAACTACAAAGAACTGTGATCTCAGAGATCACCTCAACGCCCATCATAGAAAAGTATGATCCTAGGTATCAGATGCCGAAAGATCGTCCTTGGGGCATGCCTGTTAACTATATCCCGGAAGGATATGTTCCGCCGATCACTGAAGATCTGGGAATCGCAACAGAAGCCGCTGGGCCTGAAGGTTACAAACTTCGGGAAAGCGAAGATGCCAGGGGCATACTCAAGACTCTTGAAGGTTACAAACTTCGGGAGGCGCCAAGACTTATTGCCGTAGTCACGGTACCACCCCCTGTGGTGCACACTGTCCCGGAAGGACAGATTCCACAGACACCTTCTGGTAAGAAGGAAACTATGTTTGACAGAATGGATGAATTCCAGGAGCAGTTCTTGGAAATGCAGAAAGAGCTGCAAGCCATTCGCGGTCAGGATCTATTTGGAAAGGACGCCGCAGACCTCTGCTTGGTCCCAAATGTGAAAGTCCCGCACAAGTTCCAAGTGCCCGACTTTGAAAAATACAAGGGTAAATCTTGCCCTCAGAGCCATCTGGTGATGTACGCTCGGCGGATGTCAGCTCAGACGGAGAATCAGGACCTGCTGATTCACTACTTCCAGGATAGTTTAACCGGTGCCGCACTCAAATGGTACATGGGTTTAAACCGTACTACGATCAGTACATTCAGAGATCTTGGTACTGCCTTCGTCCAACAATACAAATACAATTTGGACATGGCACCCGACAGAGATCAACTCAGATCGATGTCGCAAAAGGAAAAGGAAACCTTTAAGGAGTATGCTCAAAGGTGGCGTGAAATTTCCGCTCAAATTTGTCCACCTCTTGAGGAAAAAGAGATGACAAAGATCTTCTTAAAGACCTTAAGCTCATTTTACTATGACCGAATGATTGCCAGTGCACCCAGTGATTTCACCGAAATGGTCGGCATGGGTGTACGTCTTGAGGAAGCCGTCCGAGAAGGACGTTTGGTAAAAGACACTGGATCAACGAGCGGTACTAAAAAATATGGTAGTGCTCTCCTTAAGAAAAAAGAGCAAGATATTGGGAATATCTCTCTCGGAAAGCAAAGGCGACGTTATCAGCCAATAGCAGCTGTTACTCCTGCTATCGGCCCCGCGCCTGTTCCTATATATCAACCTCAGGTTGCGCAGAGCCAACCTGACCAACAAAGGACACAACAACCTCTTCAGCAGGCTCGTCCTCCATATAACAACAACCGTACAACACGGCCACCAGGATTTGATCCTATACCCGTAACGTACGCAGAGCTATTTCCGTTACTGCTGGCTAAGGGGCACATTCAGACTAAGTCTCCCATTTCAGTTCCGGAAAATCCGCCTTTTTGGTTTAAAGCGGATCAAACATGCCCTTATCATCAAGGAGGTTCAGGGCATAACATTGAGACTTGTCTCAATTTCAAATCTGACGTGCAAAAGCTTGTTAGGAGCGGGCTCTTATCTTTCAAAGATACGAATCCTAATGTTCTTACGAACCCGCTGCCTCAACATGAGAAAACTGCAGTCAATCTGATTGAGAAAGAGACTAACAATGTCTGTTAAATTCACGATGTACTCTTATTGGGGACCAATCTGGTCAAGATGCATTGTAGATAGAGTGGATATGGCCATGTGCCACCTTATAATTATCACCAGTGTGATATCTGCTCTAAAGACAACCAGGGATGTTCTGTAGTGCAAGCAGCTCTACAGGAATAAATGGATCTTAGATGGATCCAAGAGCACCGAGTTCGTGGAGTTAACATGGTTTACACGAATTCCAACGTCGTTCAAAACCACGACATCCGTGCGATGAATGTCAACTTGGTGGCGATGCACTCAAGGCAAAGCCAGTATCATAATCTGCCGCGACACGATTACAGTTCCTGTCTGACTTGCTCGGTAAACAAACAGGGATGCTCTTTCATACAAGAGGCCCTCCAGCGTCAGATGGATCTTGGATGGATCCAAGACTACCATGATAGGAACTCCTATCAAATCAACATGGTTCAGATCTTTGACATCCGCGTAATGAATACCAACCTGGTAGAGTTACATGCTGAGCAGGTCCGACTCGAATTCTTAATATCACATGATTATCAAAATTGTAAAGCGGGTTGCGAAAACGATCGAGGTTGTACCCTTGTCCAGGAGGCACTTCAGCACTTGTTAAATCACTGGTGGATGCCAATCTATATGGACGAAGATACTCAGCAGATTAGTATCAATAACAGGAATCCTACTCGTCGTCAAAGTCAGGATGTCCGATCAATGGAAGGTAACCTAGTGAGGTTACATTGTATTCAAAGTGGGTGTGGCCAGGTGCCACCACACAATTATGACGGTTGCAGCGTCTGTTCGGAAAGTAACCAAGGGTGTTACCTTGTGAGAGAAGCTCTTCAGGGTCAGGTCGATCATGGAGAAATTCGTCCATATCCAGGTTCAGGACCCATCATTTGGTCGCCGAACTACCTTGCCGAGCAAGTTGAGGATGTTGTCACGATCTCTGGTCATCACAGGACCAGGGATGTTTTTGCCATCATCCCTCTACTTGACGAATCTAGAGTTCCCAACCGGGAACGGATCAAGGTTACCTATGATGGTCAGAAAAATCAGAAGGTTCCCATAGTCATCTATCTACCGGGGCCACTACCGTATGAATCAGCTAAGGTGATCCCTTACAAATACGGTGCAACAATAGTTGAAAATGGAAAGGAAATTCCATTACCCTCCGTCGTGAATATTGAAGACATCAGTCGTGTAACACGGAGCAGTCGAATCTTCAACCGAGGGGTTGGAGAATCCAACAAAGAAAAGGAACTTCAGGCAGACATTCCTGATCCACCAGTCGGTCAATCTAGTAATCCCGACTTTTTAAAAGACAAAGATGAGATGCTAAAGCTCATCCAAAGGAGTGAATATAACATTGTTGATCAACTGTTACAGACTCCTTCAAAGATCTCAGTATTATCACTGTTACTCAGTTCAGAAGCCCACAGGGAGGCTCTACAGAAAGTCTTGGAGCAAGCCTTTGTGGAACAGGATGTAACAATCAGACAATTCGATAGCATTGTCTCTAACATCACTTCCTGCAATAATTTGGGATTTAGTGATGAGGAATTACCTGAAGAGGGTCGCCGTCATAACATGGCACTCAACATTACAGTTAACTGCCAGGGCGATGCTTTAGCCAACGTACTGGTAGACACAGGATCAGCCCTGAATGTTATGCCGAAGTCCACTTTGATGCAATTATCATTTAAGGGCCCTCCGATTAGAGTCAGCGAGGTCGTCGTCAAAGCATTCGACGGATCCAGAAAAACAGTTATCGGCGAAGTTGATCTTCCCATAACTATTGGTTCTCACACTTTCCAAATCACTTTCCAGGTCATGGACATCCGGGCAACATACAATTGTTTATTAGGAAGACCTTGGATACATCAGGCTGGAGCGGTTACTTCAACCCTCCACCAAAAGCTAAAGTTCGTCAAGAACGATCAACTTGTCACGGTTTGTGGGGAACAAGCCTTGCTTGTGAGTAACTTATCATCATCTACTTGTGTGGAACCCGAGGAGGTTATTGGAACTCAGTTCCAAGCACTATCGGTGAGCAAGAACAATCAGTTCGAAGGAGGAACCTCGATTTCCTCATACAACGATGCTATCAAAGCGGTCGAGAGTACCGATACAACCGGATGGGGACGGCTTGTCATTCCTATTGACAATAAAACAAAGAAGGGTCTTGGTTTTTTTGCGACCTGTACCCAGACAGCCGCCAACGATGAAAGTCTTCATCCCCTTCAAAACTTCTTCCACAGTGGAGGTTTTCTTCACCCAGTGTCTCAGACAGTTCATGCTATCAATGAGGAAGATCCCTCTGACACAGATGAAGAATGGAAGTCCTACCTTAACAAGGACGGCTATATGTCTCAGGAAGAGGTGCCTATGCCTTTTTGCTTTCCTACAGAAAGTCCGAGATTTATACCAAGATCAGATGTCGAAATGATCTACGGAGATTGTGATCCGGAAGGATGCCGTGCTCCGCTAAATTCATTAGAGGAAGACACTCTGATGAAAGACAACTTTGATCACAATTACTATGGCCCGATGGATGGCCTGCCAATGTGGCAACCTTACCCAGGAAACTTGGGGCAAGAGAGTCAGCCGAACAATGAAAATCAGCTGAGCATCATTGAACATAATACCTATGTCCCCGCTATGTCATGGGATCAACACTCAGGTCATTCAGAAACTACTCAACATGAAGATGAATTCGCAACGTTTGCAGGACTAGAATTCATCAACTATGCTTTTTCTGAGGTCAACGTCATCGAGAGGGATGACTCCTCCAGTTCCAAAGAAGTTTGGGACACTCTGGGACAACCAAGTGGAAAATACGACTTTATGGTCAAGTACACTGCTCCCGAAAGCTCTCGTATCAGGTTCGAAGATATCCAGTCAACTGGATGGGGAGATACAGCTGAGAGCACCAATGTTATGCAAAATGCAACAGAGGAATCCTCCTACGACAATTCTGCTTGGGAGACAGATTCCAATGATCCTGCTCCACCAGAAATCAGCGTCATTTTTGAAGACAAATCAAGGAAGGTGCCAGACTTTGTGATTCACCGAGGAGTTCGCCGCCAATGGGTTACTGTCGAGGTTCCGAAGGTCGTTCGTCAGTCAAAGTAATTGCCATCTTTAAACCTTTCACCCTGCCCAGGTGAAACGGATGTTTTGATACGGCTCGCTTTCTGTAAATTTCCCTCTTCGCTTTGCCCAAAGCGACAGAATTTTGTTTTATAGGGCTGTAGTTTCAGGATTCGACTTGTTCATTAATAAAATAACGTCGTTCTGTAATTTCCGCATTGTTGCTGTTTTCTCTTTTTGCTTTCTCAGAAAATGGTAATCCTAAAAAACAATTCAAAAATAAAAACAAGCAGTAAAATAAATACACTGCACACACTTACATTTTCTCTATCTCTTCTAAACACGAATCATCACGTCATGCAGATTGCTTGTTTTAAACCCCGTTGAAACATACGATCCGATGCCTTCTCCCAACTTTGAGTTCCCGGTATTCGGGGTTGAAGAAGAAGTTAACAACGAAATTCCAGAAGAGATCTCCAGATTACTCAGACAAGAGGAAAGGTCCATTGAACCTCACAAAGAGCCGTTAGAAATGGTAAACTTGGGTTCAGAGAAAGAGAGAAAAGAAATCAGGATTGGGGCACTGCTCAGTCCAACTACCAGAGAGGGTTTGATAAAGCTTCTCAAAGAATTCCCCGATGTATTCGCTTGGTCTTATCAGGATATGCCAGGGTTGGATACCAGCATCGTGGAACATCACTTACCGTTGAGATCAGAATGTCCGCCAGTAAAGCAAAGGTTGAGACGGACTCACCCGGACATGGCTATCAAAATCAAAGAGGAGGTACAGAAACAGATTGACGCGGGTTTCCTCACCACATCTGAATATCCTCAATGGTTAGCTAACATCGTACCCGTTCCCAAAAAGGACGGAAGGGTCAGAATGTGTGTTGATTACAGAGATCTAAACAAGGCAAGTCCAAAGGACGACTTTCCTTTACCACACATTGACATGCTGGTTGACAGCACAGCAAAGTTCAAAGTATTTTCCTTCATGGATGGATTCTCGGGCTATAACCAGATCAAAATGGCGCCGAAAGACATGGAGAAAACTTCGTTCATTACCCCATGGGGTACCTTTTGTTACAAGGTAATGCCATTCGGTTTGAAGAATGTCGGGGCAACCTATCAAAGGGCCATGACTACTCTGTTTCATGACATGATACACAAAGAAATCGAGGTATATGTCGATGATTTGATTGCAAAATCAAGAACAGAGGATGAGCACGTTGAACATCTGTCAAAATTGTTCGAACGTCTAAGAAAATTCAAGCTCCGCTTGAATCCTAACAAATGCACCTTCGGTGTCCGTTCGGGGAAATTACTAGGGTTCATCGTCAGCCAGAAAGGAATTGAAGTTGATCCTGACAAGGTCAAGGCCATTCAAGAAATGCCTTCTCCGAAAACTAAAAAACAAGTCAGAGGATTCCTGGGACGTTTGAACTACATCTCCAGATTCATATTCCTCATGACCGCGACGTGTGCGCCGATTTTCAAATTACTCAAAAAGAACCAGGATTGCGTTTGGTCAGAAGATTGCCAAACCGCCTTCGACAGTATCAAGGAATATCTGTTGAATCCTCTGATTCTATCACCTCCAGTGGAAGGGAGACCACTGATCATTTACCTCACGGTCCTAGAGGACTCAATGGGATGTGTACTTGGCCAACAAGACGAAACTAAACGGAAAGAGTCTGCCATTTACTATCTAAGCAAGAAATTCACCGACTGCGAGACTCGGTACACAATGCTTGAGAAAACTTGTTGCGCTTTGGCTTGGGCAGCCAAACGTCTTCGCCAGTACATGATTCGTCATACTACTTGGTTGGTCTCCGAAATGGATCCAATCAAGTACGTTTTCGAAAAACCTGCTCTCACGGGAAGGATTGCCCGTTGGCAGATGTTACTATCAGAATATGACATAGAGTACCATGCTCAGAAAGCCGTTAAAGGAAGTATTTTAGCCGATCATTTGGCTCATCAACCGATTGACGATCAAGAATCAATCGGGTTTGACTTCCCAGACGAAGATGTCATGTATCTAAAAATGAAAGACTGCGATGAACCGTTACCCAGTGAAGGGCCAGAACCAGGTTCCCAGCGGGGACTTATCTTTGACGGAGCAGTCAATCATTATGGAAACGGAATTGGGGCAATCATTGTTACTCCTCGGGGTTCCCACATTCCTTTCACTGCCAGACTTACGTTCAAATGTACGAACAACGAGGCCGAATACGAAGCATGTATCATGGGTCTCGAAGAAGCGATTGATTTAAGGATCAAAAACTTGGACGTATACGGCGATTCAGCCCTGGTTATTAACCAGATAAACGGAGATTGGAACACATACCAATCAGGATTGATTCCTTACAAAGACTATGCAAGGAGGTTGTTACCCTTCTTCAACAGAGTCGACTTTCATCACATCCCTCGTGATGAGAATCACATGGCTGATGCATTAGCCACTCTCTCTTCCATGATTAGTGTAGGTCGATGGAATGACATACCTAAGATCGACATCATGCACATTGAACGGCCCGCTTACATCTTTGCAATTGAAGCAGTCATAGACGACAGACCTTGGTATCACGATATCAAATGCTTCCTTCAGAAATAAGAGTACCCATCTGGGGCACTCAGAAAAGACAGGAAAACCCTCAGAAGATTGGCTGGAAACTTCTTCCTGAGCGGTGACACTCTTTATAAGAGAAATTTTGACATGGTCTTGCTTCGATGCGTCGACAGACTAGAATCAGACATGCTCATGAAAGAAATTCATGAAGGATCCTTTGGCACTCATGCCAACGGACGCACAATGGCGAGAAAAATTCTCAGGGCCGGGTATTATTGGTTGACCATGGAATCCGACTGCTACAAGTACATGAGGAGGTGTCACAAGTGTCAGATATACTCCGACAAAATTCATGTACCGCCATCACATCTCAAAGTTCTTTCTTCCCCGTGGCCATTTTCCATATGGGGAATCAATATGATTGGTATGATTGAGCCCAAGGCTTCAAACGGACATCGATTCATTTTGGTAGCCATTGACTATTTCACCAAGTGGGTCGAAGCAGCGTCATTCGCCAATGTAACCCGACAAGTGGTGGTCCGATTTATCAAAAACAATATCATCTGCCGTTATGGTGTTCCAAGCGAGATCATTACTAATAATGGATCTAACTTGAACAATAAGATGATGAAAGAGTTGTGTGCAGAGTTCAAGATCGAACACCATAACTCATCTCCCTACCGACCCAAGATGAACGGAGCGGTAGAGGCGGCTAACAAGAACATCAAGAAGATTGTTCAAAAGATGGTTGTAACCTATAAAGATTGGCACGAAATGCTACCCTTTGCTCTTCACGGTTATCGAACATCTGTCCGCACTTCAACAGGGGCAACCCCTTTCTCTCTAGTATATGGCATGGAAGCAGTGCTCCCCATAGAAGTAGAGATCCCATCAATCCGGGTATTGATGGAAGCTAAGCTCACCGAAGCTGAATGGTGTCAAAGTCGACACGACGAACTGAACCTGATCGAAGAGAAGCGAATCACGGCACTATGCCACAGTCAGTTGTATCAACAGAGAATGAAAAGGGCGTTCGACAAAAAGGTCCGACCGCGTATCTTCAGAAAAGGAGACCTTGTGCTCAAGAAGATACAATTATTTCTCACTGATTCTCGGGGCAAATGGACCCCAAATTATGATGGCCCCTATGTGGTCACGAAAGCTTTCTCAGGCGGTGCCTTGAGACTTGCAACCATGGACGGAGAGGAATTTGCCTATCCCACGAATGTTGATATAGTCAAGAAATACTTCTCCTAAAAAAAAAAAAACGTCTCGGTGGATTGAAAACCCGAAAGGGCGGTCCAGGCAAAAGTTAGAGACATGAAAAAAAAATCATCCCGATGGATTGGAAATCTCATAGTATAATCCAGGCAAAAGTTAGGGATAATGGCAAGTAAGCATGTTTAACAGAGGCAAGTCCCTCAGCAGCAGTTACAGCATCATCTATCGGAGGAAATCTCCAGTCAGAGGTCATCTTCGACGGAAGCTCAGGATATCCCGAATTCAAAGTTGGTAGAAGGATAGTGGTCGTTATGTTTCAACGTAGCCCTTTTCCCTGTAAATTACCATTTTCTAACTTTGTATATACTCTTTGGAATCACGCGTTTGGCTGATCTCCATCTTATCAATAAAATTTGAGCCCTTGTGCTTTTGTTTGTAATTCTTTACTTGTTTTAGCTTTACATAACGACGTTGTTTAAATTTAACCAGCGATTCTTGAAATAAAACAAAAATAAATTTACTTGTTAAACTTTTTCTGCTTTTAAATTAAAGATGGCATTTCTTTTGACTGTTGAACATCAGAAGAACATCGATCGCTTCTCCCGAAGTAAGCAAACTTCAAAGTGCAGAATCAAAGTACTCCTTCTAGACCAGTACTCCTGAATGAAGGATCAATAATGTCAGAGACCATGTTTCGTCTGACATCCTCGGCCGAGTTCTCATCTCCTAAGCCCGATCAACATAGCTCCCAACGGGACTATCTCTCCTAAGCAAGGTGGAATTGCTATTTTGAACCAACGGTACTTCTTCGCCCCGCGATGGCCGAGTATCCAATTGTGTTAATCCATTTGTCTGTATGTCGCGTCTGTTTTGTCAGCATATACATACGTACTTCATGCATTTTTTATTTGCATTTACATTTCATATTGCATCGTTATCACTCTAGCCGGTCTTGTCCCCTAGTGATAAACAGTCCTCTCAATCGAGTTTGTCAGTTCTTTCCTCGTCAGGAAGTGTTGCGTCTGCACAATCTTGCCACCAGTGTATCTTTAGATCAGAGTCGGCACTTGGCCACTTTGATAACTTAAACCTCTGAAAAGCCAGAGAAAACTTTTAATAAACATCACTCTTCGCCATTGAAGATGATATCCTTGATTTCCCGGATTAAGGAAAATCCACAGAGAAAGCCTCGTGATCAGAGATTCGGCAGCACGCCAGTTTTGCTCTGAAAAACCACCGATGAGAAGGTCATTGGCACCTCAAAATTGGATCCCATCATATGACATTTCTCCGGGAAGATCCCGAGAAAAGTATGATGTAACCCCAAACGAAAACAGTCTCTCAAGAGACTCGCTTTCCCCAGTAAAATCGACAAATGACGTCTCTAACGGAGAAGTTTGTACAACTCTACAATTCAGACGAATGGGTTCCCCAGCAAGTCTGACATCAAATCTTTTCCCACTCAAATGGCGTCTCCCCAGGAAAATTCGGCGAGAATTTTGAGGGAAAACCGCTACTAATAGCGTCCCTTGTCAATAAAGTTTATTGACAAAAGAAACTAAGACCAGTTCCTTGGTAGGAAACCAGGATCGAGGGGAAGTTTATTTCTGAAACTTAGACCAGTTCCTTGGTAGAAAACCAGGATCGAGGGGAAGTTTATATTAGAAACTAAGACTAGTTCCTTGGTAGGGAACCAGGATCGAGGGGAAGTTTATTTCAAAAGAAACTAAGACCAGTTCCTTGGTAGGAAACCAGGATCGAGGGGAAGTTTATTTCAAAAGAGACTGAGACCAGTTCTTGGTAGGAGACCAGGATCGAGGGGAAGTTTACCTTTTCTAAGCATCATTGCTTAGCTAAAGAAGATGAATGCGTAAGCTACCATTCATAACCACCATCAAAATTTCGGATATTCCGATATTTAATCCTCTTGCACCCCGAATGCCCGAATGCCTTCGTCCTTCACACCTTCGGGTCCAAGAAGATTAAATAGGGGCATCTGTAATACCCCAAATTTTGACCACTTAGATTTCCCATCATTGTGAAAATCATCATCACAATATGGATGAACCATCATGCTTCATCAGTCTCCCCAAAGATGGGTGAGCATCCAATACAATCAAAATTAGGGTTTCAAGCCCTCTCTGAGTGCTTAGACAAAGGATCAATCAAGAAATGACATGATCTTCAACTTGTCTAATCTCTTAAACATCCACAATGGATCAAAAAGGACTCCCACTTCAAGGATTAAGCACAAGGTTGCTCCCTTCTAGGTGGATCAAGTCTCAAGATCGACAGTGTCACCAAATTAGGGTTTTGGTCGACCAGGGCCTCCAGATGGAAATTTTCATCTGGGCACAAGGCAATGATCCAAAACATGACCTAATATACTTCATGGAACCTCATGAACCCATGCATCAAGTCAATTTTGCCTCGGGGGATGCATTCATCAAAAATCAGGAATTAGGGTTTCTTGACCTAATTCACCCCTAAGTTGACTTTTGGGACAAACCATGAGCCAAGACCTCAAGAGATGATTTGAGGGTCTCTAATATACCATATTGATCCATTTGGAACAATGGATTAATCCAAGAAGCTTGGGCAACAAGTCCCAATTTCATCTGCACCACAATTAGGGTTTTAAGGGAAAAGTCAACTGTAACTTTGACTTTTGACCAGGACATGCTCCTAAACCCTAATACATGATTGAATATACCCTATGACACCCATGGAACATGTCCATCAAGTTTGATTTAGGTCAAGGACATGATTTCCTGAAGAATTGCACAGTTTGGAATTCATCTGATAAAAAGTCAACTGTGCACAAAAGTCAACTTTGACTTTTTGAGATTTTTCACCAAAATGGATTTTTAACCCTAAAATGATGTTAATGTATGATTTGAATCATCATTCATCAAGAAAAATCAAGAAAAGTGAGATAACTTGTAAAAGGGATAACCATAAAACTTAGAAATTTTTCTAAGTTAAAAATAAAGTGGCAAAGGTACCAACTTTGGAGGACCATAACTCCTAAACCACAAGGCCATTTTTTTCTCATCCAAAGATGGATTTGTAGCCCTCATTATCACCTACAAAAACTTTAACTACAATTCATTCCAATTCATTAAGGATTTTGAGTTATGGAGTGATCAAAGTGGCTGAAAAGTGAAAATGTCACTTTTTCCAACACTTGGTGAAATTTTCACTAAGTCAGATTCTGCCTCACTTTTTGCCAAATGTAAGGGGATTTTTCACTTGGAATCAAAAGAGATCAAAACCAAACTTGTTCAAACAGTTGTTGTATCATGTAAGAGCTTTCCAAAATGGCCAAGAACATTGCCAAATTCAACCTACACCATGAGATACAACATTGCCAAGTTGCCTTGCTGAAATCTGTCAAGGCAAGGCAGAATTTGTAACTTTGGTCGATTTGCCAAAATCATCCAAATTCAATTGCTCCTATCCACTTGGACACCTCAGAGGATTGAATCTAAAGGGGACAATCACTGAGCCAAGCCTCCAAAGTCCATGGAACAAGAAATAGCATGTTGAACCTAGAATGGCCAAAATAGGGACAAGACTTCAAATTTGGAATGAGGCATTCAATGGAACCATCAAGGTGGCATGGACTGAGCCATTCTCATCTGAACTCAGTCAAGACTTATCCAAGACCAAGGGGACCAAAGCTCTGTGCCCTAACCTCTAGTCAATGGCTAGAGGAGACTTGGATTTTCATTTGCCAACATTGGCCAAACCTACTTACCAGCTGCCATGCACTATTCCTTGCAAAACAAACTTGCTCTACTATAAATAGAGCTCAATTGTGGTCAGTTTGAGTACACCAAAGCCATCTAACAGATGCTTTCCTCAAAATCTCTTCTTTCACTCCAATTTTGCCTTCTAAGGCAAGTCACTATCGGGTTTTGAGTTTGAGAGCAATTCCAATCAAACCAATCACTCACACACCTCACATACATCACATATGAGCTGATCAAACACTTAGATTACTTCTGAAACATCAATTTCACAAAATCACCAGCTGGTTGCTCAAGGTTTTAACCAAAGTGCAGCTGAGGTACCACAAAATGATCCAGCCAATTTCAATCAAGTCCAACCATCCAAACACAATCCATAGGGTGTAGGGAAGCTGTTCAGATCATCACAACTCATCTGTAACACCTCCAGATCAAAAATCACTTTGAACTTGCTGTCACGACCTAAAGGTAAGCACATACTTGGTCATCTCTCAATCTATGCATATTTCCTCGCACAATAATTTGGCCATATGTTCATAATCATGCATGGAATGTTTTCCCTCAATTAATTGCATTGTTTGAATCGTGTATCAAAAATCCTAGCCTTTATGCAGAAATTAGGGTTCTTGAGGTCTCTTCGTGATTTCTTATTGTATGTTTAATTTAAATGAAATTAAAGTACATAGACATGATCGTGAGGTTGAGACGAGCATAATGATATGTGGATTGCATGATATGATTACGTATTCATGGAGATTGGATAGAAAATGCAAATCTGAGAAACCAAGAACACGCGCGTGTTCTTCAGCTTGTTCTTGGCGCCATTTTTGAATAACTCAAATATTTGAATTTTGTGATTTTGTTTAATTGATTCAAAAATTAATTTCTCTCTGAGTTTTAATGATTTTGAATTGATTCTTTTTTTAATAATTCACAAAAATGTTAAAATATTTTATTTTCCCAAAAAATCCCAAAAATATTATTTATTTCATATAATTGATATTTTTGTAAAGAATTAATATTTTGATTGTTTTTGGCATTTTAAATATTTTTTCTACATTGATTTTGCAACTTTTAATGCTTTCTAATTATTTTGTAGGTCAATACTTAATTTTTGAAGCATTAATCCAAGATCACAATTTGTTTTCCATGTGTTAAACAATTTTTGATCATTTTAATTGAATTTTTATTCAATTAAATATATTTTGAAAACAAATTAGGGTTTTGGATTAATTCAACCCTCATAAATCATTTTCAAACCTCTTTGGGCCTCTTGAGAGAGTGTAAGACCCATCCCCCCTTGTACAAAAACCTTTTGGGCCTCACTCATTGTATAAGTCCCTCTGTACAAGTAAACGGCGCGATCGTCGCCCGTTTAAAAATAAAAATCATCTGGGCCTCTCCTTGAGCTATAAGACCCATTCAAAACACTTTGGGCCTCTATTAGAGTGTAAGACCCAATCCCCCTTTTAACCAAAACATCTTGGGCCTCACTTATTGTATAAGTCCCTCTGCGTTAAAAGAAAACCTCGGCGCGATCGCCATTTTTTAAACGAAAAATCATTTGGGCCTACCCTCGTGTTATAAGCCCCACTCTTTTCTTTAAACCTTTTTGGGCCTCTTGAGAGAGTGTAAGACCCATCCCTTTGTACAAAAAACCATTTTGGGCCCCAGTCACTTGTATAAGTCCCGCTGTACAAAGTCAAACAGTGCGCTCACTGATAAAACCCTGGGCCTCTCCTTGAGCTGTAAGCCCCAAATCTTTCTTTTTTTTCAAAGCACTTTCTCCTTTGATTTTGAATATACTGTTGTTTTCAATCTTTCTTTGTTGAACAACTAACTAAACAGCATGGAAGCACTCCAACCGAGTAAGTGGTTATCGCTTTCATTTACTGCTTTCATATTATAAACTGTATTGTGGGGCTGCTCACTGTAAGTCTCCTTTCATAAACTCATATCTACTGTGTAATAATAGTATAGATATTTCGAGTTTCCCCGGCAACTACGTCTAGAACTAGGTGACGCCGTTTCATTTATTCGTAGAAATAGACGCCTAGATCCCCAATAGGAGCACCAGATACAGTCTTCTCTTCGGCTGTCCTCCTTAGGATTCGTCAAGAAGCTCTACTCCCCAAGATGAATGTATTCTCCGTGAATGGCATCTTTGAGTTTCTTCCAACTTCTCGAACTTTCCTGACTTGATCCATTCCTTGTGGATAGCTTGCCTTGAATGTCTCGGGGTTTGGGTACCCACTACGGTCATAATCTTGGACCTTAACTAAGGAACCCTCTTTAAAAGCTAAAAGTCGCTGGATAGTAAACCTCGCACGTTTACCAGTGGTTTTTTATTTTTAAAAGAGTTATCTCTCCTAATGGAAAGGAGATGATAGACCCACGGGCTTCTTAAAAGCATCGGCCTCCTCTTGGGCATTGTTCAAGGACCCACAGGCTTCCTAAAAGCAACCCGGCCTCTTCTTGGGCATTATTCAAGGACACTACGACTTCTTAGAAGTATTCACAGCCTCCTCTTAGGCTTCGTATAATGATCTCTTCCTCCGGGAATGATAACCTCCTCTTGGGCTTCGTACAAGGACCCGTCGGCTTCTTAAAAGTTTCCAGCCTCCTCTTGGGCTTCGTACAAATTGTCCCGACGACCTCCTAGAGGTATAGGAACAGAACCTAGTCATCCTCATAGAACAGTCCTTTCATAGAGTCTACTACTATTTCTCAAAGCATAGTACAAAAGATAAAACTCTAGACACTGACAGTCTAACTTCCTTGAGTCTTAAAGACATTCTCAAGTGACCCCTTCGTTAAATAGGAAGGAAACCCGCAGACTCGGACAGTCTCAATACCCTTTTGGATTTCCAGTTTCCCCAAAGAAGAGGAAGCAACCCCGATCCTCAGATCTAATCCACGAGTACAGTGATGCTCATATAAGAACTGATTTTCTCTTTCAAAATCAGTATACTGGATATGTCACTTAACTGACACAGTAACCTTAGCCTTCTCTTGGGCTTTGTACAATGATTCTCCCCAGCGGAGTCAAACAACGTTTTAGCCTCTCTCTCGGGCTTTGTACGAGACACATAAGAGACTCCCTCGTTGAGTCAATCACCTTTTCGCCTCCATCTCGGGCTTTATACGAGATACAAAAAGGTTCTTTTTTTGAGCCAAACAAACTTTAGCCTCCATCTCGGGCTTAGTACGAGATACAAAAAACACTCTCTTGTTGAGTATAAAGGATCCTCTTGTAGGATTAACCCCTTTTAGCCTCTCTCTCGGGCTTTATACGAGACACAAAGACTCTATCGTCGGGTCAAAAACTTCTAGCCTCTCTCTCGGGCTTTGTATGAGACACAAAATAGCCTCCTCTTAGGCTTTGTATAATGATTTTCCTAGCGGAAATTAGCCTCCTCTTAGGCTTTGTATAAGAAAACCACTGGTTAATCCAATTAACCTTTTAGCATCAAAACTGTGCCTCGTTCACAGTACGCAAACATCAACAACTCCTTTCCCTTCATCTAATCGCTGTAAGCGACAAACCTCTGGATCATCTATATCCACGCCACTGTCCCTCTTTTAGCATGAGAAATTCCTAAGGAAAGATGGCATTGCTCTACACTGAGTTAAAGTCTTCTCCTTCAGGTTAAAACCCTTTATTCGGAAATTATGGCATTGCTCGGATCCGCGTATCCCAGTTAAAGTAATTCTCCTTCTCCCTCTTTAGAGATGACAAATTCTCTCTAAAGTCGAGGTCTTTCAGCTTCACGTATTGGGCTTTGAACAAGACACAAATAGACCTTTCAGCTTCACATCTTGGGCTTTGAACAAGATACAAACCACCTTGCGCTTCACGTCTTGGGCTTTGAACAAGACACCAAAACACCCATTTCCTCCCATAGAATAGGAGGAACTACGAACGCTCTGATTTCCCTGTTTCGGTAAACGGGAATACGTAGGCATAAGATCGAAAGAAAAGATCTTAGCGAGCACAATCAACAAAAAAACCAAATCCCATATCTCCATCAATCAAAAGCAGTAGTTCAAAAGCATCAGTCCTAACATCCTAATCCTTGTTCCCCGCCAGAAACCTTCTGCCCAGGTAAAAAAGAAAGAAAACAGTATTGGAGAAAATACAAATAACCAGTACAAAGGCCCCCCCACATTGATAGCAGTCGTACCCTAACAGACCGCTGTTTAAACTCAATATGCAAAGCAGGGTTAATTGGAGACATCTATTTCCCTTCCTTATTCAGCTCACAATAGGATAAAAAATGAATCGACCTGTAGTCAAAGCTCAAACCGCAGAGAGCGACCGGCGCTTAAGAACCGCGTCCAAAATCGCTCGCTACACAACCCCTTCGCATTCATAGCATTGGATTCCTTTACCTTTGTTAGCTTTCTCTTCAGTTTTGGACCTTATTCTAAAATCCTTCCTTTTGTTAATGTCGGATGACTGAGTCTAGACATTTGACCTTGACTCCTCATCCATCCTCTTTAACAATTGGTTGTACTGCTTTCAAGTAGCACAACAGCCTTAGACAATTCTTTCTTGGAATTTGGTTTACATTCACCTTGATTAGACACCAAGGCTATGTTTTTCTTCTTTTCATATTTCTCACTGATCGCCATTTCAAAAGTCTGAAGAGATCCCATGAGTTCATCCACCTTCATGGTGTTTATGTCTTGGGCTTCTTCAATGGCAGTCACCTTCATGTCAATTTTCTTAGGAAGATATCTTAGGATTTCTTGGACCAACATAGCTTCTGGAATCTTTTCTCCAAGATCACTTGAAGTATTGGCTATATCAACAATGTTCATGTGAAAGTCTTGAATACTTTCATCCTCCTTCATCTTTAAGTTCTCAAACTTGGTTGTGAGAAGTTGAAATCTTGATGATTTCACCCTAGAGGTTCCTTCATGAGCAGTCTTCAAAATCTCCCAAGCATCTTTGGCAACAGTACAATTCTTTATCAATCTTAAGATGTTCTTGTCCACTCCATTGAATAAGGCATTCAATGCTTTGGAATTACCCAGAGCTAGCTTATCATCTTCATTATCCCAGTCTTCCTCAGGCTTTATCATATTAGTAATCTTACCTTCCTGATCTTTAGCCTTTGGTGGATCCCATCCTTTGACCACAAATTTCCAAGCTTTACCATCCATGGACTTAATAAAGGCCACCATGCGCACTTTCCAATATTCATAATTGAATCCATCAAGAATGAGTGGTCTATTCAATATTCCTCCTTCCTTGTCCATTGCACCAGAAAGTAACTTTTCTGAATCTCACCCAGATACAGAGCAGGATGCCTGCTTTGATACCAATTGAAATTCTGGTATGCAGATCTCAGATGTCCTAAGAGATGTCGATAAACTTGATCTCTGCTTCAAACACAATGACAATAAGGAGCACAATTAAAATTGCAGAAAGTAAACGAACACACATTAATTGCTAAACCAATTGGGTGTACAACAACACCTACGTCTGGGGGCTACCAAGCTAGGAATGAAATCCACTAGATATTATTAATTCTAAGCTAAAAAACCCCCAGTTTACAACTTATCACTTAATCACTACCCGTGCTTAATTTCTACCTAAGACTCTCCTAGGTATGAGACCCTTCTCAATTCCCTTTCAATCAGAACAGTGACAAAAATTACAACTCAATGCAAACAATCCAACTCTAGTATCAACACGACACAAGAGAGGCTCACAAATACACAAACCCTAAAACTCACTAAGCAGCAATGTATTTTCCAAACTTTGATTAGCTTAAATCCATCCTATTTATAACCATAAAGTGGACTGGATTTGGGCTTCAAAAACGCAGCAATTCTGTTACATAGAATCTGCAACTTATTCTCCTCAAGAATAGCTTCTTCAATCCAAAGTTTCCTAAAATGTATCCACACTTAGAAAACAACATCTTCAAATTCAAACAGAATCTCTGATTCCTCAATCTTGATCGCCACCTAGGATAAACAAATATTCTCACAATATTCTGAAATCTGGAAATAAATTAGCAGTACCAAAACTGCAAAGTAACAGACAAAGATGTTGAATCATCATGATAGGACATCTTGTCCAACATCTTGATCTTCAGTTTGTTCTTTATGTTAGGACATCTTGTCCAACATCTTGCTGTCAAGTTAGTTTTACCAAAATTAATGTCAATCTCAAAAGCTTGGACTTGTCACATACTAAATCATTACCAGTACACCTTAAAGTGTAAACATTCAATGCTGAACTCACGTCTCCTATTACAAATACGACATACAGATACATTAAACTGAACAAATGTTTCACTTGCGCAAGCATGTTCCAATTATAAGCACATCTAACTGGCTCGACATTACCCCAGGATAATACGTACATCTTAACACATCACACTCACAAACAAGCATCCATACATTGCCTCGCAAAAGACTTAAAGATTATTTACACTTTAAGTGAATATTATTTACTGCTCTCTATAGCGAACAAATTGTGCAAACCGATTGTAAACAACAGTTGAAAAGAGCGCAATCCAAAATAAAAAAGCACAAAGATGCAAAAGGTAACAATATGAAAACATGTTAATATTATTTACAAACCTAGGAAAAAGCCCGACAAAATCTTACGTGAGCAAAAATAAATAAAAAAGAAAGGGGAACACAAAAATCCTCAAACGTCAGTGCCCGACTCTGAAGCACCCATGCCATCTCTGGTATCCTCTCTAGGAACTGGACGAAAAGGATCAAACTGATCGGCAGGGATAGAAAGGTCGTAATAAAATTCTCGTGTTTGCTCCATCATCTGATCCCAGATCCGATACATAGATGTCACATCCCATTGAAGGGACTCTTGGTATTTCTGTCGTGCAGCGGTCACTTCTTCCTAAATGTTTTACAAGGCATAAATCTAGTCATCATTTTTCCGCCGAATAAAAATCTAATCTACCTCGAATGCACAACATGCTTTCGCAGCATCTTCAAATGTCTTTTTCCAACGTTTCTCTCCTTCGGCAAGAAAAGCCTTCAGCCCTAGTATCCGAGCACCCAAAGTTGACGAAGAATCGTACCGATCTACCTCTTCCTGCAAAGAGTCATCAAGGCCGACCATTATCTACAACTCAACCAATTCTTTTTCAGCCTCTAAAATCTCTAGTTCAAGGACCTCACATTTTTGCTTCAGTTCATCCCGCTCCCTAGAAAGGTTGCTTCAACCTCCGAAAATGACAATATTTATGAGGGACAAAAACTTATTTAACCATTCATTTTATTATAAAAACTTTAATCCTAAATTAAAGAGTACCTATAATCAACTTTAAATATGAGTATTTTATTTTTTTATAAAATAACGTTTAAGTGAGTCGGACTTCAGAGCCTCGCTAGAATCAAAGTAGGCCTTAAGACTCAAAGGATTTTTATAGAGGTACTTATAAATTACTCACCAAAGAGATTCTCACATCAATAGCAGAAATTGAAACCTCGACTTTTCGATGTGTGAATCAATTCCTTATAAAGTGAGTCAATCTATAAAATTTTTATTGGATAAAAAGATTATAATAATGTTAATCCTGAAATAAAGAATACTTACACTCAATTTCAAATAGGAATATCTTTGTTGGATGGAAAAAACTTGTGAAAAGCAGCATTTTTTTTAAGGGTTAAATATGTTTTTAGTCCCTATAAAGTTTGAAATTTCATTTTTAGTCCTTATAAAGTTTGAAATTTCATTTTTGGTCCTTCCCTACCTTTTGGCAACGGTTTTTACAAAAAAACCGTTGCCAAAACCAGCTAAAACCGTTGCCAAAACCCAGGAGGGACTAAAAATAAAATTTCAAACTTTATAGGGACTAAAAACATATTTAACCCTTTTTTTAAATTAGAAAGGACATATATTAAAGAAAGAAGGATATCTACTCTAAAGAAATAATAAAATATATCACATCTTTTATAATAGATATATTATGACTTTAATTTATAATTTTTTATTTAATTTCATTTTATTATAAAAACTTTAATCCTCAATTAAAGAGTACCTACTATCAATTTCAAATAGGAGTATTTTTTTTTTTTTTTTATAAAAACAAGTTTAATTGAATTGGGCATCAGAGATTCACCCGGCTCAAAGCAGATTTCAAAACTTAAAAAATATTTATAAAAATATTTATAAATCAGAGATTTTCACATTGATCAACAGTGGAAATTAAAGCATCGATCTTTCAATATGGGAGTAAATTCCAATCAATCGAATCAATCTATAAAAATTTTATTGGATAAGAAGATTTTTACTCCTGAGATAAAGAATACCTACACTCAATTTTAAATAGGAGTATTTTTGTTGGATGGAAAAAAACTTGTGAAAAGCAAACAATTTTTTAAAACAATTAGAGGAGGCAATATTAAAGAAAGAAGGATATACGTAAAAAAAAGGTACTTTTTTATTTATTTCTATATTATGCTTCATTCTAATCAGAAAATTTTGATTAAGAAATTTGATATTAATGCTAACTTAATACTCCCTCCGGTCACTATTATAAGCAAAAAAAACACCTTAAATCTTGGTCACTATTATAAGCAAAAGTCATTAAATTTTAGACTAATTAATGCTTGTATTACTATTATACCCTTAATTTAATTCAAAAACATTTAATGTTGGTAGTTGATTCATTAAATAAACTAAGGATATTATTGTAAATTTTACTTTGATAGTACTTGAAATCAAGAAAATTAACTACACTTAACTAACTTTCTTAATACATGTGAAAGTAGTTATTTTAGCTTATAATTGTGACCGGAGGGAGTATGTATTTTTGAATGATATTTTGACAGTTAAAATTTTATATACAAAAATAAGTTCTAAATTAGATTTCAAAATACATATTTTTATTACTTTATCTTCAATTTTTTTTATTGGTAAAAATATACATATTTAAATTACATCGGGTATATCAAAAAAGGAAGCTGTACCATTCTTATTTATTCCATTAAATTAACTCAATTGGTAGAGACATTATTGCAAGGAAGCCAAAAGAAAAGATTTTGTAAATATTACATTAATAAAGCAATTTATTATTGATTCCCCAAATTAACTTGAAGATTTGGAATGGTTAAATAAGGGAGAGGTTTGATTAAAACATGCATAGCAAGGTAGGCATTGAAGCCAAATTAAGGAACTACCCGTATCCATGACACCGTAGGTCTTAAAAGGTGGGGTACCAACTGCGTAACTCATGAAATATTCAGCTGAGTCTGGAGTTAAGGTTGGTGCAGGGTTGTTTGTGTTGAGTGAAAATTGTTTGCTCAAGTGATTGGCACGGTTGATTGAACGATGCACTGCATTGTGAATTCTTTGGAATTTAGTTTCCGTGGGATTGTAGACGGGTGATTTTGAAGAATCACGGTGAATGAGTTCAACACTGAAACCATTGTTTAACGCATGAGAAAGAAAAATGAAATAAGAAAAACAAAAGAAAATAAACATCAAACAAAACGAAGAAGACATTGATATTGAATATTTGTGAGAGTTTTTCGTCAAAATTTAGGTTTCAACCGTTATTAAATAGTCTCTCTCTGGAAATAAATATGACAAATCTTCTATAATAGAAAATATCAATAAAAAAGTAAAAATATCTAAAAAGGACAATGATATTATCCTGAAATTTCACTAAATTTAATTTTTTAAAAACCATTTTACTTAGTTATTAAGGATGGAGTGATATTTTTAATTTTATTTAATTCTCTCTTATATTTGTAAGAGATTTCTAAAAGACATATGTCTCTTATTGCATTTAATTCTCTCTCTTTTAAAAAAAAAATTAATTGTATGGATTTGCTAGTTCGTTTTTATTCTTCTATGCTAAAATATTTGTGAATTTATTTCCAAAATTTCTGAAACGCGTATTGTGTAATGCTTTTTAGGGAATTTTATTTTGTTAGAAATTTGATATGATTAATTTTTAGATCATTTTACTTAGTTGCTAAGGATGAGGTAATGTTTTTAAATGTATGAAAAAAGTATCAATAAAAAAGTAAAAACATATCTAAAAAGTCAATGGTATTTATTCAAAAAAAATTGACCAAAATTAATTAAAAAAAAACATTTAACTTAGTTATTAAGGATGGAATGATATTTTTAATTGCACTTAATTCTAAAACCATTTTTAAAACCATTTAATTTTTTAAAAACCAAAATTAATTTTTTAAAACCATAGTTTTTAAAACCATTTGACCAAAATTATTTTTTTTAAAAACAATTTTTAATTGCATTTAAATCCATTTGATTAAAATTATTATTTTTTAAAATACATTTAATTAGTTGACCAAAATGAATTGTTGGTTACATCAAAATGCATATCTTGTAATATTATCCATAGAATTTTATTTTATTCATTTTATTAGTGATTTTTTTTATTAAAGTTAATTATTTATAAATATAAACAACTTGATTTTATATATATAAGTTAAAGTTAAAATGAATGGTAAATGGAGATTGAAAGGTGAATATCAAGTCACCTTCTCTTTCTCTCTCTTTTTTTTTCTTCTCTAAATCTCTTACACGAGAACTTAAATTTTAAGTGTGAGTTATGAAGTTGTTGGAAGGTCAATTTTCAATCCATAAATACCTCTCTTCTAGGCCAACCCTTTTCCATATTTTGCAACCATTTTTTTAATGTGTGGAAAAAAAGGAAAGAGAGGTGGATGATATATAAAAGGGTCTTTATGAAGGTGACTTTGAAAGTTTTGGCTTTTTATTTCAAAGGATATATATATATTTAGCTAATAGTTTTGTTTCCACCCTGAAACTCTACCCTACATCATTTTTATTTTGCTTATAAAAAAACTATTTAACCGTAGGAATAATTGATTAAACAACTGGTAAAATTTGAACTTTTGGAGAAGAAAGTTTGTGAAGTAAAAAATCAAATTATCTCTCTTGTATTGTTACAATTTTACAATTTTGATTATGACAAAGATTTTGTAGGGTTCCATTCGAAGTCCTCATCATAATCTTCAATTCTACTTGTACATTTAATTAGTTTGATGTGTTAAAATGAAAAAGGTTTTGAATTTTACCAATTATTTAATCAATTATTTTTATGGTTAAATAGTATTTTTATAATAAAATTATATATTATTAATTTTAAATTGATTATTTGTAGTTGTTTAAATTTTGGCTTACTTTATATTCTCCTAATTAAAAATAAAACAATTCTTAACTATAGTTTTAAAAAATATATTTAAATTTAGTATTTTAAAATATATTTAATATTAATGGTGGTCCACCTAAAATTGACCTTAAATTAAAATGAACGATTTTACTGTGAAAACTGTCCCTCCAGTCCTTTCCTTTACTGCCAGTTTCACAAATTAAGACGGGTTACAGTCAATTGGCTCAGAATTGCAGGCCATGCCAATTTCAGAATTTTTTCCCTCCTGCCACACTTTTAAAAGTAATATACCATAATGCCACAATTTTCAATTAATATCCCAAAATGTCACACTTTCAAACATAAAAACGTATCTGTGGGGAAGTGCCGCCTATTGGATATGCGGCCCCTAAAATTTCTCTACACAGCCGCCCATTGAAAGGGCGGCACTATCCATTTTTTTTTTTTTTTTGTTTTATTAATATGAATAATATTAATAATAATAATAATATTAAATAATTACAATAATATTAGTTATTATTAAATAATAATAATAATAACATTTAATATTAAATAATAATAATAATATGAGTTAATATTAAATAATAACAATATTATTAGTTAATATTACATAATAATAATAATATTAGTTAATATAAAATAATAATTATAATATTAGTTAATATTAAATAATAATTATAATATTAGTTAATATTAAATTGTATATATTAGAGTTTCCAATTCTAATATTAATAATAATTATAAAATAAATTAATATAAAATAATATTAATATTTTAATATTTTAGTATTTTAATATTTTTGTGCAGTGCCGCGACTGCAATGGGCGGCACTTTTTAATATTTTATTATTTATGTACAGGGCCGGTACTGCAATGGGCGGCACTTTTGAATATTTTATCATTTCTGTACAATGTCGGTACTGCAATAGGCGGCACTTTTGAATATTTTATTATTTCTGTACAGTGCCGGTACTGCAATGGGCGGCACCCTTTAATATTTAAATATTTTTGCACAGTGCCGGCACTGATATAAATAGAGGTTGGGTGTGATCAATTTTTCACATCCATTTGAAATTCGTTTTAGTACTTTGAAGATGTATCCTCGCCGCTGGGGGAAAGTAATTTTTTCGAGAGACAAGCCGGCAATGGACATGCTTTTCTGGAACATCCGTAGTTTAGAGCAACTACACAGGGAGTTGAAGCGTTGGTTAGAAGGAGATATACCAGAAGGGGAAAAAATCAAAAGTATTGAGAGGTTTGATGCTTGGCGTGGGTGGGTGCGAATCAAGTCTGATAAGGAAGCCAGAGAAATGATGTTTGGCCGGAACGAAATCAAACTGCTAGTTGTAATCAGTAGTTAGAGAAGTTGTATCAAATGTTATGTTAAATGTTTCTTGTTATTATTTTGAACTTTGTTGATGTTGTGTTATTCATGTATGTGGTGTGTTAGTTAATGAAGAACAATGTTGTTTTGTTGTGATATCTGAAATGTTGCTATTAAGTAAATAATCTAGTGAAGCACAATGTTGTTTGGATGTGATATCTGAAATGTTGCTATTGATTAAATAAAACACTAACGATTACTTGTCCCCACATTGGGACACTTGGTTCGGTTGTGACCAGTTTGACGACACACGGAACATTTTCTCTCAAGCTTATCAAAGTTATCCATTTCCGTTCTAATACGTGTGCTCACTGGGCGACCTTTCTTGTTCCTTCGCATTCTTGGGTTATGGTAAATTTGATCTCCCTCATAAACGGGCCAATATTCATCGTAAGGCAACACTGGAAAGCTTGTGCTGTAAACCCCAAAAAGGGTTGAAACCCTGTAAACGTCTGACAAAAGAGCGTAAGCGTCGTGGCGCACATAAGAACATGCGGCGATTACATGTGAGCAAGGGACACGGAATGCCTGAAACTTTCCGCAGTCACACCAACGATTTAGTAGGTTGACCTTATAATGTCCCATAGGCTTTCCCTCACCACGGTCCTTTGTTTCCTTCACACTAAAAAGATTGTTAGTGTAGTCAAATACTCTGACATGATGTGTGCCGGATTTTGTTGTTTCTTCTTTCATCACCTTAAGGCAGTTTTCTGTAAATGTCTGTCCAGAACTCAACACATCACTCCACTTTGCTCCCCTTTCAGCAAATAATGATCCCAATCTATAATATGTTGCACTTACCAATGCTGTAATGGGCAAATTAAGGGTGCCTTTAAAGACATCATTCAACGACTCAACAAGATTGGTAGTCATGTGACCCCAACGTCGACCCCCGTCAAATGCCCTTGACCATTTTTCGACCGGAATATTGTCTAGCCACTTTAAAGCATCAGCATTCGCCATGCCAATTTCAGACCGGTAGTAATGAAATGTTGGTTGGTTTAATGCATACCCTGTAAGAAAATTGTATAAAATATACTTATTGACTAAGATATAATATATGTTATTGACGAAGGCTTAATGTTATCAAATATACTTACCCATGTTAATGACTTTCTCCCGATGTCTCCTGTCCTTGATTTCCCTCATAAAATTTTGCGAAATGTGTCGGATACAATAAACATGCACCGATGGGGGATTATGCCAACCATTTTCTGGATTTTTGTATGCACTGTCAATCGATGCATGTCGGTCTGAAATCAAGCATAGGTCTGGCTGTGGCGCAACATGCCTCCTCAAGTTGCGTAGAAAAAACCCCCAACCTTCAGCCGTCTCACCTTCCACAATGGCAAATGCAACTGGGAAAATATTGCTATTGCCATCTTGTGCCATCGCCATAAGCAGGGTGCCCTTGTACTTACCGTATAACCAGGTTCCATCAATTTGAAGAATAGGCTTGCAATATGCAAAACCTCTGATGCATGGATGGAATGCCCAGAATAGTCGGTGGAAGATGTGTTTCCCTTCAACAATTGTTCCGTCATCTGTATACATGGGTAGTGTTTCTATTTCCAGCACCGTCCCCGGAACAAATTTTTATGTGCTAACAGAAAATGTGGAAGTTCATTATATGAGTTCTCCCAGTTACCATACACCTGTTCGATTGCTTTGTTCCTTGCAATCCATGCCCTTGATGAATGAGTACTAGAATGTAGAATTGATGAAGGTATATTTGATGAGGGTTTGAATGTAGAAAGCATACAAGTTATAAATAAAATTGGATATGAGAGAGAACACGGTGCATGCTGGTACGTGAATTATTTGGTCAAAGTCGTCTACCAGTGCCGCCCATTGAAAGGGCGGAAGTTACATAATTATTACACAGTGCCGCCCAATCAGGTACCGGCAGTCAGGAATCTGGCAGGCAGTGCCGCCCAATCAGGTACCGGCACCCTGACACGTTGCATGTGTGCCGCCCATTGGAATGGCGGAAGTGAACAAGGCATAAATGCATGCTGCATGCATGGGGAGCACGTGAATAAATGCATGCAACCAATTCACATTTCAACATTTAATTTTTACCAAATAATTTTTATCCTCCTACTATAAATACATCAAATTTTATCTCAACATATCACTCATAAATTTCTACCATATCACATTTTACCCAATTCTCTCTACCATTCAGCTCAAAAATTTCTCAATTTTTTTTTTAAATAACATGGCATTGCTAACACTTGGAGAGGATCATCGAGGAACTCTTGCCAACATTGCTTCATATGTAAGTGTATAATATCTATAATTATTGTTATATATTTATTATAAATTGTTATACATTTAATATTGTTATAAAATTTGTTATAATGCTATTAATTATTTTTTTTTATAGGATGAAAAATTGTTCAAACCACGCTCGCACAAATACATGGCACCCGATGATATTATTATTCCGTATTTGGAACGAGCGGGTTTCGGTCACGTGATCAACATAACTTCATATGGAATTGATCGAAAATTTCTACTAGCCTTATGCGAAAGATGGCGACCTGAAACCCACACATTTCACTTCCCAACAGGTGAATGCACAATCACTTTGGAGGATGTCCATATGTTGTTGGGTCTGCGTGTGGATGGTTTACCGGTCGTTGGTAACACAAACGTGAGGTACTCGTTAATTGAAGAACTATTGGGGGTGTCCTTGGAAGAAGGTGTTAATAGGAAGGGCCAAAACATTAGAATTTCATGGCTAAGATCAATTTACCAACGTTTGGCATTGACCGAGGATTCTCCCGAGTATCTGAAAATTTATAAATCTAGACTTTATATTTTATTGCTTTTCGCATGCTTTTTATTCCCTGATACTAATGGTAATAGTATCCATCTTCAATTTTTACCATTACTAGAAGATTTTAACCAAATAAGTAGTTATAGTTGGGGCGCTGCTACCTTAGCGCATCTGTACAGAAATTTGTGTAGATGCGCAAGAAAAAATGTGCATAATTTTTCTGGTTGTGGCGTTTTGATTCAAGCTTGGGGATGGTCTAGAATGCCAAGATTGGCACCAATAAACCCCAATCCATACCACTTTCCATATGCGACCAAGTAAGTATACTTAAATACTTTTCTTTCTATACATTTTTTTACTATAAATTTTACTAAATACTTTTTTATTTTATAGGTGGTCCGCATATGGGATGAATTATGAAAAAACTCCTCATCATTGTGCTCCCGAATATCGAACTTTCTTCGATCATTTCGAGGAAGACGACGTATTATCTCTAACGCATACATTACTTCCATTAAAATTATTTTATATTTTTTAAATTCTAATCCTTTTTTTAACTACATTACAGTTTGTATGGAGGCCATATCTTGACCTTCATGATCCAGATCCAACTGAACAAGACATGTGGAGTTCAAAAACATTCATTTTTTGTTTCACTTATGTCGAAATGCATCATTCAGACAGGGTGAAACTTCAATTTGGGATTCACCAAGACATTCCTGGTCCACCCACGTCCATGGAGAGGTACCACACTAGTATCATAAACGATGCGTGGAAATTCCCTGATTGGAGAGACCATAACAGAGAAGAACAACAACAATGGATAAATCGTCGCCAAACTGTCCTACAAGGAAATGTCATGGAATTCGAATGTAAACCCAGTAGGGAATACATGAATTGGTATAAATCTGTGACAATTTTGTATCTATCACAAAATAGATACTTATGGGACCCTCGTAACCAACCCACATCTTCAAACTTCCAACAACCCAGACAACCTTGTAACACCCAACCCCAAACATTTAACACCCCTCAACAAATTTTTAACACCCCACCACAAATTTTTAACACCCCACAACAAATATTTAACACCCAACAACAAGCGTCTAACACACAACAACCTTTCAACCCAACACAACAACCTTATACCCCCAGCCAACACTACCAACAATCATACCTACCATTTAACCCAACCCTCTTCAACACCCAACTACAAAACCCAACTCCATTCAACACCCAACAACAAAACCCAACTTCTTCATACACCCAATATAACCAATTTTCATTCTCCCAACCTACCCCACAAGATAACATCTACCAAACACCCCAAACACAAGTCCTCTTCTACCCCTCACAATCCTATAACCTTAATACCTCTCAAGACCAACACCCCTACACCCCCTTCATGACTAACACATTGCCACCTACCAACCTACCAAGTTGGACTAACGAGGGAACAAGACTAAGTTATGGCAGTGCGGCGGCAATATCAGATGTGGATGACTTAAATGATGACATGGTTGAAGAATTCATGAATCCTACCAATGATGCAGGAAATGTTGATGTTGATCGTAGAAGGTCCACAAGAAATGTACAAGCACCTACCTGTGGAACCCACCAACGCTTACGTCGACCGGGTCCAAATTGGGACTAGTTAGGGGTTCATGTACTTTTTTAATTAAATATATAATTATTTTAATAAATTTTCGTTTTGTTTTATTATTATTATTCTACCCAAATTAATAAAACAATATAATTATTATTCTACCTTCATTTAATTAATATAATTATTCAATTAATATAATTACTTAATTAATATTTATTATCCAAATTAATAAAATAATAACAATAAAAATATTTTCAAATTTTAATATAATTATCCAAATTATTTAATTAATATAATTATTTAATTATTATTTATTCAAATTAATAAAACAGAAAAAATATAAAAACTAAAATTAAAAAATTAAAAAAAAAAAAAAATCGTTTCGTACACTGCCGCCCTTTGGATGGGCGGCACCCTCTTTTTTTATACTCTTCCGCCCTTTCATTGGGCGGCACACCTTGCAGAAATTTTTTTTTTTTTTAAAAACATGGCATTTTGGGATTTTGGTTGAAAACTAGGGCAATTTAGAGATTACATTTGAAATGAATGGCAGGGCAGAAAAAAATTCCCAATTTCATGCTAATGAGTAAAGTTAGTTTTGAAAAATGTGAAGTTTGGATCATAATCTTTAATTCTACTTGTACATTTAATTAGTTTTGTGGTAAAATAGAAAAGGCACTGTGATATTTTCAGTTACTTTTTTTTAAAATTGATTTTGACGGATTGTTAATATATGCAGTCACTAACCCTAGTTAAAGATTTGAATAAGACTGTAATGAAAAGGTAGCGTCATTCTGAAACTTTCAAACATACCAAATCACATCATGCTAAATTATGAGATTTACAATATACACACATGTTACAGATCAACAATTTGCATTAACTCTCTCAAGCTTTGTTTTTAAATAAATTAATTTTATTTTCTAAAATATATATATTACAATAATAGTTACTACATTGTTTTGAAAATCTATAAAATAAAATTAATGAAGGTTTTTTTTTTTTTTGAAAAAATTATAAGAGAAAGTGGAATTGGTGATTTGTTTGTTTTTTTTAGACTAAAAATTATAATGATTTTCCTTATAAATAAATCTCAAATGAGTACTTAATAGAATAAAATTTTGACAAATAAATGTTCAAATTTTTTATTCAATTTAGTTGTGATATTTTGTTGTAACTGGCATGACATAATTTTGAAAATCTATTATGATTTATTTAATACTTGCGTGTGTATGGTAGTAATAGTGTAGCATTATGTTAAACATACTCCCTCCGTCTCATAAAAAGTGTCCTATTTGAGCAATGCGCGGTTCTTAAGAAAATGATTAGATGTGTTGGTTGTAGTGAAAAAGTTAATGTCATTTACTAAAATACCCCTATTAAATGTAGTTAATAAAGTAGTTGAATAAAGTGAAATTTAATGAATAGGGGTATAGTAGTGGAAAAATAATAATGATTACAACATTGATAATGTAAATGGACAATTATTTTGAGACAAAGAAAAAGTGCAAATGAGACACTTTTTATGAGACGGAGGGAGTATAAAGTATTGTAATCATTTGGCGAGATGAAATTCTATTATGATTGATTCACTAAGTACTTACATGTGTATGGTAGTATAAGTGTAGCATCATGATGAACATATAAAGATTGTAGTCATTTGGTGAGATGCAAGTTGCATAAATATACAGTGCTTCTTCTTCTCTTCTTTTCTTTCAAGCATTTACTATGATGTTTTCATTCATTCAACATGGTATCATGAGCCTCTCGATCTAAGAATGCATTGTTTTCACATTTCATGACTCTTCCTCATAATCAAAATCCTACTAGTTCATCTCCAAATGCATATTCACAACTGAATCTATCCAGTCCATTCTTTGTTCATTTGAGTGATGACCTATCATCTATTAGTGTTTCTCCCAAACTCAATGGTGTGAATTATCACTCCTGGGTTCATTCAATGCGTCGAGCACTTGGAGGAATGTTGAAACTTGAGTTTATCGATGGCACAATTGATCCAATCACTAATAGTTTTGATCTCTTGTATCGTGCATGGAACCAATGCAATATTTGTACATTCATGGATTATCAACTATGTATCTGAATCAATTGCTCAATCCATTATGCTCATGGAAAACACATTTGATGTTTGGAACGATCTAAAGGAACGCTTCTCTTAAGGTGATTTGGTGCACGTCTCTGAATTGATGTAAGAAATCTATGGAATGCAATAAGATTCTAGGTTAGTAACTGATTTTTATTCGGACTTAAAGCTTCTATGGGAAGAACTTGAGATTTACAATCCCATTCCTGCTTGTGCCTGTTGCATCAAGTATGCATGTGAAGTTATGCGCAAATCTAGGACACATCACACTACTTTTTATGCAATCAGATTCTTGACTGTTTCAAACCCAAATTTTGTTGTTGTGAAACTTCAAATTTTATTAATAGATCATCTTCCCCTATGAACAAGATCTTTTCTATGGTGCTACAACATGAAATATACTAATTATATATGCTCGTGTATATTCAGTGGTCATTGGCAATTGATCATCATTTTTCTTAGGACGAATATGGTAACCACATTGTGTTCCTTACATTACCAACTTGAACCTAACATGAAACTTTTTATTGCTAGGTACGTTTATGTTTATTAGACTTTTATTAATATTGTCTTTGACTTTGTAATTAGTTTAGCGCGTAATATGTTTAAATCATTTTGTTATGCTGCAACACTATTACCTGAACAATATTAGAAAAAAAACACGCATTTATCACGCCTAAGGTAAGTGGATTACTTGTGACATTCATTTATATATATATATATATATATATATATATATATATATATATATATATATATATATATATATATAGTTACATGCATGCATGGTTATATATTCATGAATTTTTTTTTTAATTTGTAGATGAGGAGGCAACCAAAGGGATGCGCGTGTGAGTATTGTTAGAATTAACAATCGGGGGGGTCAACGAGGGGACATTTCTTATTTGGGACACACCTTTGTGAGAGACACACCACATATCCACCTAAAACCTTAAGGTGATAGGTGTGTGGGTTCTCCCACTTATAAAGTGTTTAATCTTCCCTTTTCTAATCAATGTGGGACTTCTTCCTCACACTTGATTCTCAACAAGTATTATGTCATGAAACACATGTTAAACATTGTCTCTGCCGACATTGTTGAGTCTTGGGAATAGGTATATGTTATATATGTCATGAAATATTTACAATAACATATTAATGTTTAAGTTTGCTATTATTTCAAATCATGTGACATTCAATTTTCTGCACTTTTTAATGTAGACGTTTACCGACACTACACCATTCCCCACCAACGACTTTAAAGACCTTCGTAAACGTTAAGCGTTTTGCTTCAATTTTATCAAGCCAAAGGATGATCAAACATGATTTTGTAATATATGTTTGATATATTTTTGAGATAGATGTAAATAATATTTTTTTGGGTTTGATGTAAATGATATTGTTGACTTTTGATGTAAGTGATATTTTTGGCTTTATATTTAAATAATATTTAGGTACAAAAAAATACAAGTACAAAAAAAAGGGTATATATGGAATAATATAAAAAAAACTAAAAAAAACAACTAGTTGAGGTATTTGAAGGTTGAGTACAAGTGCTTTGATTCTTTTCTCATCCTTTACCTTCAAGTTGTATGTTACTTTCCTGATGATCAAGTTCTTTTTCGATCATTTGTTGAATGCCAAAGTTATAAACTTGTAAATTTGAAAAAAAAAACATAGCTACAAATTTGTTTATTAAAGACAAACATAGATAGTGACTTAAAAAGGCATGCACAAGTTGCTAATTCCTCCGAATGAATTTTACTACCAACATAAAATAATTATTGCAAAAAACAAAGAAATGGTTATAGCACATGGGTTGCCTCCCATGAAGCGCTCTTTTTGTGTCATTAGCTTGATGGTTGACATCAGGGGTCCGACAGTATTAAGAAGGCTTTTTCCTCTATAATCTCCCCTCCATAATAATGCCTTAGCCATTGTCCATTTAATTTAAATCTCCTCATATCACCAGGATCTTGAATTTCAATTGCACTACTTTAGCAAACTTTGGTGACAACAAACAAACCTGACCACTTGGATTTTAGCTTCCCGGGAAACAATTACAATCTTGAATTAAACATTAAGACTTGTTGACCGACTTGAAAGTTTCGCCTTAAAAGCTTTTTGTCATGATATCTTTTGGTCATTTTCTTGTAAATTAACGCATTTTCATACGCAGACAATCGCATCTCCTCCAATTCATCCAATTTCAATAATCTCTTCCTCCCAGCTAACTTTTCGTCAAAATTTAGGAATTTTACCGCCCAATACGCTTTATGCTCCAATTCAACCAGGAGGTGACATGCTTTACCATACACAAGTTAATACAGAGAGAAACTTAAATTCGTTTTCAAAGTTGTTCTGTATGCCCACTGGGTTTCATCCAATTTTGTTGACCAATCTTTCCGTGATGCTGCCACTGTCTTCTCCAGAATTTGCTTTAGTTGTCTGTTTGATACTTCAACTTGACCGCAAGTCTGAGGGTGATATGGTGTTGACACTTTATGTTTAACATTATATTTTTCTAATATTCTTTCCAAATACCTATTGTAAAAATGTGTCCTGTCATCACTGATTAAGACTTTGGGTACACAAAACCTGGCAAAAATTTTTTTTTTTTAAAAATTAGTAATAGTTCGGGCGTCATTAGTATTGTAACAATTTCTTCCACCAATTAGGTAACATAATCAACACATACAAAAATATAAAGATATGTATTTGATTAGGGAAATGGACCCATGAAATCAATTCCCCAACAATCAAATGGTTCTGCCTCTAGCATAATGTTTATAGGCAGCTCGTCTCGTTTTAAGATGTTACCTGCCCTGTTGCACTCAGGGCATGTAGACGCATATAACTTATAGTCATTAAATAAGGTAGGCCACCAAAACCCACTATGCAGTATTTTTACCACAGTTCTCTCGCCATTATGGTGTCCTCCATATGTTGAGCTATGGCAGTGCCACATAATGCTGTCCATTTTTTTACCTGCAACACACCTGCAAAGTAAAACATCAGAACTTCTCTTAAACAAGTATGGTTCATCCGACAGATAAAAATTTGCTTCTTTATAAAAGCGTTTATTTTGTTTCCAAGTGTATTCTTCTGGTACGACATGTGTTGCCTTATAATTTGCCATGTACACAAACTAAGGTCTCTCACTAATTGTCAATAGCTGCTCATCCGAGAATTTCTCTGTAATATTGTGCTTATTTTTTGTCACCTCAACATTTTCTAATCTTGAGAGGTGATCTGCCACCACATTTCCACTCCTTTTTTATCTTTAATTTCCATATCAAATTCTTGCAATAGAAGCACCCATCGTAACAATCTTGGTTTGGAGTCACTTTTATTGAATAAATACTTCAAAGTTGCATGATCTATAAAAATTATAAGCTTTGAACCAATTCAATAAGGGAAAAATTTTTCCAAACCAAAAACTACTGCTAGCAATTCTTTTTTAGTTGTGGTGTAGATAACTTGATTTTCATTTAAGACTTTGCTGGCATAGTAAATTGCATGGAAATATTTTGTGTGCCTTTGGCCAAGTACTGCACCAACAACATAATCACTGGCATCACACATAATTTCAAAAGGAAGCTCCCAATTTGGTGACACAATGACCGGAGCGATTATCAATTTATGTTTTATGACAAAAAAAGTGTAAACAATATTTATCAAAGTTAAATTTGTTTTCTTTGATCAACAGGTTACATAAGGGTTTTGAAATTTTTGAAAAGTCTTTAATAAATTTCCTGTAAAATCCTGCATGACCTAGAAAACTCCTTACTCCTTTGTAATTTACTAGAGGTGGAAGTTTTTCTATCACCGCAATTTTTACTTGATCGACCTCTATACCTTTAGTAGAGATTTTGTGGCCAAGAACACCAAGACAACCTTTTCTCAATTTAACACCAAGTTTGTCTCGATACATCTCTTATGGACATTATTCAATCGATCAAGACAACAGTAACTGATTTGCCAAATACAGAAAATCATCCATAAATACCTCTATTGAATTTTCAATCATGTCAGAAAAAAATAGAAAGCATGCACCTTTGGAACGTTGCTAGTGCATTACATAATCCGAAAGGCTTCCTTCTATATGCAAAAACTCCAAATGGGCATGTGAATGCAGTTTTCTCTTTATCAGAGGGATCTACGATTATTTGGTTGTATCTAGAGTATCCATCCAAAAAATAGTAGTAGGCTTGTTCGGCTAATCATTCAAGCATGTGATCCATAAATGTCAATGGAAAATGATTCTTCAATGTGGCTATATTTAACCTGCAATAATCAATACACATTCTCCATCCAATAACAGTACGGGTTGTGATTAATTCATTTTTTTCATTACGAATAACAGTGGTGCCCCTCTTTTTAGGAACTATACGCACTGGGCTTACCTACGAACTATCAGAAATGGGATAAATCATACATGTTTCAAGTAATTTAAGGACTTCTTTTCTTACCAATTCTTTCATTGCTGGATTTAATCGTCGTTGAGGTTGAACAATCGGTTTGAATTCTTCCTCAAGCTTGATTTTATGCATACATTATGATGGACTAATTCCCTTCAGGTCTTACACTTTCCATCACAATGATTCTTTATTTTCCCTTAGGACTCGTCACAAGTGCTCTTCTTGGACTTTTGACAAAGTGCTACTAATAATCACGGGGTTCCTATTTCCTTGACTTAGAAAAACATACTTCAAATGCTCAGGGAGTTCTTTTAATTTAGGATCTGACGGTTTCTCCTCACTACTTCCTCCTAATTCTTCAAATTTTTTATAATCATGATCCAACTCTATTGCTTGCAACTGTAGTACCAACTCATTTACCTCCTCATTATCGTCGTCTTCAATTGTATCTTCGATGGATTACACAAAAACCTTTTCTATTGGATATATTGGTGTTAGAAAAAGATTTGTTCAGGACATATATCCTTTAGGTTTTGATGATAACAAAGTATTGAAAGAACAATGGTGTTATCTAATGTGTGTTATAAGTGTGTAGGTTCTAAAGCTTAAAGAAGAATGTATTCAGAATCTCATATAAGGATGCACTTGAGAGAAGCTAAGTTATTGGCTTCTGGTGGTTCAGAATCTGAAGAACGTTCTTTAAGTGAAGACTTATAATATAGGTTTGCATAGAATCAGAAGCTGAAGGCCTAAGCACCAATAGAGCAATATATTGTGTCGTACCCCAAATTTTGACCACCTTTCGATTTCTTTTTTCGCTTTTTTGTTTTCTTTATTAAAGATAATAATAGTAAGTAGTAAAGGGATTGTTTGGGTAGAATAAAGTATGATAGCGTTATCAGTTAAATAGGGTTAGATTACTATTATTTTTATTTTAATATATAGGGATTAATTAAGGTCATATTAATTTTTAATCGATTTATACTAGGGTCATAGTGGGGGTTATTAGAGGATTAATGTTAATATTAATATTAATATCATCATGGAATTATTATTAAAAAATTTAGTAAATACTCACTAATGTTGTTTTATTTTGAATAAATAAAATGGTATAGTTGATAGAAAGAGGGGTATAAGAGCTATAAGTGTGAGAGGTTGTGAGTTCGAATCTCACATTCCTCACTATTTGTGTTTGTTTCTATCTTATTTGTTTCTAACTTTTCTTCTTATTTTTAAATCTTAAAAATAACAAAAATACCATTTTTTTTATCATTTAAATTTAATTTTCGTATTTATTTTTTAGGCATTTTTAAAAAATATTATTTTTCACTTTTTTTACTTTTTAATACAAAAATATCAAAAAATCATAAAATAAAAAATATTGGAAAAGATTTTGCTCCTTTTATTTTTTGGATAGTGTTTTTAATTTTTTGAAAGAATCAATATGATTGATACAAAAAAGTCGCAAAATCAAAATCAATTAAAATTGATTTTTGGGCTTTTGATTATTATTATTGATCAAATTGATTTCTTCCTTTTTAATTAACCCTAATTTTCACTATAAATAGAGTCATTTCTTCTCATAATTTTCCAGACTCTAACACCCACAATTGCACAGAGGATTTCACACCTAGAGTCCCAAACACAAAGTCTCAAAACTTTTCAAGAGTCCCCGCATTTTTGAGAGTTTTTATTTTACTTTAATTTATTTTTTAACCATATGATGATTATCTAATGGTTGTTTTTGTTTCTTGATTTAATTGGTTTTTTTAGATTCAAGGAGGAAATGAGAAATTTTTTCAAAAGGGGAAGAAGATGCAGATGTTCGTGCGCTTGGTTTGGGAAGACTAATAACACAGTTCTGTTTTCCTGATTTTATTATTAGGAGTATAATGAATTGAAAAGTCAAAATTGATTTATTATTATTAATTGGGATCATTATGAGAACGAGTTTTTATCAATGGAAAGAAAGATTTCATGAAAGGACTTGATCTTGTTTACTTTATTTCTGCAAAAAAAAATTTCTCTCTCATGGTTGTGGTATATGCGGATTAAGAGAGAGTTGGAAGATGAGGTATGAGAATTGTCTTCCTATTTCATCATTTTGTTTTAATATTAATATTATTATCATTAATTTTAAGTTTTTTCTTAAAAAAAAAAGTGTCTGCGTGGTCTTGATTGTGATTTTGAAAGTGTCAAACGTGACCTGCACTATTAACCAAGTTGTTGCTAAAAATAGGGAAGCTTTTGATTTATTTATTTATTGAAGTTAGATTTTTTTCTTTAGAATAGTAATAACAAATATCATAAAATACTAAAAAATAAATAAATTAATAATTAATTAGTTTATTAAATCAATATAAAAATATTTATATATTAAATAATCAATTGGGTTTTGAGAATTAGGTTAAGGTTGATCTTATTAGGATAATTAGGAATAATTAGGTTTATTTAGGGTATTTAAAATTATAATATTAAGTTAGGATAATTAGGATTAATTAATATTTTTGCAATAAGTTATTAATCAAGTTGTAAATTTTAATTAAAAAAATTATTAGAGAGTTATTAATTATTAAAATTAGGATAAAATAATTATTGAATTACGCGACTAAGGATTAAAGGAGTAATATATGTATATAATTTTAGGGTTAATATTAAGTTAATAGTTGGGTTCATTATATTTTTAACATGGGGCTAAACTATATTTTTGGGTTTATTGTATATTGTTTTTAATATGGAATTAAATTATATTTTTGGGTTTATTATATTTTAATATGGAATTAAATTATAGTATATAGCGGGTTTATTATAATTTTTTAATGGGGGATTAAATTGTATTTTTGAGTTTATCATATTTTATTTTTAATGTGGGTTTAAATTATATTTTTTTTGGTGTTATTGTATTTTATAATTCATAAATGTGGGTTTAAATTATAATTTTGGGGTTTATTACAATTTATTTGTATAATTAAGAAAGGTGCGATTAATTCACATTTTTGGGCTTATAATATGGTTTAAATTATATTTTTTGGATTATCATAATTAATAAAGTATAATAAACTTATATATCTTTTTTATAGTTATTATAACAAATTTGGGTTTAACTTATAATTTGGAATTTATCCTAATATATTTATAATTTGGGTTTTATTATACTTTATTTTGGGGTTTAACTTATATTTTGGGATTTATTATAATATTTAAATAGATTTGGATTATTTAACTTAATTTATTTTTAAATGTGGGTTTATTATAATAACTAAGTACTTGGGGTTTGCTTTTTAAATAATTTGGATTATAAAATTTATTTAATTAATTTTCATAGTTAACTAAATAAGGGATAGGAGATAATTTGCTATGGCTAAAGGGATTTAATTGTAATTTTAGTTTTTTTTGGATTGATTAATTTAAGATTTGTTCTTTACAAACTTTGGGGTTAATATTAATTTAAGGGATAAAAATTGAGGGTAAAATAATATAAAGGATAAAATATTTTGGGTTTATAAAGGGATAATTAGGGGGAATTCTATAGGATTCTAAGGGATAAATAATAGAAATAGGGTTAATTCTATGGTTGACTTATGGGATAATTTTGAGGGATAATAAACTTAAGGGTTTTTGTATAATTAAACTAAATAATTATATAAATAATTTATTTTCTATATAAATTAATAAAAGGGATATTTTATAAATCAAAGGGATAAAAAATGGGATTAGACTCTTACATTCCAAGAGTATAAATATATGGCACGGGATTAGGATTTTTGGGATTAGACTCTTAAGCTCCAAGAGTATAAATATAGGGCAAGGAATAAGGATTTTTGGGGTAAAACTCTTGATATCCGAGAGTATAAACAAATGGATTATGATTTTTTGGGATAAAACTCTTGATATCCGAGAGTATAAACAAATAGATTAGGATTTTTTTTGGGATAACACTCTTGCTATCCGAGAGTATAAATAAATGGATTAGGATTTTTGGGATAGAACTCTTCATCCGAGAGTATAAATAATGGATAAGGAATTGGGATAGAACTCTTCTTCCAAGAGTATAAATAATGGATAAGGATATTTTGGGATAGAACTTTTCATCCGAGAGTATAAATAAGGGATAAGGAAATGGGATAGAACTCTTCATCCGAGAGTATAAATAATGGATAAGAAATTGGGATAGAACTCTTCCTCCGAGAGTATAAATAATGGATAAGGAATTGGGATAGAACTCTTCATCCGAGAGTATAAATAATGGATAATGAATTGGGATAGAACTCTTCCTCCGAGAGTATAAATAATGGAATGGGATAGAACTCTTCACCCGAGAGTATAAATAAGGGATAAGGACATGGGATAAAACTCTTTATCCGAGAGTATAAATAAGAAATAGAGATATGAGATAGAACTCTTGTAATCCAAGAGTATAAGTAAAATATTAGGATTAGGATTAGGATTAAGAATGGGACTAGGAATAGGAATAGGAATAGGAATAGGGGATAGGGGAGGTGAACTACGGATACTCTGATCCTTCAAAATTGAAGGTACTTAGGCATAGGGTTGTAAACCCTAGCGAGTACAATAATAATAAAAAAAGCTTAGGATTTTTGTAAATAAATAAATAGTCAAACATTCAAATAACAAGAAAACATACCTTAGAACTTAAGGAGGATCTCATTGAGTACAATGGAGGTGAGGGGTGCCTAACACCTTCTTCTCGCTTAACCGACTCCCGAACCTTAGTGTCTCACCCTTAGGATTTAGGTTTTATCATTATTTTCCTGTCCCTTAGGACGAATAAAGGATGATGGCGACTCTGTAATTTTGTCGGCCGCGACAGCTGGCGACTCTGCTGGGGAAGTCCTAATTCCCTAAAAAGATAGTTCATCCTAACCTTGGGTTTTAGGGTTCTTGTTTGTTTGCCTTGTCTGTTTATTATTTTTTCTATACACACACATATATATATATATATATATATATATATATATATATCTTTTATGATTATACTTTATGACTATTATTATTATATATGTTATTTATGCTTATTATATATTGTATATTCATAAATTGTCATCATACATTGGTTGGGATATTATTAGGTGTGAAGCTAAAACCCAAGCTTGGAGTACAACCCTAGATTAGGACGTAGAACAGAAATGTTTTGGGGGGATGTGACATCCCAACAACTCATTGATGCTACACTCAGAAGAGATCCTCCAAAGGTGTCTTCATGGTAGGGCTAACCCCTAACATAGATGATGATTTGGATGTGGTCCATGACTCTGGGAACTTTTAGCCTACCCTTACCAACTTATGGGGACCTTACGTATTCAACCCCTAAGGGCTGTTACTAGGGTCCTGCCTAGATGAGACTTATCCCGAAGGATTATCGTAGGAAGGCTTACTCCTTCTCATGGTAAAATAAGGGTATAGTCTGTAAATTCTAGGGCTGTTATGCTGTTCGAAAATTGTATATCCTACATGTGAGGGGATTAGGTAGTCTAAACTTAGATCCAGCCTATCATAGGGAGCCTACCTAAGCTAGGTCATGCTTACATTTTACCTTACACATTCTAAACCCGTTGGGTTTCCCATACCTATCATTATCCCTAAGGAACATTCCCAGATAAGGGTTCCCTATGTACATAACTACCTCTAGACCCGTAAGGGTTCCCTTTTATCTCTCATTATCTTAATGAGACACCTTGCATTACATCTTAAATCTTTTAGCATACCTTAAAAAAAATCTTTTTGCATACCCCATGCATTTTCATGCATTTGCATACATACACATACATTTGCATATCCTTTCCGCTTTCGCCCTTGTCCAACTACCAAGAGCTAAGAGGTTTCCCGATACTCACGAACAAACTTAAAAGATATCTTAAGAAGCTATAAAGCAACTTAAAGGGGGAAAATACCATTGAAGAGATAAGGCAACCCTTCACTATGCCAGTCTGAGGCCTACCTAGAGCCTAAAATACAACAACCCTAGATGATGCCTCCATAATAAGTCTGTAACAACATCTACTTCAGCAACAACCTCATGCAGTTTATCAATCACAATAAAGGAAGCTTGGAAGGGAACTGGATCCTACACCAATGTCTCATGACTTACTCGGAGGTGCCTTAGTGAAGCTGTGATTACTTGACCCTACTCAGACACTACAAGTTTTGAGCACAAATTACAATACCTGTAGCCGACTTTCAAAGGAGGAGTCCCATGGGTGAAAGGTCACCCCTTACTTGGACAAGTGCAAGAACACCAAGAAGTATATCTCAAGACTGGTGGATCAACAAGGAAGCTCACTTCTAGGATCATTAGGCCTTTATCATTTCTAGTTGTATTTTCTTTTTTGCTAAGTGTTGTTTGTAATTAAAAGATGTACTTTTTGGGAAATAATTTTAATAAAACGAGCATGCTTGTTTTTGGAATTCATCCATTCGTTTCACTCTTTCTTATGCCATCATGGAAATAAAAATAAAAATAAATCACACCTTTTCTTTTCACTTCTTACATATTGACGAACTTAGGAGGAGAATGATGTAAATTAAAACAATCGAATTTGCTGATGTATGCTTTAATAGTAAGACCCGACTGACGATGTAAGACATTGTTTCTCTTCCAAAACACTGGAGAATCATCTATCTAAGCGAGAGGTTTAAGCACATCCTCTTTCTCACGTACCTCATCAAATATCGAGGAAGCAAAAGTTTGCCACAACTTCTTCCTCACATCATTTAACATCGAGGAAGAAATGGAGATAATAGCTCATAATATCTAACATGGCAGTCACGCCCTTTCTAATTCAAAAGCAAGATCACTCAAGATTTGTTCAAAAAAAGGAAAAAGCCCGCTAAGTCAAGAAAAAAACAAAAAAAAGATGACTTTGACTTAGGCAAAAATCAGGGTATCCCGATGGACCACAAACTCAAAAGAATTGGTCCATGCAAAATAAGGGATTAAAAGCAAAGGAAAAGAAAAAAAATGGAACAATCTTATAAACAGGAGTGGGTGATTTCCACCTCAAAGATCTCATGAAGTGCTGAAACCGTTATCACAATGACTGAAGAAATTCTCTTGCAGGATGAACGCATCTGTTGGGTTAATTGGATTTAGGAATAGAGAACATCAAGGAGAATGGGGTGGGTTAAATTTCAAAATTTCGAGCCTTGTATCCTTTTTTTCTTAAACCGTGAACCAGGCCACCTTACAACATTAAAAGTCCTAATTGAAGCTAGGGGAACTATAAAAGCATACTCGACAAAGTCGTTGTTAAACTGAATCCAAATCCGAATGTTTGTTGGAACATCGCTAACCACATTTTCACATCTTCATTTGTGCCAACCTCATGGTAGAATATCATCTATCATACACCTCTTCTAAATTTTTGATTTCAAAATTTGCATGAACATGGCGTTATAATTACTTCTCAAAGGGAACATTTTTCTCACAAATCAATACTTAGCATCAGGGAAATATCAGCAATGGTTTGATCAGGGGCATACTGACTCAAGACACTTCTGATTATAGGGAAAATTACCAAGGTATCCTTCCAATAAAGGGGTAAATCCTAATGATCATAGGAGCACATCATCTGAAGATCCTACTAACTAGGGGCAAAGCATCCCAAGATTTGACACACCGATGTCGAATCACCTCCATGACTCTAATGATAAGAGGTGGACCTTTCAAGAGGCTCACACTGGGGCATACCAACTCAAGGGTGCATTGAGGCCAATTACTCTAGAAGTTATCTAATCAGGGGCAAAGACATGATATTGGGCAGTTCATATTAAGGTCATAGCATGGTAGGATCCAAGTTCATTTTCAAGCCACTCCTCCATACCCAATTAATTAAGGGGCATACCTTTTAAAGATTCATAAACTGGGGCATACTTTTCAAGATCAAAATTTTGGGGCAGTTCATCTCAGGTTCGTATCAAATCATGGAGGGATCTATGTTCCTTTTCAGGCATACCCCCAGAAGCTCAATCAATCTGGGGCAGGCCGCCGTAAGGCTTGATCAAAAGAAACCGCTTCAAGTAAACGATTCATTTGGGGCATATCATTCCAAGGGTTGGTTAGTGGAGGACGAATCTCTCCAAGGCCAATATAATCACAAGCTATCTTAAGTGCATGGTATAGTCAAACTGCTTCAAAAATCATATTAAGGCGAATCTCTTCAAAGACACAACATGTTGGGGCAAAAGACATGATACTGCAGGGGCAAGCCATATCCATACTTCTGGGGTTGCGCATACAAGCTCTATCGTACATCAACAATCGTCAAGTTCAAAAAGGGTATCGGGAAATCATGATAGCTCAATACCCACCACCATTTTTTTTGGACAAATATCCTTGTTACGCAAGCAACCTCTCTAAGTCTTAAACATTCCATTGCTCACTAGAGGGGAATTTGTTGAAACATTCAAATCATTGTCATGCATTAATCATGTCGCTACGCTCTAGAATCTAATCATGCATATAGCATCACATGCATACATGAACATACATATGTAACATAGGATTTGTGACCGCTCTTAGAGGTCCAACCCCATGTTATACCAGTACAGCTACTAGGTAGGAATGCTTATTGGCCTTCCCCAATAAGTAACATCTCATAAACACCTTTCAATAAAGGACCTCCCCAGCAATCTCACTCACCGTGAGTCTTCAAAGGGGTTTATCTAGTAATCGGTCATCCTGAATAATCGTTATCAACCAGTGAACAGGTCCTCACCTATCACACCCCCTAGCTAGGGATGGCAGGCAGACCCAAATCTGCGGGGCCCACTCGCACCCGAACCCGAGTCAACGAGTGAAAACCCGAGTTGACTGGGTTTGGGTTCGGGTTCGGGTGCCACCCGATATTTTGGGTGCTGGTTTGGGTAGTGTAAAACACGTGCCCGAAACCCGAAACCACACCCGATATATATATATATATATATATATATATATATATATATATATATATATATATATATATATATATATATATATATTTATTTATTTATTTATTTATATATATATATATATATATATATATATATATTTTTTTTTTTTTTAGTTTTTACTAAGGGTTCGGGTTTGGGTGAAAAAACCCGAACCCAACGGGTGTGGGCGTGGGTGTTATTTTGCCATCCGAATACCCTTTGGGTTCGGGTTCGGGTAGTGATTTCGGGTGCGAGTTTAGGTAGTGTGAAACCCGCACCCGACCCGACCCGTTGCCATCCCTACCCCTAGCTTACTAACCTATCCCACATAAGGGATAAGTTCCAGCAAATATTTAATGTTTTTATCAAGTGTTCCATTAAGGGTTTTTATCAAGGATTCTATTAGAGGCTTCAATCAGATTTATATCAGAGAGGTTTTTACCATGGTTTTATCGATGGCTTCACCAAGGGTTCCATCAAAGGGTTTTACCAAAAGTTATCAAAGGGTTCTATCAAAGAATTTTCATCATGGGTTCCTTAAGGGTTTTTATCAAGGGGTTTCACAAAGGGATTTAGCGAAAGGGGTTCTATTGGATTTTTATCCAAGGAGTTCTATCAAGGGATTTTCATCCAAAAGGGGTTTCACCAGGTTTCATCCAGAGTGATCGGGGTATCACTAAAAGTCCTACTTGATTCCAGCAGCATGATCGGAGGATCATTGGAATCATAGGCAAGATCCACACGAAAGGGTTGAAACAGATCACTAAGGTTAATCAAGGGGTTCCATCAGGAATTTGTCAGACAATTTTGTCAGGGTTTTTATTATCAGGAGTTCCACCAAAAGATGTCACAGGGGGTTTATCAAGATATTACCAAGGGTTTTATCAGGGGTTCTACTAGGGTTTACCATAACAGAATTAGAGGATCATCAGAATCCTGCCTGACTTCTGTAAATATGGATGTTATACAAGGGATATTGGGATATTAACGGAGCGCCAGAGATTGGTCCACACGGATTCTAAACCTATCAACTCTACGGTCAAAATTAGGATTCCTCTTTATATTTAATCATCTCCTCCTCGAGAAGATAAAGACTCACCGTCATCATCATCTCAATTTGAAGCTGATTAAATAGGGGCAGCTGTCGTACCCCAAATTTTGACCACCTTACTATTTCTTTTATCGCTTTTTTGTTTTCTTTATTAAAGATAATAATAGTAAGTAGTAAAGGGATTGTTTGGGTAGAATAAAGTATGATAGTGTTATCAGTTAAATAGGGTTAGATTACTATTATTTTTATTTTAATATATAGGGATTAATTAAGGTCATATTAATTTTTAATCGATTTATACTAGGGTCATAGTGGGGTTATTAGAGGATTAATGTTAATATTAATATTAATATCATCATGGAATTATTATTAAAAAATTTAGTAAATACTCACTAATGTTGTTTTATTTGAATAAATAAAATGGTATAGTTGGTAGAAAGAGGGGGTATAAGGGCTATAAGTGTGAGAGGTTGTGAGTTCGAATCTCACCTTCCTCACTATTTGTGTTTGTTTCTATCTAAGTTGTTTTTAACTTTTCTACTTATTTTTAAATCTTAAAAATAACAAAAATACCATTTTTTTATCATTTAAATTTAATTTTCGTATTTATTTTTAGGCATTTTTTAAAAATATTATTTTTCACTTTTTTTACTTTTTAATACAAAAATATCAAAAAATCATAAAATAAAAATATTGGAAAATATTTTGCTCCTTTTATTTTTTGGATAGTGTTTTTAATTTTTAGAAAGAATCAATATGATTGATACAAAAAAGTCGCAAAATCAAAATTAATTAAAATTGATTTTTGGGCTTTTGATTATTTTTATTGATCAAATTGATTTCTTCCTTTTTAATTAACCCTAATTTTCACTATAAATATAGTTATTTCTTCTCATAATTTTCCGGACACTAACACCCACAATTGCACAGAGGATTTCACACCTAGAGTCCCAAACACAAAGTCTCAAAACTTTTCAAGAGTCCCACATTTTTGAGAGTTTTTATTTTACTTTAATTTATTTTTTAACCATATGGAAATAAAAATAAAAATAAATCACACCTTTTCTTTTCACTTCTTACATATTGACGAACTTAGGAGGAGAATGAGGTAAATTAAAACAATCGAATTTGCTGATGTATGCTTTAACAGTAAGACCCGGCTGACGATGTAAGGCGTTGTTTCACTTCCAAAACACTGGATAAATAAGGAGATAATACGTAGTCTACCCCCTCGAGCCAGAAGTCGGCGTTCTTTCTATTTTCAAAAAACATTAATCTTAACCAGGGGCTGGGTAGATTTCAATTAATTCAATGATGCAATCTAATCTCAAGAGAATCAACTATCTAAGCGAGAGGTTTAAGCACATCCTCTTTTTCACGTACCTCATCAAATATCGAGGAAGCAAAAGTTTGCCACAACTTCTTCCTCACATCATTTAACATCGAGGAAGAAATGGAGATAATAGCTCATAATATCTAACATGGCAGTCACACCCTTTCTAATTCAAAAGCAAGATCACTCAAGAATTGTTCAAAAAAAAGGAAAAATCCCGCTAAGTCAAGAAAAGAAAACAGAAAAAAGATGACTTTGACTTAGGCAAAAATTAGGGTATCCCGAGGGACCACAAACTCAAAAGAATTGGTCCATGCAAAAATAAGGGATTAAAAGCAAAGGAAAAGGGAAAAAATGGAGCAATCTTATAAACAGGAGTGGGTGATTGCCACCTCAAAGATCTCATGAAGTGCTGAAACCATTATCACAGTGACTGAAGAAATTCTCTTGCAGGATGAACGCATTTGTTGGGTTAATTGGATTTAGGAATGGAGAACATCAAGGAGAATGGGGTGGGTTAAATTTCAAAATTTTGAGCCTTGTATCCTTTTTTTTCTTATACCGTGAACCAGGCCACGTTACAACATTAAAAGTCCTAATTGAAGCTACGGGAACTATAAAAGCATACTCGGCAAAGTCATTGTTAATCTGACTCAAAATCCGAATGTTTGTTGGAACATCGCTAACCACATTTTCACATCTTCATTTGTGCCAACCTTATGGCCGAATATCATCTATCATACACCTCTTCTAAATTTTTGATTTCAAAATTTGCATGAACATGGCGTTATAATTACTTTTTAAAGGGAACATTTTTCTCACAAATCAATACTTAGCATCAGGGAAATATCAGCAATGGTCTGATCAGGGGTATACTGACGCAAGACACTTCTGATTATGGGGAAAATTACCAAGGGATCCTTCCAATCAAGGGGAAAATCCTAATGATCATAGGAGCACATCATCTGAAGATCCTACTAACTAGGGGCAAAGCATCCCAAGATTTGACACACCGATGCCGAATCACCTCCATGACTCTAATGATAAGGGGTGGACCTTTCAAGAGGCTCACACTGGGGCATACTAACTCAAGGGTGCATTTAGGCCAATCACTCTAGAAGTTATCTAATCAGGGGTAAAGACATGATACTGGGCCGTTCATATTAAGGTCATAGCATGGTAGGATCCAAGTTCCTTTTCAAGCCACTCCACCATACCCAATTAATTAAGGGGCATACCTTTTGAAGATTCAAAAACTGGGGCATACTTTTCAAGATCGAAATACTGGGGCAGTTCATCTGAGGGTTGTATCAAATCATGGAGGGATCTATGTTCCTTTTCAGGCATACCCCCAGAAGCTCAATCAATCCGGGGCAGACCTCCGTAAGGCTTGATAAAAAGAAATCGCTCCAAGAAAATGATTCATTTGGGGCATATCATTCCAAGGGTTGGTTAGTGGAGGACGAATCTCTCCAAGGCTAATATAATCGCAAGCTGTCTTAAGTGCATGGTATAGTCAAGTTGCTTCAAAAATCATATTAAGGCGAATCTCTTCAAAGACACAACAGGTTGGGGCAAAAGACATGATACTGCAGGGGCAAGCCCTATCCATACTTCTGAGGTTGCGCATACAAGTTGTATCGTACATCAACAATCGTCAAGTTCAAAAAGGGTATCGGGAGATCATGATAGCTCAATACCCACCACCATTTTTTTTGACAAATAACCTTGTTACGCAAGCAACCTCTCTAAGTCTTAAACATTCCATTGCTCACTAGAGGGGAATTTGTTGAAACATTCAAATCATTGTCATGCATTAATCATGTCGCTACACTCTAGAATCTAATCATGCATATAGCATCACATGCATACATGAACATACATACATAACATAGGATTTGTGACCGCTCTTAGATGTCCAACCCCATGCTATACCAGTACAGCTACTAGGTAGGAATGCTTATTGGCCTTCCCCAATAAGTAACATCTCATAAACACCTTTCAATAAAGGACCTCCCCAGCAATCTCACTCACCGCGAGTCTTCAAAGGGGTTTATCCAGTAATCGGTCATCCTGAATGATCGTTATCAACCAGTGAGCGGGTCCTCACCTATCACACCCCCTAGCTTAATAACCTATCCCACATAAGGGATAAGTTTCGGCAAATATCTAATGTTTTTATCAAGGGTTCCATTAAGGGTTTTTATCAAGGATTCTATTAGAGGCTTCAATCAGATTTATATCAGAGAGGTTTTTACCATGGTTTTATCGATGGCTTCACCAAGGGTTTCTATCAAAGGGCTTTACCAAAAGTTATCAAAGGGTTCTATCAAATAATTTTCATCAAGGGTTCCATTAAGGTTTTTTATCAAGGGGTTTCACAAAGGGATTTAGCGAAAGGGGTTCTATTGGATTTTTATCCAAGGGGTTCTATCAAGGGATTTTCATCCAAAAGGGGATTTCACCAGGATTTTAGCTAATGGGTTTCATCCAGAGTGATCGGAGTATCACTAAAAGTCCTACTTGATTCCAGCAGCATGATCGGAGGATCATTGGAATCATAGGCAAGATCCACACGGAAGGGTTGAAACAGATCATCAGGGTTAATCAAGGGGTTCCATCAGGAATTTGTCAGACAATTTTGTCAAGGTTTTTATTATCAGGGGTTCCACCAAAAGATGTCACAGGGGGTTATCAAGATATTACCAAGGGTTTTATCAGGGGTTCTACTAGGGTTTACCATAAAAGAATTAGAGGATCACCAGAATCCTGCCTGACTTCTGTAAATAGGGATGTTATAAAAGGGATATTGGGATATTAACGGAGCGTAAGGGATTGGTCCACACCGATTCTAAACCTATCAACTCTGTGGTCAAAATTAGGGTTCCTCTTCATATTTAATCATCTCCTCCTCGAGAAGATAAAGACTCACCATCATCATCATCTCAATTTGAAGCTGATTAAATAGGGGCAGCTGTCGTATCCCAAATTTTGACCACCTTTCTATTTCTTTTTTCGGTTTTTTGTTTTCTTTATTAAAGATAATAATAGTAAGTAGTAAAAGGATTGTTTGGGTAGAATAAAGTATGATAGCGTTATCAGTTAAATAGGGTTAGATTACTATTATTTTTATTTGGGTTTAATAGTGTTTACCCCCTGCCATATAGGCGTGTTTTGATTTACCCCCCCTTAAGAATTTTTTTTTATTCCCCCCTCAACTTTCCCAGATTCCATTTACATACACCCTCATACACCCATTGGTCAAAGATTCTGCTGACTGGGCACTTGGTCTTGCTGACTGGGCCGTTGGTTGACTGCCACGTGTGATTCATAATTAGGTTAAAGTAGCACCATCATCTTCTTCGTGTAAGTAGCACCATATTCTTCTTCTTCTTCTTCATTCGTGACAGCACCATCTTCTTCTTCTTCTTCTTCGTTCCTAACAGTTGCTCTTCTCCTTCTTCGTTGTTCCACTTGAACTTAAACCGTAAACCTAAATGGATAGAACTCAAAGCGTTGATAGCATCAATTCGTGTGAAAACCCAACCGGTCCTTTGTGTGGCTGTCGTCGTCCGATGAAGATGTTGGTGGCGAAGACCATACAAAACCGCAATAGGAGGTTTTGGAAGTGTCGAAACACAGGGGTGAGTGGAATTCCTCGAAACACGGTTTGTTCTTCTTTTTGGATAATGCTTCATTAATGTTGTTGGTATTTGCAGATGGGTGGTAGCTGCGAGCTTTTTATTTGGGATGATGAAATAGATAACTCCATGAATGGCTTATCAAACAATGGTAGCTGTTGCAAAAACTGTGATGTGGTACATTTGAAGTTGGATATGACTGCAAATAAGCTCCAAAAAGCCAAGTTGAAGATAGCTGTCTTGAAGAGGAAAAATTGGCAACTGAAATTGGCCATTTGGGTGTCTGTGATTATGTTCGCAGCAGTTTACAAGGCCATGTATTTGTAGTTGTTCCTGTATTGGTCTGATTTTATGTACTGTCATTAGTATGTGCTATAGGATTTTAGTTGTTTGTATCAGTGTATGAATTGGTTGCAGCCATGTACTAAGAAGCTTCATTTTATGTAATGAAATCTTGAGTTAAATTAGTAAAGCTTCATTTTAGGTAATGTGTACAAATTGTTTTCCCAAAACATTGGATTTCATGTCTTTCAAAATAGGCCATAACAAAATGGCATTGTCAATACAAAAAGGCACTAGCCATAACAAAATAATGTTGTCATTACATAAAAAGGCCATAACAAATTGGCATTGTCCTAACTTAAAGGTTCCAAGATAACTAATAACTAATAACTAAGTCCTAGATTGCAACCATCAAAACAGCCCTGAAACTATTTCCTCAATTTCTTCTTGCCTCTAGAAGAACCACCTTCTTCTTGTGTTAAAACCCCTCCCTCTTGTTCTGGTACACAGATAGGCTGGTTAGAATTTGAACCAGGTCCTATGATTGGTTTTTGAAACCACTTCAGCTTGATTCTTTCACTTGACCTCTTCTTGATTGACATGATCTCTTTCCCCTTCTTCCTAACTTTACCCTTGGCAGCAGGTGCATTTCCTTGAATCACCTCACTTTGACTTGCAGCAGGTGGGTGTGTCTGAGTTACATCAGGTATGCTTGAAATAAGCTCATCAGAAATGTCACCAAAATAGTCACCTGGTTGATCATTTTGTGGTACAGTGGGAGCATCACCTTGAGCATTATCTGGTACAGTGGGAGCATCATTTTGCTCTGTTGCCGCATTAGATGCCTTGACTTTTTTCTGCAAAATAAGACATATACCATATCAGACATATACCATACCAAGACATATACCAAGACAGATACCATATCAGACAGCATGACATACCTTTCTTTTTAGCCCTTTTGGATCTTGTGTTGGGCTCTTGCATGTTTGAACATTGTGACCAAACTTGTCACACCTTGTACACCTGTAGGACACACCAGGCAACCTCCTTCTAGCACCATCTTCACCACTCTCTCTAATCCTCAACTTTTTAGGCCTACCTGGTCCTTTCTTGTATTTAGGTGGTAACAGTTCCTCACCCTCAACTTCTGGCCACATTTCCTGGCCATTAATTGGACTGACGGCAAAACCATAACACATTGCATACTTCTCCCTTGAATAACACTCATCCACAAATTCCTCTGGATTTTGTTGCCTAAACCCAAGAGCTGCTATAGCATGCCTACATGGAATCCCAACCAACTCCCAGAAATTACAACTACAAGATTTTTTAGCAATGTCTACTATGAACTCCTGAGTGTTGGAAGAATGGGTGACTTGAAATTTCTCATCCATTGCCCAAGTGGGCAGCCAATGGCCACTCAATACAACCTCATTATCAAGTCTCTTCCTAGGAATAGGCATAACTTTATGGTGCCACTTGTCTAGTTTTAGGGTAGATGTGGAGTACCTATTCATTAGATACTTTCTTATCCACTCACACATAGACAAAATAGGCTTGTTCCTAGCAACTAAGATTGTGGCATTAAAGGATTCAGCTATATTGTTCATAAGAACATCACATTTAGGGTAGAAAGAGAAAGCATGCTTACACCAACTTTTTGGAGGAATTCCCATTAACCAAGCCCATGCTTTAGGATCAACTTGTTTTAGCTCAGTCATCTTTTGCAACCACCCTTGGTAGTAAGTTGATTTTGCAGCCCCCATCATCAGATCTCTAATTAAACTGCCACCACCAAATCTTTTTTTAAAATTTGAATAAAGATGCCTTAGACATAGCCTATGTTCAATTATTTCAAACATTTCCTCAAAAACAGCTACCAAGCCCTGCATCATGAATACATATCAGCAAACATAAACATGTTAATAGGATTAAATAAAAACTGACAGAGTTATGTTACCTTCTGTTGATCAGAGATAAAAACATATCTCTTGTCTTGTCCAATATCTGCCATTAACAACTCAAGAAACCACCTCCAGTTGTCCTTTGTTTCTGTCTCAACAACTCCAAAGGCCAATGGAAAGTATTGATCATTAGGATCCCTTCCCACAGCAATCAATAACTGACCTCCATAATTTGTTTTCAGATGACAGCCATCCACTCCCACAAAAGGTCTACAACCATTAATGAACCCCTTTTTACAACCATCAAAGCAGAAATAGAAAGCACCAAACCTTGGTTGAATGGAAGCACTTGGTCTCTCCACTGTGACACTTAGAGTGTTGCCAGGATTCACTCTATGTAACTCAGCCACATATCTTATCAGATTTGCATATTGTTTGTCAGCATCTCCCTCTAAGATCTTCTTTGCTATGAGTTTAGCCTTCCATGCCCTCCCCACAGTGATTCCCACAGAATAGTTTTGTCGCATATCCTGAACTATGTCACAGATCCTAACATTTTCTGATGTTTGCATCTTCTTTAATACAGCCTTAGCCACCCACCTAGAGTTGGCAGATTTGTTTTCCAAAACCCTAGCACATGTATGTTTGTCCACTATGGTTTTAATAGCAAATGTGTGCTTGTGGCCCACTTTAGAGCAAAGTACCAAAAAACCACACTTGGCCCTACACTTAACCCTAACTCTGTATGACTCATTTTTAATGAAATTTATTTCCCTCCCATTTAATACGGACCACTCACGTATTGCTTCTCTAAAGTCATCAAGGGTATTAAATTCCATACCCCACTCAAATTTAAAATTCTTATTCAAATGCTCCTTTCTAAACTTTTCAAACCTTGGCCCTTTCTCATCATCACTTATATCAGGATCAGAGCTATCAAGCTCATCACTCACATACTCATCATCCTCCTCCCATTTCTTCTTATTGGAGCCACTAATAAATCCACCAATTGAGGGTGATGCATTAATAGGTACAGTGACATCAATACCTTCAAAGCCATCCAGATTTGCAGTTGCTCGTTCATCCTCACTATCATCTAGTCTTTCCACTGCCTCTTCATCACAAACCTCCAGTTCGACAATCTCATTGACACACCTAGGATACCTTACTGAGTCGCTTATATCAACTACATCATGCTCAACAAACATTTCCCCTTCTACTTGGGTTGCACAAGCATATGCTGCAAAATCGTAGCAGTCATCATCGTTCTTAAGCTGGAAAAAGTTTTCATCAATTTCAATAATCTTTGTCCATGTTCTATAACTCCCTACAACATAACCCCACCCGGTCACCAACCTATGAACACAATCCATTCTCCATTTATCAATTTCTAACCCAGACACTAATGTGGATACACCTCCCCTGTAAATGGTAACCCCACCACTTAACTTTACAAATTCACCTCCATGGTGAAATACGGCTTTGAACACTTGCATGTTCTGAAAATCAAAACGAACGAGCTAAATACCCTAACAAAACCATAAGATATCAGACACGACATTGGAAGGTTTGAAAAAATACGAACCTTGTCAGCTTTAGCTTGAGAAACGCCATCGCCTTCATTGTGCTTCTCAGGTTCCACACATTGGTTGACGACGGTGGCTTCAGTCGGTTCACGGATTTTCTTTGATTGCTTCCCTTGTTTCCGTTGCTTACGGCTCTTCTTCATCGCCTCTTCGTCTTCCTTCCTAATTCTGGGACTGAATAAACCCTAATTATTCTAGGGGGTAGATGCAGAAATGATTTTTGAAAAAAATTCTTTTCATGTTAATATAATTCACTTATCACACGTGGCAGTCAACCAACGGCCCAGTCAGCAAGACCAAGTGCCCAGTCAGCAGAATCTTTGACCAATGGGTGTATGAGGGTGTATGTAAATGGAATCTGGGAAAGTTGAGGGGGGAATAAAAAAAAAAATTCTTAAGGGGGGGTAAATCAAAACACGCCTATATGGCAGGGGGGTAAATACTATTTAACCCTTTTTATTTTAATATATAGGGATTAATTAGAGTCATATTAATTTTTAATCGATTTATACTAGGGTCATAGTGGGGTTATTAGATGATTAATGTTAATATTAATATTATTATTAATATTAATATTATCATAGAATTATTATTAAAATTTTTAGTAAATACTCAGTAATGTTGTTTTATTTTGAATAAATAAAATGGTACAGTTGGTGGAAAGAGGGGTATAAGGGCTATAAGTGTGAGAGGTTGAGTTCGAATCCCACATTCCTCACTATTTGTGTTTGTTTCTAACTTTTCTACTTATTTTTAAATCTTAAAAATCACAAAAATACCATTTTTTTATCATTTAAATTTAATTTTCGTATTTAATTTTTAGGAATTTTTAAAAAATATTATTTTTCACTTTTTTTACTTTTTAATACAAAAATATCAAAAAATCATAAAATAAAAAATATTGAAAAAGATTTTGCTCCTTTTATTTTTTGGATAGTGTTTTTAATTTTTAGAAAGAATCAATATGATTGATACAAAAAAGTCGCAAAATCAAAATCAATTAAAATTGATTTTTGGGCTCTTGATTATTTTTATTGATTAAATTGATTTCTTCCTTTTTAATTAATCCTAATTTTCACTATAACTAGAGTCATTTCTTCTCATAATTTTTCGCACTCTAACACCCACAATTGCACAGAGGATTTCACACCTAGAGTCCCAAACACAAAGTCTCAAAACTTTTCAAGAGTCCCCGCATTTTTCAGAGTTTTTATTTTACTTTAATTTATTTTTTAACCATATGATGATTATCTAATGGTTGTTTTTGTTTCTTGATTTAATTGGGTTTTTTAGATTCAAGGAGGAAATGAGAAATTTTTTCAAAAGGGGAAGAAGATGCAGATGTTCGTGCGCTTGGTTTGGGAAGAATAATAACACGGTTCTGTTTTCCTATTTTACTATTTAATTAACGTTATATTTGTGATGCTGATTTTATTATTGGGAGTATAATGAATTGAAAAGTCAAAATTGGTTTATTATTATTAATTGGGATCATTATGAGAGAGAGTTTTTATCGATGGAAAGAAAGATTTTATGAAAGGACTTGATCTTGTTTACTTTGTTTCTGCAAAAAAAAAAAAATTCTCTCTCATGGTTGTGGTATATGCGGATTAAGAGAGAGCTGGAAGATGAGGTATGAGAATTGTCTTCCTATTTCATCGTTTTGTTTTAATTTCCTCACTATTTGTGTTTGTTTCTATCTTATTTGTTTATAACTTTTCTACTTATTTTTAAATCTTAAAAATCACAAAAATACCATTTTTTTATCATTTAAATTTAATTTTCGTATTTAATTTTTAGGCATTTTTTAAAAATATTATTTTTCACTTTTTTTTTTTTTCTTTTTAATACAAAAATATCAAAAAATCATAAAATAAAAAATATTGGAAAAGATTTTGCTCCTTTTATTTTTTGGATAGTGTTATTAATTTTTAGAAAGAATCAATATGATTGATACAAAAAAGTCGCAAAATCAAAATCAATTAAAATTGATTTTTGGACTTTTGATTATTTTTATTGATCAAATTGATTTCTTCCTTTTTAATTAATCCTAATTTTCACTATAAATAGAGTCATTTCTTCTCATAATTTTCCGGACTCTAACACCCACAATTGCACAGAGGATTTCACACCTAGAGTCCCAAACACAAAGTCTCAAAACTTTTCAAGAGTCCTCGCATTTTTCAGAGTTTTTATTTTACTAATTTATTTTTTAACCATATGATGATTATCTAATGGTTGTTTTTGTTTCTTGATTTAATTGGTTTTTTTAGATTCAAGGAGGAAATGAGAAATTTTTTCAGAAGGGGAAGAAGATGCAGATGTTCGTGTGCTTGGTTTAGGAAGAATAATAACACGGTTTTGTTTTCCTCTTTTACTATTTAATTAACGTTATATTTGTGATGCTGATTTTATTATTGGGAGTATAATGAATTGAAAAGTCAAAATTGGTTTATTATTATTAATTGGGATCATTATGAGAGAGAGTTTTTATCGATGGAAAGAAAGATTTCATGAAAGGACTTGATCTTGTTTACTTTGTTTCTGCAAAATAAAATTTCTCTCTTACGGATTAAGAGAGAGAGTTGGAAGATGAGGGATGAGAATTGTCTTCCTTTTTCATCATTTTGTTTTAATATTAATATTATTATCATTAATTTTAAGTTTTTCTTTAAAAAAAATGTCTGTGTGGTCTTGATTGTGATTTTGAAAGTGTCAAACGTGACCTGCAATATTAACCAAATTGTTGCTAAAAATATGGAAGCTTTTGATTTATTTATTTATTGAAGTTAGATTTTTTTCTTTAGAATAGTAATAACAAATATCATAAATTACTAAAAAAATAAAGAAATTAATAATTAATTAGTTTATTAAATCAATATAAAAATATTTATGTGATTAAATAATAAATTGGGTTTTGAGAATTAGGTTAAGGTTGATAATTAGGAATAATTAGGTTTATTTAGGGTACTTAAAATTATAATATTAAGTTAGGATAATTAGGATTAATTAATATTTTTGCAATAAGTTATTAATCAAGTTGTAAATTTTAATTAAAAAAATTATTAGGGAGTTATTAATTATTAAACCGAGGGATAAAATAATTATTGAATTACACCACTAAGGATTAAAGGAGTAATATATGTATATAATTTTAGGGTTAATATTAAGTTAATAGTTGAGGTCGTTATATTTTTAATATGGGGTTAAACTATATTTTTGGGTTTATTGTATATTATTTTTAATATGGAATTAAATTATATTTTTGGGTTTATTATATTTTAATATGGAATTAAATTATAGTATATAGCAGGTTTATTATACTTTTTTAATGGGGGATTAAATTGTATTTTTGAGTTTACCATATTTTATTTTTAATGTGGGTTTAAATTATATTTTTTTTGGAGTCATATTGTATTTTATAATTCATAAATGTGGGTTTAAATTATATTTTTGGATTTATTACAATTTATTTGTATAATTAAGAAAGGGGTGATTAATTCACATTTTTGGGCTTATAATATTGTTTAAATTATATTTTTTGGATTATCATAATTAATAAATTATAATAAATTTATATATATTTTTTTTAGTTATTATAACAAATTTGGGTTTAACTTATAATTTGGAATTTATCCTAATATATTTGTAATTTGGGTTTTATTATACTTTATTTTGGGATTTAACTTATATTTTGGAATTTATTATAATATTTAAATAGATTTGGATTATTTAAATTAATATATTTTTAAATGTGGGTTTATTGTAATAACTAAATACTTAGGGTTTGCTTTTTAAATAATTGGGATTATAAAATTTATTTAATTAATTTTCATAATTAACTAAATAAGGGATAGGGGATAATTTGCTATGGCTAAAGAGATTTAATTGTAATTTTAGTTTTTTTTGTATGGATTAATTTAAGATTTGTTCTTTACAAACTTTTGGGTTAATATTAATTTAAGGGATAAAAATTGAGGGTAAAATAATATAAAAGATAAAATAATTTGGGTTTATAAAGGGATAATTAGGGGGAATTCTATAGGATTCTAAGGGATAAATACAAGGGATAAATAATAGAAATAGGGTTAATTCAATGGTTGACTTATGAGATAATTTTGAGGGATAATAAACTTAAGGGTTTTTTTATAATTAAACTAAATAATTATATAAATAATTTATTTTCTATATAAATTAATAAAAGGGGTATTTTGTAAATCAAAGGGATAAAAAATGGGATTATACTCTTACGTTCCAAGAGTATAAATATAGGGCACGGGATTAGGATTTTTGGGATTAGACTCTTAAACTCCAAGAGTATAAATATAGGGCAAGGAATAAGGATTATTGGGGTAAAACTCTTGATATCCGAGAGTATAAACAAATGGATTAGGATTTTTTGGGGTAAAACTCTTGATATCCGAGAGTATAAACAAATGGATTAGGATTTTTTTTGGGATAACACTCTTGATATCCGAGAGTGTAAATAAATGGATTATGATTTTTGGGATAGAACTCTTCATCCGAGAGTATAAATAATGGATAAGGAATTGGGATAGAACTCTTCTTCCAAGAGTATAAATAATGGATAAGGATTTTTTGGGATAAAACTCTTCATCTGAGAGTATAAATAAGGGGTAAGGAAATGAGATAGAACTCTTCATCCGAGAGTATAAATAAGGGATAAGGAAATGGGATAGAACTCTTCATCTAATAGTATAAATAAGGGATATGGAAATGGGATAGAACTCTTCATCCAAGAGTATAAATAATGGATAAGGAATTGGGATAGAACTCTTCCTCCGAGAGTATAAATAATGGATAAGGAATTAGGATAGAACTCTTCCACCGAGAGTATAAATAAGGAAATGGGATAGAACTCTTCATCCGAGAGTATAAATAAGGGATATGGAAATGGGATAGAACTCTTCATCCGAGAGTATAAATAATGGATAAAGAATTGGGATAGAACTCTTACTCCGAGAGTATAAATAATGGATAAGGAATTGGGATAGAACTCTTCCTCCGAGAGTATAAATAATGGATAAGGAATTGGGATAGAACTCTTCCTCCGAGAGTATGGAATGGGATGGAACTCTTCATCCGAGAGTATAAATAAGGGATAAGGACATGGGATAGAACTCTTTATCCGAGAGTATAAATAAGGAATAGGGATATGGGATAGGACTCTTGTAATCCAAGAGTATAAATAAAGGATTAGGATTAGGAATGAGACTAGGAATAGGAATAGGAATAGGAATAGGGGATAGGGGAGGTGAACTACGGATACTCTGATCCTTCAAAATTGAAGGTACGTAGGCATAGGGTTGTAAACCCTAGCGAGTACAATAATAATAAAAAACTTAGGATTTTTGTAAATAAATAAATAGTCAAACATTCAAATAACAAGCAAACATACCCTAGAACTTAAGGAAGATTCCATTGAGTACAATGGAGGTGAGGGGTGCCTAACACCTTATTTTCACTTAACCGACTCCCGAACCTTAGTGTCTCACCCTTAGGATTTAGGTTTTATAATTATTTTCCTGTCCCTTAGGACGAATAAACGATGATGGCGACTCTGTAATTTTTTTCGGCCGCGACATATTGTCTCTAAACTTATTGAGTGTATCAGCTTCTGGTGATCATTCAGAACCAATGATAAAGTTAAGTTATCTTTACTGCAGAAAGAGAGCTACAATGTCAAATCAGCTTGTCAGCTAGAGTCTGTGTTCACAAGGCTCAAGAAGAGTTTACATGTTTTACGGATATCTACTCTCAATGGATCTATAGTACAAGATCATAAGAAATACACAATGGATCAAGATCTTTTTGTGTATCTATCTTCAACGTCTCTTGTACTATGTGTCATACCCCAAATTTTGACCAGGTATCTTTTGAACTTGCATTCATCTTACTTTATTTTCACTTTGCATCATCCTGCATTTCATCAGGCTCTTAAGATATGGATCAAAGGATTTTCCTGTGGTTTGAGTTTTCCCTATTCAGAGGTGATCTATCTGGCTATTACACTCAAGATTTTGAAGCAGGTTTGAGCTCACAACATCGTGAGTATCAATTTATCAAAGTTCATCCATCTACAAGGCTTTCCTCGGCCAAGGAAGTATGAAAGATTTCCTAGGTCTGAAATTTCAAACTCCTCACTTAGGTCATGTTAGATATCTTCGATCTCCTTCTTGCAAGTTCCTGTTAACAATAGGTCATCGACATAGAGACATAGTATAAGAAATTCACTATTGTTTTTTGTTACATATACTCAATGCCCAGTTGTGCACTTCACAAATTCCTTCTCCCTTAGAAAGTTATCAATCTTATTATTCCAAGCTCTTGGACCTTGCTTAAGTCCACATAGGGCTTTATGCAGCTTGTATACCTTGCTTTTTTCACTTTGTCTCACAAATCCAACTGATTGTGCAACATAAACTTCTTCATCTAAGGGGCCATTCAGGAATTCAAATTTCACATCCATCTAACACATCTTCTAGTTGTTCATGTTTGCTAGACCAACAACAAATCTGATTGTTTTGATCCTAGCAAGAGGTGGAAAAACTTCGTCGAAGTTAATTCCTTCTTTCTGAAGAAATCCTTTTACCACAAGTCTTACCTTGTGTCGAGTTACTTCTCCTTTGGGATTCAACTTCACCTTGTATACCCACTTCACATCGATTTCCTTCTTATCTGGAGGCAATTCGATAAGTGACCAAGTGTTGTTGACTTTGATGGACTTCACTTCCTCATTCATGGCTTTCACCCACTTCGAATCTTTCAATGTTTCAGCTGCATTGACATGTTTTACATCTACATAGAAAGCATAGTGTACCAACTAGCTTCATCATCGACCATATCATCCGATGTAATTACACATTCTTGAAAGTTTACAGGCATGTGTTTTTTTCTTTGAGGTCTGCTTGGGCCTGCTTGACCTCTGGCTTCTTCTTGTCGAACTTCTCTTTCGACTTCACTTGCTGGTTCTTCACATAAGATTCTCACTAAATTTTTCTTGACATTTTCCTCTGGTTTTCTCTATAGCTTCATCATATACATCTTCAACAAGCTCCAAGGCAAGCCTCAGCCTTGTAGATAGGTCCTCAAATCTCCACTTCCTTGCTCCAGTTTTGTTACCATGATGTAGTGCTTGAGTATGCGAACCAAACCCCTAAGGTTTGAGTTTAGATTAGTGCTTCATCATGATTTAATTTTGGATAGGATAGTTTAAGGTTCTTGTAATTTCTTCGTTGTTCTGAAAGTTTCAATAGGATTTAAGGAAAGTTAGGTTGAGATTTGGAAGGACGAGGTTGGGATTATTCTATTGGTGGAGTTTTAATGTTGTTTGGCTGTGCTTCACCGCCTCTGGCGCGGCAGAGCGATTTCCGAACAGGAGAACATGTGAGAGAGGGAGAATAACATGTTTGAAAAAGATAAATGAAATGGGAGGGTTTTTAACATCCTAGCTCCTTTGCACCACGTTGGGCTCAGGTCTCATAAGCCCAAAAGGCTTTACTACCACACACCCTCAGAGTTACTAATGCACCCACCCTGTTTCTAAATGCAACAAGGGAAATGCAACTTGGGCCTCTGATCACGGGCCCAGAGCCACTTCCTTATTCAGAATCCCCTTGGTCCAAACACCCCTTTTCCAGAGTGAGCTTTTGTTAATTAACCATTATTTTTTTTCCTTTTTTTTTTAATTTCTTCCTAGTGTACACATAAAAATACACAAATACATTTTTAATTAGTCATTTAGAAAATATAACTCATCTTATTAGACTTTAGTTAGGTTACGATTAATTGGTTTTAATTGTTAAGTTTTATTTTTAATTTCATTTAATGACACATTATAGATTTGGTTTGTACATGATAATTCCAATTTTTAATACCTTGTTTCTTTCTCATATTTTCATGTGCTTAGTGTATGATTCTTGGCATGTTCACCCCCTTGATTAGTTGATCAAGTTATTCTTGATCAATTAATTACAATTGATATTTGACTCGCCTTAGGGTTTTTCATGAACAATTGTATGATCCCATAGGACACATATTCAGTAAAGTGATCATAAGTCCCTTGATCACTTAATTGAATTAGATTCTTTCACTTGCATTGTACCTGATCCATCAAGTCACTCTCAATTCAAGACTTCATTTTCAAGACTCTCAAGACAGAAGGACATCAAGACCTTGATCATTGATGAGCTTCATCCATTCAAGCACACCTTACCTCTTCAAAACAAAAGACTCTTTTATTCCTTCAAACATTTGTTAGTTATGATGCGAATTATGCGTCACGAGCCTTAAGCAACGGAGAAGAATGAGAGTGATTATTCCTACCCTTTTTTTTAGTATCTTTGAATACAAGATTATTCGCCTTCGTTCATAGACTTTAGTGCAATTCAAATTAAATAACTTTCAAGATTTCTTCCCCACATACCAACACTTCAACAATTCCCATAAAAAAGATCCTTCTCTTTGGACAAAACACTATTCTCTTTGGATATCCATACACTATTGAAGTTAACCACCATCTCTTGGTTAATTACCTCCTATATGGGTTAATCATCTTCCCATGGTTAAAATACCCATCTCTGAACCAAAGACCTCTTTTTGGGTTAATCACCTTTCATGGTTAAAACCTTTTTCATGCATGTTTGCCTTGTTAGTCCCATGCTTAGGCAAACCCCTCATTCTCATGCATGTCTTCCTTCTTAGTCTCATGCTTAGGCAGACCCCCCCCCCCCCCTTTTCTTTTATGTTTGTCTTGTGAGACCTAGTGCTTAGACAAACGATTTTTCATGCATGTCTGTCTTGTCAGACCCAGTGCTTAGACAGACTCCTTCATGCATGCTTTCCTTATTAGTCTCATGTTTAGGCAAGCCCTTTCATGCATGTTTTCCTTGTCAGACCCAGTGCTTAGGCAAACACCCCTTCTTGTAGGTCTTGATCCCCGGATCTAGGCAAAACCCTACAACTCTGTATTGGATAATCACCATCTATTGATTAACGCCACAATCTTTTATTTAGATACACTCCCTTATGGATTCAAACAACACATTATTGGTCCAAACAATACTTTCACCATACCAAGAAAAAACTTTACACTTTCACAACACTTTCCCTATTCAAGCAATCTTTTTAATTCCATTCAAGCAACTCTTTTTTTTTCTAGTTCACACAAACCTTTTTTCAAAACAACCAATTTTCTTTTCATAAAAAACTATTATAATCCATTTCTTAGTAGTCAGACTAAAAGCTTAGAGCAACCGAACAAGGATCAGATCACCTAATGTCGAAACACTTCTAGGATACGATTATAATTGTTCCCTAAAATCAATCACCAAATACTTGTTTTATACCCATGAACTATGGAGCTCTGATTTTCTCAATGCACTATGAGAATACGTAGACACGAGGGTTCGAATCCTTGGTGAGCACATTAATTAAAAACTTATTTTCCCCCCTAATTAAAGTCAATTGCAAGTAACCTTTAGATAATGACGCCCATTCGCGCAGAGAACAATCAAAATGGTTTCAGTTGAGTACAATGGATGTAACGGATGCTAATACATTCCCCTCACATAACTGACTCCCTTAACCCGTTTCTCTTTCCCAAGGGTTTTATCGATATTTCCCCTTTCCTTTTGGAATAAATAAAGTTCGGTGGCGGCTCTATTGTATCTTCGAGCGTGCAATGTGCTCAGGTGTTTTTCGCGCCGCGACATAGAGGTATTTGGGCGAGTTAGGGTTCTATTTATGAACCATAACTTGTTTTTAGAAAGAAGGGCCACTTTGATTGAGCATGACCATGAGTGATAATTAGAATTGGATAGGTGAGGAGTGACAAGGGTGAGGCTAGGGTTATCACCAGGGTGCATAAAGTAGGGTTTAAGTATGTCATATTGAAAAGCTCGAAGAGGATTTTGCTGGTGATCAGAAAATGTAGATTGGTCTTTGTTGGTGGATTTGGATTTTGGATATGGTGTTTTGTCGTCGTTGGAATCCTCTGTGGCCATGGTAAGAGAAAATAGATGAAGAAAGAGAGAAAGAATTGAGATATAGGTTTTTGTTGTTAAAGAAAAATAGAAGAATATTAGTGGGTGTGAGTGAAGGATTTGGGTATATCGGAGGAATTGACAAGATGAGTTGAAGCAATTTGGTGAAAGGGGTAGAAATTGGTGGAGATCAGTGGCGGTGTTATTTGGAAAAAATGTGGTGTTTGTGTTTTTTGGGAAAAAGAAGATGAAGATAATGAAATGAGGTTGAAGGTTTTTGATGAAGGAGATTGAAAGAGCGTTTGGAAAACGATGAAAATGGTTGAAGTGGTTCGTGGATTTTTTGCAAAGGGATGAATATTGTTGGATGATTTGTTGGATTTTCTGGAAATGGGTGAAGGTGATTGTGATTTGGATAAAGGAGATTGGACGATTGTTGGGAAATCAATGAAGACGGTGGAGATAGTTCTTGATTTTGTTATAAATAGATGAAGATTGTTGAGCAATTTCTTAGTTTTTCTGGGTAGTTGATGAAGGAAGGTTGAAGATATTCTTGAAATCAATGAAGGGTGTTGGAGTTTTTCTATAGTTTCTAAGCAAGATTGAAGAATGTGATGGAATTTTGGTGAATAAACTAGGAAAGATTTGGACGGTTTCTTGATGGGTGAATAAAAAGAAGGAAACAAAGATACAAATGTGATGGATTGGAGAGAGAGAGAGAGAGAGAGAGAGAGAGAGAGAGAGAGAGAGAATGTCAAAATGAAAATTTTGTTGAATTGATGAAAGATGAATTGAGAAAAGATAGGGGTAATCTCGTATGGTCAATGATGAGAAAACAAGTGTATTAATTTATCTTGAGGCTGCGCGAAAATCTGAGAAAAAGGATGATGGTGATACGTGTATAAGAAGAAAAAAAAAGGTGCATATGGCAGTTCAATCAAGAAAAAGAGAGGTGCGGAACACAAAAGATATCAGAGTTAATTCTTCTGATACCATGTTAATGTTGCACAATGAAAACGTTTTCTTTCCAAGAAAATAAGAAAAGAATTGAAAATTAATCTATAAAATTCTGAATGAATTGCAAAGGAACTTGGGCCAGACTATATACAGCCCAAACAATAGAGTTTGTAAGAGAATATAAAAATAAACAAATAAAGCCCAGACTACAAGTTAACATGTGACTTATTTGTTAAAAATAAATGTTCTAAAATAAATGAGCAATTTTAATTTATAATGTAAATTAATTCCTTTCTTAAAATTATATCCTTTAATCATTACTATTTTCATCACTTTTAATATTTGATAATGAGTAATTTGGTAAAAACGTCATTCCCTCTTTTATTTTTACATTTTTCTTAATATGTGTGAAATGATCAATTGAGTCACTCATTTTAAGATGAAAAAAATACTTCAAAATAACAACTTGATAATTGGAATCAACAAGCACTCAATTTTAGGGTTAGGAAAAGTTTCGGCAAACGAAAAGAAAGTCAAATACAAGTCAGTCGATTTTTTTTCAAATTTATTAATATTAATAATTGCTAAACAAAATAGATTGGGTCGAAACTCATTAGAACTTGATATATAGCTTAGTATTTTTCTTTAACAACACAAAATAATTTTCTTTTATAAGCGACACTAAATGAAATTGTTTTTTGATAAGTTCTTGCCAGGATAAAATCTGTTTGATAAGATTTCCAGATAATCTACAACGTTCTTGTATCATTTCAAATAATTTGCAAACACAAAAGGCATTTTTTGTGGTAATGACACAATGATATTGATATTGATAGAAACCTCAAAGTCATGTACATATGAGTGTTTACGTCACACAAGCACTTTCCTTGCATATGAACCAACTCAATACACATTTTAGGAACACACTATACTAATGGTTTGACCGTGACCCTAACTTGCATTCGTGTGACTGGCCACCATACAAGAATATATGCAAATCTCTACATTCTTTGAATTTATATTTTCATCCTTCCATTCCATGTCACTATAAGTTACCTTTATCCAAATAGTCCACTCTTTATTCAGAATCCAATGCTTCCTTGCTTAACTTAATTGCCAACTTTTTACTGCTACTAACTTTAAAGTTGGATAAAAGAAACTTTATTTATTTAATAGTAGTTCCAAAATATGTATAAATTAATGTTCCTAGTTACTAATTTTGCCGTAGTTAGTGGCGTTGAGTGGAATATAAACATCACATAATTCTAAAAGAAGAAGGACATCCACTAATGTTAGTTCTTATCCTTTATGATTGGCTTTAACCAAAAAGAAATATAGAGATGTGTTGTGTTGTGGGATGATAAAGAAGATTAGACCGATTTATTCGGTAGGATTTGAGATTAAAGAACCTAATATATGTTTTGACCTAAGAATAATTTCATTGAAACATGATGTGGCCCACAATTCATAGCAACAAAATTGGGTGGGAATCAATGAATCAATGCTGGCTTCATCAAATACTATTTCAATAGGTGAATGCACTTCCAAACACACTACTATCAATCAATGTTGTTGAGTTTCCTATTCTATGGTTTCTCTTTATCCACTCACTACCATTATCATACGTGCCCAAATTCAAACTTGTTTCCAATTCATTTTCTAATCATGTCGCAATGTCTCACCATTTACCTTCTTCATACAATAATGCTTAATTTTTTGACAATGGAAATTATTTAATAAAGGGAATAAACTTTACACAGAAAATAATAAATTGCACTGTTATCTCTTTTCAATAACAAAATCATTTTTAAAAATAATTACATATATTGAAGAGATACTATATTATTATGCGTCTTTGGACTCTATAAAAGATTAACTACTTCTAAAGCTATGAAATCAAAGGTGTCAAAGATCGTGGTATGAAAACATATTGATTTTTGAAACACGTTTTCTCGTGTTCGACCATTTTACTTGAAATGACTTTGAAGGTTGTTTGTCCCACAGTAAAACCTATAGTCTTCAGTCCTACTAGTTGAAAAACCTTTGTCAAATCCACACATGTATGTTTTCCTCCTACCCACCTTACACTAGAATATTTGTTGGACTAAGTGTCAATCTCTCATCATATGGGCCAATCAAGAAATTCAGAGGAACATCTTTCTTCACCGATACTCTAGCCTGCTGAAATATATCAAATATGACATCCCTAATAAAATCATGTCGGTATTGAAGCTTATAAGCTCCTAAAAAAGAATTATGTTTTTTTAAATATATCCAAACAAGCATTCCGACAAACATGACAAACATCATCAATAGAAAATAAGAGAATCATAAGACAGTATATCAGGATAATATAGTACTCCACCAGTGACATATGTTGACCTATCTCATCAATAAGAATAACAAGGAGAAAGTCTTGAGCATGTGCAGCTTGCAAACAACCAAAAAATATCTTCTGTTTTGTGTCATGTTAACCTTTACATCCATTCTCTAAGCATTTTTACTAAAAAAAGAACTGGCCGAAATATATTGTGTTTTAGGATGGATGATGTCCTTACTAGTAAAATTGTCCAGGTCAAAATATAAAATCACAACATTAAGATCATCCAAAGTTTTGTCGAAATCAAAGTTCATATCATATACCTCACTGTCTCTCAATATATATTCTTGTAACAGCCAAGATTGGAACATAGAAGACACAAAAGCGTATGAGGCAACCTCTACTGCTGAGTACAAATTCAATCCCTCAACTTTAATGTATAAAGAAATTACTCTCTATTGAAGGTCCCCGAAGAAATAACATCTACCAACCACGATATTTTCAACCGTCATTCACAACTCTTTATAAAATCAAATAGTTATTTCCTCTTTAGGTTGACACTTTCTTAGGTTAAAAAATAATTTGACAAATACCCATGTAGGATCAAAGTGAAAGAAACTCATTTTGAGAATCTCATAGTTGTGGTAGAAGATGTATTAATCCAATAGTCTCTTGTTAGATGTCAATCATGATATATATTTGTATGAATTAGTTGGCATTTTTCATTTCTTTCCATGTGGAATGTGTTGATTTTAGTGTGGAATGATGTTGTTGTGCATACTTTGAAATATACTTGTGGTGCTTGTAATTTGTGTGCTAATGTGCAGGAATAGGCATAAAAAGATCAAGATTGTGAGACACAAAGATTGGAAGCAAGTTGCCATTGAAGGAAGAAATCAACAACAGCATTCGCTAGGCGAGTGTTGGCCGAGCAACCAGCGAAGGTTCGCCTAGCGAACGTTAGCGAGTGTGCCAGCGAGGGGTGGCAGAAAGTTGCAAAAAGTTACAGTAGGAAAACTGGGTAAATTCGCTGGGCGAGGAAGCCAGCGAAGGCTCGCTGATGTGCTCGCTAGGCGAAGGTGCCAGCGAAGGGTGGCAGTAAGTTCCATTTTTGAAAACACCCAAACTTCGCTGAAGCGAATGTGGTAGCGAAGGCTCGCTTCGCGAGTGATTTGGTTCGCCTAGCGAACCCACGATAATTCTTGTGGGCGGTTTAAGTCTAAGGCACTTAAAGTGCCATGTTTTAGTTCATTCGCTAGGCGAAGGGTGCTGAGATTTTAATTGTATAAATAGATTTTCACTTTATGTAAGAAGGATCTTTTGCTCATTTTCACTAGAAATCATTGTTTTCAGTATTTTGATCATCAAAGAGTGGATTTTCACTTGGAGAAGCTGAAGTCACATCCATTATCGATTATTCGACGTGGATGTTCATTCATCTCCTCTCTTTACTTGTTATCCAAACTACCATGAGAAGTGGTAGCTAAATACTCAATGTTGAGGTTAGATGTAGTTGATCCTAATTTTATGTATTGCTTTTGATCTATTGTATATGAACAAAGTCTTTGATCAATATAGATGAATTTGTTTTCTCTTAATGCTCCATGTGTGATTTGTATTGCTCTAGACATAGATTCTACAAATCATGACCTAACAATTTTATCTCTTAAAATCCAAACTCTAGACATAGATTTGGGATTTGCTATTCGCATTGTGTTGATCTTAACAATTATTGTTTAGATTGTTAGCGTCAGACATCATCTGACGGTCTAAACAACGATACTCACGACTTCGCTTTAGACATAAACTTAGTCGGGAAGATACGCGGTTGTATTGGTCGGAAACCGAGTTCATGCTTGATTATTTGTTTATACGTGAAAAGGATTAGCGAAACCTAACCTTGACATGCTTTTATCAAAACTTTTACAAACTCTTTGTCACCAATTACTCTTTGCTACTAATTAATGTTTACAACAATTGAGAACCTTTTGAAACCATTGAACTTAAAATATCGCAACTATTGAACGACACGCATCAAATATCGAACAATCCCTGTGGAGACGATTAAAAACACCCTCACTATTATTCTACTAACAAAATGGCGCCGTTGCCGGGGATTGTTTAGTGATATTGCAAGCATTGTGATAGTTGAGCTATTTTAAGCTTGTTACCATTTTTCTTGAACTTGTTAATTTGTTTTTTTTAGTGTGCAGACTTAGTTTATGCGAGGGAAACTACCGGTGGACCAACTTCTTTTCGATCCTGAGATTGAGAGAACCGCTCGTAGAATCAACAGCAGAACTAGACGAATGAGGCAGCTAGCAAGACAGAAGCGAGAACAAGAGGAAATTACTTCTACACCACCACCACTTCCACAGATACTTCCAGTTATGGAGGCAGATCCACCACCACCACCACCACCACCTGCTTCTAGGCCATGCACAAATAGTACGAGACATAATGCTCAGTTCGCTCGCCATGCACATAACGGTCGTCATTCCGAAATGGAGACCGGTATTCTCCGACTGTTATATCAAAGTCCATTTACGGGTATGGATCATGAAGATCCTTTTACCCATCTGACGAAATTTTATGAAATAGCGGGAGCGACTGGTGCACCTGAGGCAGAAGAGGAGTCTCTGTTCAAGAGACTATTCCCGCATTCCCTCATTGGGAAGGCCAAGGAATGGTACCTTGATCAGTCAACGGCCATAATGACGGACTGGAATGCATTGGAAGAGAAATTTTTGGAGATTTTTCCCACACACTCGGTTTATGGAGGCAAAGACTGCCATCGCGGTGTTCACACAAGGAGCCAATGAATCTCTCAATGAAGCTTGGGAGAGGTTCAAATCAATGTTAAAGAAGTGCAAGGGCCATGGTTTTGATGAATTGTCACAAATTCATATATTTCGAAATGGACTTCAACTTGTACACAAAACCTTGTTGGATGCCACCGCTGGTGGATCCTTGTTAAACAAAACCGCAGCAGAAGCCACAGCTATTATTGATAAGATGGCCTTGAACGATCATCAAGGTAGTCACAACCGTGGACCTTCTCAACGAACTCCTGGAGTTCTTGAATTGGGAACAAACGATGCTATCCTTGCGCAGAACAAGTTATTATCACAACAGGTTGAGTTGTTAACTAAGCAAATGTCTAAACTGCCGCAACAATTCAAAGAAATTCATGATTCTTCAAGTAAAAATGTGCAAGTCTTAGTTTGTGAACTTTGTAGAGGTGACCATCTGACCGGTTATTGTCTTCCAGTTGTGGAGGAGGCAAACTATGCTGGAAATCAAGGATACGAACCCCGACCTCCGTATCAACAAGGCAACCAAGGTTACCAACAACGGGCTAACCAAGGTTATCAACAACCATGGAGACTACAAGAAGTCGGACCATCAAACCGTCAACAATACCAAAATTACACTCAACCTCCGCAAGCTCCCGTTGGAAATACGAAGATGGAAGACACTCTCACACAATTTATGCAAATGGCAATTTCCAATCAAAAGAATAATGATGCGGCCATAAGGAATCTTGAAACACAAGTCGGGCAATTATCAAAACAATTGGCCGACCAACAAAAAGGGCACTTTACGGCAAATACGCTTCCGAATCCTAAAGATTGTAAAGCAATTCTCACAAGAAGTGGAAGAGAGATTGACATGGGTGTAGGTAAAAGAGTAGTGGAGGAGGAGGTTATAGTTGAAAAAGAAAAAGATAGTGATGAGATTGAAGTAGAAAAAAATGTTGAGGGTGTTTTAGTTGAAAATGAGAAGGAAAAAAGTGAGAATGAGAAAAAAATAGAGTGAAGAAAAAGTGACCAAAACTAGGAAGGGAAAAGAACCGATGAACAATATTCTGATCCAACATTTACCATATCCTCATGCTCCTACAAAGAAAGATAGTGCGAGGCACTATTCTCGGTTTATGGATATTTTCAAACAATTACAAATAAATATTCCATTTTCCGAGGCTTTGGAGCAAATGCCTAAATATGCGAAATTCATGAAGGATATTCTCACGAAAAAGAAGAGGTATACAGATCAAGAGACCATTATGGTAGATGCTAGCTGTAGCGCCATCATTCAACGTACTCTCCCGAGGAAAGAATGTGATCCGGGACGAGTCACCTTGTCGGTTACTATAGGAAACATCTATGTGGGCAACGAATTGATTGATTTGGGCTCTAGTATCAACTTGATACCTTTGTCGATTGTGAAACGGTTAGGATACATGGAATTGAGGTCCACTCAAATGACTTGCAACTCGCAGATAAATCCACTACCCGTCCTCACGGTGTAGCGGAAGATGTGTTGGTCAAAGTGGACAAATTTTTGTTTCCGATAGACTTTGTTGTCATTGAAATGGAGGAGGATGAGGATGCACCTTTGATTCTTGGAAGGCCTTTCATGAAAACTGCCCGAATGGCAATTGACATGGACGATGGTCTCATGAAAGTGAGAGTCCAAGATGAAGAGGTGTGTTTCAATCTTTATGATGCCATGAAGCACAAGAAAGATAAACGTGATTGTTTCCGAATCGATGCAACGGAGGAAATGATTGTTGATGTTACAAAGCAAATTCATGTCATTGATCCTCTACAAAGAGCTTTGGATGATTCCTTTGAAGTATTCTCGGTTGAAGAAGAGCAAGCTCTTGAAGAGTTTTTTTTAGAGCTTGAAGCTTTGGAAGAATTGCAACCTTGGGAGTATGAAGAGGAAATTCTAAAAAAAATGGTTAATGATGAACAATTCAAACTTGAACTGAAAGTGTTACCTTCAACCTTGAAGTATGCTTTTCTCGATGATGGTGGTAATAAACCGGTGATCATAAGTAGTATTTAATCTGAAAATGAGGAGAGCCGCTTAATTCAAGTGTTGAGAAAAATTAGGATGCAATGGGATGGACGTTGTCCGATCTCAAAGGCATAAGCCCTTCATATTGCATGCACCGTATATTTATGGAGGAAGATTTTAAACCGGTTGCTTAACCTCAACTCCGGTTAAATCCAATCATGAAAGAAGTGGTTAGAAAAGAAGTGGTAAAAATGTTAGATGCCGAAATGATATATCCCATTTCTGATAGCCCTTGGGTGAGTCCAGTGCATGTGGTACCGAAAAAAGGCGGGTTAACGGTGGTCCGAAACGAGAAAAATGAGCTCATTCCAACAAAAACTGTGACCGGGTGGAGAATGTGCATCGACTACCGTAGGTTGAACAAAGCTACGAGAAAAGATCATTTCCCTCTACCTTTTATGGATCAAATGCTCGAAAGGCTTTCCGGTCAACAATTATACTGTTTTTTGGATGGTTATTCAGGTTACAACCAAATTATTGTGAACCCGGAGGATCATGAAAAAACCGCTTTTACATGTCCTTTTGGAATCTTCGCTTATAGGAGGATGTCGTTTGGATTACGTAATGCACCAGCGACTTTTCAACGGTGTATGCAAGCTATATTCTTGGATTTAATCGAAAAGACAATTGAGGTCTTTATGGATGATTTCTCTGTTTTTGGACAATCATTTGATATTTGCTTGAAAAATTTGGATACGGTGTTGGAACGGTGTATGGAAACCAATTTGGTGCTTAATTGGGAAAAATGCAACTTTATGGTGAACGAGGGAATTGTGCTCGGTCACAAAGTTTCTTCAAAGGGCCTTGAAGTTGATAAAGCCAAGGTGGACGTTATTGAGAAATTGCCACCACCGATGAATGTCAAAGGCATAAGGAGCTTTCTCGGGCATGCAGGATTCTACCGGCGGTTTATTAAGGACTTCGCAAAGGTAGCAAAGCCATTGAGCAATTTGCTCATTAAAGGTAAAATTTTTGACTTTGACGAGTCTTGCATGTTCGCGTTTAATTTTTTAAAACAAAGTTTAACAACCTCACCGATAATCATTGCACCTAACTGGAAATTGGATTTTGAATTAATGTGCGATGCAAGTGATTATGCGGTTGGGGATGTTTTGGGTCAAAGGAAAACTAAGTTTTCCACACGATACATTATGCGAGCAAAGTTTTAAACGAGGCTCAAATTAACTATGCAACAACTGAGAAAGAGTTGCTTGTCATAGTGTATGCGTTGGAGAAATTTCGTTCCTATTTGATTGGTTCACGAGTCATCGTTTACACGGACCACACGGCTATAAGGTATTTGCTCACCAAGCCTGATTCTAAGCAGAGGCTTATTCGTTGGATCCTTTTGTTACAGGAATTTGATCTTGAAATTCATGACAAAAAAGGATCCGAGAATTTGGTGGCGGATCACTTATCCCGCTTGGTAAACGTTGATGTGACCAAGAATGAATGTGAAGTCAAAGAGGAGTTCCCTGATGAAAAATTGTTTAGGGTGCAGGTTAGATCGTGGTTCGCCGACAGCTAACTACAAAGTCGCCGGATTGATACCGGATGGTCTAACGCACCATCAAAAAAGAAAATTTTTGTCGGATGCCAAGTCCTTTGTATGGGATGAACCTCATTTGTTTAAACTTGGTGTCGACAACCTCTTAAGAAGGTGTGTGACGGTAGAGGAAGCCACGAATATTCTGTGGCATTGTCATAACTCTCCGTATGGAGGACATTTCAATGGGTTAAGAACGGCCACTAAAGTCCTTCAATCGGGCTTTTATTGGCCGTCGTTATTCAAAGATGCGCATGCGCATGCCCTAAGTTGTGACAAATGCCAGAGAAGTGGAGGAATTTCACAGTGGCACGAAATGCCTTTGCAAAATATGTTAGAAATTGAAGTTTTTGATTGTTGGGGGATCGACTTTGTCGGTCCATTCCCATCTTCATTTTCTAATGAATACATTTTGGTCGCTGTGGATTATGTTTCTAAATGGGTTGAGGCGATAGCTTGTGCTAAAGCCGATGGAAAAACCGTAGTGAAATTTTTTAAAAGAAACATTTTTGTGCGTTTTGGTACTCCGAGAGTGTTGATAAGTGACGGAGGATCTCACTTCTGTAACACTCAGCTTGACAAAGCTCTGGAGCAATATGGTGTGAAGCACAAGGTTGCCACACCATATCATCCTCAAGCTAACGGTCAAGCGGAGGTATCAAATCGTGAGATAAAACGCATTTTGGAAAAAACTGTTTCGGCCTCAAGAAAAGATTGGGCCAACAAACTGGATGATGCTTTGTGGGCTTATCGGACCGCTTTTAAGGCTCCGATCGGTCTCACGCCTTTTAAAATTGTCTATGGTAAAAATTACCATTTGCCAGTGGAGTTGGAACATAAGGCGTTTTGGGCCTTAAAATTTTTAAACTTTGATCCAACTCTTAGCGGTGAAAAAAGAAAAGTGCAATTACACGAATTGGATGAATTACGCCTCCAGGCGTACGATTCCAATAAACTGTATAAAGAGCGTGTAAAGTCTTACCATGACAGAAAAATTGTCATCAAACAGTTTGAAGTGGGACAGCTGGTCCTGCTATTCAATTCTCGGTTAAAATTGTTTCCAGGAAAGTTAAGGTCTAAATGGTCGGGTCCGTTTCGGATTCGAGAAATCAAGCTTTATGGAGCAATTGTAATTGAAGACACAACAACCAACGAGAATTGGACTGTGAACGGCCAAAGATTGAAAGTGTATCTTGGAGGAGATTTTGAGCGGAATCCCGCCATTGTTCCTTTCCGTGATCCGTGAGATTGCGGTGGACCGTCGAGCTTAGCCGACGTTAAACAAGCGCTTGTTGGGAGGCACCCCAACATTGTAAGTATTACTGCTTATTTCTGTTTTAATTGTGTTTGGTTATAATTGTGAAGCCTTGAAAGATGTGGTAAACTTTTGAAAATTTTTGAAAAATCTGGTCTTGTTCGCTGGTGTTCGCCTAGCGAGCTGGGGCGAGCATTCGCTGTCCTTCGCTTCGCGAACCAAGCGTGACAGCCCAAACCAATTTTTGCCACATCAGAAAAAAATGAAGTGTGGGTGGGCCACCCAATTGGGCCCAAGACCCATTTTGAATCAGAATATAGGGGGAAACCCTGGTTCATTTGCCACCATTTCCATTTTCCATCGTTTTTGCATTTTCATCTCCTTTCCTCTCAAGAGCTTGGCAACACATCTCTTTCCAATTTCCATTCTCCCTAATCCCACCAGTAACGTGCGAAATTCAGGTTTGCACACTCTTTCATTGTTTATTTCATTATGCATTATTTATGTTCATGATAGATCAATTAGGGTTTGAAAAATTTTGGAACCTCTGTCATTTTGTTTATGGATTGCATGTTAAAAACTACCTAGGCATTATGAATACCATGATAATTGAAAAAAAGAGATTGCTGTTGGAATGGTTTTGATATTGTTTTTCTGCATTTTCGCGGGTTTGCTGCTGTGTTCGCTTCGCGAGCATTCTCCTAGCGAACCTGGGGCGAATGTTCGCCAGACTTGCCTAGCGAACCTGGAGCGAACAGATGCAAATTTACAATTTTTTTTTAGGAAATGCAAGTCTCTGGCTGGTTTGTTGTGGTTCACTAATGCGTTGGTTTGTCGTTGTTTTGTTTTATTGTTTGTTATGTGCAGATGGCACCAAAAACGGCAATTCACGCGGCTAAGAAACGAAAAGCTTCAACTTCCAGACAGGTGCCCGTTCGTTTTGATGAGGACATATTTAGGGGAGCTAAGCAAGCAGCCCGATACGAAACCCTTGAGAGAAAGCACATCTTGGCTGAGAAAAGATTCTTACTTAGTGACCGTGGAAGCTACCGAACAATTGATGCTCTTTTTGTGCAAAATAAATGGGATCGTTTGATGATGCCTCTGGATGGGTACAATGCTGAAATTGTTCGGGAGTTTTATGCGAATGCCTTACCAGATGATGGAGAGAGATTTAGTTGGACCTCATTTGTTAGAGGGGTTGTTGTGAGATTTGATCGGAGGACGATCAACACTGTTTTGGGAGATCCTTTGCCATTGATTGGTACTGAGTTGGATGATTATCATCGCGACTTGCATCTCCACCGAGACATTGAAAAGATGACCCAGGATTTACTTCTTGAGGGTAAGGAAGTTGAGTGGAATTCATCTGGGGTTGCGATTAGATTCAGAAGGGTGGACATGCAGCCTTTGGTTCAGCTCATCTTGTTATTTGTGCTCACCAACATTTCTCCCAGGTCGCATCATAGTACAGTTTCTATTGCTCTTGCTCATCTTATTCATAGCATTCAGATGAATGTTCAGATTGACGTGGCCCGTATCATTGCGGATGAAATCAAGGCAATTGTTTTAAGTGGTTTGGGAGGTACTGCGGCGCGCAAGAATGCCCCGCTTGCTTTTCCATGTCTTATTATGTCCTTGTGTACTCACGCTGGTGTGGATATCCCAGCACGCAGGCAGGTCACAATTCCGTCGGCAATTGATGATGGGTATGTGGATAAGTTTTGAAAGGCTAGAGGGGTTGTTGGAGAGTCTTCAAGGGCTGGTGCTGAAGATGCAGCTGAGGCTGGTGGAGGTTCTGAATCGGCGTCGCCGGCCTTTTATCCGTATCAGCAGGAGATTTGCCAATATAATTGGGATTGGATGGCTGCCCAGCAACGAGCCATGACTGATCTTCATGATTCGATGCAAGTTCTCCAATTACAGATCCGGGACCCTTCTACCGAGCACATGATGATGTCTAGGGAGAAGTTCCTAGCACATGCTGGTTGGCCTGAGGCCAGGCCAATTTTAGGAGGGGGTGAAGATGATGCTGATGATGAGGAGGCTGGCGTGGAGACTGTTGGTGACGATGACGATAAGGAGGAGGCTACTTCTGTTGGCGGTGATGAAGATATTGAGGTGTCAGATGAGGAGGATTGATTTCTTTTTGGATCTTAAACTTTTGCACTTCCTTTGGTCACCAAAGTGAAGTTTTCTAGTATTTGTTTTTTTTCAGCTTTTACTAGTCTATTGTATCCACATAGTGGAATATTTTGAATATTGTTGTACTTGTACCCTAGAGGTACCCTTTTGGATTATGTAGGTGTTTTTACACCAAGCACTTTATTATTATTATTAGTAATGTTAAGTGTTTTTAGTAAAAAAATTTGTTTCGCTTTTACTAATAATTTGTTGGTTTTTAATTATTATATTAAGTGTTGAGTTCTTCAGTTTACGAATGCTTAACACTTATATGTGTTTTTTGTTGTTAAGTGTTAGTAAGAGTTGAATTCTTCTGTTTACGAATGTTCAACTCTTAAACTGTTAATATGTTTTTATTTTAATGTTCCTTCTTTGATGATGGAATTTTGGAAGTAGGTTGGAGACTCTTGATTTTAAAGGAAGATTCCTCCAAGATGTGAGGGCTATGATAGTGCCTTAAGCATTGTGTTGCAACAAGGTACATCGTTACCTAGTTCAAGAATTTTGTATGTTTTAGAACTTTGTGTCTTGGTGCGATTGAAAATGTTGTTTCATGTTACAACTTCCCTTGAATGCATGTGTCATTTTAGGATCAAAAACCATTAAAGTGAGAAGCCTCCAAAGTGTTACTATATGCTAAGGATTGATGATGAATGTTGTTTTTACTTTTAATTCATGCCTTATCTTGTGACCATGTGATTTTGTGGAAGTATGAGAAGTGATCAAGGCACTTGTTGAAAGTGAGCACAAACATGTCCATATAGTAATTCACCCGTGAGGAGTGAGCATTTGGTAGCCCCTTTGAGCCTAAACAGTTTAGAACTCAGTTTAGTGATGAACTTGTTTTATGTACATAATTTGCAAGTTTGGTTCATCACTGGATTTGGTGAGTTTCTAACATTTTCTTCTTGAACCTTTGAAAATTGTATACTTTGATTTCCTTACCTTAAAAAGCAAGGAACATTCACTTTAGGTTGAGTCGAAAATGAGTTGGGGAGAATAAAAAGAAGATGGGTGCATTACTCCAAATTTTGAAGAAAAAAATTCAAGCAAGCATGTAAAGAAAAGAGTGTGAAGATGTTGTACAAATGAGAAAATGCTTGCTTGAATGAAAAAAAATATATAGATTCAATAATTGTGCACGGTAGTTTGTGAAGGTGTAATGAAAAATTGGTGAAATGACGTTGAGATGTGTGAATATGTGTTTAGTGAATGTTCTTTTGCTTCGGCAATTTCGTTTCAATGGCCATTAGAAATGTCCCTTTTTGTTTACCCGGCCAAGCTACAACCTTGAAGTCCTTAGTGATCTTTTACTTCCATGATTTCTTGTGTCTTCATTGAGATATGGTACGAATTGCTTAGTATTTGCATCATTGGTCATTTGAGTGTAATTGTCCCGTGCTTGTATGCACGTTTGCCTTCAATCCTTTTTCAAAGAGGAGTGTAGAATGACATGTGCATGAGGAGTTAGTTGTCTCTTGAAACATTGTTTGAAATTGTATAAGAGTCAAGTTCTTTTACATTATAGGTTCTTGAATTGTGTAATTGTTGCATTGTTGTGATCGTTGTTTAGTTGAGCCGTTTTTCGCGTCTTGGTTGAATTGAGTGCTCGAGCAAATCCTCGTGAGAGGCATACTTTGCTTGAGGACAAACAAAGAGTTAGTTGGGGAGAGTTTGTTAGATGTCAATCATGATATATATTTGTATGAATTAGTTGGCATTTTTCATTTCTTTCCATGTGGAATGTGTTGATTTTAGTGTGGAATGATGTTTTTGTGCATACTTTGAAATATACTTGTGGTGCTTGTAATTTGTGTGCTAATGTGCAGGAATATGCATAAAAAGATCAAGATTGTGAGACACAAAGATTGGAAGCAAGTTTCCATTGAAGGAAGAAATCAACAACAGCATTCGCTAGGCGAGTGTTGGCGGAGCAACCAGCAAAGGTTCGCCTAGCGAACGTTAGCGAGTGTGCCAGCGAGGGGTGGCAGAAAGTTGCAAAAAGTTACAGTAGGAAACTGGGTAAATTCGCTGGGCGAGGAAGCCAGCGAAGGCTCGCTGATGTGCTCGCTAGGCGAAGGGTGGCAGTAAGTATCACTTTTGAAAACACCCAAACTTCGCTGGGGCGAATGTGGTAGCGAAGGCTCGCTTCGCGAGTGATTTGGTTCGCCTAGCGAACCCACGATAATTCTTGTGGGCGGTTTAAGTCTGAGGTACTTAAAGTGCCATGTTTTAGTTCATTCGCTAGGCGAATGAAGCCTTCGCTAGGCAAAGGGTGCTGAGATTTTAATTGTATAAATAGATTTTCACTTTATGTAAGAAGGATCTTTTGCTCATTTTCACTAGAAATCATTGTTTTCAGTATTTTGATCATCAAAGAGTGGATTTTCACTTGGAGAAGCTGAAGTCACATCCATTCTCGATTATTCGACGTGGATGTTCATTCATCTCCTCTCTTTACTTGTTATCCAAACTACCATGAGAAGTGGTAGCTAAACACTCAATGTTGAGGTTAGATGTAGTTGATCCTGATTTTATGTATTGCTTTTGATCTATTGTATATGAACAAATTCTTTGATCAATATAGATGAATTTGTTTTCTCTTAATGCTCCATGTGTGATTTGTATTGCTCTAGACATAGATTCTACAAATCATGACCTAACAATTTTATCTCTTAAAAACCAAACTCTAGACATAGATTTGGGATTTGTTATTCGCATTGTGTTGATCTTAACGATTGTTGTTTAGATTGTTAGCGTGAGACATCATCTAACGGTCTAAACAACGATACTCACGACTTCGCTTTAGACATAAACTTAGTCGGAAAGATACGCGGTTGTATTGGTCGGAAACCGAGTTCATATGCTTGATTATTTGTTTATACGTGAAAAGGATTAGCGAAACCTAACCTTGACATGCTTTTATCAAAACTTTTACAAACTCTTTGTCACCAATTACTCTTTGCTACTAATTAATGTTTACAACAATTGAGAACCTTTTGAAACCATTGAACTTAAAATATCGCAACTATTGAACGGCACGCATTAAATATCGAACAATCCCTGTGGAGACGATTAAAAACACCCCCACTATTATTCTACTAACATCTCTTTATGGACAATTCTTTGATAAAACATTCTTCTCAACTAAGAGCATCTCCAAACATTTTCATCTCCAATATCAACCTCTTAATGTCTGACCAAGGAAGATCGATGTCTGATTTAATTTTTATTTGATATTTTACTATAAAAAAATTGTACTTGTATTTTAACATTGTTAAAGTTAAAATCACCAAAATTCAATATCTTTTGAAAACATTAAAAATAAATATTAACACAATATTTTATGGTAACGTGATTAATACTTTACTATTTTAATAAAAAAAAGTAAATTTAGAAAATTTGTATTGCTTTACTATTTTATATAGCAATTTTTATATATAAGTATCTTGTGAAATTTAAAGTATTATTTTACAAAATTTTAATGACTTTACAAATTTTAATAAAAAAAAAAGTAATTATGTAAAAAATCGAGAAAATTAATGAATTTATAAGATTTTTAAGAAAACATTGAAAATAAAGTATTGCAATGCAGTCTCTGACATATTATCAATCATACTGACACATTTGAGAGCTTGAAATTGAAAGTTGAAGATCATTCATCAATGGAATTATCTATATTGTTTGTAATATTATATTGCTTTCTCTTTATCTCTGTTGTCTTGAATTCTCTTAGAATAATTGGCTAGTTTCATTAGATTAGGTCTGTTTAGATGAATTTTCCATAGATTTGTGTGAGACATGTAATTTGTTGAGGGATTAGAGTTTAGAGTTTATACTAAATTGTATTTGAGAACTAACCGTAGATAAGACAATTCTAACCAATATTATTTGGAGGTTATTTATATTGTCATAGATAAGATATACTTAAATGTGACAAGTATTTTAAAATTCGTTCAAACTTTCGCTACTTGCGACTTTGCCCAAAAGATTGAGGATTGTACTCTAAAGAAGAGGATTGTGTGGCATGAGATTATGCACAACTATTTTGTTAGAATATTGTGATATTCGAGGACACAATTTAGGGTTCAAACAGTGTTACGAGACAGAGATAGGTAAAGGATTCAAAATGGGACCTAATCAATTTTCTTATTATATTTTTTACACGTTTTGTTTACTTTTATGCACTTTTATCATTGTTCACAGCCCAACTCAATACACAATGTGTACCCCTATTAAGATTATGCCATTTAGTTTTCTAAAACCAAGTAAGATTTCCTTGGTTTTATTAAAGTTACGACAATCCATGTAAATACGATAATAATTATACCAACTTCTTATGGTTTTTGTTGACAGAAATTCTATAGTGCATTGCAAAGTTTTCACATTCATCACTTATCTCTCTAGAAATCTCATTTTCTAAAAAACTGAAAAATAACTTAAATGAAATATTAATTTCAAGACATTCACCAAACGTCTCACCTGATTCGGCTTGCGGGTGAGGTGAAGTTAAAATGTCTAAATTACAAGTTCTTAGACATCTTACGACCTCTATTAGGAACCTCACGAGTGAGGAAAAACACGGGTGTTAAAATTGTTGATATTTCTAAGGCACACAGGATAATTCTCCACTTTGGCTTCAAATCGATGGTGATGTCAATATTATCTTGATGCTCTATCATTGCTTGAATCATCATCAATAAAATTGGCAGAATCCAATCAATACTTGAACCTTAACCTAGGTAATGACTTGGTGAACACATATGTCGGATTATTTTCCGAAGGAACCTTTTCAACCACATTCTCCTTCAATTTAATTATGTTTCTAATGAGGTGAAAATGGATGTCAATGCATTTTTTTTCCTTTTCATTATACACTTTATGATTAGTTAAATGGATATCACTTTTACTATCACAATGGATCTTCACATATTTTTAAGTGATTCCTAACTTCCAAATCATACATATTAGCCACATCGCTTCCTTGACCCCCTTCAACTAGGGTGGAAGATAGTTTGCCTCGTTTAAGGTCTCCCTACAAAATCCCGCAAAAAATGGAAGCGTGCATATTTGAGGTTGCATTCCTAAAACCTTAGCCCGCCCCCAAAAAATGATGGTGGGGCAGGGTGGGCATGTAGATCTTGCACCCATAAAAGCTAAACAAATACAAAAATTCTTGTTAATGTCTGTGTCCGCAAAAAAACACTTAGTGGGGGCGGAGCGGACATATTAGAGAGTGCAGACCTAAAACCTTAGTCGACCTTGCATAAAATAAGGGTAAAACACTCATGTTTGGTGGGTCAGGTCTATTTTTACACCCCTACCTTCAACCTCGGATATTTACTTTTCTTGAGTTGTAACTAATGAGATAACAAATTGTTAATTTGTCTTCTAATTTATAGTCATTTCAAACAACGTAACTACAAAACCCCTGAAGGATTTTGTAATGTCCTTATTTCCTGCATAGTCTTCATCCACAAATTCTTCCAAAGTGCGTTTCCCTTGAGCTGGCTTTTTGTTATTTAAACGGCCCTTTAAGAATCTATTCAAATATCTCAACACCCACTTCAAAGTTTCTTAATTCACTCGGTCCAAATTTATCTAAATTGATTAACTATGTTAATGGTATATGCTAAGAATGGTATCGTATGAACCATCTCTTACATGATATTTCCATCCCACTTGCATAAGGAGTAATCTTCATCTCATTCGTCTCATCATTAGCTTTAGGACATTGCATGACCAAAATTTTAGTATGATAACCTAAATAAGTATTGGCGATTTTAGAATCACGCATTCTAACGCGCTCTACCATATTCCTCCTGTAATTAGATTGAGATAAAAACAATTCACATATGTCCTAGTTTCTCATGATACACACCCCTATAATCCTTTTAGCCTCTCCAAGATATTTTATCTAAAATTCTTCATTCAATGTCTCTTAGAGCTTGTTGGTCTTTTTTTTTTGTTAGAGTTTTCCATCTAGATATCATTGACATATAGAAGTAGGTATGGAACATATTGCTCATTCTTATTATATATGTGTACACAATTGTCATACCTTATTATCATAAAAGTATTCCTTATAAGAACTTCATCAAATTGATGATATCACTGCATAGGGATATGTTTCAACTCATACATATTTCATAAAAAGACACATCGTAGACTTGTCCCTTATAAAACTTTTTCATTATCTATGCTGATTGTCTCTTCAAGGTTTACATGCAAGAAATTTGTTTTTATACTCATTTACTCCAACTCAAGATTATATTAATTCAAAATATCAAGTGTGATGCTTATTAAAAAATGTATTGAAACATGTGAAAAGATTTCATTCTAATCAATACCCTTCATCTAATTAAAACCCTGTTTGTACTTTTATTTGTCGAACCCCTTAGAATTAGATCTAGACTTCTTTCCCTTTTTGGTTCCCCGCTAGCCCAATTCCTTCCTCTTGAAACATTAAACTCTTCTATATTATCTTTAACCTTCAAGTATTCAAGTTTTTTAAGCTCCTTAGTTCTAATCGACGATTGAACTATGAATCTATATTCATGCGTGTACAATTTTCTACAACCATCAAATGATTATGTTGGTTTTGATGATGACAATACCTTATGTTAAATGGAATCATGTGAAATCTGTATCTATCAAGATGGTTCAATGGTAAAGATATTCTCTGTGAGATCAATATGATATCTATGAAGATTAAATGTTAAGTTACCTCAATGATGACAACATTTTATGTCAAACGGTGCTCGGTGAAGTCTTTGGTGATAACTGTCCAGCAATATATGATGATGGAAATCGATCAAGAAGTTATTTTAAGCCTTGTCAGTTAGAAGAATCAAGTTTTTGTTGAAGTGCTAATTCATTCATAAATCTAGCAAAAGGAATTGAAGCTCCAAATTTATGAAAGAAAGGAAGTATGAAAGCTTGCACGGTTCTGTGCTTAGCACATGTTTGAGTGACCAGTTTAATGTAAATGTAAGAGTAACTCTCAAGATACTAAGGCATCTCAAACACACACTTAAATATGTTTTTAAAGCCTCTCTTATTTGATAAAGCACCTGAAAATACTTTTATACACATCCTTAATTGATTACTATATTATGAGTAATGGATTAACACATCTTTAATACCTCCAATCGATTGAAGAAGCATTTAATCGATTAATAACAATGTAATTAAAAAAAAATTCATATTAGGATTGTCTAATTGATTAACAAATAAGATTAAATGATTAAGACATTAAAAATGCCCAAACTATAGGGAGTTTCTCATTATTCCATTACACACCACAATTTGAATTTGAAATCATTTTTTCTCACTTTATACTATTGTCTTCTTCGTTTTCTAATTCCTCACTGAAGTTGTCTTAGTGTCGAGAAAGTGAAAAATATTTGTGATATTTTTGTGCGTACTAGTGATGTGTTTATCTTGTACTTTACTCAATAGGGTGTTGTCTATTGTTTAATATCTTCGAAAGAAGTTTTTTTTTGTTCTAGAGATTATCCAATGAAACTCTTTATTTGGTTCGTGAGCTCGACTTGTGAAAATCTATTGTGTGGTTCTTGAGATTGGTTTGTTAAAGTATATGTTTGGTTCCTGAGTTTAACCACTGGAAAAACTCTGCTTGGTTTGGAGATTATACTGTATAAACTATTTTGTTTGGTTTGGAGATTAGAGCATATAAAATATCTTGTTTGGTTGTGGATTAGCAAGTGTAAAATCTCTCGTTTGATTGTAAGAAGGTTCGTGAGGATAACTTGTGAAATGATCACATCTCTCTTTAGTGGAACTCTTAATAGGAAACTATTGGGGAAGGATGAGGCCAAGTAGTTAGGCCAAACTTGTATAAATCTCTAGTGAAATTATTTGATTTAAATATTCCGATACTTAATCTCTATTTATTTTATAAAATTAAATTAAAATTTTTATAAATTAAAAATTTTATAGTTGTATTTTGTTTTTCAATCAACACAATACACCCCCTCTTGTGTTTCGAGTCACTTGGCCAACATGAATCTTCTCTAAGATAATAATGTTTTCCTTACCATAAAGGAAGGCATACTTGAAATGATCAAAATATCTAAATAATGAGATCAACAGGAATAAAGTATGGTCTTCACCATTAAGTCATCAATAATGTTTTTAAGTTCCATCCATTGCTCTATAAATGGATTTTTGTTCCACCATTTGAAATGAATTGACTTGTTGTTGTAAACATAACCTATGATTTAATGACTTGGCAATATATAATGATTCAACCTTAGCCCCAAGTTTTTTCACGATCTTATCTCAATATTTTATTTCGGAGGCATAAAATAGTGATACTTCTTTCCTTATCAACCACCTTAGTCGTCCTTGTGTGTGACAGGATTGTCAGCATTAATACGTCACCTTGAATGCTTATTCAAACTTTTGTTAATTCTAATTTGCTTTCATCTTCACTTTACAAACCTAAAATTGTTGCCTCTAGGAAAATTCTCGATATCCCATTTAGAACTCATGGTGCTAACTTGTAGACTCAAACCTTTTTCCCTGTGATGGGAACAATATATTGTGAAATTAAAAGATTAAACAACAGCAACAACCAAGTTTTATCCCACTAAATAGAGCCACTACATGGATCAACTTCGACCATAATATTCTATTCAGGACTATGCTTCTATCCAAATTTTTAATATCAATATATTTCTTAATAACTTTTATTATATTTTTTCTAGGTCTTTCTATCTTCGTGCTTAAACTACCTAAGTCTATTTTCCACCATATTTTTTACTATATGTGTTACCCCAACACTCTCTCTAATATTTCCATTTCTAATTTTATTTCATCTAATCGTACCACACATGCTACATAACATCCTCATCTCTAATACACTTATTTTATTCTTCTGTTAATTCTTAGCCTCCTAACATTATTTCTCGTACAACATCACAGGTCTTACCACATTCCAATAAAAAATTTCCTTTAGATTAAGTGGTATCTTTGTGTCATACAAAGCCCCTGAAGCCCTACTTCATTTCAGCCACTTGTCTTGAAATTTATGGTTTACACCCCTTTCTATTTCTCTATTGTTTTGTATTATCCAACATATTTAAAATATATGACTTGTGGAATGATATGGTCTCCAACTTTCACCTCTTGATTAGAAATGCTTCTTCTTTTGCTGACTTTCATTCAATATACTTTGTCTTACTTCTGCTTAAGTGAATGCCACATGTTTCTAAAGTTTGTCTCCAACTTCTCATTTAAATCAATGTCGGCTCTCCAAGTAAGAATATATCATTTAAAAAGGGCATGCATCTTGATGCTAGCTCTTGGATGTGTTTTCTGAGTACATCTAAAATTAAAACAAAAAAGGTAAGAGTTTAGGGTTAAACCTTGATGCAAACCTATTGTAATGGAAAAATTATTCGTCTCCCCACCATGTGTCCACACACTAGAAATATTATGTGTTATACAGAGAACATGAAAATCAACTAAGTAGTCTCAAGAAATAATCAATTTACCATCTCAACGTATGAAAGTCTACAAACTAATGAGAGCAGAGACAAAAGTAGAGAGTTAACATACACATAAATTATTTACCCATTTCGGTCCAAAAATTTGACTACTCTGGGTGAGAGAGAAACTCTCATATTCACTGCCAACCAGGAGTCTCAACAACAGATTATAAATTATTTACCATAAAATATATCAACAAGTTCATAATAAGTCTTCCTAATTTCTACCTGTTTATGACTCATTCTCTTATATTTTTAATACATGAGTCACTTAATCTCAATGTGCTTTAAATTATTTCTCAACTCTTAGATTACACCTAAAGATAATCCAAATTCTTAGAATTATAAACCGTAGGAACTATTCTTTTTGTCTCTCAAGACTTCTCTCTCTAGAAAACTTCCTTTCTAAGAAAAAGGGATATGAGCATCTTAAGTATGACACGAGTTTTGAGACACCAACATCATGCCTCATGACAAATGCTTTGTTGTTCCCCAACATAAACCCATCTACCTCGCGGGTGAAGATGTATCAAAATTCCATGATTAAAATTTCTCATTCACCTTGCATCCCATGATGTATGGGTGGACAACAATTCGGTTTTGCTGGTGGCGGACCAAAAGTAAGGAATCGAAAACCAATCGCAGGTGAGAACATCCCATCCACTTTTGTCTGTCATTGTCATCGGTTAAGTCAGTTATCAGTTTAAGTAACTCTTCAGTTATGTGGATGGGTTGGATTAGTATAAGTGTATGATTCAGCTCTAAAACAAAAGCTTTAAAAAATTGAAGCTTCTCCACATTTTCATATAGACACTTAAGAACTATATCTAAAAATATTAATTTTTTTCAACTGAAGTTAAAAAACATTTGATTTTAATTAATAGCTTGTAAACAAATTACATGCATCTTCATATCTTCATGATTCAAGAAGAAATCCAACAAATAATTTTAACTAAAAAACGGTTAACTATGAATAAAACAAATATTATTCACATAAGAACAACAATGAAAAAAGATTGATGAACAAATCTAACTTTTATACATATAAAAAAAAGGTTTAATAGCCATTTTGCCCCCTGCCATATAGGCGCTTTTCGAAAAACCCCCTATAAAAAAAACTTGCAAAAAATACCCTAACATTTAAAGATTCTCTCAATTTTGACCTTCATCACATCCAGTAATCCAAAAAGCTGATGTGGCATCGTTTTTTTTTTTTTGTGATGTGGAAGGCCAAGTGGCTTTTTAATTTTATTTTTTATTTATTTAAATGCCACGTTGGCATTTCGTTTTTCATTTATTTTTAAAAATATGTTAAATGTTAAAAAAATGTTGGAGATGGGAATAGAACCCATGACCTCTCAACACAAAACACCACTCACTACCACTAGGCTATGTTGTGAGTGGTGCTTTGTGTTGAGAGGTCATGGGTTCTATTCCCATCTCCAACATTTTTTGAACATTTAACATATTTTTAAAAATAAATCAAAAATAAATGAAAAACGAAATGCCAATGTGGCATTTAAATAAATCAAAAATAAAATTAAAAAGCCACTTGGCCTTCCACATCACAAAAAAAAAAACGCTGCCACATCAGCTTTTTGGATGACTGGATGTGATGAATGTCAAAATTGAGAGAATCTTTAAATGTTAAGGTATTTTTTGCAAGTTTTTTTTATAAGGGGGTTTTTCGAAAAGCGCCTATATGGCAGGGGGCAAAATGACTATTAACCCTAAAAAAATCAAAAACAAAAAGAAAGAATAAAGAATAGATATAATGCTTTTAAGGTGTAGACTTGAAAGGTAGACCAGAGATGCAAGCATGCTCCTTCATTGCATGTGCACTTCACAACTTATATATTAGATCTAGAGCAGACCAACAATTTGCTAGAAAGACGTAGACTTGTGAGTAGTTCTTCAAGTTATCAATGACGTAGAATCATAGAAACACGTTAAAACCATATCTTGATCCAAAAAAAAGGAAAAATTGCAAGAGTGCTGAAGAAGTTTAGAGCAATAAGATGATTTTGGTAGAGAGAAATGAGAGCGGCCGATGTTTTAAGAGAGAGAAAGGTGAGAACATGTGAGAAATAAAAGGCTTTTATTGATATTAATCTAGTTGCCAAAACTATGTCGTTCTATAAATAAATAAATAAATAAATAATCAATAAAATAAATATCGTCAGCCGATTTTGGATTTCGTTGGATTAAGTTACTACATCTGAATGGCCCATCACAAACCATTTCAAACTGAGAATCTTTCACCCATTGACCCGATATCAGATAAATACCCGCTCAAAAGTTGCACATATTCAGTGGACCTGTCGAATTTGGTTCAAAATGGATTATTTGTCCAGCCCTACCTTAATGGGCAGCTCACGAGTGAGGCAGAACCTAGATGCTAGAATTATTGTGATTCTCAAGGCACAAACTACAACTACTCTTTTGCTTAATCACAACATTAATCTTTTAAAGTATTCTTACATTTTTTTTCTCTACATAGCTACTTCAATGGCATATTCAAGGGACATAAATAATTTCTCTATATTTTATGTGTTCAAAATTATACTAAGATCAAATAAATATTATAGGTTTCAATCATAATTATAAATATTATTTTTTTCAAAAACTCGACTACTTCATAAATGATTACTAAGATAATTTGTTCAATCCTACAATTATATTTGATACATAGTTTTTAGTTCTTCGAGAATAATACCACAAGTGATCTTCATAATCTCTTACAAGAATGATGAATGAATGGAAATGGCCCATGCATAAGAAAAACATAAAATGTGTTAAGACAAGAGATCAACACAATATCTATTTATATAAGATTGGGTTAAAACTAATAAGAAGCCTAATGCCCAATAAGAAACTACCTGACCCAAAGAGAAAAGGAGAAACGGTAAACTACAGTTAATCTTATAATACCCCCCATAAGTTTTAGGGTAGATTATATATACTCCAAGCTTAGACAGTTTTGAAGTTAAAGGTTTAAGATCATACGCTTTAGTGAACAGGTTTGCAAGTTGCTAAGATGAAGACACTAGCAGCAAACAAAATAGGTCGGTTTGTAATTTTTCTCGAACAAGATGACAGTCCAAGTTTATATGCTTGGTACTCTCATGAAAAGAAAAGTTGTTGGCAATATGTCTTGCAGAGGTGTTATCATAGTATAAGAGAGCGGGTTGAATGAGAGTAATCGGCAATTCGGTGAGAAGATTGGTGAGCCACTGAATTTCACATACGATAGATGCCATTGCACGATATTCTGCCTCACTTGAACTGCAAGAAACTGTGGGATGCTTCTTAGACTTCCATGAAATCAAGGAATCTCCTAAGAAAATGCAGTATCCACTAATAGATCTTTGTGTGTCACGACAAGTTGCTTAGTCAGAATAAAAAAAAATGCTTTTAACTGTAATGTAGAAGATGAAGGAAAGAAAAAGCCTTGGGCAGGAAAAGTCTTGAGGTTCTGCAGAACTCTAATTGCAATGGTGTGATGTGAAATGGTGGGTTTTCTCATGTATTAAATAAGTTGCTGAATAAGAAATGTGATGTTTGTGCGCGTATTAAGAAGGTAAATCAGTTGACCAACTAGTCGTCGATATGGAGTGGGATCAGATAAAACAGTGCCTTCATCAAATGTCAGACGTGTGTTTCTTGACATATGTGTAGTGACATGTTCGCAACCTAATAAGCCATATTTGGAGAGGATGTCAAGTGTGTATTTCCTTTGACAAATATTGATTCCAGAGTTATTTCGAGCTACTTCCAAGCCAAGGAAATACTTTTGAGTACCCAATTCTTTGATGTGAAAATTGTGCTGCAATATACTTTTGTGCGGTTGATAATTTCCAAGTTATTACCTGTAATGATAAAGTCATCAACATATATTAGTAAAGCAGTGAAAGAACTTTGGGATTGATGAATAAAAAAGGAGTGATCAACAGAACATTGTTTGAAATTATTAGCTAATAACACATTAGATAACTTAACAAACCATTGTCTACTTGATTGTTTTAAACCATATAAAGATTTCAAAAGTTTACAAACTTGATTAGGATAAGAAGATTCAATTCCTTTTGGTAAATTCATGTAGACCTCATCATCCAAATCCCCATGAAGGAAAGAATTTTGAACATCAAGTTGACAAAGATAAAGATTTAAAAAAACGCTAAAGAAATAATAATTCTTACAATGGTTATCTTGGCAACCAGAGAAAAAGTGTTAAATAAATTTATACCTTTAACTTGTGTGAAACCTTTAGCGACGAGCCTTACATTATGTCTTTCAATGGTGCCATTAGAATGGAACTTGGTCTTCTAGAACCATTTACAACCAACTTCCTTTTTACCATGAGGGAGGGTGTTGAAGGTACAAGTATTGTTATGTGTGAGAGCTTTTATTTCATTGTCTATAGCTTGAACCCATTGAGGATGAAAGATGGCTTACTTATAGGTTGTTGGGTCACAAGAAGTAGTAATGGAAAAAATAAAGGAATAAAATGCAAGTGATGTTTGATGATGAGAAATAAATTTTGAAATGTCATAATTGATGGGAGAATGAGATGAAGAGCACACAAAGTTATGAAGGTATGCATGTTTGGTTGATTTGGTGTGTCAGGTTGGTTATTTGTAAGAGGTAAGAAAAAGACACAAGAAAAAGGGGGTTGGATTGTGTTCTCCAATTTGCTTTGCTTCTGAACAAAGTTCAGATTCCAAATAACATGTTCAGATTCTAATAATATGAATGCAGCAGAATAATAATCAGAAGCAAGTAAATGAAAAATGAACACACATAATTTATTTTGGTTCCCCTTAAACCGAGAGTAGTCCAGTTCCCTTGCAGCGTAAGAGATTTTTCACTATAATCAAATAATGATTACAATTGCTTATGCCCTCGAGCATAAGACTTTTCTTTTCTCAAACCTACAGCCTAAGACTTTCATGCTTAATCAAAACCTGATCAAGACTTCCTGCTTAGATCCTCGAATCCTAAGACTTTCCTTGCTCATACTCACAACCTAAGACTTGCCTACTTAGATTCCACGAATCCAAGACTTCCTTGCTTAAATCCCTTGGATTCAAGACTTCCTGCTTATACCCTTAAGTACAAGACTTCCTGCTCAAACTCACAGCCTAAGACTTCCTTGCTTAAATCCCTCAGATACAAGTATTCTGTTTATACCCTCGAGTACAAGACTTCCTTGCACAAATTCTATGAATCCAAGACTTCTTTGATCAAACCACTCGGATTCAAGACTTTCCTACTTAATCAACAATTTGATCAAGACTTCAATGCTCAAGCATATAGCAAGAGACTTACTTGGCTCAAGCTAACAGTAAGAGACTTTGATGCTCAAGCACATAACAAGAGACTTTCTTTCTAAACATCTAAACAACTTTTGTAGCATAATAGACAACAAGGTGTACTTGATATACAATCAGAGGTAAAGGGAAATAACTATAACAAAGATCATAACACTTCATATTTCTAAGATATTCTTTGTTTAAGATCTTTGTTAATCCATAGTACTAAGAGACGTTGAAGATAGATACACAAAAAGATATTTATCCATTGTGTAACTTGTTTAACCATAGCATATTTCTAGTGAGTTGTACTATATATCCATTGAGAGTGGATATCAGTAAAACGCGTCAACTCTTCTTGAGCAATGTGAATACATATTCTAGCTGACAAACTGATTTGACATTGTAGCTTGCTTTATGCATTACAGATCACTTAGCTTTGTCTATGGTTTTGAATGATCACCAAAAGTTGATACATTCAATAAGTGTAGAGATAATATATTTATCTTATGATGCTAATTCATTTAGCTTCAGAGTTTACGTAACCCTATATCATCAGACTTCACTTAAGAACTTCCTTTAGTTCTAAACCATCAAAAGCCAAGAACTCAACTTCTCTCAAATGCGTTCTCTTAACAGATTCTAAATAGTTTCTCTTTAAGCTTTGGAACCTTCATACTTAGAGCACGCATTAGATAACACCATTGTTCTTTCAATAGTTTGTTATCATCAAAACCTAAATGATATATGTCATGAAAAAATCTTGTTCTAATAGTGTATCACTATTATTGTTGTTAAGTGATGAAGGTTGGTTAATAATGTCTTTATTAAGTGTTGGGGGTTGGAAGGTAATGTCATGTTCAAGAATAGTTGATTTAGGGTTAGGTTCAGTGTTATTGGGGAAGTCAAAGAGAAAGGGTAGGTTGGATTGATCAATATCCAGACTTTGGTCAGAAATAGTGTGTGTTTTGTTGGGTGGTGTATAAGGGAATATAGTCTCATAAAAAGATAACTTTCGAGATATGAAAGTGGATATTTTTATAAGGTAAAAAAGAATGTATCCTTTGATGCATGTGGGATATCCTAGAAATATACACCTAATTGCTCGAGGGTCGAGTTTGTCTCGACCTCTGGTTATGGTTGTGGCATAAGTTAGGCAACCAAAAGTCCTAAGGTGTAAAAAGGGGTGAACAATGGGGTTGCATAATCTGTTAATCAAGTATGTAGCATGGCACAATGCAAAAGAACATAAACATTTAGGTAAATTGGCATGAAATAAAATAGATCTAGTTGTAATACCCCAAATTTTGACCACTTAGATTTCCCATCATTGTGAAAATCATCATCACAATATGGATGTACCTTTATGCTTCATTAGTCTCCCCAAAGATGGGTGAGCATCCACTACAATCAAAATTAGGGTTTCAAGCCCTCTCTGAGTGCTTAGACAAAGGATCAATTAAGAAATGACTTAATTTTCAACTTGTCTAATCTCTCAAACATCCTCAAAGGATCAAAAGGACTCCCACTTCAAGGATTAAGCACAAGGCTGCTCCCTTCTAGGTGGATCAAGTCTCAAGATCGACAGTGTCACCAAATTAGGGTTTTGGTCGACCAGGGCCTCCAGATGGAAATTTTCATCTGGACACAAGGCAATGATCCAAAACATAACCTAATATACTTCATGGAACCTCATGAACCCATGCATCAAGTCAATTTTGCCTCAGGGGATGCATTCATCAAAAATCAGGAATTAGGGTTTCTTGACCTAATTCACCCCTAAGTTGACTTTTGGGACAAACCATGAGCCAAGACCTCAAGAGATGATTTGAGGGTCTTTAATATACCATATTGATCCATTTGGGACAATGGATTAATCCAAGAAGTTTGAGCAACAAGTCTCAATTTCATCTGCACCACAATTAGGGTTTTAAGGGAAAAGTCAACTGTAACTTTGACTTTTGACCTGGACATGCTCCCAAACCCTAATACATGATTGAACATACCCTATGACACCCATGGAACATGTCCATCAAGTTTGATTTAGGTCAAGGACATGATTTCCTGAAGAATTGCACAGTTTGGAATTCATCTGATAAAAAGTCAACTGTGCACAAAAGTCAACTTTGACTTTTTGAGATTTTTCACCAAAATGGATTTTTAACCCTAAAATGATGTTAATGTATGATTTGAATCATCATTCATCAAGAAAAATCAAGAAAAGTGAGATAACTTGTAAAAGGGGTAATCATAAAACTTAGAAATTTTTCTAAGTTAAAAACAAAGTGGCAAAGGTACCAACTTTGGAGGACCATAACTCCTAAACCACAAGGCCATTTTTTCTCATGCAAAGATGGATTTGTAGCCCTCATTATCACCTACAAAAACTTCAACTACAAGTCATTCCAATTCATTAAGGATATTGAGTTATGGAGTGATCAAAGTGGCTGAAAAGTGAAAATGTCACTTTTTCCAACACTTAGTGAAATTTTCACTAAGTCAGATTCTGCCTCACTTTTTGCCAAATGTAGGGGGATTTTTCACTTGGAATCAAAAGGGATCAAAACCAAACTTGTTCAAACAGTTGTTGTATCATGTAAGAGCTTTCCAAAATGGCCAAGAACATTGCCAAATTCAACCTACACCATGAGATACAACATTGCCAAGTTGCCTTGCTGAAATCTGTCAAGGCAAGGCAGAATTTGCAACTTTGGTCGATTTGCCAAAATGAGCCAAATTCAATTGCTCCTATCCACTTGGACACCTCAGAGGATTAAATCTAAAGGGGACAATCACTGAGCCAAGCCTCCAAAGTCCATGGAACAAGAAATAGCATGTTGAACCTAGAATGGCCAAAATAGGGACAAGACTTCAAATTTGGAATGAGGCATTCAATGAAACCATCAAGGTGGCATGGACTGAGCCATTCTCATCTGAAATCAGTCAAGACTTATCCAAGACCAAGGGAACCAAAGCTCTGTGCCCTAACCTCTAGTCAATGGCTAGAGGAGACTTGGATTTTCATTTGCCAACATTGGCCAAACCTACTTACCAGCTGCCATGCACTATTCCTTACAAAACAAACTTACTCTACTATAAATAGAGTTCAATTGTGGTCAGTTTGAGTACACCAAAGCCATCTAACATATGCTTTCCTCAAAATCTCTTCTTTCACTCCAATTTTGCCTTCTAAGGCAAGTCACTATCGGGTTTTGGGTTTGAGAGCAATTCCAATCAAACCAATCACTCACACACCTCATATGCATCACATATGAGCTGATCAAACACTTAGATTACTTCTGAAACATCAATTTCACAAAATCACCAGCTGGTTGCTCAAGGTTTTAACCAAAGTGCAGCTGAGGTACCACAAAATGATCCAGCCAATTTCAATCAAGTCCAACCATCCAAACACAATCCATAGGGTGTAGGGAAGCTGTTCAGATCATCACAACTCATCTGTAACACCTCCAAATCAAAAATCACTTTGAACTTACTGTCACGGCCTAGAGGTAAGCACATACTTGGTCATCTCTCAATCTATGCATATTTCCTCGCACAATAATTTGGCCATATGTTCATAATCATGCATGGAATGTTTTCCCTCAATTAATTGCATTGTTTGAATCGTGTATCAAAAATTCTAGCCTTCATGCAGAAATTAGGGTTCTTGAGGTCTCTTCGTGATTTCTTGTTGTATGTTTAATTTAAATGAAATTAAAGTACATAGAGATGATCGTGAGGTTGAGACGAGCATAATGATATGTGGATTACATGATATGATTACGTATTCATGGAGATTGGATAGAAAATGCAAATCTGAGAAACCAAGAACACGCGCGTGTTCTTCAGCTGTTCTTGGCGCCATTTTTCATATATTCAAATATTTGAATTTTGTGATTTTGTTTAATTGATTCAAAAATTAATTTCTCTCTGAGTTTTAATGATTTTGAGTTGATTTTTTTTTAATAATTCACAAAAATGTTAAAATATTTTATTTTCACAAAAAATCCCAAAAACATTATTTATTTCATATAATTGATATTTTTGTAAAGAATTAATATTTTGATTGTTTTTGGCATTTTAAATATTTTTTCTACATTGATTTTGCAACTTTTAATGCTTTCTAATTATTTTGTAGGTCAATACTTAATTTTTGAAGTATTAATCCAAGATCACAATTTGTTTTGCATGTGTTAAACAATTTTTGATCATTTTAATTGAATTTTTATTCAATTAAATACATTTTGAAAACAAATTAGGGTTTTTGGATTAATTCAACCCTCATAAATCACTTTCAAAACTTTCTGGGCCTCTTGAGATAGTGTAAGACCCATCCCCCCTTGTACAAAAACTTTTTGGGCCTCACTCATTGTATAAGTCCCTCTGTACAAGTAAACGGCACGATCGTCGCCCGTTTAAAAATAAAAATCATCTGGGCCTCTCCTTGAGCTATAAGACCCATTCAAAACACTTTGGGCCTCTATTAGAGTGTAAGACCCAATCCCTCTTTTAACCAAAACATTTTGGGCCTCACTTATTGTATAAGTCCCTCTGCGTTAAAAGAAAACCTCGGCGTGATCGCCATTTTTAAACGAAAAATCATTTGGGCCTACCCTCGTGTTATAAGCCCCACTCTTTTCTTTAAACCTTTTTGGGCCTCTTGAGAGAGTGTAAGACCCATCCCTTTGTACAGAAAACCTTTTTGGGCCCCAGTCACTTGTATAGGAAGGATATGTTCCGCCAATCACTGAAGATCAGGGAATCGCAACAGAAGCCGCTGGGCCTGAAGGTTACAAACTTCGGGAAAGCGAAGATGCAAGGGGAATACTCAAGACTCCTGAAGGTTACAAACTTCGGGAGGCGCCAAGACTTACTGCCGTAGTCACGGTACCACCCCCTGTGGTGCACACTGTCCCGGAAGGACAGATTCCACCAACACCTTCTGGTAAGAAGGAAACTATGTTTGACAGAATGGATGAATTCCAGGAGCAGTTCTTGGAAATGCAGAAAGAGCTGTAAGCCATTCGCGGTCAGGATCTATTTGGGAAGGACGCCGCAAACCTCTGCTTGGTCCCAAATGTGAAAGTCCCGCACAAGTTCCAAGTGCCCGACTTTGAAAAATACAAGGGTAACTCTTGCCCTCAGAGCCATCTGGTGATGTACGCTTGGCGGATGTCAGCTCAGACAGAGAATCATGACCTGCTGATTCACTACTTCCAGGATAGTTTAACCGGCGCCGCACTCAAATGGTATATGGGTTTAAACCGTACTACGATCAGCACTTTCAGAGATCTTGGTACTGCCTTCGTCCAACAATACAAGTACAATTTGGACATGGCACCCGACAGAGATCAACTCAGATCAATGTCACAAAAGGACAAGGAAACCTTTAAGGAGTATGCTCAAAGGTGGCGTGAAATTGCCGCTCAAATTTGTCCACCTCTTGAGGAAAAAGAGATGACAAAGATCTTCTTAAAGACCTTGAGCTCATTTTACTACGACCGAATGGTTGCCAGTGCGCCCAATGATTTCACCGAAATGGTCGGCATGGGTGTACGTCTTGAGGAAGCCGTCTGAGAAGGACGTTTGGTAAAAGACACGGGATCAATGAGTGGTACTAAAAAATACGGTAGTGCTCTCCCTAAGAAAAAAGAGCAAGATATTGGGAATATCTCTCTCGAAAAGCAAAGGCGACGTTATCAGCCAGTAGCAGCTGTTACTCCTGCTATCGGCCCCGCGCTTGTTCCTATGTATCAACCTCAGGTTGCGCAGAGCCAACCTGATCAGCAAAGGACACAACAGCCTCTTCAGCAGGCTCGTCCTCCATATAACAACAACCGTACAACACGGCCACCAGGATTTGATCATATACCCGTAACGTACGCAGAGCTGTTTCCGTTACTGCTGGCTAAGGGACACATTCAGACTAAGTCTCCCCTTTCAGTTCCGGAAAATCCGCCTTTTTGGTTTAAAGCGGATCAAACATGCCCTTATCATCAAGGAGGTTCAGGGCATAACATTGAGACTTGTCTCAATTTCAAATCCGACGTGCAAAAGCTTGTTAGGAGCGGGCTCTTATCTTTCAAAGATACGAATCCTAATGTTCTTACAAACCCGCTGCCTCAACATGAGAAAGCTGCAGTCAATCTGATTGAGAAAGAGACTAACAATGTCTATCAAATTCATGATGTACTCTTGTTGAAAACCAATCTGGTCAAGATGCATTGTAGAAAGAGTGGATATGGCCATGTGCCACCTCATAATTATCACCAGTGTGATATCTGCTCTAAAGACAACCAGGGATGTTCTGTGGTGCAAGCAGCTCTACAGGAGCAAATGGATCTTGGATGGATCCAAGAGCACCGAGTTCGTGGAGTTAACATGGTCTACACAAATTCTAACGTCATTCAGAACCACGATATCCATGCGATGAATGTCAACTTGGTGGCGATGCACTCAAGGCAAAGCCAGTATCATAATCTGCTGCGGCACGATTACAGTTCCTGTCTGATTTGCTCGGTAAACAAACAGGGATGCTCTTTCATACAAGAGGCCCTCCAGCGTCAGATGGATCTTGGATGGATCCAAGACTACCATGATAGGAACTCCTATCAAATCAACATGGTTCAGATCTTTGACATTCGCGTGATGAATACCAAACTGGTAGAGTTACATGCTGAGCAGGTCCGACTCGGATTCTTAATATCACATGATTATCAAAACTGTAAAGCAGGTTGCGAAAACGATCGAGGTTGTACCCTTGTCCAGGAGGCACTTCAGCACTTGTTAAATCACTGGTGGATGCCAATCTATATGGACGAAGATACTCAGCAGATTAGTATCAATCACAGGAATCCTACTCGTCGTCAAAGTCAGGATGTCCGATCAATGGAAGATAACCTAGTGAGGTTACATTGTATTCAAAGTGGGCGTGGCCAGGTGCCACAACACAACTATGACAGTTGTAGCGTCTGTTCGGAAAGTAACCAAGGGTGTTACCTTGTGAGAGCAGCTCTTCAGGGTCAGGTCGATCATGGAGAAATTCGTCCATATTCAGGTTCAGGACCCATCATTTGGTCGCCGAACTACCTTGCCGAGCAAGTTGAGGATGTTGTCATGATCTCTGGTCATCACAGGACCAGGGATGTTTTTGCCATCATCCCTCTACTTGACGAATCTAGAGTTCCCAACCGGGAACGGGTCAAGGTTACTTATGATGGTCAGAAAAATCAGAAGGTTCCCATAGTCATCTATCTACCGGGGCCACTACCGTATGAATCAGCTAAGGCAATCCCTTACAAATACGGTGCAACAATAATCGAGAATGGAAAGGAAATTCCATTACCCTCCATCGTGAATATTGCAGACATCAGTCGTGTAACACGGATCGGTCGAATCTTTAACCGAGGGGTTGGAGAATCCAACAAAGAAAAGGAACTTCAGGCAGAAATTCCTGATCCACCAGTCGGTCAATCTAGTAATCCCGACTTTTCAAAAGACAAAGATGAGATGCTAAAGCTCATCCAAAGGAGTGAATATAACATTGTTGATCAACTGTTACAGACTCCTTCAAAGATCTCAGTATTATCACTGTTACTCAGTTCATAAGCACACATAGGCTCTACAGAAAGTCTTGGAGCAAGCCTTTATGGAACAGGATGTAACAATCAGACAATTCGATAGCATTGTCTCTAACATCACTTCCTGCAATAATTTGGGATTTAGTGATGAGGAATTACCTGAAGAGGGTCGCCGTCATAACATGGCGCTCAATATTACAGTTAACTGCCAGGCCGATGCTTTAGCCAACGTACTGGTAGACACAGGGTCAGCCCTGAATGTTATGTCGAAGTACACTTTGATGCAATTATCATTCAAGGGCCCTCCGATGAGAACCAGCGAGGTCGTCGTCAAAGCATTCGACGGATCCAGAAAAACAGTTATTGGCGAAGTTGATCTTCCCATAACTATTGGTCCTCACACTTTCCAAATCACTTTCCAGGTCATGGACATCCGGGCAACATACAGTTGTTTATTAGGAAGACCTTGGATACATCAGGCTGGAGCGGTTACTTCAACCCTCCACCAAAAGCTAAAGTTCATCAAGAACGATCAACTTGTCACGGTTTGTGGGGAACAAGCCTTGCTTGTGAGTAACCTATCATCATCTACTTGTGTGGAACCCGAGGAGGTTATTGGAACTCAGTTCCAAGCACTATCGATGAGCAAGGACAATCAGTTCAAAGAAGGAACTTCAATTTCTTCATACAAAGATGCTATCAAAGCGATCGAGAGTACCGATACGACAGGATGAGGACGGCTTGTCATTCCTATTGACAATAAAACAAAGAAGGGTCTTGGTTTTTCTGCGACCTGTACCCAGACAGCCGCCAACGATGAAAGTCTTCATCCCCTTCAAAACTTCTTCCACAGTGGAGGTTTTCTTCACCCAGTGTCTCAGACAGTTCATGCTATCAATGAGGAAGATCCCTCTGACACAGATGAAGAATGGAAGTCCTACCTTAACAAGGACGGCTATATGTCTCAGGAAGAGGTGCCTATGCCTTTTTGCTTTCCTACAGAAAGTCTGAGATTTATACCAAGATCAGATGTCGAAATGATCTATGGAGATTGTGATCCGGAAGGATGCCGTGCTCCGCCAAATTCATTAGAGGAAGACACTCTGATGAAAGACAACTTTGATCACAATTACTATGGCCCGATGGATGGCCTGCCAATGTGGCAGCCTTACCCAGGAAACTTGGGACAAGAAAGTCAGCCGAACAATGAAACTCAGCTGAGCGTCATTGAACAGAATACCTGTGTCCCCACCATGTCATGGGATCAACACTCAGGTCATTCAGAAACTACTCAACATGAAGATGAATTCGCAACGTTCGCAGGACTTGAATTCATCAACTATGCTTTTCCCGAGGTCAACGTCATCGAGAGGGATGATTCCTCCAGTTCCACAGAAGTGTGGGACACCTTGGGACAACCGAGTGGAAAATACGACTATATGGTCAAGTACACCGCTCCCGGAAGCTCTCGTATCAGGCTCGAAGATATCCAGCCAACTGGATGGGAAGATGTACCTGAGAGCACAAATGCTATGCAAAATGCAACAGAGGAATTCTCCTACGACAATTCTGCCTGGGAAACGGATTCCAACGATCCTGCTCCACCAGAAATCAGCGTTATTTCTGAAGACAAATTAAGGAAGGTGCCAGACTTTATGATTCACCGAGGAGTTTGCCGCCAATGGGTTCCGTCGAGGTTCCGAAGGTCGTTCATCAGTCAAAGTAATTACCATCTTTTAACCTTTCACCCTGCCCAGGTGAAACGGATATTTTGATAGGGCTCGTTTTCTGTAAATTTCCCTCTTCGCTTTGCCCAAAGCGACAGAGTTTTGTTTTATAGGGCTGTAGTTTCAAGATTCGACTTGTTCATTAATAAAATAACATCGTTCTGTAATTTCCGCATTAATTGTTGTTTTCTCTTTTTGCTTTTTCAGAAAATGGTAATCCTAAAAAACATTCAATAATAAAAACAAGCAGTAAAATCAAAACACTGCACACACTTACATTTTCTCTATCTCTTCTAAACACGAATCATCACGTCATGCAGATTGCTTGTTTTATACCCCGTTGAAACATACGATCCGATGCCTTCTCCCAACTTTGAGTTCCCATTATTCGAGGCTGAAGAAGAAAATGACGACAAAATTCCAGAAGAGATCTCCCGACTACTCAGACAAGAGGAAAGGTCCATTGAACCTTACAAAGAGCCGTTGGAAACGGTAAACTTGGGTTCAGAAAAAGAGAGAAAAGAAATCAGGATCGGAGCAGTGCTCAGTCCAACTGCCAGAGAGGGTTTGATAAAGCTTCTCAAAGAATTCCCCGATGTATTCGCTTGGTCCTATCAGGATATGCCAGGGTTGGATACCAGCATCGTGGAACATCATTTACCGTTAAGATTGGAATGTCCGCCAGTAAAGCAAAGGTTGAGACGCACTCACCCGGACATGGCCATCAAAATCAAGGAGGAGGTACAGAAACAGATCGACGCGGGTTTCCTCGCTACATCTGAATATCCTCAATGGTTAGCCAACATCGTACCCGTTCCCAAAAAGGACAGAAAGGTTAGAATGTGTGTCGATTACAGAGATCTGAATAAGGCAAGTCCAAAGGACGACTTTCCTTTACCACACATTGACATGTTGGTTGACAGAACAGCAAAGTTCAAAGTATTTTCTTTCATGGATGGATTCTCGGGCTATAACCAGATCAAAATGGCGCCGAAAGACATGGAGAAAACTTCGTTCATTACCCCATGGGGTACCTTTTGTTAAAAGGTAATGCCGTTCGGTTTGAAGAATGTCAGGGTAACCTATCAAAGGGCCATGACTACTCTGTTTCATGACATGATACACAAAGAAATCGAGGTATATGTCGATGATATGATTGCAAAATCAAAAACAGAGAGTGAGCACATTGAACATCTGTCAAAATTGTTCGAACGTCTAAGAAAATTCAAGCTCCGCTTGAATCCGAACAAGTGCACCTTCGGTGTCCGTTCGGGGAAATTACTAGGGTTCATCGTCAGCCAGAAAGGAATTGAAGTTGATCCTGACAAGGTCAAGGCCATTCAAGAAATGCCTTCTCCGAAAACTGAAAAATAAGTCAGAGGATTCCTGGGACGTTTGAACTACATCTCCAGATTCATATTCCTTATGACCGCGACGTGTGCGCCGATTTTCAAATTACTCAAAAAGAACCAGGATTGCGTTTGGTCAGAAGATTGCCAAACCGCCTTCGATAGTATTAAGGAATATCTGTTGAATCCTCCGATTCTATCACCTCCAGTGGAAGGAAGACCACTGATCATTTACCTCACAGTCCTAGAGGACTCAATGGGATGTGTACTTGGCCAACAAGACGAAACTAAAAGGAAAGAGTCTGCCATTTACTATCTAAGCAAGAAATTCACCGACTGCGAGACTCGGTACACAATGCTTGAGAAAACTTGTTGCGCTTTGGCTTGGGCAGCCAAACGTCTTCGCCAGTACATGATTCGTCATACTACTTAGTTGGTCTCCGAAATGGATCCAATCAAGTACGTTTTCGAAAAACCTGCTCTCACGGGAAGGATTGCCCGTTGGCAGATGTTACTATCAGAATATGACATAGAGTACCATGCTCAGAAAGCCGTTAAAGGAAGTATTTTAGCCGATCATTTGGCTCATCAACCGATTGACGATCAAGAATCAATCGGGTTTGACTTCCCAGACGAAGATGTCATGTATCTAAAGATGAAAGATTGCGATGAACCGCTACCCAGTGAAGGGCCAGAACTAGGTTCCTAGTGGGGACTTATCTTTGACAGAGCAGTCAATCATTATGGAAACGGAATTGGGGCAATCATTGTTACCCCTCGGGTTCCCACATTCCGTTCACTGCCAGACTTACGTTCAAATGTACGAACAACGAGGCCGAATACGAAGCATGTATCATGGGACTCGAAGAAGCGATTGATTTAAGGATCAAAAACTTGGACGTATACGGCGATTCAGCCCTGGTTATTAACCAGATAAAAGGAGATTGGAACACATACCAATCAGAATTGATTCCTTACAAAGACTATGCAAGGAGGTTGTTACCCTTCTTCAACAGAGTCGACTTTCATCACATCCCTCGTGGTGAGAATCACATGGCTGATGCATTAGCCACTCTCTCTTCCATGATTAGTGTAGGTCGATGGAATGACATACCTAAGATCGACATCATGCGCCTTGAACGACCCGCTTATATCTTCGCGATTGAAGCAGTCATAGACGACAGACCTTGGTATCACGATATCAAATGCTTCCTTCAGAAACAAGAGTACCCATCTGGGGCACTCAGAAAAGACAGGAAAACTCTCAGAAGATTGGCTGGAAACTTCTTCTTGAGCGGTGACACTCTTTATAAGAGAAATTTTGACATGGTCTTGCTCCGATGCATCGACAGACCAAAAGCAGACATGCTCATGAAAGAAATTCATGAAGGATCCTTTGGCACTCATGGCAACAGACACACAATGGCGAGAAAAATTCTCAGGACCGAGTATTATTGGTTGACCCTGGAATCCGACTGCTACAAGTACATGAGGAGGTGTCACAAGTGTCAGATATACTCCGACAAAATTCATGTACCGCCATCACATCTCAAAGTTCTTTCTTCCCCGTGGCCATTTTCCATATGGGGAATCGATATGATTGGTATGATTGAGCCCAAGGCTTCAAACGGACATCGGTTCATCCTGGTAGCCATTGACTATTTCACCAAGTGGGTCGAAGCAGCGTCATTCGCCAATGTAACCCGACAAGTGGTGGTCCGATTTATCAAAAATAATATCATCTGCCGTTATGGTGTTCCAAGCGAGATCATTACTGATAATGGATCTAACTTGAACAATAAGATGATGAAAGAGTTGTGCGCAGAGTTCAGGATCGAACACCATAACTCATCTCCCTACCGACCCAAGATGAACGGGGCGGTAGAAGCGGCTAACTAGAACATCAAGAAGATCGTTCAAAAGCTGGTTGTAACCTATAAAGATTGGCACGAAATGCTACCCTTTGCTCTTCACGGTTACCGAACATCTGTCCGCACTTCAACAGGGGTAACCCCTTTCTCTCTAGTATATGGCATGGAGGCAGTTCTCCCCATAGAAGTAGAGATCCCATCAATCCGGGTATTGATGGAAGCTAAGCTCACCGAAGCTGAATGGTGTCAAAGTCGACACGACGAATTAAATCTGATCGAGGAAAAACGAGTCACGGCACTATGCCACGGTCAGTTGTATCAGCAAAGAATGAAGAGGGCGTTTGACAAAAAGGTCCGACCTCGTGTCTTCAGGAAAGGAGACCTTGTGCTCAAGAAGATACAATCATTTCTCACTGATTCTCGGGGCAAATGGACCCCAAATTATGATGGCCCCTATGTGGTCACGAAAGCTTTCTCAGGCGGCGCCTTGAGACTTGCAACCATGGACGGAGAGGAATTTGCCTACCCCACGAATGTTGATGTAGTCAAGAAATACTTCGCCTAAAACTAAAAAAAACGTCTCGGTGGATTGAAAACCCGAAAGGGCGGTCCAGGCAAAAGTTAGAGACATGAAAAGAATCATCCCGATGGATTGGAAATCTCATAGTACAATCCAGGCAAAAGTTAGGAATAATGGCAAGTAACTATGTTCAACAGAGGCAAGTCCCTCAGCAACAGTTGCATCATCATCCGTCAGGAAAACTCCAGTCAAGGTCATCTTCGACAGAAGCTCAGGATGTCCCGAATTCAAAGTTAGTAGAAGGATAGTGGTCGTTATGTTTCAACGTAGCCCTTTTCCCTGTAAATTACCATTTTCTAACTTTGTATATACTCTTTGGAATCACGCGTTTGGCTGATCTCCATCTTATCAATAAAATTTGAGCCCTTGTGCTTTTGTTTGTAATTCTTTACTTGTTTTAGCTTTACAGAACGACGTTGTTTAAACTTAATCAACGATTCTTGAAATAAAACAAAAATAAATTTACTTGTTAAACTTTTTCTGCTTTTAAATTAAAGATGGCATTTCTTTTGACTGTTGAACATCAGAAGAACATCGTTCGCTTCTCCCGAAGTAAGCGAACTTCAAAGTGCAGAATCAAAGTACTCCTTCTAAGCCAGTACTCCTGAATAAAGGGATCAACTGTGTCAGAGACCTTGTTTCGTCTGACACGCCTCGGCCGAGTTCTCATCTCCTAAGCCCGATCAACATAGCTCCCAACAGGACTATCTCTCCTAAGCAAGGTGGAATTGCTATTTTGAACCAACGGTACTTCTTCGCCCCGCGATGGCCGAGTATCCAATTGTGTTCATCCATTAGTCTGTATGTCGCGTTAGTTTTGTCAGTATATACATACGTACTTCATGCATTTTTTATTTGCATTTACATTTCATATTGCATCGTTATCACTCTAGCCGGTCTTGTCCCCTAGTGATAAACAGTTTTCTCAATCGAGTTTGTCAATTCTTTCCTCGTCAGGAAGTGTTGCGTCTGCACAATCTCGCCACCAGTGTATCTTTACATCAGAGTCGGCAATCGACCACTTTGATAATTTGAACCTCTGAAAGATCAGAGAACCTTCAACAGATGTCACTCTTCGCCATTAAAGATGATATCCTTACTTTCCCGGATTAAGGAAAATCCACAGAGAAGGCCTCGTGATCAGAGATTCGGCAGCACGCCAGTTTTGCTCCGAAAAACCACTGATGAGAAGGTCATTAGCACCTCAAAATTGGACCCCATCATATGGCGTTTCTCCGGGAAGATCCCGAGAAAAGTATGATGAAAGATCCCAAACGAAAACAGTCTCTCAAGAGACTCGCTTTCCCTAGTAGAATCGACAAATGGCGTCTCCAAAACAGAGAAGTTTGTGTACCTCTACAACTCAGACGACTGGGTTCCCCAGCAAGTCTGACATCAAAAGTTTTTCCGCCAAATGGCATCTCCCCAGGAAAATTCGGCGAGAAGTTTGAAGGAAAACCGCTACTCATAGCGTCCCTTGTCAATAAAGTTTATTGACAAAAGAAACTAAGACCAGTTCCTTGGTAGGAAACCAGGATCGAGGGGAAGTTTATATCAGAAACCGAGACCAGATCCTTGGTAGAAAACCAGGATCGAGGGGAAGTTTAAATCAGAAACTAAGACCAGTTCCTTGGTAGGAAACCAAGAACGAGGGGAGGTTTGTTTCAAAAGAAAACTGAGACCAGTTCCTTGGCTGAAGACCAGGATCGAGGGGAAGTTTACCTTTTCTAAGCATCATTGCTTAGCTAAAGAAGATGAATGCATAAGCTACCATTCATAACCACCATCAAAATTTTGGGTATTCCGATATTTAATCCTCTTGCACCCCGAATGCCCGAATCCCTTCGTCATTCACACCTTCGGGTCCAAGAAGATTAAATAGGGGCATCTGTAATACCCCAAATTTTGACCACTTAGATTTCCCATCATTGTGAAAATCATCATCACAATATGGATGTACCTTTATGCTTCATTAGTCTCCCCAAAGATGGGTGAGCATCCACTACAATCAAAATTAGGGTTTCAAGCCCTCTCTGAGTGCTTAGAAAAAGGATCAATCAAGAAATGACTTGATTTTCAACTTGTCTAATCTCTCAAACATCCTCAAATGATCAAAAGGACTCCCACTTCAAGGATTAAGCACAAGGCTACTCCCTTATAGGTGGATCAAGTCTCAAGATCGACAGTGTCACCAAATTAGGGTTTTGGTCGACCAGGGCCTCCAGATGGAAACTTTCATCTGGGCACAAGGCAATGATCCAAAACATAACCTAATATACTTCATGGAACCTCATGAACCCATGCATCAAGTCAATTTTGCCTCAGGGGATGCATTCATCAAAAATCCGGAATTAGGGTTTCTTGACCTAATTCACCCCTAAGTTGACTTTTGGGACAAACCATGAGCCAAGACCTCAAGAGATGATTTGAGGGTCTCTAATATACCATATTGATCCATTTGGGACAATGGATTAATCCAAGAAGTTTGAGCAACAAGTCTCAATTTCATCTGCACCACAATTAGGGTTTTAAGGGAAAAGTCAACTGTAACTTTGACTTTTGACCTGGACATGCTCCCAAACCCTAATACATGATTGAACATACCCTATGACACCCATGGAACATGTCCATCAAGTTTGATTTAGGTCAAGGACATGATTTCCTGAAGAATTGCACAGTTTGGAATTCATCTGATAAAAAGTCAACTGTGCACAAAAGTCAACTTTGACTTTTTGAGATTTTTCACCAAAAGGGATTTTTAACCCTAAAATGATGTTAATGTATGATTTGAACCATCATTCATCAAGAAAAATCAAGAAAAGTGAGATAACTTGTAAAAGGGGTAACCATAAAACTTAGAAATTTTTCTAAGTTAAAAACAAAGTGGCAAAGGTACCAACTTTGGAGGACCATAACTCCTAAACCACAAGGCCATTTTTTCTCATCCAAAGATGGATTTGTAGCCCTCATTATCACCTACAAAAACTTCAACTACAAGTCATTCCAATTCATTAAGGATTTTGAGTTATGGAGTGATCAAAGTGGCTGAAAAGTGAAAATGTCACTTTTTCCAACACTTAGTGAAATTTTCACTAAGTCAGATTCTGCCTCACTTTTTGCCAAATGTAGGGGGATTTTTCACTTGGAATCAAAAGGGATCAAAACCAAACTTGTTCAAACAGTTGTTGTATCATGTAAGAGCTTTCCAAAATGGCCAAGAACATTGCCAAATTCAACCTACACCATGAGATACAACATTGCCAAGTTGCCTTGCTGAAATCTGTCAAGGCAAGGCAGAATTTGCAACTTTGGTCGATTTGCCAAAATAAGCCAAATTCAATTGCTCCTATCCACTTGGACACCTCAAAGGATTGAATCTAAAGGGGACAATCACTGAGCCAAGCCTCCAAAGTCCATGGAACAAGAAATAGCATGTTGAACCTAGAATGGCCAAAATAGGGACAAGACTTCAAATTTGGAATGAGGCATTCAATGAAACCATCAAGGTGGCATGGACTGAGCCATTCTCATCTGAAATCAGTCAAGACTTATCCAAGACCAAGGGAACCAAAGCTCTGTGCCCTAACCTCTAGTCACTGGCTAGAGGAGACTTGGATTTTCATTTGCCAACATTGGCCAAACCTACTTACCAACTGCCATGCACTATTCCTTACAAAACAAACTTGCTCTACTATAAATAGAGCTCAATTGTGGTCAGTTTGAGTACACCAAAGCCATCTAACAGATGCTTTCCTCAAAATCTCTTCTTTCACTCCAATTTTGCCTTCTAAGGCAAGTCACTATCGGGTTTTGGGTTTGAGAGCAATTCCAATCAAACCAATCACTCACACACCTCATATACATCACATATGAGCTGATCAAACACTTAGATTACTTCTGAAACATCAATTTCACAAAATCACCAGCTGGTTGCTCAAGGTTTTAACCAAAGTGCAGCTGAGGTACCACAAAATGATCCAGCCAATTTCAATCAAGTCCAACCATCCAAACACAATCCATAGGGTGTAGGGAAGTTGTTCAGATCATCACAACTCATCTGTAACACCTCCAAATCAAAAATCACTTTGAACTTGCTGTCACGGCCTAGAGGTAAGCACATACTTGGTCATCTCTCAATCTATGCATATTTCCTCGCACAATAGTTTGGCCATATGTTCATAATCATGCATGGAATGTTTTCCCTCAATTAATTGCATTGTTTGAATCGTGTATCAAAAATCCTAGCCTTCATGCAGAAATTAGGGTTCTTGAGGTCTCTTCGTGATTTCTTGTTGTATGTTTAATTTAAATGAAATTAAAGTACATAGAGATGATCGTGAGGTTGAGACGAGCATAATGATATGTGGATTACATGATATGATTACGTATTCATGGAGATTGGATAGAAAATGCAAATCTGAGAAACCAAGAACACGCGCGTGTTCTTCAGCTGTTCTTGGCGCCATTTTTCATATATTCAAATATTTGAATTTTGTGATTTTGTTTAATTGATTCAAAAATTAATTTCTCTCTGAGTTTTAATGATTTTGAGTTGATTTTTTTTTTAATAATTCACAAAAATGTTAAAATATTTTATTTTCACAAAAAATCTCAAAAATATTATTTATTTCATATAATTGATATTTTTGTAAAGAATTAATATTTTGATTGTTTTTGGCATTTTAAATATTTTTTCTACATTGATTTTGCAACTTTTAATGCTTTCTAATTATTTTGTAGGTCAATACTTAATTTTTGAAGCATTAATCCAAGATCACAATTTGTTTTCCATGTGTTAAACAATTTTTGATCATTTTAATTGAATTTTTATTCAATTAAATACATTTTGAAAACAAATTAGGGTTTTTGGATTAATTCAACCCTCATAAATCACTTTCAAAACTTTATGGGCCTCTTGAGAGAGTGTAAGACCCATCCCCCCTTGTACAAAAACTTTTTGGGCCTCACTCATTGTATAAGTCCCTCTGTACAAGTAAACGGCACGATCGTCGCCCGTTTAAAAATAAAAATCATCCGGGTCTCTCCTTGAGCTATAAGACCCATTCAAAACACTTTGGGCCTCTATTAAAGTGTAAGACCCAATCCCTCTTTTAACCAAAACATTTTGGGCCTCACTTATTGTATAAGTCCCTCTGCGTTAAAAGAAAACCTCGGCGCGATCGCCATTTTTAAACGAAAAATCATTTGGGCCTACCCTCGTGTTATAAGCCACACTCTTTTCTTTAAACCTTTTTGGGCCTCTTGAGAGAGTGTAAGACCCATCCCTTTGTACAGAAAACCTTTTTGGGCCCCGGTCACATGTATAAGTCCCGCTGTACAAAGTCAAACAGTGCGCTCACTGATAAAACCCTGGGCCTCTCCTTGAGCTGTAAGCCCCAAATCTTTCTTTTTCAAAGCACTTTCTCCTTTGATTTTGAATATACTGTTGTTTTCAATCTTTCTTTGTTGAACAACTAACCAAACAGCATGGAAGCACTCCAACCGAGTAAGTGGTTATCGCTTTCGTTTACTACTTTCATATTATAAACTGTATTGTGGGGCTGCTCACTGTAAGTCTCCTTTCATAAACTCATATCTACTGTGTAATAATAGTATAGATATTTCGAGTTTCCCCGGCTACTACGTCTAGAACTAGGTGACGCCGTTTCATTTATTCGTAGAAATAGACGCCTAGATCCCCAATAGGAGCACCAGATACAGTCTTCTCTTCGGCTGTCCTCCTTAGGAATCGTCAAGAAGCTCTACTCCCCAAGATGAATGTATTCTCCGTGAATGGCATCTTTGAGTTTCTTCCAAATTCTCGAACTTTCCTGACTTGATCTATTCCTTGTGGATAGCTTGCCTTGAATGTCTCGGGGTTTGGGTACCCACTACGGTCATAATCTTGGACCTTAACTAAGGAACCCTCTTTAAAAGCTAAAAGTCGCTGGATAGTAAACCTCGCACGTTTACCAGTGGTTTTTATCTTTAAAAGAGTTATCTCTCCTAATGGAAATGAGATGATAGACCCACGGGCTTCTTAAAAGCATCGGCCTCCTCTTGGGCATTATTCAAGGACACTACGACTTCTTAGAAGTATTCACAGCCTCCTCTTAGGCTTTGTATAATGATCCTTCTTCAATGAAGTTAGCCTCTCTCTTGGGCTTTGTACAATGATTCTCCCCAGCAGAGTAAAACAACGTTTAGCCTCTCTCTCGGGCTTTGTACGAGACACATAAGAGACTCCCTCATTGAGTCAATCCCCCTTTCGCCTCCATCTCGGGCTTTGTACGAGATACAAAAAGGTTCTTATTGAGCCAAACAAACAATCGCCTCCATCTCGGGCTTTATACGAGATACCAAAAGACTCCATCGTTGGGTCAAAATCTTTTAGCCTCTCTCTCGGGCTTTGTACGGGACACAAAATTGCCTCCTCTTAGGCATTGTATAATGATTTTCCTAGCAGAAATTAGCCTCCTCTTAGGCTTTGTATAAGAAAACCACTGGTTGATCCAATTAACCTTTTAGCATCAAAGTTGTGCCTCGTTCACAGTATACAAACATCAACAACTCCTTCCCCTTCATCTAATCGCTGTAAGTGGCAAGCCTCTAGATCATCTATATCCACGCCACTGTCCCTCTTTTAGCATGAGAAATTCCTAAGGAAAGATGGCATTGCTCTACACTGAGTTAAAGTCTTCTCCTTCAGGTTAAAACCCTTTCTTCGGAAATTATGGCATTGCTCGGATCCGCGTATCCCAGTTAAAGTAATTCTCCTTCTCTCCTCTTTAGAGATGACAAATTCTCTCTAAAGCCGAGGTCTTTCAGCTTCCCGTCTTGGGCTTTGAACAAGACACAAATAGACCTTTCAGCTTCACATCTTGGGCTTTAAACAAGATACAAACCACCTTTTGCTTCACGTCTTGGGCTTTGAACAAGACACCAAAAACCAATTTCCTCCCATAGAATAGGAGGAACTACGAACGCTCTGATTTCCCTGTTTCAGTAAACGGGAATACGTAGGCATAAGATCGAAAGAAAAGATCTAAGCGAGCGCAATCAACAAAAAACCCAAATCCCATATCTCCATCAATCAAAAGCAGTATTTCAAAAGCATCAGTCCTAACATCCTAATCCTTGTTCCCCGCCAGAAACCTTCTGCCCAGGTAAAAAAGAAAGAAAACAGTATTGGCGAAAATACAAATAACCAGTACAAAGGCCCCCCACATTGATAGCATCTGTAACTTAACAGACCGCTGTTTAAACTCAGTATGCAAGCAGGGTTAATTGGAGACATCTATTTCCCTTCCTTATTCAGCTTACAATAGGATAAAAAATGAATCGACCTGTAGTCAAAGCTCAAACCGCAGAGAGCGACCAGCGCTTAAGAACCGCGTCCAAAATCGCTCGCTACAGAAAAGTGGCGCCCACCGTGGGGCCGATTCTTTCTTTCTTACAATTTAAACCTTGGGTAAGTCATTTTCATGGCGGTGGCCGCCAACAGAAAAATGGCGCCCACCGTGGGGCATATCTCTTCAGCTTCTTTCCTTTTTCCTCCTTTTCACCTCTTTGGTTGATACCACAGATTGGGGCTTCCGCCGGGGAACCCATTTTCTGTCAGGAACTTAGGATTCTTAGCTTTAAAGGTCTAGGATGTTTAGGACAAATATATATACTGCTTTTCCTAATTGCTATACGTGTTTATTTTTCTGCTAATGGGAATGCGGGTGATGCCGTATGTGGAAAGAATGAGTATACACTTAAGATAAGTGATGGCGACGGGGTCGACCATCAACCTCAGTGGAGGCTGACCAACGCAACCCATTCACTCTTCTAGCCAATGGGCCGGTTGTTAAGTCTGAGAAGCTGAGGAGCCAAACCCTTTTGTAGTGCGGAAACTATCGGAAATAGTTGTTACGCGATACTACCCTTATTTGAGGCTGGTGATCTATTCTCGGTGAATGGCACTTACTCTAAGATTGCTCTACAACTCGCTGGCGATCCGCTTGTTGTTTTGCTTTCCTGGGAGGAGCTGATGATAATGAGTACAGGTACAAAAATCACCCTAGTATAAACCTTTGGGGATGGGTAGAGCCTTGACTTCATGACAACGACCCTTTGACCCCATGTTTTTTCTATGTTTTTGTGTGCTGCATTCATGCATTCATTTAATAAAACATTAAAACATTCAAAAAACTTCTCTTCTAGTCTCTCTATTTTTCAAATTAAACTAAGACTGTGATTGCAAATATCAGAGAAGAGGATTACGCTAATGGATTTCGGTAGAAGGAAAACTCATACGCACACCTTCAAGGTTCCAAAACTAGAGGATTTGAGAAGGTTAGCAGGAATGATCACTAACCCTGAGGCTTTTAGAGCCAAGCACGGAGGTCTGCTACCACTATTAAGAGTCCATGTGATTGAGGGAATCATGGATGCGCTCATTCAATTCTACGATCCGGTTTATCACTGTTTCACATTCCCGGATTACCAGCTATCACCAACGCTGGAGGAGTATTCTCATCTGATTGATCTACATATCACTGATCGAGCTCCATTTTCTGGACTGGAAGAAATTCCAAAGAATCAGACAATTGCAAGAGCAATTCATTTGGACGAGTCTGAGGTTAGGACTCACATGACCGCCAAGGGTGGCATCCAAGGTTTGCCAGCCCAGTTCTTGACGAAGAAGGCCCTGTATTTTGCCAGTATAGAAAACGGGACTGCTTTTGAAAGCATCTTTGTCTTGCTCACCTACGGGTTATTTTGGTTTCCAAACATCAATAACTTCGTCGATATCAACGCCATTAAGGTTTTTCTCATTGGAAATCCTGTGCCGACTTTGCTCGCAGATGCGTATCATTCTGTACACTTAGGAAATTTGTACAGCGGAGGGGAGATCACATGCTGTGTACATCTGCTTTATAAATGGTTTATCTCGCACTTGCCCAAGTCTGCTACTTTTTGGGATTGCAAGAGTGCCTTACGTTGGTCGCAGAAGATCATGTCTCTTACCAACTCTGATATAGATTGGTGTAATAGGATTTATGAGGGAATCAGAATCATTGATCGTTGTGGAAACTTCCCCAACGCACCCCTTATAGGAACTAAGGGAGGAATCAACTACCATCCGGTATTGGTTCTTCGTCAATTTGGATACCCGATGAGACACATCCCACGGGGAGTTCATCTGGAAGGTCTTTTCTTCAAGGAAGGAGAAAGTGACAAAGCACTATAGACGGAAATAGTGCACGCTTGGAAACATGTTCATAAGAAAGGACGAGAGTCTCTGGGAAAACCGGACTGTGTCTCGGTGGAGCCTTATCTCCACTGGGTACAAACTAGAGCTCTCAAGCTAAAGATGCCTTATCCTCGTTACAGAATTCTTCCGCCGAGGGAGTCTGTCATGTACTTCATGACGGAAACTGAAAAGCTTCAGGTTACTCTCAACAAAGTTCAACGCGAGAGAAGGTCTTGGAAGAACAAGTACCGCACCCTCGACGTAGAGTGCATCAAAATACAACAATTACTGAAAGAGAAAAATGCTCTAATTGAAATTTTGGAGCAACATGCTGTAGAGAATCAAGACGACCAAAGGAATTTGCTCACTCCTTTCACTTGGCAAAGGAATGACAACCCAACAACGGCCCTAGAGCCCCGGTCAAAGAAAAGGAAGATACCAGAATCAGCACCCGGTTTCTCCTCAGAGAGGACTCGGGACCCTTTAGCTTAGGTTTCTATTTCTGCACTTTGTAATCTACTGTATTTCCATTTCTGTAATCCTTTGGAATTCAATAAAAAGGGGTTTCCCCACCGTTTGATATTTTCAATCTAATTGTCGAAGTTTATTTTGATTAAACCAAAAGAACAATTAATATAATCATTGCATTCATCATTCTCACATCGCGTATTCTCCTTACCTACGAATCTCACGTTTGTGTCTTGATTCTAGAGTCAAATTGTCTCATTCGTACAATACTCGGGCCAATCGTCAAAAAAAGATGGATGATCTTGAGGAAGAAAACAGAGAGTTGAAAGAAGAGATCGACGCTCTAAGAGAGGATATGAGAAAGCTTCGTAACGACATACAAGCCATGGCAGAAGCTCAGCTACAAAGAACTGTGATCTCAGAGATCACCTCAATGCCCATCATAGAAAAGTATGATCCTAGGTATAAGATGCCGAAAGATCGTCCTTGCGGCATGCCTGTTAACTATATCCCGGAAGGATATGTTCCGTCGATCACTGAAGATCAGGGAATCGCAACAGAAGCCGCTGGGCCTGAAGGTTACAAACTTCGGGAAAGCGAAGATGCCAGGGGCATACTCAAGACTCCTGAAGGTTACAAACTTCGGGAGGCGCCAAGACTTACTGCCGTAGTCACGGTACCACCCCCTGTGGTGCACACTGTCCCGGAAGGATAGATTCCACTAACACCTTCTGGTAAGAAGGAAACTATGTTTGACAGAATGGATGAATTCCAGAAGCAGTTCTTGGAAATGCAGAAAGAGCTGCAAGCCATTCACGGTCAGGATCTATTTGGGAAGGACGCCGCAAACCTCTGCTTGGTCCCAAATGTGAAAGTCCCGCACAAGTTCCAAGTGCCCGACTTTGAAAAATACAAGGGTAACTCTTGCCCTCAGAGCCATCTGGTGATGTACGCTCGGCGGATGTCAGCTCAGACAGAGAATCAGGACCTGCTAATTCACTACTTCCAGGATAGTTTAACCGGTGCCGCACTCAAATGGTATATGGGTTTAAACCGTACTACGATCAGCACTTTCAGAGATCTTGGTACTGCCTTCGTCCAACAATACAAGTACAATTTGGACATGGCACCCGACAGAGATCAACTCAGATCAATGTCACAAAAGGACAAGGAAACCTTTAAGGAGTATGCTCAAAGGTGGCGTGAAATTGCCGCTCAAATTTGTCCACCTCTTGAGGAAAAAGAGATGACAAAGATCTTCTTAAAGACCTTGAGCTCATTTTACTACGACCGAATGGTTGCCAGTGCGCCCAATGATTTCACCGAAATGGTCGGCATGGGTGTACGTCTTGAGGAAGCCGTCCGAGAAGGACGTTTGGTAAAAGACACGGGATCAACGAGCGGTACTAAAAAATACGGTAGTGCTCTCCCTAAGAAAAAAGAGCAAGATATTGGGAATATCTCTCTCGGAAAGCAAAGGCGACGTTATCAGCCAGTAGCAGTTGTTACTCCTGTTATCGACCCCGCGCCTGTTCCTATGTATCAACCTCAGGTTGCGCAGAGCCAACCTGATCAGCAAAGGACACAACAGCCTCTTCAGCAGGCTCGTCCTCCATATAACAACAACCGTACAACACGGCCACCAGGATTTGATCCTATACCCATAACGTACGCAGAGCTGTTTCCGTTACTACTGGCTAAGGGACACATTCAGACTAAGTCTCCCCTTTCAGTTCTGAAAAATCTGCCTTTTTGGTTTAAAGCGGATCAAACATGCCCTTATCATCAAGGAGGTTCAGGGCATAACATTGAGACTTGTCTCAATTTCAAATCCGACGTGCAAAAGCTTGTTAGGAGCGGGCTCTTATCTTTCAAAGATTCGAATCCTAATGTTCTTACGAACCCGCTGCCTCAACATGAGAAAGCTACAGTCAATCTGATTGAGAAAGAGACTAACAATGTCTATCAAATTCATGATGTACTCTTGTTGAAAACCAATCTGGTCAAGATGCATTATAGACAGAGTGGATATGGCCATGTGCCACCTTATAATTATCACCAGTGTGATATCTGCTCTAAAGACAACCAGTGATGTTCTGTGGTGCAAGCAGCTCTACAGGAGCAAATAGATCTTGGATGGATCCAAGAGCACCGAGTTCGTGGAGTTAACATGGTCTACACAAATTCTAACGTCATTCAGAACCACAATATCCGTGCGATGAATGTCAACTTGGTGGCGATGCACTCAAGCCAAAGCCAGTATCATAATCTGCCGCGGCACGATTACAGTTCCTGTCTGATTTGCTCGGTAAATAAACAGGGATGCTCTTTCATACAAGAGGCCCTTCAGCATCAGATGGATCTTGGATGGATCCAAGACTACCATGATAAGAACTCCTATCAAATCAACATGGTTCAGATCTTTGACATTCGCGTGATGAATACCAACTTGGTAGAGTTACATGCTGAGCAGGTCCGACTCGGATTCTTAATATCACATGATTATCAAAACTGTAAAGCAGGTTGCGAAAACGATCGAGGTTGTACCCTTGTCCAGGAGGCACTTCAGCACTTGTTAAATCACTGGTGGATGCCAATCTATATGGACGAAGATACTCAGTAGATTAGTATCAATCACAGGAATCCTACTCGTCGTCAAAGTCAGGATGTCCGATCAATGGAAGATAACCTAGTGAGGTTACATTGTATTCAAAGTGGGCGTGGCCAGGTGCCACCACACAACTATGACAGTTGTAGCGTCTGTTCGGAAAGTAACCAAGGGTGTTACCTTGTGAGAGCAGCTCTTCAGGGTCAGATCGATCATGGAGAAATTCGTCCATATTCAGGTTCAGGACCCATCATTTGGTCGCCGAACTACCTTGCCGAGCAAGTTGAGGATGTTGTCACGATCTCTGGTCATCACAGGACCAGGGATGTTTTTGCCATCATCCCTCTACTTGACGAATTTAGAGTTCCCAACCGGGAACGGATCAAGGTTACTTATGATGGTCAGAAAAATCAGAAGGTTCCCATAGTCATCTATCTACCGGGGCCACTACCGTATGAATCAGCTAAGGCAATCCCTTACAAATACAGTGCAACAATAATCGAGAATGGAAAGGAAATTCCATTACCCTCCGTCGTGAATATTGCAGACATCAGTCGTGTAACACGGAGCGGTCGAATCTTCAACTGAGGGGTTGGAGAATCCAACAAAGAAAAGGAACTTCAGGCAGAAATTCCTGATCCACCAGTCGGTCAATCTAGTAATCCCGACTTTTCAAAAGACAAAGATGAGATGCTAAAGCTCATCCAAAGGAGTGAATATAACATTGTTGATCAACAGTTACAGACTCCTTCAAAGATCTCAGTATTATCACTGTTACTCAGTTCAGAAGCACACAGAGAGGCTCTACAGAAAGTCTTGGAGCAAGCCTTTATGGAACAGGATGTAACAATCAGACAATTCGATAGCATTGTCTCTAACATCACTTCCTGCAATAATTTGGGATTTAGTGATGAGGAATTACCTGAAGAGGGTCGCCGTCATAACATGGCGCTCAATATTACAGTTAACTGCCAGGACGATGCTTTAGCCAACGTACTGGTAGACACAGGGTCAGCCCTGAATGTTATGCCGAAGTACACTTTGATGCAATTATCATTTAAGGGCCCTCCGATGAGAACCAGCGAGGTCGTCGTCAAAGCATTCGACGGATCCAGAAAAACAGTTATCGGCGAAGTTGATCTTCCCATAACTATTGGTCCTCACACTTTCCAAATCACTTTCCAGGTCATGGACATCCGGGCAACATACAGTTGTTTATTAGGAAGACCTTGGATACATCAGGCTGGAGCGGTTACTTCAACCCTCCACTAAAAGCTAAAGTTCGTCAAGAACGATCAACTTGTCACGGTTTGTGGGGAACAAGCCTTGCTTGTGAGTAACCTATCATCATCTACTTGTGTGGAACCCGAGGAGGTTATTGGAACTCAGTTCCAAGAACTATCGGTGAGCAAGGACAATCAGTTCAAAGAAGGAACTTCAATTTCTTCATACAAAGATGCTATCAAAGCGGTCGAGAGTACCGATACGATAGGATGGGGACGGCTTGTCATTCCTATTGACAATAAAACAAAGAAGGGTCTTGGTTTTTCTGCGACCTGTACCCAGACAGCCGCCAACGATGAAAGTCTTCATCCCCTTCAAAACTTCTTCCACAGTGGAGGTTTCCTTCACCCAGTGTCTCAGACAGTTCATGCTATCAATGAGGAAGATCCCTCTGACACAGATGAAGAATGGAAGTCCTACCTTAACAAGGACGGCTATATGTCTCAGGAAGAGGTGCCTATGCCTTTTTGCTTTCCTACAGAAAGTCCGAGATTTATACCAAGATCAGATGTCGAAATGATCTATGGAGATTGTGATCCGGAAGGATGCCGTGCTCCGCCAAATTCATTAGAGGAAGACACTCTGATGAAAGACAACTTTGATCACAATTACTATGGCCCGATGGATGGCCTGCCAATGTGGCAGCCTTACCCAGGAAACTTGGGACAAGAAAGTCAGCCGAACAATGAAACTCAGCTGAACGTCATTGAACAGAATACCTGTGTCCCCACCATGTCATAGGATCAACACTCAGGTCATTCAGAAACTACTCAACATGAAGATGAATTTGCAACGTTCGCAGGACTTGAATTCATCAACTATGCTTTTCCCGAGGTCAACGTCATCGAGAGGGATGATTCCTCCAGTTCCACAGAAGTGTGGGACACCTTGGGACAACCGAGTGGAAAATACGACTATATGGTCAAATACACCGCTCCCGGAAGCTCTCGTATCAGGCTCGAAGATATCCAGCCAACTGGATGGGAAGATGTACCTGAGAGCACAAATGCTATGCAAAATGCAACAGAGGATTTCTCCTACGACAATTCTGCCTGGGAAACGGATTCCAACGATCCTGCTCCACCAGAAATCAGCGTTATTTCTGAAGACAAATTAAGGAAGGTGCCAGACTTTATGATTCACCGAGGAGTTTGCCGCCAATGGGTTGCCGTCGAGGTTCCGAAGGTCGTTCATCAGTCAAAGTAATTGCCATCTTTTAACCTTTCACCCTGCCCAGGTGAAACGGATATTTTGATAGGGCTCGTTTTCTGTAAATTTCCCTCTTCGCTTTGCCCAAAGCGACAGAGTTTTGTTTTATAGGGCTGTAGTTTCAAGATTCGACTTGATCATTAATAAAATAATGTTGTTCTGTAATTTCCGCATTAATTGTTGTTTTCTCTTTTTGCTTTTTCAAAAAATGGTAATCCTAAAAAACATTCAATAATAAAAACAAGCAGTAAAATCAAAACACTGCACACACTTACATTTTCTCTATCTCTTCTAAACACGAATCATCACGTCATGCAGATTGCTTGTTTTATACCCCGTTGAAACATACGATCCGATGCCTTCTCCCAACTTTGAGTTCCCGTTATTCGAGGCTGAAGAAGAAAATGACGACAAAATTCCAGAAGAGATCTCCCGACTACTCAGACAAGAGGAAAGGTTCATTGAACCTCACAAAGAGCCGTTGGAAATGGTAAACTTGGGTTCAGAAAAAGAGAGAAAAGAAATCAGGATCGGAGCAGTGCTCAGTCCAACTGCCAGAGAGGGTTTGATAAAGCTTCTCAAAGAATTCCCCGATGTATTCGCTTGGTCCTATCAGGATATGCCAGGGTTGGATACCAGCATCGTGGAACATCATTTACCGTTAAGATCGGAATATCCGCCAGTAAAGCAAAGGTTGATACGCACTCACCCAGACATGGCCATCAAAATCAAGGAGGAGGTACAGAAACAGATCGACGCGGGTTTCCTCGCTACATCTGAATATCCTCAATGGTTAGCCAACATCGTACCCGTTCCCAAAAAGGACGGAATGGTTAGAATGTGTGTCGATTACAGAGATCTAAATAAGGCAAGTCCAAAGGACGACTTTCCTTTACCACACATTGACATGTTGATTGACAGCACAGCAAAGTTCAAAGTATTTTCTTTCATGGATGGATTCTCGGGCTATAACCAGATCAAAATGGCGCCGAAAGACATGGAGAAAACTTCGTTCATTACCCCATGGGGTACCTTTTGTTACAAGGTAATGCCGTTCGGTTTGAAGAATGTCGGGGCAACCTATCAAAGGGCCATGACTACTTTGTTTCATGACATGATACACAAAGAAATCGAGGTATATGTCGATGATATGATTGCAAAATCAAAAACAGAGAGTGAGCACGTTGAACATCTGTCAAAATTATTCGAACGTCTAAGAAAATTCAAGCTCCGCTTGAATCCGAACAAGTGCACCTTCGGTGTCCGTTCGGGGAAATTACTAGGGTTCATCGTCAGCCAGAAAGGAATTGAAGTTGATCCTGACAAGGTCAAGGCCATTCAAGAAATGCCTTCTCCGAAAACTGAAAAATAAGTCAGAGGATTCCTGGGACGTTTGAACTACATCTCCAGATTCATATTCCTTATGACCGCGACGTGTGCGCCGATTTTCAAATTACTCAAAAAGAACCAGGATTGCGTTTGGTCAGAAGATTGCCAAACCGCCTTCGATAGTATTAAGGAATATCTGTTGAATCCTCTGACTCTATCACCTCCAGTGGAAGGAAGACCACTGATCATTTACCTCACAGTCCTAGAGGACTCAATGGGATGTGTACTTGGCCAATATGACGAAACTAAAAGGAAAGAGTCTGCCATTTACTATCTAAGCAAGAAATTCACCGACTGCGAGACTCGGTACACAATGCTTAAGAAAACTTGTTGCGCTTTGGCTTGGGCAGCCAAACGTCTTTGCCAGTACATGATTCGTCATACTACTTGGTTGGTCTCCGAAATGGATCCAATCAAGTACGTTTTCGAAAAACCTGCTCTCACGGGAAGGATTGCCCGTTGGCAGATGTTACTATCAGAATATGACATAGAGTACCATGCTCAGAAAGCCGTTAAAGGAAGTATTTTAGCCGATCATTTGGTTCATCAACCGATTGACAATCAAGAATCAATCGGGTTTGACTTCCCAGACGAAGATGTCATGTATCTAAAGATGAAAGATTGCGATGAACCGCTACCCAGTGAAGGCCCAGAACCAGGTTCCCAGTGGGGACTTATCTTTGACGGAGCAGTCAATCATTATGGAAACGGAATTGGGGCAATCATTGTTACCCCTCAGGGTTCCCACATTCCTTTCACTGCCAGACTTACGTTTAAATGTACGAACAACGAGGCCGAATACGAAGCATGTATCATGGGACTCGAAGAAGCGATTGATTTAAGGATCAAAAACTTGGACGTATACGGCGATTCAGCCCTGGTTATTAACCAGATAAAAGGAGATTGGAACACATACCAATCAGAATTGATTCCTTACAAAGACTATGCAAGGAGGTTGTTACCCTTCTTCAACAGAGTCGACTTTCATCACATCCCTCGTGGTGAGAATCACATGGCTGATGCATTAGCCACTCTCTCTTCCATGATTAGTGTAGGTCGATGGAATGACATACCTAAGATCGACATCATGCGCCTTGAACGACCCGCTTACATTTTCGCGATTGAAGCAGTCGTAGACGACAGACCTTGGTATCACGATATCAAATGCTTCCTTCAGAAACAAGAGTACCCATCTGGGGCACTCAGAAAAGACAGGAAAACCCTCAGAAGATTGGCTGGAAACTTCTTCCTGAGCGGTGACACTCTTTATAAGAGAAATTTTGACATGGTCTTGCTCCGATGCGTCGACAGACCAGAAGCAGACATGCTCATGAAAGAAATTCATGAAGGATCCTTTGGCACTTATGCCAACGGACACACAATGGCGAGAAAAATTCTCAAGGCCGAGTATTATTGGTTGACCATGGAATCCGACTGCTACAAGTACAAGAGGAGGTGTCACAAGTGTCAGACATACTCCGACAAAATTCATGTACCGCCATCACATCTCAAAGTTCTTTCTTCCCCGTGGCCATTTTCCATATGGGGAATCGATATGATTGGTATGATTGAGCCTAAGGCTTCAAACGGACATCGGTTCATCCTGGTAGCCATTGACTATTTCACCAAGTGGGTCGAAGCAGCGTCATTCGCCAATGTAACCCGACAAGTGGTGGTCCGATTTATCAAAAACAATATCATCTGCCGTTATGGTGTTCCAAGCGAGATCATTACTGATAATGGATCTAACTTGAACAATAAGATGATGAAAGAGTTGTGCGCAGAGTTCAGGATCGAACACCATAACTCATCTCCCTACAGACCCAAGATGAACGGGGCGGTAGAAGCGGCTAACAAGAACATCAAGAAGATCGTTCAAAAGCTGGTTGTAACCTATAAAGATTGGCACGAAATGTTACCCTTTGCTCTTCACGGTTACCGAACATCTGTCCGCACTTCAACAGGGGTAACCCCTTTCTCTCTAGTATATGGCATGGAGGCAGTTCTCCCCATAGAAGTAGAGATCCCATCAATCCGGGTATTGATGGAAGCTAAGCTCACCGAAGCTGAATGGTGTCAAAGTCGACACGACGAATTGAATCTGATCGAGGAAAAACGAGTCACGGCACTATGCCACGGTCAGTTGTATCAGCAAAGAATGAAGATGGTGTTTGACAAAAAGGTCTGACCTCATGTCTTCAGGAAAGGAGACCTTGTGCTCAAGAAGATACAATCATTTCTCACTGATTCTCGGAGCAAATGGACCCCAAATTATGATGGCCCCTATGTGGTCACGAAAGCTTTCTCAGGCGGCGCCTTGAGACTTGCAACCATGGACGGAGAGGAATTTGCCTACCCCACGAATGTTGATGTAGTCAAGAAATACTTCGCCTAAAACTAAAAAAAAACGTCTCGGTGGATTGAAAACCCGAATGGGCGGTCCAGGCAAAAGTTAGAAACATGAAAAGAATCATCCCGATGGATTGGAAATCTCATAGTACAATCCAGGCAAAAGTTAGGAATAATGGCAAGTAACTATGTTCAACAGAGGCAAGTCCCTCAGCAGCAGTTGCATCATCATCCGTCAGGAAAACTCCAGTCAAGGTCATCTTCGACAGAAGCTCAGGATGTCCCGAATTCAAAGTTGGTAGAAGGATAGTGGTCGTTATGTTTCAACGTAGCCCTTTTCCCTGTAAATTACCATTTTCTAACTTTGTATATACTCTTTGGAATCACGCGTTTGGCTGATCTCCATCTTATCAATAAAATTTGAGCCCTTGTGCTTTTGTTTGTAATTCTTTACTTGTTTTAGCTTTACAGAATGACGTTGTTTAAACTTAATCAGCGATTCTTGAAATAAAACAAAAATAAAATTACTTGTTAAACTTTTTCTGCTTTTAAATTAAAGATGGCATTTCTTTTGACTGTTGAACATCAGAAGAACATCGTTCGCTTCTCCCCAAGTAAGCGAACTTCAAAGTGCAGAATCAAAGTACTCCTTCTAAGCCAGTACTCCTGAATAAAGGGATCAACTGTGTCAGAGACCTTGTTTCGTCTGACACGCCTCGGCCGAGTTCTCATCTCCTAAGCCCGATCAACATAGCTCCCAACGGGACTATCTCTCCTAAGCAAGGTGGAATTGCTATTTTGAACCAACGGTACTTCTTCGCCCCGCGATGGCCGAGTATCCAATTGTGTTCATCCATTAGTCTGTATGTCGCGTCAGTTTTGTCAGCATATACATACGTACTTCATGCATTTTTTATTTGCATTTACATTTCATATTGCATCGTTATCACTCTAGCCGGTCTTGTCCCCTAGTGATAAACAGTTTTCTCAATCGAGTTTGTCAGTTCTTTCCTCGTCAGGAAGTGTTGTGTCTGCACAATCTCGCCACCAGTGTATCTTTAGATCAGAGTCGGCAATCGACCACTTTGATAATTTGAACCTCTGAAAGATCAGAGAACCTTCAACAGATGTCACTCTACGCCATTAAAGATGATATCCTTGCTTTCCCGGATTAAGGAAAATCCACAGAGAAGGCCTCGTGATCAGAGATTCGGCAGCACGCCAGTTTTACTCCGAAAAACCACTGATGAGAAGGTCATTGGCACCTCAAAATTGGACCCCATCATATGGCGTTTCTACGGGAAGATCCCGAGAAAAGTATGATGAAAGATCCCAAACGAAAACAGTCTCTCAAGAGACTCGCTTTCCCTAGTAGAATCGACAAATGGCGTCTCCAAAATAGAGAAGTTTGTGTACCTCTACAACTCAGACGACTGGGTTCCCCAGCAAGTCTAACATCAAAAATTTTTCCACCAAATGGCATCTCCCCAGGAAAATTCGGCGAGAAGTTTGAAGGAAAACCGCTACTCATAGCGTCCCTTGTCAATAAAGTTTATTGACAAAAGAAACTAAGACCAGTTCCTTGGTAGGAAACCAGGATCGAGGGGAAGTTTATATCAGAAACCGAGACCAGATCCTTGGTAGGAAACCAGGATCGAGGGGAAGTTTAAATCAGAAACTAAGACCAGTTCCTTGGTAGGAAACCAAGAACGAGGGGAGGTTTATTTCAAAAGAAAACTGAGACCAGTTCCTTGGCTGAAGACCAGGATCGAGGGGAAGTTTACCTTTTCTAAGCATCATTGCTTAGCTAAATAAGATGAATGCGTAAGCTACCATTCATAACCACCATCAAAATTTCGGGTATTCCGATATTTAATCCTCTTGCACCCCGAATGCCCGAATCCCTTCGTCATTCACACCTTCGGGTCCAAGAAGATTAAATAGGGGCATCTGTAATACCCCAAATTTTGACCACTTAGATTTCCCATCATTGTGAAAATCATCATCACAATATGGATGTACCTTTATGCTTCATTAGTCTCCCCAAAGATGGGTGAGCATCCACTACAATCAAAATTAGGGTTTCAAGCCCTCTCTGAGTGCTTAGACAAAGGATCAATCAAGAAATGACTTGATTTTCAACTTTTCTAATCTCTCAAACATCCTCAAAGGATCAAAAGGACTCCCACTTCAAGGATTAAGCACAAGGCTGCTCCCTTCTAGGTGGATCAAGGCTCAAGATCGACAGTGTCACCAAATTAGGGTTTTGGTCGACCAGGGCCTCCAGATGGAAATTTTCATCTGGGCACAAGGCAATGATCCAAAACATAACCTAATATACTTCATGGAACCTCATGAACCCATGCATCAAGTCAATTTTTCCTCAGGGGATGCATTCATAAAAAATCAGGAATTAGAGTTTCTTGACCTAATTCACCCCTAAGTTGACTTTTGGGACAAACCATGAGCCAAGACCTCAAGATATGATTTGAGGGTCTATAATATACCATATTGATCCATTTGGGACAATGGATTAATCCAAGAAGTTTGAGCAACAAGTCTCAATTTCATCTGCACCACAATTAGGGTTTTAAGGGAAAAGTCAATTGTAACTTTGACTTTTGACCTGGACATGCTCCCAAACCCTAATACATGATTGAACATACCCTATGACACCCATGGAACATGTCCATCAAGTTTGATTTAGGTCAAGGACATGATTTCCTGAAGAATTGCACAGTTTGGAATTCATCTGATAAAAAGTCAACTGTGCACAAAAGTCAACTTTGACTTTTTGAGATTTTTCACCAAAATGGATTTTTAACCCTAAAATGATGTTAATGTATGATTTGAATCATCATTCATCAAGAAAAATCAAGAAAAGTGAGATAACTTGTAAAAGGGGTAACCATAAAACTTAGAAATTTTTCTAAGTTAAAAACAAAGTGGCAAAGGTACCAACTTTGGAGGACCATAACTCCTAAACCACAAGGCCATTTTTTCTCATCCAAAGATGGATTTGTAGCCCTCATTATCACCTACAAAAACTTCAACTACAAGTCATTCCAATTCATTAAGGATTTTGAGTTATGGAGTGATCAAAGTGGCTGAAAAGTGAAAATGTCACTTTTTCCAACACTTAGTGAAATTTTCACTAAGTCAGATTCTGCCTCACTTTTTGCCAAATGTAGGGGGATTTTTCACTTGGAATCAAAAGGGATCAAAACCAAACTTGTTCAAACAGTTGTTGTATCATGTAAGAGCTTTCCAAAATGGCCAAGAACATTGCCAAATTCAACCTACACCATGAGATACAACATTGCCAAGTTGCCTTGCTGAAATCTGTCAAGGCAAGGCAGAATTTGCAACTTTGGTCGATTTGCCAAAATAAGCCAAATTCAATTGCTCCTATCCACTTGGACACCTCAAAGGATTGAATCTAAAGGGGACAATCACTGAGCCAAGCCTCCAAAGTCCATGGAACAAGAAATAGCATGTTGAACCTAGAATGGCCAAAATAGGGACAAGACTTCAAATTTGGAATGAGGCATTCAATGAAACCATCAAGGTGGCATGGACTGAGCCATTCTCATCTGAAATCAGTCAAGACTTATCCAAGACCAAGGGAACCAAAGCTCTGTGCCCTAACCTCTAGTCAATGGCTAGAGGAGACTTGGATTTTCATTTGCCAACATTGGCCAAACCTACTTACCAGCTGCCATGCACTATTCCTTGCAAAACAAACTTGCTCTACTATAAATAGAGCTCAATTGTGGTCAGTTTGAGTACACCAAAGCCATCTAACAGATGCTTTCCTCAAAATCTCTTCTTTCACTCCAATTTTGCCTTCTAAGACAAGTCACTATCGGGTTTTGGGTTTGAGAGCAATTCCAATCAAACCAATCACTCACACACCTCATATACATCACATATGAGCTGATCAAACACTTAGATTACTTCTGAAACATCAATTTCACAAAATCACCAGCTGGTTGCTCAAGGTTTTAACCAAAGTGCAGCTGAGGTACCACAAAATGATCCAGCCAATTTCAATCAAGTCCAACCATCCAAACACAATCCATAGGGTGTAGGGAAGCTGTTCAGATCATCACAACTCATCTGTAACACCTCTAAATCAAAAATCACTTTGAACTTGCTGTCACGGCCTAGAGGTAAGCACATACTTGGTCATCTCTCAATCTATGCATATTTCCTCGCACAATAATTTGGCCATATGTTCATAATCATGCATGGAATGTTTTCCCTTAATTAATTGCATTGTTTGAATCGTGTATCAAAAATCCTAGCCTTCATGCAGAAATTAGGGTTCTTGAGGTCTCTTCGTGATTTCTTGTTGTATGTTTAATTTAAATGAAATTAAAGTACATAGAGATGATCGTGAGGTTGAGACAAGCATAATGATATGTGGATTACATGATATGATTACGTATTCATGGAGATTGGATAGAAAATGCAAATCTGAGAAACCAAGAACACGCGCGTGTTCTTCAGCTGTTCTTGGCGCCATTTTTCATATATTCAAATATTTGAATTTTGTGATTTTGTTTAATTGATTCAAAAATTAATTTCTCTCTGAGTTTTAATGATTTTGAGTTGATTTTTTTTTTAATAATTCACAAAAATGTTAAAATATTTTATTTTCACAAAAAATCCCAAAAATATTATTTATTTCATATAATTGATATTTTTGTAAAGAATTAATATTTTGATTGTTTTTGGCATTTTAAATATTTTTTCTACATTGATTTTGCAACTTTTAATGCTTTCTAATTATTTTGTAGGTCAATACTTAATTTTTGAAGCATTAATCCAAGATCACAATTTGTTTTCCATGTGTTAAACAATTTTTGATCATTTTAATTGAATTTTTATTCAATTAAATACATTTTGAAAACAAATTAGGGTTTTTGGATTAATTCAACCCTCATAAATCACTTTCAAAACTTTCTGGGCCTCTTGAGAGAGTGTAAGACCCATCCCCCCTTGTACAAAAACTTTTTGGGCCTCACTCATTGTATAAGTCCCTCTGTACAAGTAAACGGCACGATCGTCGCCCGTTTAAAAATAAAAATCATCTGGGTCTCTCCTTGAGCTATAAGACCCATTCAAAACACTTTGGGCCTCTATTAGAGTGTAAGACCCAATCCCTCTTTTAACCAAAACATTTTGGGCCTCACTTATTGTATAAGTCCCTCTGCGTAAAAGAAAACCTCGGCTCGATCGCCATTTTTAAACGAAAAATCATTTGGGCCTACCCTCGTGTTATAAGCCCCACTCTTTTCTTTAAACCTTTTTGGGCCTCTTGAGAGAGTGTAAGACCCATCCCTTTGTACAGAAAACCTTTTTGGACCCCAGTCACTTGTATAAGTCCCGCTGTACAAAGTCAAACAGTGCGCTCACTGATAAAACCCTGGGCCTCTCCTTGAGCTGTAAGCCCCAAATCTTTCTTTTTCAAAGCACTTTCTCCTTTGATTTTGAATATACTGTTGTTTTCAATCTTTCTTTGTTGAACAACTAACCAAACAGCATGGAAGCACTCCAACCGAGTAAGTGGTTATCGCTTTCGTTTACTGCTTTCATATTATAAACTGTATTGTGGGGCTGCTCACTGTAAGTCTCCTTTCATAAACTCATATCTACTGTGTAATAATAGTATAGATATTTCGAGTTTCCCCGGCTACTACGTCTAGAACTAGGTGACGCCGTTTCATTTATTCGTAGAAATAGACGCCTAGATCCCCAATAGGAGCACCAGATACAGTATTCTCTTCGGCTGTCCTCCTTAGGAATCGTCAAGAAGCTCTACTCCCCAAGATGAATGTATTCCTCGTGAATGGCATCTTTGAGTTTCTTCCAAATTCTCGAACTTTCCTGACTTGATCTATTCCTTGTGGATAGCTTGCCTTGAATGTCTCGGGGTTTGGGTACCCACTACGGTCATAATCTTGGACCTTAACTAAGGAACCCTCTTTAAAAGCTAAAAGTCGCTGGATAGTAAACCTCGTACATTTACCAGTGGTTTTTATCTTTAAAAGAGTTATCTCTCCTAATGGAAAGGAGATTATAGACCCACGGGCTTCTTAAAAGCATCGGCCTCCTCTTGGGCATTATTCAAGGACACTACGGCTTCTTAGAAGTATTCACAGCCTCCTCTTAGGCTTTGTATAATGATCCTTCTTCAATGAAGTTAGCCTCTCTCTTGGGCTTTGTACAATGATTCTCCCCAGCAGAGTAAAACAACGTTTAGCCTCTCTCTCGGGCTTTGTACGAGACATATAAGATACTCCCTCGTTGAGTCAATCCCCCTTTCGCCTCCATCTCGGGCTTTGTACGAGATACAAAAAGGTTCTTATTGAGCCAAACAAACAATCGCCTCCATCTCGGGCTTTATACGAGATACCAAAAGACTCCATCGTCGGGTCAAAATATTTTAGCCTCTCTCTCGGGCTTTGTACGGGACACAAAATTGCCTCCTCTTAGGCTTTGTATAATGATTTTCCTAGCGGAAATTAGCCTCCTCTTAGGCTTTGTATAAGAAAACCACTGGTTGATCCAATTAACCTTTTAGCATCAAAGTTGTGCCTCGTTCACAGTATACAAACATCAACAACTCCTTCCCCTTATCTAATCGCCGTAAGTGGCAAGCCTCTAGATCATCTATATCCACGCCACTGTCCCTCTTTTAGCATGAGAAATTCCTAAGGAAAGATGGCATTGCTCTACACTGAGTTAAAGTCTTCTCCTTCAGGTTAAAACCCTTTCTTCGGAAATTATGGCATTGCTCGGATCCGCGTATCCCAGTTAAAGTAATTCTCCTTCTCTCCTCTTTAGAGATGACAAATTCTCTCTAAAGCCGAGGTCTTTCAGCTTCCCGTCTTGGGCTTTGAACAAGACACAAATAGACCTTTCAGCTTCACATCTTGGGCTTTGAACAAGATACAAACCACCTTTCGCTTCACGTCTTGGGCTTTGAACAAGACACCAAAAACCAATTTCCTCCCATAGAATAGGAGGAACTATGAACGCTCTGATTTCCCTGTTTCGGTAAACGGGAATACGTAGGCATAAGATCTAAAGAAAAGATCTTAGCGAGCGCAATCAACAAAAAACCCAAATCCCATATCTCCATCAATCAAAAGCAGTATTTCAAAAGCATCAGTCCTAACATCCTAATCCTTGTTCCCCGCCAGAAACCTTCTGCCCAGGTAAAAAAGAAAGAAAACAGTATTGGCGAAAATACAAATAACCAGTACAAAGGCCCCCCACATTGATAGCATCCGTAACCTAACAGACCGCTGTTTAAACTCAGTATGCAAGTAGGGTTAATTGGAGACATCTATTTCCCTTCCTTATTTAGCTTGCAATAGGATAAAAAATGAATCGACCTGTAGTCAAAGCTCAAACCGCAGAGAGCGACCAACGCTTAAGAACCGCGTCCAAAATCGCTCGCTACACTAGTTACATTAAGCAAGTGTCGGTGCTTTCTTTCAACTATGGAATTTTGTTGTGGTGTTTCTATGCAGCTTATTTGATGCAAAAAGCCTAATGATGCATAATATGATGGCATAAAAAATTTTGGTGCCATTGTCACTACGTATGGATTTAATTTTGCATGAAAATTGGGTTTGACAATATGCAATGAAGTTTTGTATATGGGTTCTAGATTCCTATTTATTATGCATTAAAAAAGTCCAAGTGTAGAGTGTGTAGTCATCTACAATTGTTAGAAAATATTGGAAACTATCTAGAGAATACACATCAATACACCTCATATATCCATATGAAGCAAGTCAAAACAGTTATTAGTAGAAGAGTTGCTATTAGAAAAGGGCAGTTTACATTGTTTAGAGAGATAACAAGCATGGAAAATAGTGTTCTTATGGTATTTGATATCATGAAAAAGTTTAGACATATGATGCAATATCTCATTAGATGGATGACCTAACCTATGGTACCATATATTTATATTTCTATGGAGAGGAACATCATTCACAACAGCAAAATTACAAGCATGAGTGTGATTATAGTGCAAAGAATTAAAGCGTGATTGTGTATGGGGTTTTGTGAAGAACGTACAACTTTTTATGTTGGGCCACATTTCCAATTATTCTCTTGGTAGACACGTCTTGAATGTGATAGGAATTGTGTGAGAAAGAGATATTGTTTGAGAATGCTGACATAATTTAGAAATGGAAATGAGGTTAAAATAAAATTTAGGAATAAACAAAACATTGTGCAAATATAGATAAGGGTCGAGGATGATGGTGCCAAAGTATTTAGCAATGAGAGTATGCCCATTAGGAAGGTGAATGCTGATAGGGTTAATAACTTTAATATCATAGAAGCATTGGATATATGGGCATACATGTTCAGATGCCCATGAATCTAGGATCCACATAGAGAAAGGTTTAAATTTAGTACCTAGACTAAAGATACATGATATAATATGATAATCAGTGGTTGAATTCTTTTCTATGTTTGATGATTAAGAGTCTTTCTTAAACTACTACAAGAGGAGAAACAATTGTTGATAATCTTCCTTTGATAGTACCCCATGATGCTCTGAATCCTTGGATGGCTTGAATTCTGATGATGACTTGTTGTTTCTGGTACAATATCCGGGGGAAAACCATGCTTAAAATAGCAGTTGTTTATGGTGTGACTTGTTTTGTTGCAGTTGGTGTATAGCATTGGAGTTTTGGAGTTTCCTTTACATCTTCCATGACCAAAAGAATGAGAGTTGTTAGCAAGTAAAATTGTTGGTGAGGGAATAGTTGGTAAGGCCAATTCTTGTTGGAAAATGATGGAATAGACTTTAGTGATGCTAGGGAAAGGGTAAATAAGAAATATCTAGGTACGAATGTTATGGTAATCGTCATTTAGACCCTTGAGAAAACATGAAATGTATTCCATATGTTTGTATGTGTGAATTGCTTTTGCAAGGTTACAGGTACATGGGATACAAAAAGAACAAACAGAGGTGGGACAAAGATCCTCAAGTTCATGCCAAAGAATTTTCAGATCGGTGAAATACTATGAAAAAGGCTTGTTGCTTTATTTAACTGAATGTAAATCATGTAGTAGGTCAGAAAAACGGAAATAGTTACCTTTAGTGAATCGTTCGTGAAGATCTTCTATGAGATCGAATGCATAATCAAAATAGGTGAGGCTTTAAGCAATATGTGGAGAGAGAGTTTGATTGATTTAAGAAAGAACCATAATGTTGGCTTAATCCCATAGCTCAAAGTCGGAAGTGTTGAAATCTAGTTTCGGTAGGGTTCCATTGAGGAAGATTATTGTGTTCTTCAAAGTGAGAGTATGGCGCATTGATTTGATCCAATTGTTGTAATTTTCGTCATCGAGCAAAGGCGCAATAAGTGCATAGCCAGGATTTTTGTTGGGATAGAGGTAATAAGAGCTTCAGGGATTAAGGGTGGTATCTTTGGAATTTTTTATTATTTAATATTTAAGACCAATGGTGGTTGAATCTTTTATGTGTCATGGTTTCGAACGAATTCGTCGTCGGAAGACATGATGATGACGGTGGCAGAGGATTCGCGAATGAGGCAAAGAAGATAAGGCAGGGTGAAGGTGATGAGCGGTTTAGGGTTTAGTCTCATGATACCATATTACATGAATGATGAATGAATGAATGAAAAAGGGTCCACTGGGCTGGTATTGATTGAATGCAGAAACAAAATGTAAAATATGGTAATACAATAAATTAACATAATATCTATTTATATGAGATTGAGCTGAAACTATCAAGAAGTCTAAAGCCCAATATGAAACTAACTAACCCAAGAAAATGAAAAACAGCAAACTACATTTAATCTTGTAATATATAAATAGGGAAAAAATCATTCTATAAGAAATTCTACAAGATTGTTTGAATATTAAATATTTAGTTCTACAAAATCGATATCACAAAAAATATTCATAAATAATTGTTGTAAAATTGATAGTATAGTTAATACGATTTCCAACGAAGTATTTAGAGTTCAAGTATTTAGATAACTGTAAAGGTTTTCTAAAATTCCTAAATTTTAATTTCCATCTTAAACTCAAAAATTCTAAAGATTGACACTCTCTACAATACTAAAATAAATACATATTTATAGTTAATAACACACAATATATTTATAATTTATAACAAAATTTCAAAACATATTCCATTAATCATTAGAATAAAATATATTATCAATATTTTATTATATCTCTTAAAATATTATAAATATTTTATAATATTGTTATCTGAGAGATTTCGACCAACATGGGGGAATGAAGAGATGATGAAAAAGCCAGCAAGCAGTTCGACTTCAGGAGAAGGAATGGTGAGGAAACCGAAGTACAGGTCGACACGAGCAAAGATGCGTCAGAAGAAGACGTAGAGGCAAGGTTGTCGAAGGGTTTCGACTGGTGGCCTATGAAACCAACACCAAGCTGATAAGTCTTTGAGCAGGAAAATTCAAAACGCCGAGAACATGGGAAGTTATAAAGATGGTGAGGCGACACGTGTCACAGCCAGGGCTAATCTTGGGAAGCAAACAATTATTTTTCCGTCCTATTTAAAGCAATAGTCATTTCCGTTTTTAGGGGTCGCATTTGTAACATTGCAGAAGGGAAACACTCTGAGTACCAAGCGTTAAGAGAAACGAGTTTACTCCCACAAAAAATATATGATAGCGTCCATACTTCTTTTTTTAAAGCAATTTACATGATCAAAATTTAAGTTATCTTCCCATTTACTGATATGTTTTTCCCCTTTTGTTTTATTCATCAATTTGCACCTTTTTAATTTTCAAGTCGTTTCCAATTCCCTCTAAATCAAAAGCCATCCTATCAACAAGACTTACACTTCGACCATCTATTTTGGGATTCTATGGCCGATCCCGCAAGTAAACCTGCGATAGGAGGCCATCGGTTGTTTGCGTAAAAATCGTGTGCGAACAAATTGGCACACCTGGTGGGACACGTTTTGAGTTGAGTGTATGCATTTACGTAGTGGTAAGATGGTGACACCACGTCCGAACGAAGAACCGTCTTCGGCAGAAAGTACATTTGTAACGCAAACAACTGATGTTGGCTCTGGGATCGTGTCTGCAGTTTCGACCGCACATAGTAGGCCAACCGCGACACCACGTCGATCTGAACCAAGGCCGACGATGACAAGGACTACAGGGCAGCATGTGCCTAGTTTCACAATGCCTATCCCTCGATCTTTTGGGATGCCAACAGGGTTCATTTCAAGTCTACATTCTAGTGGTCCGGTGTTTGGGGAAAGTTCGTCTCCAGTTTTCTCACCATACCAAGGATTACGGCCGTTGGCAAACCAAGTTACTCGACCCCCAGGTTTCAATATATTACCCCAATCAATACCAACATTCACCTCAAGTTCTGTCGCGGTCATGAGACAGCAAATGAATGAGAGTAATCACGATATGGTTCACATGTTGACTCAGCAAATGGGCACCATATTGAGACCATTAATACAAGATTCAACCTAGAGTTAATTACCAATAATTGGCAACTCAGATGACACGGTTATGTTATTTTCTAGGTGCTCCTAGGACACCAGGTCGACAGACTCCTCCGCCTCGACCGGAGACACCAGTTCGTCAGGATGAGGTATTCGACGAGACAATTAACCAACCCTAAGAGGTTGAACAAACCCCTAGGGTGACCCAAAGGCCTCCCGTTGTGTTAGCCTATAGGAACCAAGATCCAAACTATGTGGTCAGACAAGTTCGACATGATGCCATGGCTGGCGAACCAAACTTAGAAGTTATGGTCGAACAAATCATGGTCCTAAATAGGGCGAATCTAGGCCTTCGACGGACAACGTATACGTCCCCACTACCAGATTTTGTCTTGCAGATAGAATTACCTAGGGGGTGGAAAGTGCCCAAGTTCACCAAGTTCGTCGGAGAGACCGAAGAGTCCACCGTCGAACACGTCGCCAGATATCAAACTGAAGTTGGTGACATAGCAAATAATGAGGGCTTGAAGATGTAGTACTTTCCAAGTTCCCTCATAAAGAATGCGTTTACGTGGTTTACCACATTACCACCACAGTCTGTCCATACCTGGGCACAATTAGAAAGATTGTTTCATGAACAGTTTTACATGAGACAATCGAAAATTAGTCTGAAAGAATTGGCCAGTGTCAAACGGAAGGCCACAGAGTCGGGGACCAATATTTGAACAGGTTTAAACTTTTGAAAGCACGATGCTTTACTCAAGTCCCTGAACATGAGCTAGTCGAGAAGGAAGCTGGCAGTTTAGACTATTCCATCAGGAAAAAGCTAGACATGCAATATCTCAGGGATATGGTACAATTAGCATATAGGGTCCGACAGGTCAAACGATTGAAAGCTGAAAAAACTCAGACTAATAGATACTGTAAGAAAGAAAAAGTTTCGTACGTAGCCGCTGACGAATATTCTTCTGACGACGAGGAACTCGTCGACGAAAGTGAGGTTAATGTGGCTAAACTCAAGCCAGGGGCCTCCGTACACGTGTAAATTATTAAAACCATCAAACGGGAAAAATCTCATCGAAACTGGAAAAATAGATAAATACGTTGCTAAAACTTATACGTTTGATGTGTCTAAGTATGACGAAATATTTGATTTATTAGTTAAAGATGGTCAGATAATTGTTCCTCCTGGTTTGAAAGATCCCCCATTAGAACAAAAGAAGAAAATGGGATTTTGTAAATTTCATAATTTCCTTGGTCATAAAATAGCTCAATGTGTTCTTTTCAGGCATCTGGTGCAAAAAGCTTTGAAGGAAGGCCGGCTTCAATTTGGCAAAAGGCCAAAGATGCAAGTCGGCATGGACCCGCTGAAGGTCGAAGAAGCCTTATACTCTGAGATGTATGATTGGATGATGGTTGAGGCTACTGAGGGTCTCAGCAAATAATTAACAACTGAATATTTTGAATGCATGATGGTCGAAACTACAGACGGGGTCGACAAAAAGACTGAGGAAGAACTCGAGGCAGTTTACCCTCAAGATGGAGAAAGCCTGGCGGATTTCCAAGAGAAATGCAGGGTAAGTGGGTCGAAGGTTGTGTTATGCCCAAGGTGCAACACTGTCTTTGATGAGAAAGCTGCTGAGAAATACGAAGCTGGCAAGAAAGAGACGTCGCGAGGTGGTAAGCCACCTGTCTCACGGTTTGTATTCGACCGGAATGGTGCCCCTCGTCAAAATGAGGAATATAGGAAGTTATTTCAGCAGGTACGACCCAAGACCTTTGTGCCACCGTCAGACACTCCGCAGGAGAAATGGGTGGAACCAGTGAGTCAGAAAGGGAGCAAAAGGCCAAAATGGAAGGTATTGGATTTGGAAAAGGAGGCAAAAATCTCTGACAAGAGGGTCGAACCTAGGGGCTATGTTGTATCCCTCAACTACAAAGGGAAGAATCCTATGACAAAGACTCAATGGAGGCATTATCAGCGAAATAAGAAAGCTGAGAAAGAGGCTTCGACCTCACAGTTGAAACCTGTCGCAACCTCTGGACAGAAACGACAATACCCAAAAGAAAGGTGGGTAGAGAAGGAAAAAGTCATGACAAATCAAACAGTGCCAGTGACTGTGGAAGCTTCAGGAGAGAATGGGGTGGTTTCGACCCAGAGCTCGAAATGTACATCTGTGATCGAAAGCAAGAAAGAACCGAAATACACTCCCCAGTCAGATGAGGAAGAACCAAAGTATTCTCCCCAGTCAGACGAAGAGTATACCCCTTCACTGGATGGCGACTTCGACGAAGACATGTATGATGACACCAATGATGACACATATGGTGAAGACTTCATCGTATACTGTGGTATCGTGTCGATCTGCCAGTAGATTAGATATGGTGTCGGAAGTCTCTGAAATGGAAGAGGATTTCGTGCCAGATGAAATTGCAGAAGACAAACCATTGTGTTACTATATGATGAATAGTGGTGTGGTGGAAGAGCAGACGACCATGTTTGAGAGGCCCAGTCCTGGGATGATGTACCATTTGAAGTCGCTATTCATAAAAGCAAAGGTTGACGGAGTGGCGGTCAACAAAGTGTTTGTGGATGGAGGGGCAACTGTCAATTTAATGCCTTATAACTTATTTAAAAAGATTGGAAAAACTGAGGCTGACCTCCGACAACACAACATGGTTCTATCTAATTATGAAGGAAAGACTACCACCATCCTTGGGGTTGTCCAAGTTGACTTAGCAGTGGGTATAATCAATAGATCAACACTCTTCATGGTGATTAACTCAAAGGAAAATTTCAACTTGCTATTGGGTCGAGAGTGAATCCATTGAATAGGGGTAGTACCATTAACATTACACCAAAGATTGAGCATCTGGAGGAAGGATGGCATTGTCTAAAACATTGAGGCTGATCAGAGTTATTATAAGATTGAAGAAGCTAAGGGCAGTAAGAAATCCTTTGATCAGCACCTGGCGAATGTGGCTCCTTACGATGATGGATCGGGGTCTTATACCTCAGTCGACACGGGTCGCATCCTGAATTTGGATCTCGGCTACGTGTTTATTTGGGATGTTGCCGACGAAACAATGGAGCCTACGGAAGATAATCCACCCACGGGGGTGGCCGGTAGTCGGTGAAAATGACTACTGAGTCAGAAAGCATGACTCAAATTTTGGCCTATTTGGCTGAAAACAAAAGAAAGTCGGCACTAAAAGCAGAAAAACAACAAAAGATAGCTAGTGAAGCCGACCATAACGCACAAGTAAATGGCCCACAAGGCCAGACAATAACTTCAGAAAGCCGGAGGCTTGATTGCATCTATGACAATGAGCCTTTAGAGTTTGAGAAAGACCCAACCAGTGAGCTGTAGAGAATGCAAGCGCAGGACCCACTCGAAGAGGTTGACTTAGGAGATGGGATTACAAAAAGACCTACCTATATGAGCACCAAAGTTGGGTCAAAGATGAAGGCCAAGCTAATTGAGGTATTGAAAGAGTACAAAGACTGCTTCGCCTGGGATTATGGCGAAATGTCTTGTCTGAGTCGAAGTGTGGTGGAGCAATGTCTGCAAATTTAGTCAGGTAAAATGCCAATAAAAAAGCAGCCTAGATGATTCACTCCAGAGATTACGCTGAAGATCAAGTATGAGATCGAGAGACTGCTCAAAAGCCGGTTCATCAGAACTGCAAGGTACGTCGAATGGATGGCGAACATAGTGCCTGTTATCAAGAAAAATGGAACCCTTCTAGTCTGTATAGACTTTAGGGATCTGAACAACGCTACCCCAAAAGACGAGTATTCGATGCCTGTGGCCAAAATGTTAGTCGACTCAGCTGCAGGTTTCGAATATTTGAGTATACTCGATGGCTATTCCGGCTATAATTAAATTCTCATAGCCGAAGAGGATGTCCCCAAAACGACATTTCGATGCCCTGAGGCTTTGGGAACATACGAATGGGTTGTAATGCCATTTAGTTTAAAAACTGCTGGGGCAACCTATCAACGAGCCATGAATGCTATATTCCATGATTTTATTGAGAATTGTATGCATGTGTATATTGATGACATTGTGATAAAATCCTCATCGGAGAATGGGCACTTAGACCGCCTTCGACATTCATTCGAAAGAATGAGAAAATATAGATTAAAAATGAATCCACTAAAATGTGCTTTTAGTGTTCACGCAGGGGATTTCCTGGGATTCGTGGTCCACAAGAAAGGCATCGAGATAAACCAGAACAAGACAAAAGCAATCTTGGATCTCAAGCCTCCTTCGACAAAGAAACAACTCCAATATTTGTTGGGGAAGATAAACTTCTTGAGAAGGTTTATATCAAATCTAAGTGGCAAAATGAAGGTATTCTCGCTATTGCTCAAAGCCAAGAAGGAAAGTGATTTCCATTGGGAACGGGAGCAGCAGGAGGCTTTCGACGCTATCAAGGAATACCTCACAAAGCCTCCCATTTTATTGCCACCCAGTATAAATAAAAACATGAAGTTGTATATTGCTGCGTCGGATACGACCATAGGAAACATGTTAGCACAAGAGGATAGTAGTGGCGTCGAAAGACCCATTTATTACCTTAGTCGATTGTTAATAGATGCTGAAACTAGGTACACTATGATTGAAAAATTGTGCCTATGTCTGTACTTCTCATGTATGAAATTAAAGCAATATATCAAACCAGTTGATGTTTATGTTTCGTCGCATTTTGATGTTATTAAGCACATGTTGTCTAAACCTATTCTGCATAGTCGAATTGGGAAATGGGCACTAGCATTGACTGAGTTTTCCTTGACATACGTCCCCCTAAGGGCTATGAAAGGTCAAATAGTGGCATACTTTATTGTCGACCACACAGTGGTCGAACCGTCGATATGTAGTGTCGACGTTGCCCCTTGGAAGTTGTACTTCGATGGGTCAAGCCATCGAAACGGGACATGTATTGGAATTTTAATCATATCCCCACAGGATATCCCAACTAAATTCAAATGTAAGGTTGATGGAAAATGCTCCAATAACGAAGCAGAATATAAAGCTTTAATTACTGGCCTCAAAATACTTAAGGATTTGGGTGCCAAAAGAGTGGAAATAAAGGGTGATTCTGAACTGGTGATTAAACAAATCACGAAAGAATATAAATGCGTCAAATAGCATATTTTGTTTTACTTCTCAATGGCAAAGTGACTTTTGGAACACTTCGAAGTTGTCGACATTACGCATGTGCCCAGAATAGAAAATCAAGAGGCTAACGATTTAGCGCAGATTGCCTCCGGGTATAAGGTGTCGGAAGAAAAGTTGAAAGATTTCATTGAAATTAAGGAGAAAGTGGTGTCAAGCATGCTACCACCATCAAGCTTGTCAATCCCAAAAGCTGGTGGGGCAAATGCCCCGACAGAAAGCTTAATCGAAAGTTTGGGAAATTATGAAGTTTTTGCTATCAGCAATCTATCACCGACAGATTGGAGAAGAACAATCATTGAGTATTTGGAGAATCTAGTGGGCAACACTGATAGGAAGACTAAATACAGAGCTTTAAGTTATGTTCTGATGGGAAATGAGTTGCTAAAAAAGACTCAAGAAGGAGTATTGCTCAAGTGTCTAGGGGACACAGATGCATACCTAGCAATTTCTGAGGTCCATAGTGGGACATGTGGGGATCACCAAGTTGGCCATAAGATGAAATGGTTATTGTTTCGACAGGGTGTCTATTGTCCAAGCATGCTCAAGGATTGCATGGACTTTGCAAAGGGATGCCAAGACTGTCAGAACCATGCAAACATTCAGCACGTGCCAGCCAGCAAATTACATACCATCATCAATCCATGGCCTTTTCGTGGATGGGCATTGGATGTCATAGGGGAAATTCGACCAGCCTCGTCGAAACAATAGAAATTCATCCTTGTGGGTATAGACTACTTCACAAAATGGATAGAGGTTGTGCCTCTAGTGAAAGTAGATCAGGAGGCTGTGATCGAATTCATCCAGAATCATATTTTGTATAGATTTGGGATCCCTGAAACCATCACTACGGATCAAGGTTTCGTATTCGTTGGCCAGAAAATGCAAGAGTTCACAGCTGAAACGGGTTTCAAATTGGTTACTTCGACACCATATTATGCTCAAGCAAACGGTCAGTTCGAAGCAGCCATTAAGGTAGTAATTGGGCTCATAAAAAAGCACATGGCCAGAAATCCAAAAAATTGGCACAAGACGTTAAATCAAATTTTATGGGCTTGTCGAACATCACCCAAGGAGTCAACCAAATTGACTCCGTTTCATTTGACTTTCGGTCACGACGCGGTATTGCCAGCAGAAATATGTCTACAATCAGTTAGAGTGCAACGACAACATGAAATTTCGTCTGAGCAATACTGGGACACGATGCTAGACGAAATCGTGGACTTAGACGAGGAAAGGATGGCAGTGTTAAATGTGTTGTTACGTCAGAAGGCACGAGTTGCCAAGGCATATAATAAGAAGGTCAGAAGGAAGACCTTTGCAGTTAATGACTATGTGTGGAAAGCAGTGTTGCCCATGGATTGATGGGATCGAACACTAGGGAAATGGTCACTAAATTGGGAGGGACCATTCAAAGTAATCCAAGGGTTCAGCAACAATGCATACGAGGTTCAGGAAGTAGGAATGGACCAACGAGTCTTAAGGGTAAATGGGAAATATTTGAAAAATATATAAACCTATGTTACAAGAGATTCAAATTAAAAAGTAACTTTTCATTAATAAGTAGCCAAAATAGGCTAGGAAGGCCAAGATGGCTTACAAAATATTCAAATGAAGTTACAACAGTTCGACATGTAAATTAAGAGGAAGCAGGGAATCTAGACTTAAAGTCTTCAAAAAGGGTCTTCTCGTGAACAACCTTGCTTTTGAGAAGAGCTTTCCTTTTCCGCATTTGACCAATGGTATCCTTTATCTTGAGAGCCGCTTCGACGTGAGCAATCCCTTGGGCGACTTCTTGATCAATTGCCTCTTGACCAGGAAAAGGTTCAGCGGAATCCAAAGAGGCCTTTTGCTTTTCGACCTCAGCAATTTTTCTTGTAAGTTCAGCTATCTGAGCTTGGTAGTCAGATATCTGCTGGTCGAAAGCACGATGCTTATTCGAGCGGTCTTGCTTTTTAGGCTCGAAGTCTCCAAGTTTCTTCTTACAAAGTGAACTGAGGTACCACTCACGGTTTATCTCGTTGTTTTTCAGCCTGATTTGAGCGTCGGCTTGTTTGCACATAGTAAGATCCTTGGCCAGTTGCATAAAGAAGGCCTCGAATTCAATTAACTGTGTGGCCATGGGAGCAGGAACTTGAAATTGGGCAAGCTTATCCAATATTTTGAACACGTCACAAGCCACAACAGCTTCCTGTTGAAACAGTTTTTAGGGGGGTGTTTTTATCGTCTCCACAGGGATTGTGCGATATTTGATGCTTGTCGTTTAATAGTCGCAACGTTTTAATTTCAAGAGTTTCAAATGGTTCTTGGTTTTGTTTAACATGAATTTGTAGCAAAGAGTAAATTTGTAGCAAAGAGTTTGTAAGGTTTTAGAAAAGCATGTCAAGGTTAGGTTTCGCTAATCCTTTTCACAGATATTCGATTAATCAAGCATATGAACTCAGTTTCCGACCAATACAACCGCGTATCCTCTCGACTAAGTTTATGTCTAAAGCAAAGTCGTGAGTATCGTTGTTTAGACCGTTAGATGATGTCTCACACTAACAATCAAAACAACAATCGTTAAAATCAACACAAAGCGAATAACAAATCCCAAATCTATGTCTAGAGTTTGGTTTTTAAGAGATGAAAATATTAGGTCATGATTTGCAAAATCTATGTCTAGAGCAATACAAACCACACATACATCATTGAGAACAAATAACTTCATCTATATTGATCATAAACCTTGTTCATATACAAAAGATCAAAAGAAATACATATGATCAAGATCAACTACATCTAACCTTAACACAAGAGTGTTTAGTTACTCATTCTCATGGTAGCTTGGATGACAACTTTCAAGAGGAGATGAATGAACATCCACGTCGAATAATCGAGAATGGATGTGACTTAAGCTTCTCTATGGGAAAATTTCCTCTTAGATGATCAAAATACAGAAAACTATGTTTTTGTGTGAAAATAGCAAAAAGTCCCCTTAAAAGAAAAGTGAAAATCTATTTATAATGTACTCAAATTCTGCAGCCTTCGCCTAGCGAAGGAATCACTCGCCTAGCGAATGGATCAAAAAATGGCACTTTAAGTGCCTTCAGAACTTAAACCGCCCACAAAAGTTATCGCGGGTTCGCTAGGCGAACAAATCATTCGCGAAGTGAGCATTCGCCAAAACCTTTGCCCCAGGGAATTTTGGGTCCCTTTTCCACTGCCTCTTTCTGCCTCTCTTCGCCAGAACCTTCGCCCAGCGAGCAAAGTAGCGAACATTCGTTGGCTCCCTCGCTACAGCGAATTTTACTCCCTTTTTCCACTGCCTCTTTCTGCCTCTCTTCGCTGGAAGCTTCGCCACCGTTCGCTAGGCGAACGTTCGCTGGTGACTTCGCCAGGATTCGCCTAGCGAACCCTGCTGTTGCTTTCTTGATTCTATGGCAGCTTGCATCCACTCCTTGTGTCTTACTTTCTTGATCATTTCATGCCTATTTCTGCACACTAGCACACAAATTACAAGCACCACAAGTATATTCCAATGTTTGAAGAACTACAACACATCACCACTAAAATCAACAAGTTAGACATAGAAAGTAATGAAAAATGACACGTATTGAATGCAAATATGTAGTATGTATGACATTTAACACTTCCTCTGCGACGGTCGCCAGAAATTCGTCCTCAAATAGGTATGTCTTCAATTGGTGGAGCTTGAGGGCGAAAGAAGCATTTATTGCTGGAGTTGGTATGGTCGTCGAACTAGTAGGTTGAACGTCCCCAGACTCTTGGTGAAGCTTGTGTAGTGCCTTCAAAGTTGCTGCTGGATTTGTTTGTTTTGTCGCCAGAATCTCCTCTGGGGTAAGAACTTTGTCGACAGTAGGCGTAGGCATGTTGGGGCCACCTTCAGCAGAAGCCTTAGGGTTCACGTCGACTTCAACAGCAGTAGCAATAGTCGAAGGATTTTCATTATCACCAATGGTTGCACCATCCTTCCCAGCCTCAGTGGTGGTTTTTTGGATTAGAGGCATTGTCGCCGCGGGATCCTCTTTTGTCGAGGCCCCTTGAAACTCGTCGACTGTTTAAGGACTAAACACGGTTGTTGTCTCAGGCAGATTGCCAATGGTAGCGATTGCAGTATCATCCTTTTCAGCGGTGGTCGAAGCGGCCACAGTTTCCTGCAAGAAAAGTTTCAGTTAGAAAATATCCAAGTACCATATGAATCAATAGAGCAAGGGTGATGAATACCTCAGCAGATTGTTTTGGAGGGGTGCTTCAGCCTCGACAGGTTTGAAGACTTCAGCAAGGTTGCTAGGGACAACAGAGTTCACGGTCGAAGCGACTCTTTTTGAAGGCATTTTCTTAATTAGGGCCTTTTTCTTCTTCACCAATGGAGTAGCTGGAGGGGATGCTAGGGCTTCAGTAGGAAAGATCCGGGATTGGGTACTTTCATCCGACACGTCTCCCTCAGGAGATGGTATTTTCTCATAAGCCTAGAAAATAACAAAGTCAGATAAACAGCAGAGACAAATGTGAAGGAACGTGGAAACATGTTATACCTGTGATTGCAGGATCTTCAGCTTTTTTGCAAGCTTGGTGGAGGTCGATGCATCAACTGGTTCCCGTTTTCGACCTTGGGAGATAAACACAAATGGTTAGCTAAAGACAACTAATGAAATAGAATTGAAGAGTTCAGGAGTTACCTTCTTTGGTAGGTCTTCTGGGGCATCAACCTCTTAGGTGTTCTCGACAGGCACAGTAACTGACGGATTGGGAGCTTCGCCGGCAAGGCAGCAAAAGCATCGACCACGTTTTCTAGGAAAAGGTCACGTGCAAAAATTTGAGTCTAGTATTCTGACCACCAGACGTCGAAGTCTTCTGTAGTAAAGAAGGAGGGCTGGAACACAAAGACATGTAACTCAAGACGTTGTGTCGAACTGGAAAATTTAAGGCAAGCCTTGTGACCCGCCAAGTTCAGCCGTCGACCATCCCGCACAATGTCAGAAGAATGTTTCACCAAAGACTTAGGCAGCATTTGGCTCAGGCCAAATTGACGGGCCACCAGGTTGGGCTGGTAGTTCGTAAACCTATAACCTGTGTTCCCCGTCTCAATCCGAAATGATAGCATGGTGGGAGTTATAAATGCCCTCCATATGGAGTTTGACTACGCTGCTGCCTTGGGGGAAACATTAGGGAACGGGATCTTGAACCATGTTGGACCAAATTTTCGAGCCACAAAAGGTGTCATGCTTGGGACGAAAGACGTGGTTTCCACAAACATATTAAGATACTTCATAAAGAGAGTTTTATTGGTGGTTTCTTGGGTGGTCACCAGAGCGAGTCGAATGCCCTCTATGGGATGCTCTTTGTTTAAACACTCCATTATTGTGGAGGCAGGGAAGCCCAGTTGGTGCTCGAAGGTGGCATTGAGCCAATGTTGCAACAACCACATAGGGGCCGAGATATTTAAAGCTTTGGTAGTCGCACGAAGGAGTTTTAGCCGCAAGGCTGATAGACCAAGGGAGTGATAAAGGGAGGCTAGTAAAAGCTTACCCAAAGACACCTGTCGACCTTCGTGAATTTGGATCGCCAGGTTGATGTAACTTTTGGCTATTTGTAGAGAGCCAGGGCAGAATAGATAATACGACAACCACAAAGTCAGGAAAGCGATGTGTTCTTCGTCGGACACTTCTTTGGAGCCTTTGTTGTGATGGTCTTCGATGTAGTTCTGGAAACCAACACGCTCGAAGTCGAAGGTGTTAGTCGTTTCCAGAGTTGGGTCGAATGTTTCGCCCAAGGGTGAAAGGTCAGTGATGGCCGCCATGTCGAAGAGTGTCGGCGTGAACATGCCACAGGGGAGGTGGAATGTGTTGGTCGATCCTTCCCATAAGTATATCGACGCCAGCAACAAACAAGGGTTGACCCTGTGAGCGTTCCTTGAGAGTTGAATGGCATCGAAGATGCCAGCCGCTTTCCATTGTTCCCAACGCTGGCCTTCGACCTTATTGAGCTAAGAAATGTAGTATTTATTTCCAGGTGTAGGCATCGATCGAAAGACTCTAGCTTTGGGCGCCATGAATTTGAGGTCTAAGGTACCACCTTTCTCAAATGCGGGTGGTATGGTAGGAGCGAAACAGGGAAAGACCTCTTGAAGATCTTGATGATTTGGTTTTTTATCCAGATATGGACCGTGAAAAGCGTGGAGTTTGCCAGTCACCGCGAAGGGGGTGACCATTTGATGTTGCCAGTTTTCTACCACCACCTCATCAGTAGATGACGGTTGAGGGAGAGGTCTGAGTGATTCCTTTTCAGAGAGAACGAAAGCAATGGGGTTGTTTCCGGTGGTGTGCGTAGCGGAAGCGGCAACAGTTGCAGAAGAAGCCATTGGAATGAAGGGTAAGTAAGCTTTTGAAAGCAAGAAAATCTAGAAGAAGAAGAAACTGTGGGAAAGTGGCGAAAAAGAAAATCAGACGTGTTTAAGGAGTATTTGTAAGGAAAGGTCAAGAACTCTTCCAATTCTACAATTAATGGGGGTTGTTTCGATACCCATAACTTAGGACAAGACTAGCCATCATGACGTTTCTTGGAAACCGTGGCACAAAAATGTACCATCATCACGTCAGACTGCGAGTGACACGTGGCTGAGATTCGACAGAAGACAAAACACTGGATATTGGGTCGAAACCAAAGCGTCGTCGAAATCACGCAGAACGTGGCTGAGATTCGACAGAAGACAAAAACGCTGGTTATTGGGTCGAAACCAAAGCGCCGTCGAAATCTCGTAGAAAATCAAAATGTCAGGTTTCTCAGTCGACACAGTGCTCAGTCGAAACTGGCCTTTTGGGGGGTAATTTATTAGCTGAGAGATTTCGACCAACATGGGGAATGAAGAGATGATGAAAAAGTCAACTAGCAGTTTGACTTCAGGAAAAGGAATGGTGAGGAAACCGAAGTACAGGTCGACACGAGCAAAGATGCGCCGGAAGAAGACGTATATGCAAGGTTGTCGAAGGGTTTCGACCGGTGGCCTATGAAACCAACACCAAGCTGATAAGTCTTTGAGCGGGAAAATTTGAAACACCGAGAACGTGAGAAGTTATAAAGATGGTGGGGCGACACGTGTCACAACCATGGTCAATCTTGGGAAGCGAACAGTTATTTGTTCGTCCTATTTAAAGCAATAGTCATTTCCGTTTTTAGGGGTCGCATTTGTAACATTGCAGAGGGAAACACTCTGAGTACCAAGCGTTAAGAGAAACGAGTTTACTCCCACAAAAATGTATGATAGCGTCCACACTTCTTTTTTTAAAGCAATTTACATGATCAAAATTTAAGTTATCTTGCCATTTACTGATCTGGTTTTTCCCTTTTGTTTTATTCATCAATTCGCACCTTTTTATTTTTCAAGTCGTTTCCAATTCCCTCTAAATCAAAAGCCATCCTATCAACAAGACTTACACTTCGACCATCTGTTCTGGGATTCTGTGGTCGATCCCACAAGTAAATCTGCGATAGGAGGTTAGCGGCTGTTCGCGCGAAAATCGCGTGCAAGTAAATATCTCTCTTAATATTATCAATATGTATCTTATAATATCTTTTAAAATATTATAAATATTTTATAATATTTTTTTATATTACTTCATATCATCTTTAAATTAATATAAAATATATTTAATATTTTAATATTAATGATAAAGTCGCAAATTGAATTGACTAAATCTGATAACCGCTCGGATCAGACTTTTCAATTTATTATAATGTTAAAATATATTTTCTTTTTCTTTATCACTTTTAAGATTTTAAAACCTACTTTAACAACAAAAATTTAGAAAATTTCTGTCATCAGACAAACTACGTTGAGCAAATTACTAGAAACACATTTATTTAAATATTTGTAGTTTTATTCTTCTAAATGTGTTTGTGGTAATTAATTTATATTATTTATAATAAAATATAATTTTTATATGCCTTTGCAACTTTGAAGAGCGACACAGAGACAAGATACAGAAAAGGGACTGATGAGAGTGAGAGGATTGGAATGATCTGTCCATTCATAAGTTGCTATATTGAATCTTCTTTGATTAATTTTTTTTTCAACATAATTCAACACGTGGATCAAATTTCACGGACACCATTATGCAAGTGTGATTATTGCTAAACAAAATTAATCTGTGATGCTTTAATTTAGTTTAAAATAACAGTGCAATTCTTTTTTTCCTAATATTTAATTCTTTATCTTTTTAAAATAAATAAAATTTGGAAAATTCATTAGAAACTTATAAAATTATAATCTTATCCAAGAAATTGTAAAAAGGGAGAAGTTAAAAATTTAGTGATGCAAGAAGATAATGGATATAGAAAGAGATCTTGGATGTGTTATGGCAGTGTGAGAGAAAGAGAAAAACAAAATAATTATATGCACATTTTTAAAAAATGTTACAAATATATCAATTTTTGTGTATTTTAGATATTTTTTGTAATAGATTTTAAGAAATATAAATTTTTTTAAAGTTAAAAAAGATAACAAGTTATCATTTACAACATAAAAATAGAATTAAAAGTATTAAAGTATTGAACTATTACATGAACCTAAACTATTTAAGAATATTTTTCGCTATTATGCAAATGATCTTATTCTTTTTTTTTTCTTTTGGAATAAAGTGATGAAATTATGAATGCTAATGCAGAAAATCAAAAGTGTATAAATATAAAAGAGACACAAATAATTATACTAATTCCCCTTATCAACCAATAGTACGTCTAGTCTCTCCACACCTATTGAAGGATTTCACTATGTTGAATTTTTGTACAGCCTTACACTAAAACTCTCTTACAATCTTCTAACATAAACATCAAATCTATGGTGGACTTTAAATCAACCTAATTTAAATGATCTTTTCACAAACCATCAACCACTATGATGATTCTCACATAAACTAGAAAGCACGCCACTTTCTGTTTACAACACTTAGAAAGCATGCCACTTTAAAAATTATAAATTACTTGCTCAACAAATTTTCACATGATTGTATAGGACCATAGCTTAAACAATAGTTTATTAGTGGAGTCCTCTACACTAGGGGTGTACATGGATTGGATAAACCCGACCAAATTGACCCAACCTGATAAAACATAGTTGGATTGGATTATTGGGTGAACATGATTTTTGTTTTGGGTTAGTCAAAGGCCCAAACAAGGGGTCAATCATGCACAAGACCAATCAAGATTATCTAGCATATATAGTCAGCACATCTGAAATTCAAGGTATACTTTTCTAATCTTCAATTTTCACTGTACACATCTTGGAATCTGAAACTAACTTATGTGTTGAAGTGATAACCCAATACGGAACAGAGATGCCACCTTTGAGAATTGATATCTGATTCTCGTGAAATTCCACTATCAAACTCCACGAAAAAATCATTCTCGATCCAAATCTAGATCTCTAGTGTAACCACCGTAGGTTGGAGGGATAATTTCTCGTGTCACACCAAAGAACTCTATCGAATTCTCCGATATTGCACCACCTCTACTCTTTGTCATCGATGAGATCCGCACAAAAACAATTCCAAACGAAGATTTGTCATAGAAGTACCTAATCCAAGCAACGAGTGACACCATATCGTTAATTAAGAACTAACAGATGCTAGGATTTCTAGAATGTGATAAGGTAAATGAAGTCCCAAACACAAAATTATCGTTAGTTAAAACAGTCACTATCACGGATCACACAGTAACAGGATTCCTCATAGACAATAGGAGTTTGTGTAAAGCCCCATAAGCCTACACGCTCCAGCAACTAGAGTTAACTAGATCCGAGTCTAGGCAGTGGTGGAGAACTCTTTGCTTCAAACATTTATATAACCCGACCTTGCGAAATGAGAGATCTAACACTATCACTTGAAGAAGAAGAAAGTGAAAGAATGACAAAGGTCTAAAGAGAATCAATATATTCGAACTTAATGAGCGTAAAGAAAAAGCTAGATCAATCCTGGATAATGACCCCTGAGTTGTTCAGCTCGTTGAGGTTCCAACCAGATCTGTGAAGATATGATATGTACTACCTTTCGAGCATGCCTTCAAGATAATATCGATTCCAATGCCCAATACATATCGTGGTTATCGCTGACACGTTAGAAAGATAATTAGACGCTTAATTCATTTCTGAAGTGAAACACATGGAATTGACATCAATGTTATACTCGGCGAATCGACAAATAACTCAGTAGGCCATATGTCGTCGCTGGTTATTTACTCTAGGTGTGACCAGACATATATGTCTAGACCTAATAGAGAGCTAACTTCATTCATGATCAGATAAAACAACCACAAATATGATGGTTGCATGGTTGTGTCCTTCAAACGAGGGCGCGCGGACGTGACATGCCAAAAGATGATAGATAAGGTTGGCGACATACCAAGACTCACGTTGTTTCAAAGATAAATTGATCATTAAACGGCCAGACGCAGACTTCTGAGAGTCAATGGTTTGGGGGAACTCATGTTCGTACTCTTGATTACATAACTGATTAAGGAGAAAAATGAAAAGAAGTTACTTATTCCTTACTTGCACTTCCCTAATTAAATAAGTATTTCTCAAAGCTTTTTGAAATTTGAATAAATAAATCTTCTAACTATAAGAAATATTATTCACACAAATATTATGATAATCCTTAGAAATATAGCTGATTGTGTTTATGATGCAGAGCACTCATTAGGTGAAACGTACTTAAAACACATAATCAATTAGATATTAACCAAAATAAATATTAAGAAAGATTTGATAATATATAATTATTTTAAGTGAATATATACATTATCTTAATACTTTAAAAACTCTTATTATTTATTTACATAATAATGATCCAAACTAGAGAAAAAAAAAAAAAAATTAAAACACGAAAACACAAACAAAGTTACATATATAAACTCCCCATTCACGAAAAAAAAGCTTCAACATAAACTTCAATTCATTTGACAAAATGATATACGTAATTATGAATTTGAATAGGAATAGACTAATTCTTCTTAATTTAGAATTGACTTGTGGTTGATTTTTTGGCTTGGTCCCTAACAACATGTAATTGTTTTTCATTTTCATATGCTATCACTTTTTTGTTTAAAAAAGACTAATATTAACGAGAATATAATATTAAATACTCTATTTAATAATGTTTGTATGAATGAATGAATAGCAGCCATTAAAAGTGAAATGAGGACAACATATTTTGAGCCACGTGTTTTTATTAGTTGTGACCGCTGACGAGGCAAAGGACAAAGAGTGATGCGAGAATTGGTGCCACTGTCGTTGAATTATTCTATTTCTTTTCTCACAAATATTGTACACAAAATATAATGTAAAAAAATTACTATAATAATAATTAAGGTGAGTCGAAATGAAACTGTTTATTTAGTCTTTTCATATAATTAACATTTTAAAATCATAACAAATAATGCAGAGACAACAGATAAGTAACCTGAATAAAAACGTGTTAAATGGACAACAAGAATATTTTAATGAAACAAACGAAAACAAGTCATCGAAGTTGCTGTGGTGTAGTGGTTATCACGTTAGCTTTACACGCTAAAGGTCTCCAGTTCGATCCTGGGCAGCAACAATTAAATCAAGTTTTTCAAAACAAGATATTTTGTTTATAATCGTGTTTTCTTTTGACGGCACTTGATAGTTTTGGATTATTTTTTAGTCTCGAATCTATTTTTCATATTTTTTGTTTTGTTTTTTTAATAGTATTTATTTAAAGTAGATTTTCTTTTTAATTTCAATAATGTTGAATTTGTCTTATTTTTCCTTTTTTTTTTGTTTTTTTTAATAGTATTTATTTAAAGTAGATTTTCTTTTTAATTTCAATAATGTTGAATTTGTGTTATTTTCAATGCATTTTTATTTCTTTGCTATCTAGAGTTTTGGATTATTTACCGTTGTTTTTGGTAAATCAAATCACAAGTTTTCGTTCATTTAAGCGATTAAATTCGGAAAAAAAAAATCCTAGGATGTATTGTGTAGAAAGTTTGAGAAACTTGTGTGCATGCTTGAAAATTAAACGTTTATATGTGGGATAATTGAATAAAAGCTTTAAAAGTAAAGTGTAGAATCGCTTAAATGATAAAGTAATTGAAAGAGAATCATATATTTGTTGGTGCACAAGAAGGAAGAAAATGAAGATGATGAAGATGGAAGAGAGAGAGAGAGAGAGAGAGAGAGAGAGAGAGAGAGACGTGACTAACTTCTCACAGAAGATTGAAATTCTATTATGGATTTTTTATGAAATCAGTTACAAAGTTGTTTAAATACACAAGCTGAAATGCCATGTAGGGTAAGCTAAAGATGCTATACTAAGTTGAAAATGAAATTACATCTAACACTATCCCTTAATTCATATTCAACTACTCAAAAGTCTACAACACCAATTCCATCCCTCAAGTGGATAAAGTGTTCAGTTTTGACAGTCTTAGTCAGTACATATGTCAGTTATTTTTTAGTGCTATAATGCACAATTTCAAACACTCCATTCTGGACTTGATTTCTCAAAAAGTAAAACTCCGTGTCGATGTGCTTGCTCCTTCCATGCAGCATTGGGTTCTTAGCGAGGCTTATAACTAGTTTGTTGTCAGTCATCAACTTCAAATGTTTGCTCACCTTTATCTTCAGATCCTGCAGCAAGTTCAGAATCCACACAGCTTGATAGATAGTCAAAGTATTTGCAATGTACTCAGCTTCACAGGTTGATAATGCAACAATCAGTTGCTTCTTGTAGCACCAAGAAATAGGAGCTCCCAGATACTTGAAGAAATATCCAAAAGTACTTCTTCTATCAACTTTGTCTCCACACCAATCAGAGTCTGAATAGCACAACAACTCTGAATCGGATTTAACATCAGAGGGAAACAAAACTCTATACCTCAGAGTCCCTTTAATATACCTCAGTATCATGACAACAGCTTGGTAGTGTGACCACTTTGGTTTGTTCATAAACTTACTCACCATTCCAACTGCATAATAAATGTCAGGTATGGTATTGCAGAGATATCTCAATGAGCCTACCAAATGTTTGAAAGTTGTAGCATATACATCATCACCCTCAACATCAGAATCTAGCTTGTGATTTATTTCAGAAGGTGTGATTGCAGACTTGCAATGCATTAGCTCAAATCTCTTTAGAAGATCAAGTTCATACTTTAACTGATGCAAGATTATACCCTTATCAGAGTACATAATCTCCATCCCTAGAAAATATGTCATATTTCCTAGATCAGTCATCTCAAACTCGTTCATCGTACTTTCTTAAACATAGCTATCTCATCTGAACAATTTCTTGTTAGCAATACGTCTTCAACATAAAGACACGCCATAATCATATTGTTATCAGATGTATGCTAAACATAAACGTCATACTCCATCTCACATTTTTTGAATCCTTGAATCTTAAAAAATGAATCAAATTTCAGATTTCAGGCTCTAGGAGCTTGTTTCAGTCCATAGAAGGCTTTATGCAACTTGTACACCATCCCTTCTTGATTCTTTTTCACAAATCCAGAAGGTTGTGACACATAAACTTCCTCTTGTAAAAGACCATTCAGAAATGCAGATTTCACATCAAAATGCATTAGATGCCAATTTCTACTAGCAATTATAACAATCACCAATCTGATTGTTTCATGTTTAGATACGGGTACAAACACTTCAAAGTAATCTAAACTAGATTTTTGTAGAAATTCTATAGCTACTAATCTTGCTTTGTGTTTGCCAATTGATCCATCTAACTTTAGTTTCACCTTCTAAACCCATCTCACGCGAATGACTTTCTTGTTCCATGGAATCCCAGTCAACTCCCAAGTATTATTTCTTTATATAGCCTCAAGTTCTTCTTTCATGGCCTTCACCCACACTTTCTTCTTGAGAGCTTTTTCAGTACTCACTGGTTCAGAGTCTACCAACATGGCACACTGAATGACTTCCCCTTTAGAGTCTATCTCAGTGTCTCACGACATGTCAAACTTTGCAAATTTTCTTGGTATTTGTCTAATTCTTTGTGGTCTCTAAACTTGATCAATGTCTTCTTCAGATGTTGGAACAATGTCTGATGCTGGACTACCTTCAGAGGCATGACCACTAGAGTCATGATTACCACCAAAGTCTAAATCACTAACATAATCTAGATCAAAATCAGATTCACCTTTGGAGTCATAATCGTCTTCAAACTCTTCTTCAACATCAGAGTCACCTTCAAACTCCAACTCATCTTCAGAAGCAGAATCTCCTTCAGAGGTTGATTCTCCTCTAGAATTTGAAATATCTTCAGAAGTTAACTTAGGTGTTAACACTGCACTAGAGTTGGATTGAGACTTGTTTCAATCTCACACTTCTAATTCTTTCATAATGACATCTCTGTTGAATTCAACTTTGCTAGTGACATGACATTAGAGCTTATAAGAATCTGTACTATGGTACCCTACAAGCAACAAGACTATTCTTCTGCCTTCTAACTTCCTTCTCTTAGCATCTGGAACATGTTTGTAACAAACAGAACCAAACACCTTTAGATGACTCAGACTTTTCTTATCTCCAGTCCACTTCTCTAAAGGAACAATTTCCTTTGACTTCTTTGTTGGACGCTTGTTTAGCACACATGCTGCAGTTGTAACGCCCTGTATAATATGTACCTAGAATAATATCATACAAGTGTTTTATTTGGTACTGACACCATCATAAGTGCCTAATGGCGTAATTCACATACTTGACCATTCTAATACATAGACACAAGGAAATTAGCTAAAACAATAAAATCTAAGATCAATATACAATATCCTTAATTGTACAAGAACAAATTACACAGCGGAATAAAACTTAACTAAGCTTCTCTTGAAACATCCAAGCATGGCTCCACTTGTAAATCAAACCTGCAAACAACGCCTGAAAAATAACAACAATAATGGGGTGAGATATTAATCTCAGTGAGTTCCCTGTCTTATGGATTCTCTCGGCTTTACAGGGTTCTAGTCAATCCTAACTCAAGTCAAAAGGGAAGGGATATGACCTTGAGTTCACAATCTCACACTATATGGAAACATGTTCATGAGTTCACCAACTCAAATTATCATTAATCGGTAACCTCATCAAGGCATCCCCTTTTCCTGTCCTCTTCTACGTCTAGAAGTCGGCCTGAGTCATGGATCCTTGCACTAACTTGACATGCGAAATGGATTCGAAAACTAAGGGACATATTATCACCTCATGAATCGTCACTTCACATGGTTGTTAGCCATCACAAATCTCTACCCGTAGGTTCCATTCATACTACACGCGGGAATCAAACCTGCCAAGTAATCATGCGTACATTCCAGAGGAGCCCTAAGCTCATGAAACGACAAGTCTCAGGGAAACGGTTCTGATTACGTGATCTCACACCAACGCGATTGTATTCGACAATCACAAGGCCACAATTGCCTTAATCACAAAGAACACAAGGTCACACACATGTTCCATTACTCGTCAAGGATGCACACCTAGGCATCAAATGCACGAGCATCGCCATTTAGATTCTTTATCACAATCCTAGTCACAACTAGGTCACAACACTAAACTATACCATTTGGTTTTTGGGTAAAGTTTCCTCACTCTTCCTAATTCATTTTAAGCATTCATTCTCTCAATCATACTTAACAACAATTAGATAGATATATCATAATACAATTAGCAAAAGTAAAATACTTATAATAACACATCACATAAAACATTACTTTCATTAAATTTCCACCAAAAATGTCATAGCTTTCCAACAATACCAAAAACGGCTTGATCGGACATCCGGATCAAAAAATATGGATTTTCTAAATATTTTTCATCCACATACAGTGTTAATCGGTTAACGGGATATGGTTAACCGATTAACCATGCCGCATTGTTCACACAGAACCAAAATGAGAGTTAGAGGCACAATTTGGTTAATCGGTTAACCATATGCTGGTAACCGGTTAACCAGACTAATTTTCACGCAGAATACCATTTTTTTCATGGGTTAATCGGTTAACCCTGTAGCAGAAGTTAAAAACCCTATTTTTCTTGATACAAAATCCAATCAAACTCCATCAAAACATGTTGGAACACAACAAGAAGCATCACCGATTAAATTCACATATAACCCGACTATACTACGCAGTTTATTCCACATTTGAACCATTAAAACACCAATCCACATAATTTCTCATAATCTAACAATTATATTCTAGGTTTTCCAAAACCTTAACTTCTACACCTAGAGTTCTACCTAGAACCCACATTGATGATCGAAGAGGAGGTTGAAGAAGATGATGAAGATGAAGTGAATCCAAGCTTTCTTCCCAAGCTTTTCCTCTATTCTTGCTCTTCTTTTCCCTTGTTTCTCTCTTTCCACGTTTTTCTTCTTCTTTCCCCAATTTCCTTCTTCTTTCTCTTAACAACACAGACACACACACACACACACACACACACACACACACACATATATATATATATATATATATATATATAATACCTATATTATATAATATAAATCCAACAGGGTAAAATATCTCCAATTGATATTTTATCGTCTCACACTAATTGATCAATTATTAGAGTTACCTTAAAATCCTCTTGAACTAATAACATTGATCTGTTTCTTTTATTAATTAATTGATCTCTTCAGAGTTTATTAGTTGCTCTATTGATTCCAATTGACAACACTTAGAGTGCTTAAGAGATTCCATTATTCCAACTGTTCTGGACAGAACCAATGGCTAGACATGACCCAATCCACCTCTGCTCCCAGAACGGCCTAGTTGCCTAAGTCCCATCCACAAAGGGGCAAAAGTTACCATTCTGGCCCTCCAACCGGGCAAGGACTGCATCGCTCCTCACAGGAAATGCTGCCCGTTCCGCACGGCTTCTTCACTCCCCGAACAGCTAAGGGCATGTGCCCGACACTATGCCTATGCCCGACATAACGGCTAGTTTTAGGCACCCTGATCGACATAACGGCTAGTTTTGGGCAATTACTATTCTTCGGGAAAACGGTTATTTCGCCCCGAAAATAGAACCATTGGCCACGCGCTGGGGGCACTATATAAACCATCTCGCTTGAGAGGGCCAAGTATCCAATATTCACCCTTGAAACTCATACTTTGTACTTGCCCCTTTTCTCTGACCCTTTCTTACTTGAGCGTCGGAGTGCCTTGCAGGTACACCCCCCTTCTCCTCTCTATACGCCCAGCATCTCAGATGTACTTGGTGGCCCACTTCAACAGGATCTGATCCAGCCTTCACGGTCAGTGGCGCCGTCTGTGGGAAATCTTGTTCTCTCCATCTTTCTTTCCCCGGAAACCAAAGATCAAAGCAAATTTTCAAGATCATCATCATGGCCTCTCAAGATCACGCCAAAGGTGCTCTCCAGTCCGCTGTCCTCCCCGCAATAAGACTGACGTTGACGGTCCATCATCTCTCCTTGGAGATGCCCGTTTTCTGAGGGACGGGGCCACGGCTTCTCCTTCCCCTACTCCTACTGATCGCAACAACGACCAGCCTTCGCTGGACGTCCAGCCAGTCCCTATCCCACCCAACGCTGACCCGACCGTGGTGGCCCTTCTGGAGGCAATCAACAAAACCAACATCCTGATCCTTCAGCAGAACGAAAGGATCGGGGCTTTGGAGGAATCCGCTCGTCCAAGTTCCCCACCTCCGAGGAAGAACCATCGACGATCCAAGAGCCTGCAACCTCGGCAAGAAGTCGACCGACGATTACGCCCAAAGCCAGAATCTCGTGTTGTTCGGAAACGCGACCAGGTTTCCCCGCAGAACCAGCACTTTCCCGGCCACAAGAGGACCCGAAGAGACAAGCAGTCACCTCCGGTCAGGTCAAAGGGTCGGGCCCGTTCACCTTCCCCTCGAAGAAGTCGTCGACATGAGCGAGTCGTCCGGTCCCCGTCCCCAACCAGCTCCAGCAGCGATGATCAGCCTCACGGCTCGTTATCCCAAGAGATCTTGGCAACACGCCTCCCTAATGGCCTGGGGAAGCCCCCAGCACTGGGCACGTACGACAGCACGACCGACCCTGACGAGCACATTAAAACCATCGATGCATGTTGGATTACCGTGGCATCTGGGACACCATCAAGTGCCGGCTATTTCCGACCACCCTCCAAAAAAGGGCAATGACGTGGTACAAGCAGTTTCCCGAAGAATCTATTACGTCGTGGAAGCAATTGGGGAGGATGTTCTCCCGATATTTCACTGCATCACGGCGTTACCCCAAGACTGAAGCCTCCCTTAGGGCCATAATCCAATGAAAGGACAAACCTCTCCGGGCATACATCACGGCGTTAACAAAGAAGCGGTACAGGTCCCTACAATGGACAAGATGAAAAAATTTCTGCTCGAGCAAGGACTCCACCCGGGCTCAGAATTTTATAAAGCCGCCGGCTTAGTACCTCTGAGGAATCTGGATGCCCTCCTCCTCAAGGCACAGTCGCACAGTCAGTACGAGGAGAAGGAAGCAGCCAACTCCGTCCGAGCTTCTCGCCACCAGGAGAACGCTCGGGCCTCTAGAGGCGAAGAAGCCTCGACATCCCGCCGAGGAGAAAGGAAACGCGAAGACTGTCCTTGGGACTCCCGTGACAGCAAAGGACCCTCAGGAAGATTCCACGGCTATACCCCTCTGACCGTCTCCAGGGAAAAGATACTGTCCGAGTACACGAATTCGGAGTTCAAGCAAGTAGGGGTCCGCTTCCCCAAACAAATACCGACCAAACCCAACACCGACAAATCGAAGTACTGCTGTTTCCATAAGAGTCACAGCCACACTACTGAAGACTGCATCCATTTGAAGGATGCTATCGAGATACTGACCAGGGTTGGCCACCTGAAACAGTTCACTAAGAAGAAAGATGCTCCTCGGCAAGACGCCCAGGAGTCCAAGAAGGTAGAGGAAGAGGTGCTTTCCTCGGAAGAGGCCAAAATCCAGGTCCTCATGTCCGTATCGCGGCCAGAGGACTTCTACGTCCCAGATGAGCTCAGCGCTCCTGCCTACTTTGCGGCCCACAGCCCGTGGGAGACGTTCTCATCCGCCATGGTCATCTCGGGCGGAGGTTTCAATAAAGTCACGATGGGCTCCATGAAAAGAAAATTCGAGCACCTAATCAACACGAGCTCCAATAGGGTGATCACGCTCGACCAAGCCCAGAAGGGCTTTGTCCCCATCTCCTTCTACCGGGAAGAGATCCTCGGAGGATCTCCAAACTCGAGCATACCTTTTCTCATCAGAGCTCGAATGGCGAACTTCGACGTTCGCAGAATCCTCGTCGACCAAGGCAGCTCGGTCGACATTATGTACTCCCAGCTATTTTCAACACTTTAGCTGGACGAATCACACCTCACCCCCTATATGGGGTCCGATTTGCAAGGATTCAACGGATCAGTGACCAAACCCAGGGGATACGTCAAACTGATCTTTGGATCAGTAGAGATGGCCAGATCCGTCAAAGTGTAGTTTTTGGTGATCGATTTCCCGTCACTATACTAGTGTATTTTCGGAAGACCAATATTGGCTGAGTTAGTAGTTGTGCCCTCAACCGTCCACCTGAAGATGAAGTATTACACTTCAAAGGGGATGGTCGCCACCCTCCACGGCGACATCGAAGCTGTACGACGATGTTTCGAAGCAGCCACAAAGGGACTCAACACCATCACATCAAAGCCAAAGGTTTCGAACAAGCCAGCCTTGCCCAGCAGTTCCGAGGAAGCCAAGCCTCTGCCTCAGTTCGACTCCATTGACCTCGACAGCCGCTTCCCCGAAGAAGACCAGCAGAAGGACCAAGCAGCTTCAACCAGCTCGTCTACCCTGCCCAGCAGAAGCTCCCATCTGATGCGCCCAATCCCGGATGGCAACTTTGAGCTTGTTTTGTTTGGCGATGACCTTCAACAGGGAGTGAAGATTGGAGCGGACCTCCCCGACATCGTAAGGAAGCAACTCAAAGCCTGCCTCCGTGAGAACGCCGATCTCTTCGCCTGGAGCGCCGCCGAGATGCCCGGCTTGGACCCGCTCGCCGCCTGCCATCAACTTACGATTGACCCGACCGTCAAAGCAGTAGCACAACGTAGGAGAAAGCAGTCTCTGGAGAAAATGGAGGCTGCAGAAAAAGCTGTAAAGGACCTTCTCGAGGCTAAATTTATTTCAGAGGCCAAGTACACCACTTGGCTGTCCAACGTTGTACTTGTGAAAAAATCTAATGGCAAATGATGAATGTGCATTAACTACACCGATCTTAATAAGGCATGCTCGAAGGATGCCTACCCCTCCCCAATATTGATAAACTTGTTGATAATTCTGCCAGTTTTAAACTTTTATCATTCATGGACGCCTACTCGGGCTATAACCAAATTCCAATGGCAATGAGCATTAAAAAATACACGGCCTTCATGACCGAATCAGGCAACTATTACTACAACGTAATGCCCTTCGGACTGAAGAACGCCGACGCGACCTATCAAAGAATGATGAACAAGGTCTTCCAAGGAGAGGTAGGCGACATGATCGAAGTCTATATGGACGAAATGATCGTCAAATCCCACGAGGAAACCAATCACACTGCCCATCTAAGGAAGGGCTTCGAACAGGCCAGAAAGTACAAAATACGTTTCAACCCGGAGAAGTGCACGTTCGGTGTCCGGGCAGGCAATTTCCTCGGCTTTTACTTAACGGAACGAGGAATCGAAGCCAACCCCGATAAATGTCGAGCATTCTCCGAGTTTTCGACGCCCAAGTCAAAGAAATCCATTCAGTCCCTCAACGGGATGCTCGCGTCATTGTCCCGTTTCGTGGCCAATTCTGCCCAACACGCCCTACCATTCTTCAAACTCCTCCGCAAGGAGGCAGCGTTTGAATGGACCGAGGAGTGTGACCAGACTCTCCTCCATCTAAAACGAACACTCTCAGAACCGCCCGTTCTCTCTCGCTCGGACAACGGCGAAATTTTATACCTATACCTCGCCGTGGCAACCGAGGCAGTAAGCGCCGCTCTTATTCGCGAGACACCTGACGGGCAGAAGCCCATATACTTCACGAGCAAAGCACTGCAGGGGCCAGAGCTGAGATACCAACAGATTGAAAAAGTGTCGCTGGCTCTCATCAACGCAGCTAGAAGACTGAGACACTACTTTCTAGCCCACATGATTGTGGTTCGAACAGATCAACCTGTAAAGCAGCTATTGGGACGACCAGACATGGCCGGTAGAATACTCAAGTGGTCGCTCGAGCTGTCCGAATTTGACATCCAGTATGAGAGCAGGAAATCCCTCAAAGCCCAGGCCCTGGCCGACTTCATCGCAGAAATGACGTTCGCGGGCTCCCCCACTTGCGGAGCGTGCAAATGGACCATTTTCATAGACGGGGCCTCCAGTTCTGCGGGGAGCGGGGCAGGCATCATACTGGAGAACGACGAGGGAATCATCGTTGAAGTTTCACTCACCCTGTCCTTCCCCACCTCTAACAACCAGGCGGAGTACGAAGCCTTCCTCGCCGGGTTACGCTTGGCCGAAGACCTTGGCACAGAAGAAGTCGTCATTTGCACAGATTCACAACTCGTGGCCCTTCAAGTCCGAGGAGAATATCAAGCCAAAAACGATAACCTGACTGAATACTTAGCCCTGGTCAAAAAGAAGATGACTAAGTTTGCAGTGGTGGGGGTAAAACATGTTCCTCGCGAACACAATGTCCGGGCAGACGTTTTGTCCAAACTAGCCAGCACGAAGAAGAAAGGCGGAAACAAGTCCGTCATATAGGAGATACTTCCTCGACCCATTATCGAGAAAGCTTCCCCGGGCCTCGACGTACAGATGATCGGCGGCAGCAATTGCTGGATGACCCCCATTTATAACTACCGCTAAAGACGAACTTCCGTCCGACCCCAAAGAGGCCAGCATAGTTAGGCGAAGAGCCTGCTCCTACGTCCTGGTCGAAGATAAACTCTACAGGCGAGGGTTCTCCATCCCGCTACTCAAGTGTGTCGAAGAAGAAATGGTCGCACACATCTTGCGTGAAATTCACAAAGGAATCAACGCCCAATACCTCGGAGGAAGGTCCCTTGCCCGAAAGGCCCTCCGAGCAGGATACTACTGGCCAACCATGCAGCACGATGTGAAAGAGAACGTGAAGAAATGCGATAAATGCCAACGGAACGGGGACATGCACCTAGCCCCACCTAACGAGCTCAAAGCTATGTCCTCCCCGTGGCCATTTGCCTGGTGGGGCCTGGACATCCTAGGACCCTTCGTGGTGGGATCAAATTAGAACAAATACTTAATAGTAGGTGTGGACTACTTCACAAAATGGATAGAGGCGGAGGCTCTAGCCAAGATAACTGCCCTTAACATACTGCGTTTCTACAAACAAAACATCCTCGCACGTTTTAGCATCCCCCAAGCGATAGTCACGGACAATGGGACACAGTTCACGGACAGGAAGTTCCAAGACTTCATCGCCCAGCTGGGCACGAAGCAACACTTTGCATCCGTCGAACATCCCCAGACAAACGGACAAGATAAAGCGGCGAACCGAGTCATCCTTCGGGGCCTCAAACGAAGGCTGGATGAAACAAAGAAAGCTTGGGTCGAGGAGCTGCATAGTGTCTTATGGGCATACCGTACAACTCCGCACTCTTCAACCGGGGAGACACCCTTTCGCCTGGCTTACGGGATCGAAGTTGCGATCCCCATCGAAGTTCACGTACCCTCCAGGCGGGCAGAGTCACCCTTAGACGAGGAGATGAACGACGAATCATTAAGAGAGGAACTCGATCTCGTCGAGGAAATTCGAACAGGAGCAACTCTTCGCGAAGCCTCATTAATACAAAAAATAGCCATCAGGCACAACGCTAAAGTCATACGACGAGAGTTCGATGTGGGCAGCCTCGTCCTAAGAAGAAACCATAAGGACTCTCGCAAAGGCAAACTAGCCGCTAACTAGGAAGGGCCCTATCGTGTCCGGGAAAAAATGGAGAATGAGGCCTATTACCTAGAACATCTCAACGGGGAAGAACTTGCTCGACCATGGAACGCCGAAAAACTGAAGCAATACTACAGCTAAGGCCTTAACTATCGGTTTGATTCGTCGCAATAACGAGCATCGCACACCGACCACTATACACGCCTAAGTATAAGCGTCGCATGCCTGTAAAACAGAACCTCGCTCAGGAACGAGACAGGTCTCTGCTCGACAGCGGTCCCTCAATCGAGCACCGTCGTCGTCAAAGTACCACGACAGGAAGAACACCCAGCTCGCGATGGGAGGTTCACGCCGCGAACTCAGGCCTCAAACGCGACCTGAGCTCCACATCCTCGCCAGGATATTCCCCGGCAGTTCGACCAGTACCCCTCACTTCCGAACACATCTATAACAAGCAATTCCCTTAAACTCGAAGCAAATCAAGGTAATCCCTATTATGGGCATACATACACGAACGAGCATAAGTAATAACACATAGCGAAATTTAAAGCAGATAAAGCCATGCAAATTCCAAAACCAGCCACAAGGACCGGGCACATAATTAAAAATTATAAGTGGCCGCAAGGACCACTATTGTACTTGGTTACATAAACCGGGAGCCACGTCCCCATTCAAAATAAATTAAAATAAATTACATGGCACGCAGGCCAGACAAAATTACAACAACAAGAAAATCCTTCACTCGTCCATCTGGTCAGCCTGCTCGGAGTTGGGCTGAGGCTCCTGGTTCTCCGCAGGCTGATCCTCGGCATGCTCTTCAAGAAGGGAGTCAGGCATGATGATTCAGCCATCTTCAACGTGCGCCCAGATAGTGGGTACCCTCGGTGGAAAAATCAAGTCCGGGGTTCACCACCCGCAGTTGAGACACAGCATTCCTGAAGAATTCATCCGCAATGACGATATTGTCATCCTCGGCTGCCAACATACGGGCAACCAGCTCAGACCTTGTCTTCAGCTCCTTCACGTCCTCGGGTTCATCCTCGCCCGGAGCAATGGCCGTCCTCAGCTGCTGTACCAGCTCCTCAGCCGCCTTCTTCTCCGTAACCAGCGTAAAATTCTCCTTCTTCAGCCTGGTCACCTCCTCGTCAGCCTTCTTTCGGGCATCGTCAACACTCTTAACCTCTTCCTTAAGAGATGCCATGGTAGCCCGAGCAGCCTTGAGTTCGGACTCAGTTGCAGAACTTCCCTTTCTCTGAGGCCTGGTTGAGATCCACGGCGTCATTGGCCCACGGCCGCTTGGTTCGTGAGGCCAATGGTAGGGGAGATCCCCGGGGAACAGGAGTGAGAGAAGAGGTCCCCGCAGTAGGCTGAGGAGGAGTGGGAGCACGCGCATTAGCAAATCGAGACTTGGGAGGAACCGTTCCAGGCTTGTTCCTCGCAAGGGCATTCTTTACCATCCTTTCATGGGCCTGAGGCATCTCACCTGCACAAACAGAATACGAACATGTTAGACACTAAGAAAAAAAAATATGTCGGACAAGTTAAAACAATTAAAACTACCGAGCAGCTTTTGAGCTTCAGCAGGAGTCTTGCACTCCAGAAGCGCCTTGGTATTAATAAAGCGGTATTCAACCCACTGGCTACCATCCTCCTCGAAGATCGGGTCACCCTTCTTCGTCCAGCATTCAGCGATCAGGAAGGAGTTAACGTACTTCACCAGCGTCTCGTACGCAACAGTATCCTGCCCGTCTAAGTCGCGCGGTGGGAGAACGTACTCGTTGTGCTCATTGGTAAAATGCCCAGGTCCCTAGTGGATGGGGAACTTGCATACTCTCTCCCCGATAAACTTCCCATCCTCATCGCGCAGGTCGTTACCCTCCTCATCAACCTCGATCTCCCAGGCATACGTGCTATCCTGGGCAGCTTCCGATACGGGCTCGATGATGTAGTACCTCTCCTTGAACGTCTGTATCGATTCTGAAAGGGCTTGAATAACTTGCGAGGCTGTTTCAACGAAACCCAGCCATACCTCCTCCCCGTCAACTACCGTTGAAGATGGAAGACGGTGAAAAATAGAGGAAGAGTAGCCCCTATCCTCAAGTACTCACACGTCAGCTCAAATGCCCGGATAAAGGCCAGCGAGTTCAGGTGCAGCTGCGTCGGGGCCAAATTCAAGTGCACGAACACTGACCGCTGGAAATCAGTGAATAACAGCCTCAGTCCCAGTTCTTTGAATGCATATTCATACATGGCGAAGCACTCCCCGTAATTTGTGCAGACCCTATCCCCCTCTGGCCCGACTTCCATAAAGACATCCCCTAGGTACATCGTGAAGGTCGACACATGCCCGACTGGATCAACCACCATCCACTCCTCCGTGGAACCTTCAACAACATCCTCTTCCATTTCCTCCTCCTCCCCGGCTTCACTGGGGATACTCGAGGATTCTGAGCTACTGCTTTCCGAGGAACTCGCTTCCTCCTCGGACGAATCTATTATTATCTCCCCATCTGGCTCTATCGCCATCTCGATCACCTGAAAAGCAGAGAAAAAAGTGAATTCGACGAAGAATCAAATCCACCCTTCCACTGCTAGTCAAGTAAAAGCGTGCAAAGGGCTGAGGACGACGTCCCCGGCCTAAGCCCTAACATCAAACAAAAAACTCTAAGAGTCTCCCACGAGGAGATGCCCAGAGTAAGCCACCTCCGTACGAGGAACTTCCTCGAGCCACTTCCTAGTTTCCGTTTGAAGCTTCACCGGAAACTGCAAAGCTTCACCGGAAACTGCAGAGGCTTGCCGGAAACTTCATCGTTGCTCCGGAATCTAAACGATCACGGAGGTTATGCATCCATCATCATCGCAATGACGCCGAAAACCACCTGATTCACAAGAATATCCTAAACACTAGCGGCCTCATCGGCGGCGGAAAATGGCACGACCACCGTCCACCACCAACAACCGCAGGAAATTAATCTATTTCATCTTCTAAACCTAAACCTAACCGCATGCAAGCTACAAACAACCGTCAAAAGGAAGAAAAGAGTGCAAAATCTGCGAACTTACTTGGTTAAGAAGATGAAAAGCGGTTGCCCGGAGGTTGATGCGGCTGCTGGAATAGCAAACGGCGGTGACGGGCAAGAGCTATGAAGAAGACGAAGAGAAACAAGAGCTAAAAGTTCAGAATGAAACGGGCTTTCCCCTTTTATACAGGGAGGCACGTGCGGTGGCACGCCCTCGTAGGTCATGATTAGGGGTGGCAAAACGGGCCCGGCCCGCGGGGAAAGTCCGTTTTACCCGTCATTTTTTGCGGGGCGGGCCTGAATTTTGAGCCCGCATCTCCACCTTTGCCCGCCCCGCCCCGCCCCGTTTTTTTGCGGGCTTTTGCGGGGCGGGCCTAAACGGGACGGGTATACCCGCGGGTAAAAACAATTCATTCTATCTTATATTATTATTATTATTATTATTATTATTATATCTTATATTATTATTATAGCTTGAACAGTATGGACCATAAATGTTGTGCGCTACAATTCATATGTACTAGGAAATTATTAGTTTCATTTCATTATTATTCTACTCATTTGCTACTATAAATTATCTATTCACTTTCATTAATTATTTATTTATTCGCTACAGTGACCGTAAGGGAAATTATTTTGTTACGCTACAATACTTCTCATTTCTAATAATTGCTTCCTGTTTAGCACCTTAGCAAATGCATACTGACTATTCCCTCAGCTCCACTAGAAAAATGCTTTGGTTTGAAAATTATAATTAAATTCTTGTAGGCTTCCCACTAAAACTTATTCTAACATACATAATTAATAATTGAATAATTAATTAATATAGTTTCAATAATTAAATTCAATTATCCATAAAATAATTTCAATAAAATAAAAATAATTAAATTAAGATTATTGATATTATTATTAATTAAATTTAAATATACATTACATCTACATCTATTTTCTTTTTATTTATTTTCATCATTATACTATTATTATTAATATAAATTATTTTAATTACTATATTATTATTAAAAAAAAATTAAAGAGAATGGCGGGCATGTCCGCGGGCCCGCGGACCCGTCATTAAATGGGGCGGGCCTAGAAAATGAGCCCGCATCTCCACCTTTGCCCGCCCCGTTTTTTTTGCGGGCTTTTGCGGGGCGGGCCTAAACGGGGCGGGCATGCCCGTTTGCCACCCCTAGTCATGATGGCTACTAACTAGCCATCATCGCCTAGTAACTGCTACACAGGGCTCTAGGCACACGTGGCGCCCTAACTGTTAGTCTCCCCGTACGACGGGCAACCCGATCATGGTCATGAATGTCACGGACACCAGGAGTCACGGGCACCACGAGGCGACCTTCCTTGTCACCAAACGACGACTCCACGCTAGCTCCTCGGAGCCACGAGCTGTCCTTAAGTCATCACTCCCATGCTCGGGAGCAACAACTTAGGGGGCTTCTGTTCTAGACTGGACCGATGCCTAGACATGGCCCAATCTACCTTTGTTCCCAGAACGACCCAGTTGCCTAAGTCCAATCCACAAAGGGGCAAAAGTTACCTTTCTGCCCCTCCAACCGGGCAAGGACTGCATCTCTCCTCCCTGGAAATGCTGCCCGTTCTGCACGACTTCTTCACTCCCCGAACAGCTAAGGGCATATGCCCGATACTATGCCTATGCCCGACATAACGGCTAGTTTGGGCACCCTGCCCGACATAACGGCTAGTTTTGGGCAGTTACCTATTCTTCGGGAAAACGATTATTTTGCCCCGAAAATAGGACCGTTGGCCACGTGCTGGGGGCACTATATAAACCCTCTCGCTTGAGAGGGTCAGGTATCCAATATTCACCCTTGAAACTCATACTTTGTACTTACCCCTTTTCTCTGACCCTTTCTTACTAGAGCGTCGGAGTGCCTTGCAGGTACACCCCCCTTTTCCTCTCTATACGCCCAGCATCTCAGACGTACTTGGTGGCCCACTTCAACAGGATCTGATCCAGCCTTCACGATCACCAACAAACCAAAGATAGAGTACATAGACACTCATCTGATCTCATCTAATATCCAATTGAGCGTTTAGAGAATGTGGGGTATTACAACAGTGGCTACAACTTCCCCCTACAAGGTGTGAGAGAGCTTATTCTTCTTCAACATTCTACTTGTCATATCAAGCACAGTTCTGTTTCGTCTTTCAGCAAGAACATTGTGCTAGAAGTGTATGGAGCATTAACCTCATGCTCAATTCCACTCTCCCCACAGAACATTGTGAAATCTGTAGAGTTGTACTCACCTCCAACATCAGTTCTGAGAATTTTCAACTTCTGACCACTTTTTTCCAGCCTTCACCTTGAACTTCTAAAACTCAGCAAACACCTCATGCTTAAACTTGATGAGTGTTACCCATATCATCCTTGTGAACTCATCCAAAAAAGACACAAAGTACTTGTTTCCTTTAAGTAAAAGTACTTTAAATGGTCTACATACATCAGAATTCACCACTCCAAAAACATGTTTTGCTTTTGGGGCTACTTCTGATGCAAATGGTAATCTAGGTTTCTTACCTTTCATGTATATGTCACATGAATTTTCAAACTTCACAATATTAGGGATTCCATGTACTTGCTTCTTAGAAATCATATTTCTAAGCTTTTGAAGTTCAGATGCCCCAATCTATTATGCCACAACTCACTGTCACCTTCAACACATTCTGCACTAAGGCACTTAGTTTCAATTGTCTCCATATTCCCCTTGAATGTTCTGTTGCTTCCTTGCTCAGACTGCATAATCAATCTCTAATCATAATCATGCAACTTCAAGAGATTGTCCTTCATAGTAACCGAGAAACTTTTCTCAATTAGCTGACCTACACTCATCAGATTGCTCTTCATGTTAGGAACGTACCAAACATCCTTAATAAGATTTTTTTTCATTCTTCACTATAACCTTGACATTTCCCATTCCTTCGGCATTCAGATACTTATCATTAGCACATCTAATCTTTGTCCTCTTTCTAGAGTCAAAATCTATCAGCCATTATTTGTTTCAAGTTAGGTGAGTTGACCAACCAGTGTCCATATACCACCAGTCTACCAAATATCCACCATCAGACTCTAAAGCCATCAATATCACAGGTTCATCATCAGACTCTCCTCTAGCTATGTTTTCTTTTTCTGATTTCATTTCCTTGTTTGACCAACAGTCAGCAGCAAAGTGACCAAACTTCTTACAGCAGTAACATTAAACCTTCTTCTTGTCACACTTCTCCTTTCCCTTATGATGTTTCTTCTCATCAGAGTTAAAGGATTCTGGCTTTGATAGCCACCACCATGTCTCTTTTTTGGTCTCTGACAAAGACTACTTTTGATTTTTCTAATAAGAAGACGCCTTCAGAGCTTACTCTGCCTCTCTGTCAGACGATATCTCAGTCAGACGCAACTCATGTGCCTGTAGACTGCTCTGCAGCTCTTCAATTCTCATGGTGCTCAAATCCTTAGAATGTTCAACTGCTACAACAATGTAATCAAACTGAGGAGTAATTGATCTCAGTACCTTTTCAATGATTACTTGTTCAGAGAGAGTCTCTCCATAATATTTTATCTCATTTGTGATCATAATCACTTTAGAGATGTAATTAGGTACCTTTTAATTGTTCTTCATGTTGAGATTCTCATACTGCTTACGTAGACTCTAAAGCTTCACCTTCTTCACTGATGCATCACCGTCATAACTGTAGTGAGCGATTTTGGACGCGGTTCTTAAGCGCTGGTCGCTCTCTGCGGTTTGAGCTTAAAACTACAGGTCGATTCATTTTTTATCCTATTGTGAGCTGATGAAGGAAGGGAAATAGATGTCTCCAATTAACCCTGTTTTGCATACTGAGTTTAAACAATGGTCTGTTAGGTTACGAATGCTATCAATGTGGGGGGGCCTTTGTACTGGTTATTTGTATTTTCGCCAATACTGATTTCTTTCTAGACAGAAGGTTTCTGGCGGGGAACAAGGATTAGGATGATGGGACTGATGTTTTTGAATTACTGCTTTTGATATGGGATTTTAGGTTTTTGTTTAGTGTGCTCGCTAAGATCTTTTCTTTCAATCTTATGCCTACGTATTCCCGTTTACCGAAGACAGGGAAATTAGAGCGTTCGTAGTTCCTCCTATTCTATGGGAGGAAATGGTTGTTTTTGGTGTCTTGTTCAAAGCCCAAGACGTGAAGCGAAAGGTAGTTTGTATCTTGATCAAAGCCCAAGATATGAAGCTGAAAGGTCTCAACTTTAGAGAGAATTTGTCATCTCTAAAGGGGGGGTTGTATGTCACAACTGTCTATAAAGGAGAATTACTTTAACCGGGATATGTGAATCCGGCAATGCCATAATTTCCTTTATAGGGGGTTTTAACCTAAAGGAGAAGACTTTAACTCAGTGTAGAGTAATGCTATCTTTCCTTAGGAATTTCTCATGCTAAAAGAGGGGCAGTGGCATGGATGTAGATGATCCAGAGGCTTGCCGCTTACAGCGATTAGATGAAAGGGAAGGAGTTGTTGATGTTTGCGTACTGTGAACGAGGCACAACTTTGATGCTAAAAGGTTAATTGGATTAACCAGTGGTTTTCTTATACAAAGCCTAAGAGGAGGCTGATATGTGTCTCGTACAAAGCCCGAGAGAGAGGCTAAAAGGTTTTGACTCGACGATGGAATCTTTTGGTATCTCGTATAAAGCCCGAGATGGAGGCTATTTGACTCAACAAGGGAGTTTTTTGTATCTCGTATGAAGCCCGAGATGGAGGTTGTTGTTTGTTTGGCTCAATAAGAACCTTTTGGTATCTCGTATAAAGCCCGAGATGGAGGCGAAAGAGGTGATTGACTCAACGAGGGAGTCTCTTATGTGTCTCGTACAAAGCCCGAGAGAGAGGCTAAACATTGTTTGACTCCGCTGGGGAGAATCATTGTACAAAGCCCAAGAGGAGGCTATGGTTACTGTTTCAGTTAAGTGACAGGTCCAGTATACTGATTTTGAAAGAGAAAATCAGTTCTTATATGAGCAACAATGTACTCAGGTATTTGATTTAAGGATCAGGGATATTTCCTTCTCTTTGAGGAAACGGGAAATCCAAAGGGTATTGAGACTGTCCGAGTCTCTGGGTAGGCCCTATTGATTTTTCCGTTTGAAATGGCGATCGCGCCGAGGTTTTCTTTTAACGCAGAGGGACTTATACAATAAGTGAGGCCCAAAATTTTGGTTAAAAGGGGATTGGGTCTTACACTCTAATAGAGGCCCAAAGTGTTTTGAATGGGTCTTATAGCTCAAGGAGAGGCCCAAAGTTATTTTGAAAAGGCGACGTTCGCGTCGTTTGTTTTTTGACGGTATCGGGACTTATACAATACACTGAGGCCCAAAATGAGTTGGTCAACAAAAGGATTGGGTCTTACACTCTATTAGAGACCCAAAGTGTTTTGAAAATGATTTATGAGGGTTGAATTAAACCAAAAACTCTAATTTGTTTTCAAAAATGTATTTAATTGAATAAAAATTCAATTAAAATGATCAAAATTGTTTAACATAGGAAAAACAAATTGTGATTTTGGATTAATGTTTCAAAAATTAAGTATTGACCTACAAAATAATTAGAAAGCATTAAAAGTTGCAAAATCAATGTAGAAAAAATATTTAAAATGTCAAAAGCAATTAAAATATTAATTCTTTGCAAAAATATCAATTATATGAAATAAATAATATTTTTGGGATTTTTTGATAAAATAAAATATTTTAACATTTTTGTGAATTATTTAAAAAAGAATCAACTCAAAATCATTAAAACTCAGAGAGAAATTAATTTTTGAATCAATTAAACAAAATCACAAAATTCAAATATTTGAATTATTCAAAAATGGCGCCAAGAACACGCGCGTGTTATGGGTTTGGCTGATTTGCATTTTCTCCTCAAACTCACTGAATACTTGATTATATCATGCAATCCACATATCATTATGCTCGTCTCAACCTCACGATCATGTCTATAACACTTAATTTCATTTAAATTAAACATAAAACATGAAATCACGAAGAAACCTCAAGAACCCTAATTTCTGCATGAAGGCTAGGATTTTTGATACACGATTCAAACAATGTAATTAATTGAGGGAAAACATTCCATGCATGATTATGAACATATGGCCAAATTATTGTGTGAGGAAATATGCATAGATTGAGAGATGACCAAGTATGTGCTTACCTCTAAGCCGTGACAGCAAGTGCAATGTGATTTTTGATTTGGAGGTGTTACAGATGAGTGGTGATGATCTGAACAGCTTCCCTACACCCTATGGAGTGTGTTTGGATGGTTGAACTTGATTGAAATTGGCTGGATCACTTTGTGGTACCTCAGCTGCACTTTGGTTAAAACCTTGAGCAACCAGCTGGTGATTTTGTGAAATTGGTGTTTCAGAAGTGATCTAAGTGTTTGATCAGCTCATATGTGATGTATGTGAGGCGTGTGAGTGATTGGTTTGATTGGAATTGCTCTCAAACTCAAAACCCGATAGTGACTTGCCTTAGAAGGCAAAATTGGAGTGAAAGAAGAGATTTTGAGGAAAGCATCTGTTAGATGGCTTTGGTGTACTCAAACTTATCACAATTGAGCTCTATTTATAGTAGAGCAAGTTTTTTTGCAAGGAATAGTGAATGACAGCTGGTAAGTAGGTTTGGCCAATGTTGGCAAATGAAAATCCAAGTCTCCTCTAGCCATTGACTAGAGGTTAGGGCACAGAGCTTTGGTTCCCTTGGTCTTGGATAAGTCTTGACTGATTTCAGATGAGAATGGCTCAGTCCATGCCACCTTGATGCTTCCATTGAATGCTTTAATCCAAATTTGGAGTCTTGTCCCTATTTTGGCCATTCTAGGTTCAACATGTTATTTCTTGTTCCATGGACTTTGGAGGCTTGGCTCAGTGATTGTCCCCTTTAGATTCAATCCTCAGATATGTCCAAGTGATAGGAGCATTTGAATTTGGCTGATTTTGGCAAATCGAGCCAAAATGCAAAATCTGCCTTGCCTTTGACAGATTTCAGCAAGGCAACTTGACAATGTCATATCTCATGGTGTAAGTTGAATTTGGCAATGTTCTTGGCCATTTTGGAAAGCCCTTACATGTACAATAACTGTTTGAACAAGTTTGGTTTTGATCTCTTTTGATTCCAAGTGAAAAATCCCTCTACATTTGGCAAAAAGTGAAGCAAAATCTGACTTAGTGAAATTTTCACTAAGTGTTGGAACAAAGTGTGATTTCTTGATTTTGATCACTCCATAACTCAAAATCCTTAATGAATTGGACTTAGGTCTAGTTGAAGTTTTTGTAGAGGGTAATGAGGGCTACAAATCCATATTTGGATGAGAAAAAATGGTCATGTGGTTTAGGAGTTATGATCCTCCAAAGTTAGTGCATTAGTGGTACTTTTTCCATAACTTAGAAAATTTTCTAAGTTTTATGGTTACCCCTTTTACAAGTTATCCAACTTTATTTGATTTTTCTTGATGAATGATGATTCAAATCATACATTAACATCATTTTAGGGTTAAAAATCCATTTTGGTGAAAACTCTCAAAAAGTCAAAGTTGACTTTTGTGCACAGTTGACTTTTTATCAAATGAATTCCAAATTGTGCAATTCTTCAGGAAATCATGTCCTTGACCTAAATCAAACTTGATGGACATGTTCCATGGGTGTCATAGGGTATATTGGGGCATGTCCTAGGGTTTGGGAGCATGTCCTGGTCAAAAGTCAAAGTTACAGTTGACTTTCCTCGCGAAACCCTAATTGTGGTGCAGATGAAATTGAGACTTGTTGCTCAAGCTTCTTGGATTAATCCATTGTTCCAAATGGATCAATATAGTTTATTAGAGATCCTCAAATCCTCTCTTGAAGTCTTGGTTCATGATTTGTCCCAAAAGTCAACTTAGGGGTGAATTAGGTCAAGAAACCCTAATTCCTGATTTTTTATGAATGCATCCCCTGAGGTCAAATTGACTTGATGATTGGGTCCATGAGGTTCCATGGAGTATATTAGGTTGTGTTTTGGATAATTGGCTCATGCCCAGAGGAAAATTTCCCTTTGGAGGCCCTGGTCGACCAAAACCCTAATTTGGTGACACTAGCGATCTTGAGACTTGATCCACCTAGAAGGGAGCAACCTTGTGCTTAATCCTTGAAGTGGGAGTCCTTTTGATCCATTTGTGGATGTTTGAGAGGTTAGACAAGTTGAAGATCATGTCATTCCTTGATTGATCCTTTGTCTAAGGCTCTGAGAGGGCTTAAAACCCTAATTTTGATTGTAGTGAATGCTCAACAACCCTTGAGGCATTTGGTGAGGCATGATGGTTCATCCATATTGTGATGATGATTTGCACAATGATGGGAAATCTTAGTGGTCAAAATTTGGGGTATGACAGATGCCCTTATTTAATCTTCTTGGACCCGAAGGTGTGAATGATGAAGGTATTCGGGCATTCGGGGTGCAAGAGGATTAAATATCGGAATACCCGAAATTTTGATGGTGGTTATGAATGGCAGTTCGCGCATTCGTCTTCTTTTGCTAAGCAATGATGCTTAGAAAAGGTAAACTCACCCTCGATCCTGGTTTCCTACCAAGGAACTGGTCTTAGTTTCTGATTTAAACTTCCCCTCGATCCTGGTTTCCTACCAAGGAACTGGTCTTAGTTTCTGATTTAAACTTCCCCTCGATCCTGGTTTCCTACCAAGGAACTGGTCTAAGTTTCTTTTGTCAATAAACTTTATTGACAAGGGACGCTATTTACAGCGGATTTCCTTCAAACTTCTCGCCGAATTTTCCTGGGGAGATGCCATTTGAGTGGAAAACGTTTTGATGTCAGACTTGCCGGGGAACCCAGTCGTCTGAGTTGTAGAGGTGCACAAACTTCTCTGTTGGAGACGCCATTTATCGATTCTACTGGGGGAAAGCGAGTCTCTTGAGAGACTATTTCCACTTGGGGATCTTACATCATACTTTTCTCGGGATCTTCCCGGAGAAACGCCATATGATGGGGTCCAATTTTGAGGTGCTGATGACCTTTTCATCAGCGATCTTTTCGGAGAAAAACTGGCGTGCTGCCGAATCTCTGATTACGAGGCTTTCTCAGTGGATTTTTTCTTTATCCGGGAAAGCAAGGATATCATCTTCAATGGCGAAGAGTGACATCTGTTGAAGGTTCTCTGGCTCTTCAGAGGTTCAAGTTATCAAAGTGGTCTAGTGCCGACTCTGATCTAAAGATACACTGGTGGCGAGATTGTGCAGACACAACATTTCGTGACGAGGAAAGAACTGATAAATCGATTGAGAGAACTCCTATCACTAAGGGACAAGACCGGCTAGAGTGATAGCGATGCAATATGAAATGTGAATGCAAATCAATAATGCAATGATGCATGTATGTATATGCTGACAAAACTGACGCGACATACAGACTAATGGATGAACACGATTAGATACTCGGCCATCGCGGGGCGTATAGAGATATCGCTGGTTCAAGATAGCAATTCCACCTTGCTTAGGAGAGATAGTCCCTGTTGGGAGCACCGTTGATCGGGCTTAGGAGGTAAGAACTCTGCCGTGGGTATCAGATGGGAAAGCCACATCTGATACAGTTGATCCTTCATTCAGGTGTACTGGGTTAGAAGGAGTACTTTGATTCTGCACTTTGAGGTTCGAACAACTTTGGAGACGCGATTAATGTTCTTTCGATGTTTAATAGTCAAAAGAAATTGCCATCTTTATTTTAAAAGCAGAACAAGTAAATTCATTTTTGTTTTATTTCAAGAATCGTTAATCATGTTAACAATGTCGTTCTGTAAAGCTAAAACAAATAAGAATTACAAACAAAAGCACAAGGGCTCAAATTTTATTGATAAAATGGAGATCAGCCAAACGCGTGATTCCATTGAGTATTTACAAAGTTAGAAAATGGTAATTTACAGGGAAAAGGGCTACGTTGAACCATAACGACCACTATCCTTCTACCAACTTTGAATTCAGGGCATCCTGAGCTTCTGTCGAAGATGACCTCAACTGGAGTTTTCTTCCGATGATGTAACTGCTGCTGCTGAGGGACTTGCCTCTGTTGAACATAGTTACTTGCCATTATCCCTAATTTTTGCCTGGATTGTACTATGATGTTTCCAATCCACCGGGATGATTTTTTTTTTTATTATTTTTTTTAGGCGAAGTATTTCTTGACTACATCAACATTCGTGGGGTAGGCAAATTCCTCTCCGTCCATGGTTGCAAGTCTCAAGGCGCCGCCTGAGAAAGCTTTCGTGACCACATAGGGGCCATCATAATTCGGGGTCCATTTGCCTCGAGAGTCAGTGAGAAATGATTGTATCTTCTTGAGCACGAGGTCTCCTTTCCTGAAAACACGAGGTCGTACCTTTTTGTCGAACGCCCTCTTCATTCTCTGTTGATACAACTGGTCGTGGCATAGTGTCGTTATTCTCTTTTCCTCGATCAGATTTAGTTCGTCATGTCGACTTTGACACCATTCAGCTTCGGTGAGCTTAGCTTCCATTAATACCCTGATTGACGGGATCTCTACTTCTATGGGGAGAACTGCTTCCATGCCATACACTAGAGAGAAAGGGGTAGCCCCTGTTGAAGTGCGGACAAATGTGCGATAACCGTGAAGAGCAAAGGGTAGCATCTCGTTCCAGTCTTTGTAGGTTACAACCATCTTTTGAACGATCCTCTTGATGTTCTTGTTAGCCGCTTCTACCGCCCCGTTCATCTTGGGTCGGTAGGGAGATGAGTTATGGTGTTCGATCTTGAACTCAGCGCACAACTCTTTCATCATCTTATTGTTCAAGTTAGATCCATTATCAGTAATGATCTCGCTTGGAACACCATAACGGCAGATGATATTGTTTTTGATAAATCGGACCACCACTTGTCGGGTTACATTAGCGAATGACGCTGCTTCGGCCCACTTGGTGAAGTAATCAATGGCTACCAGAATGAACCAATGTCCGTTTGAAGCCTTAGGCTCAATCATGCCAATCATGTCGATTCCCCATATGGAAAAAGGCCACGGGGAAGAAAGAACTTTGAGATGTGATGGCGGTACATGAATTTTGTCGGAGTATATCTGACACTTGTGACACCTTCTCATGTACTTGTAGCAGTCAGATTCCATTGTCAACCAATAGTACCCTGCTCTTAAAATTTTTCTCGCCATTGTGTGTCCGTTGGCATGAGTGCCAAAGGATCCTTCATGAATTTCTTTCATAAGCATGTATGCTTCTGGTCTGTCTACACATCGGAGCAAGACCATGTCAAAATTTCTCTTATAGAGAGTGTCACCGCTCAGGAAGAAGTTTCCAGCCAATCTTCTGAGGGTTTTCCTGTCTTTTCTGGATGCCCCAGGTGGGTATTCTTGTTTATGAAGGAAGCATTTGATATCGTGATACCAAGGTCTGTCATCTATGACTGCTTCAATCGTGAATACGTAAGCGGGCCGTTCAAGGCGCATTATGTCGATCTTAGGTATGTCATTCCATTGACCTACACTAATCATGGAAGAGATAGTGGCTAATGCATCAGCCATGTGATTCTCTTCACGAGGGATGTGATGAAACTCAACTCTGTTGAAGAAGGGTAACAACCTTCTTGCATAGTCTTTGTAAGGAATCAATCCTGATTGGTATGTGTTCCAATCTCCTTTTATCTGATTGATGACCAAGGCTGAGTCGCCGTATACGTCTAAGTTTTTGATCCTTAAATCAATTGCTTCCTCGAGACCCATAATACAAGCTTCGTATTCGGCCTCGTTGTTCGTACACTTGAACGTAAGTCTGGCGGTAAAAGGAATGTGGGTACCCTGAGGGGTAACAATGATTGCCCCAATTCCATTTTTGTAATGATTAACTGCTCTGTCAAAGATAAGTCCCCACTGGGAACCTGGTTCTGGCCCTTCACTGGGTAGCGGTTCATCGCAATCTTTCATTTTTAGATACATGACATCTTCGTCTGGGAAGTCAAACCCGATTGATTCTTGATCATCAATCAGTTGATGAGCCAAATGATCGGCTAGAATACTTCCCTTAACGGCTTTTGAGCGTGGTACTCTTTGTCATATTCTGATAACAACATTTGCCAACGGGCAATCCTTCCCGTGGGAGCAGGTTTTTCGAAGACATACTTGATCGGATCCATCTCGGAGACCAACCAAATAGTATGACGAATCATGTATTGGCGAAGACGTTTGGCTGCCCAAGCCAAAACGCAACAAGTTTTCTCGAGCATCGTGTACCGAGTTTCGCAGTCGGTGAATTTCTTGCTTAGATAGTAAATGGCAGACTCTTTCCTTTTGGTTTTGTCTTGTTGGCCAAGTACACATCCCATCGAGTCCTCTAGGACTGTGAGGTAAATGATCAGTGGTTTTCCTTCCACTGGAGGTGATAGAATTGGAGGATTCAATAGGTATTCCTTAATACTGTCGAAGGCGCTTTGGCAATCTTCTGTCCAAACGCAATCCTGGTTCTTTTTCAGTAATTTAAAGATCGGCGCATAAGTGGCAGTCATAAGGGATATGAATCTGGAGATGTAGTTCAAACGTCCCAGGAATCCCCTGACTTGTTTTTCAGTTTTCGGAGAAGGAATTTCTTGAATGGCCTTGACCTTGTCAGGATCAACCTCAATTCCTTTCTGGCTGACGATGAACCCTAGTAGTTTCCCTGAACGGACACCGAATGTGCACTTGTTGGGATTCAAGCGGAGCTTGAATTTTCTTAGATGTTCGAACAATTTTGACAGATGTTCAATGTGCTCACTCTCTGTTTTTGATTTTGCAATCATATCATCGATATATACCTCGATTTCCTTATGTATCATGTCATGAAACAGAGTAGTCGCGGCCCTTTGATAGGTTGCCCCGGCGTTCTTCAAACCGAACGACATTACCTTGTAACAAAAGGTACCCCATGGGGTAATGAACGGAGTTTTCTCCATGTATTTCGGCGCCATTTTGATCTGGTTATAGCCCGAGAATCCATCCATGAAGGAGAAAATTTTGAACTTTGTTGTGCTGTCAACTAGCATGTTAATGTGTGGTAAAGGAAAGTCGTCCTTTGGAATAGCCTTGTTCAGATCCCTGTAGTCGACACACATTCTGACCTTTCCGTCCTTTTTGGGAACGGGTACTATGTTGGCTAACCATTGAGGATATTCAGATGTAGCGAGGAAACCCGCGTCAATCTGTTTCTGTACCTCCTCTTTGATTTTGATGGCCATGTCCGGGTGAGTGCGTCTCAAACTTTGCTTTACTGGCGGACATTTCGATCTTAACGGTAAGTGGTGTTCCACGATACTGGTATCCAACCCTGGCATATCCTGATAGGACCAAGCGAATACATCGGGAAATTCTTTGAGAAGCTTTATCAAACCTTCTCTGGCAGTTGGACTGAGCAGTGCCCCAATCCTGATTTCTTTTCTCTCTTTTTCTGAACCCAAGTTTACCGTTTCCAACGGCTCTTTGTGAGGTTCAATGGACCTTTCCTCTTGTCTGAGTAGTCGAGAGACCTCTTCTGGAATTTCGTTGTCAACTTCTTCTTCAGCCCCAAATACCGGGAACTCAAAGTTGGGAGAAGGCATCGAATCGTATGTTTCAACTGGGTTTAAAACAAGCAATCTGCATGACGTGATGATTCGTGTTTAGAAGAGATAGAGAAAATGCAAGTGTGTGCAGTGTTTTATTTTACTGCTTGTTTTTTATAGTTTTGTTTTTTAGGATTACCATTTTCTTTGAAAAAGCAAAAAGAGAAAACAGCAATTAATGCGGAAATTACAGAACGACGTTATTTTATTAATGAACAAGTCGATCCTTGAAACTACAACCCTATAAAATAAAACTCTGTCGCTTCGGGCAAAGCGAAGAGGGAAATTTACAGAAAGCGAGCCCTATCGAAACATCCGTTTCACCTGGGCAGGGTGAAAGGTTAAAGATGGCAATTACTTTGACTGATGAACGACCTTCGGAACATCGACATCAACCCACTGGCGGCGAACTCCTCGGTGAATCACAAAGTCTGGCACCTTCCTTGATTTGTCTTCAGAAATAAGCTGATTTCTGGTAGAGCGGGATCATTGGAATCTGTCTCCTAGACAGAGTTGTCGTAGGAGGATTCCTCTGTTGTATTTTGCATAGCATTTGTGTTCTCAGCTGTATCTCCCCATCCAGTAGGCTGGATGTCCTCGAGTCTGATACGAGAGCTTTCGGGAGCGGTGTACTTGACCATATAGTCGAATTTTCCACTTGGTTCTCCCAGAGTGTCCCAAACTTCTTTGGAACTGGAGGAGTCATCTCTCTCAATGACGTTGACCTCGGGAAAAGCATAGTTGATGAATTCAAGTCCTGCAAACGTTGCGAATTCATCTTCCGGTTGAGTAGTTTCAGGACGACCTGAGTGTTGATCCCATGACATGGTGGGGACACAGGTATTCTGTTCAATGACAGTCAGCTGATTTTCATTGTTCGGCTGACTTTCTTGCCCCAAGTTTCCTGGGTAAGGTTTCCACATTGGCAGACCATCCATTGGGCCATAGGTGTAGTCAAAATTATCTTTCATCGGAGTGTCTTCCTCTAATGAATTTGGTGGAGCACGGCATCCTTCCGGATCACAATCTCCATAGATCATTTTGATGTCTGACCTTGGTATAAATCTCGGACTCTGTGTAGGAAAGCAAAATGGTGTAGGCACCTCTTCCTGAGACATATAACCGTCCTTGTTAAGGTAGGACTTCCATTCTTCGTCTTTGTCAGAGGGATCTTCCTCATTGATAGCATGAACTGTCTGAGACACTGGGTGAAGGAAACCTCCACTGTGGAATAAGTTTTGAAGGGGATGAAGACTTTCATCGTTGGCAGCTGTCCGGGTACAGGTTGCAGAAAAACCAAGACCCTTCTTTGTTTTATTGTCAATAGGAATGACAAGCTGCCCCCATCCTGTCGTATCGGTACTCTCGACCGCTTTAATAGCATCTTTGTATGAGGAAATCGAGGTTCCTCCTCTGAACTGTTTGTTCTCGCTTACTGACAGTGCTTGGAACTGCTTTCCAATAACCTCCTCGGGCTCTACACTAGCAGACGATGACAAGTTACTCACGAGCAAGGCTTGTTCCCCACAAACCGTGACAAGTTGATCGTTCTTAACGAACTTTAGCTTTTGGTGGAGGGTCGAAGTGACCGCTTCAACCTGATGTATCCAAGGTCTTCCTAATAAACAACTGTACGTTGCCCGGATATCCATGACCTGGAAAGTAACTTGGAAAGTGTGAGGACCGATAGTTATGGGAAGATCAACTTCGCCGATAACTGTTTTTCTGGATCCGTCGAACGCTTTGACGACGACCTTGCTGATTCTCATCGGAGGGCCCTTGAATGATAATTGCATCAAAGTGGACTTCGGCATAACATTCAGGGCTGACCCTGTGTCTACCAGTACGTTGGCTAAAGCATCGTCCTGGCAGTTGACTGTGATATTGAGCGCCATGTTATGACGGCGACCCTCTTCGGGTAATTCCTCATCACTAAATCCCAAATTGTTGCAGGAAGTGATGTTAGAGACAATACTATCGAACTGTCTGATTGTTACATCCTGTTCCACAAAGGCTTACTCCAAGACTTTCTGTAGAGCCTCCCTATGGGCTCCTGAACTGAGTAATAGTGATAATACCGAGATCTTTGAAGGAGTCTGTAACAGTTGATCGACAATGTTGTATTCACTCCTTTGGATGAGCTTCAGCATCTCATCATTATTTTTCGAAAGGTCAGGATTACTGGATTGACCGACTGGGGGATCGGGAGCTTCTGTCTGAAGTTCCTTTTCCTTGTTAAGTTCTCCAACTCCTCGGTTGAAGATTCGACCGCTCCGTGTTACTCGACTGATGTCTGCAATGTTCACAACGGAGGGTAATGGAATTTCCTTTCCATTTTCAACTGTCGTTGCACCGTATTTGTAAGGGATAGCCTTAGTTGATTCATACGGTAGCGGTCCTGGTAGATAGATGACTATGGGAGCCCTCTGATTTTTCTGACCATCGTAAGTAATCTCGATCCGTTCCCGGTTGGGAACTTTAGATTCGTCAAGTAGAGGGATGATGGCAAAGACATCCCTGGTCTGGTGACGACCAGAGATGGTGACAACATCCTCAACTTGCTCGGCAAGGTAGTTCGGCGACCAGTTGGTGGGTCCAGAACCTAAATATGGACGAATCTCTCCACGATCCACCTGACCCTGAAGAGCTGCTCTCATAAGGTAACACCCTTGGTTACTTTCCGAACATACGCTACAACTGTCATAGTTGTGTGGTGGCACCAGGCCATGCCCACTTTGAATACAATGTAACCTCACTAGGTTAGCTTCCACTGATCGGACATCTTGACTTTGACGCCGAGTGGGATTTCTATTACTGATACTAATTTGTTGAGTATCTTCATCCATGTAGATTGGCATCCACCAATGATTTAACAAGTGCTGAAGTGCCTCCTGGACAAGGGTACAACCTCGATCGTTCTCGCAACCCGCTTTATAGCTTTGATAGTCGTGTGATATTAAGAATCCGAGTCGGACCTGCTCAGCATGTAACTCTACCAGGTTAGTATTCATCACGCAAATATCGAAGATCTGAACCATGTTGATTTGATAGGAGTTCCTATCATGGTAGTCTTGGATCCATCCAAGATCCATCTGACGCTGGAGGACCTCTTGTATGAAAGAGCATCCCTGTTTGTTTACTGAGCAAATCAGACAAGAACTATAATCGTGTCGCGGCAGATTATGATACTGGCTTTGCCTTGAGTGCATTGCCACCAAGTTAGCATTCATCGCACGGATGTCGTCGTTTTGAATGATGTTAGAATTCGTGTAGACCATGTTAACTCCACGAACTCGGTGCTCCTGGATCCATCCGAGATCCATCTGTTCCTGTAGAGCTTATCGCACTACAGAACATCCTTGATTGTCTTTAGAGCAGATATCACACTGGTGATAGTTATGAGGTGACACATAGCCATATCCACTCTGTCTACAATGCATCTTGACCAAATTGGTTTTCAACAAGAGTACATCGTGGATTTGATAGACATCGTTAGTCTCTCCTTCTATCAAATTGACTGCAGCTTTCTCGTGTTGAGGCAGCGGATTCGTGAGAACATTAGGATTTGTATCCTTGAAGGATAAGACCCCGCTCCTAACAAGTTTTTGCACGTAGGACTTGAAATTGAGACAAGTCTCTATGTTATGCCCTGGACTTCCTTGATGATAAGGGCAAGTTTGATCCACCTTAAACCAAAAAGGCGGATTTTCTGGTACTGTAAGAGGAGATTTAGTCTGAATGTGCCCCTTAGCTAGTAGTAATGGAAACAATTCTGCATACGTTACGGGTATAGGATCAAATCCTGGTGGCCGTGTTGTACGATTGTTGTTATATAGAGGACGAGCCTGCTGAAGAGGCTGTTGTGTCCTTTGCTGGTCAGGTTGGCTCTGCGCAACCTGAGGCTGATACGTAGGAATAGACGCAGGGTTGATAGCAGGAGTCACAGCTGCTACCGGTTGATAACGTCGTCTTTGCTTTCCGAGAGAGATATTCCCAATATCTTGCTCTTTTTTCTTAGGGAGAGCACTACCGTATTTTTTAGTACCGCTCGTTGATCCAGTGTCTTTTACCAAACGTTCTTCTCGGACGGCTTCCTCAAGACGTACACCCATGCCGACCATTTCGGTGAAATCACTGGGCGCACTGGCAACCATTCGGTTATAGTAAAATGAGCTTAAGGTCTTTAAGAAGATCTTTTTCATCTCTTTTTCCTCAAGAGGCGGACAAATTTGAGCGGCAATTTCACGCCACCTTTGAGCATACTCCTTAAAGGTTTCCTTTTCCTTTTGCGACATTGATCTGAGTTGATCTCTGTCGGGTGCCATGTCCAAATTGTATTTGTATTGTTGGACGAAAGCAGTACCAAGATCTCTGAATGTACTGATCGTAGTACGGTTTAAACCCATGTACCATTTAAGTGCGGCACCGGTTAAACTATCCTGGAAGTAGTGAATCAGTAGGTCCTGATTCTCCGTCTGAGCTGACATCCGCCGAGCGTACATCACCAGATGGCTTTGAGGGCAAGAGTTGCCCTTGTACTTTTCAAAGTCGGGCACTTGGAACTTATGCGGGACTTTCACATTTGGGACCAAGCAGAGATCTGCGGCGTCTTTTCCAAATAGATCCTGACCGCGAATGGCCTGCAGTTCCCTCCACATTTCCAAGAATTGCTCCTGGAATTCATCCATTCTGTCAAACATAGTTTCCTTCTTACCAGAAGGTGTCTGTGGAATCTGTCCTTCCGGGACAGTGTGCACCACAGGGGGTGGTACCGTGACTATGGCAGTGAGTCTTGGCGTCTCCCGAAGTTTGTAACCTTCAGGAGTCTTCAGTATGCCTCTGGCATCTTCGCTTTCCCGAAGTTTGTAACCTTCAGGCCCAGCGGCTTCTGTTGTGATTCCCTGATCTTCAGTGATCGGCGGAACATATCCTTCCGAGATATAGTTTACAGGCATGCCCCAAGGACAATCTTTCGGTATCTGATACCTAGGATCATACCTCTCCACTACGGGCGTTGAGGTGATCTCTGAGATCACAGTTCGTTGTAGCTGAGCTTCTGCCATGGCTTGCATGTCGTTACGAAGCTTTCTCATATCCTCTCTCAGAGCGTCGATCTCTTCTTTCAACTCTCTGTTTTCTTCCTCAAGATCATCCATCCTTTTCTGACGATTAGCCCGAGTATTATACGAATAAGACAGTTTGACTCTAGAACCGAGACATAAACGTGAGATTCGTAGGTAAGAAGAATACGCGATGTGAGAATGATGAATGCAATGATTATATTAATTGTTTTCTTTTTTGGTTTAATCAAAATAAACTTCGACTATTAGATTGCAAATATCAAACAGTGGGGAAACCCCTTTTTATTGAAATTCAAAGGATTACAGAAACGGAAATACAGTAGATTACAAAGTGCAGAAACAGAAACCTAAGCTAATGGGTCCCGAGTCCTCTCTGAAGAGAAATCAGGTGCTGATTTTGGTATCTTCCTTTTCTTTGACCGGGGCTCTTGGGCCGTTGTCGGGTTGTCATTCCTTTGCCAAGTGAAATGAGCGAGCAAATTCCTTTGATCATCCTGATTATCCACAGCATGTTGCTCTAAAATCTCTATCAGAACATCCTTATCTCTCAGCAGTTGCTGTATTTTGATACACTCAACATCGAGGGTGCGGTACTTGTTCTTCCAAGACCTCCTTTCCCGTTGAACTTTGTTGAGAGTAACCTGAAGCTTTTCAGTTTCTGTCATGAAGTACATGACAGATTCCCTCGGTGGAAGAATTCCGTAACGAGGATAAGGCATCTTTAGCTTGAGAGCTCTAGTTTGTACCCAGTGGAGATAAGGCTCCACCGAGACACATTCTGGTTTTCCCAGAGACTCTCGTCCTTTCTTATGAACATGCTTCCAAGCGTGCACTATTTCCATCTTCAGTGCTCTGTCATTTTCTCCTTCCTTGAAGAAAAGACCTTCCAGATGAACACCCAGTGGGATGTGTCTCATCGGGTATCCAAATTGACGGCGAACCAATACCGGATGGTAGTTGATTCCTCCTTTAGTTCCTATAAGGGGTACGTTGGGGAAGTCTCCACAACGGTCAATGATCCTGATTCCCTCATAAATCCTATTACACCAATCTATATCAGAGTTGGTAAGGGACATGATCTTCTGCGACCAACGTAAGGCACTCTTGCAATCCCAAAAGGCAGCAGACTTGGGCAAGTGGGAGACAAACCATTTGTAAAGCAAAGGTACACAACATGTGATCTCCCCTCCGCTGTACAAATTTCCCAGGTGTACAGAATGATACGCATCTGCGAGCAAAGTCGGCACAGGATTTCTAATGAGAAAAACCTTAATGGAGTTAATATCGACGAAGTTATTGATGTTAGGAAACAAAAATAACCCGTAGGTGAGCAAGACAAAGATGCTTTCAAAAGCAGTTATGTTTCCTATACTGGTAAAATATAGGGCCTTCTTCGTCAAGAACTGGGCTGGCAAACCTTGGATGCCACCCTTAGTGGTTAGGCGAGTCCTAACTTCAGACTCGTCCAAATGAATTGCTCTTGCAATAGTCTGATTCTTTGGAATTTCTTCCAGTCCAGAAAATAGAGCTCGATCTGTGATATGTAGATCGATCAGGTGAGAATACTCCTCCAGCGTTGGTGCAAGCTGGTAATCCGGGAATGTGAAACAGTGATAAACCGGATCGTAAAACTGAATGAGCGCATCCATGATTCCCTCAATCACATGGACTCTTAATAGCGGTAGCAAACCTCCGTGCTTAGCTCTGAAAGCCTCATGGTTAGTGATCATCCTCAATAACCTTCTCAAATCCTCTAGTTTTGGAACCTTGAAGGTATACTGGTGAGTTCTCCTTCTACCAAAATCCATTAGTGCAATCCTTTTCTCTGATATTTGCAATCACAGTCTTAGTTTAATTTGAAAAACAGAGAGACTAGAAGAGAAGTTTTTTGAATGTTTTAATGTTTTATTAAATGAATGCATGAATGCAGCACACAAAAACATAGAAAAAACATGGGGTCAAAGGGTCGTTGTCATGAAGTCAAGGCTCTACCCATCCCCAAAGGTTTATACTAGGGTGATTTTTGTACCTGTACTCATTATCATCAGCTCCTCCCAGGAAAGCAAAACAACAAGCGGATCGCCAGCGAGTTGTAGAGCAATCTTAGAGTAAGTACCATTCACCGAGAATAGATCACCAGCCTCAAATGAGGGTAGTATCGCGTAACAACTATTTCCGATAGTTTTCGCACTACGAAAGGGTTTGGCTCCTCAGCTTATCAGACTTAACAACCAGCCCATTGTCTGGGTGAGAGAATGGGTTGCGTTGGTCAGCCTCCACTGAGGTTGATGGTCGACCCCGTCGCCATCACTTATCTTAGGTGTATACTTATTCTTTCCACATGCGGCATCACACGCATTCCCAGTAGCAGAAAAATAAACACATATTCAATTAGGAAAAGCAGTATATATATTTGTCCTAATCATCATAGACCTATGAAGCTAAGAATCCTAAGTTCCTGACAGAAAATGGGTTCCCCGGCGGAAGCCCCAATCTGTGGTATTCACATAAGAGATGAAAAAGAAATCAGAAGAGGGCCCCACGGTGGGCGCCATTTTTTCTGTAACGAGCGATTTTGGACGCGGTTCTTAAGCGCTGGTCGCTCTCTGCGGTTTGAGCTTAAAACTACAGGTCGATTCATTTTTTATCCTATTGTGAGCTGATGAAGGAAGGGAAATAGATGTCTCAAATTAACCCCGCTTTGCATACTGAGTTTAAACAGCGGTCTGTTAGGTTACGAATGCTATCAATGTGGGGGGGCCTTTGTACTGGTTATTTGTATTTTCGCCAATACTGATTTCTTTCTAGACAGAAGGTTTCTGGCGGGGAACAAGGATTAGGATGATGGGACTGATGTTTTTGAATTACTGCTTTTGATATGGGATTTTGGGTTTTTGTTTAGTGTGCTCGCTAAGATCTTTTCTTTCAATCTTATGCCTACGTATTCCCGTTTACCGAAGACAGGGAAATCAGAGCGTTCGTAGTTCCTTCTATTCTTTGGGAGGAAATGGTTGTTTTTGGTGTCTTGTTCAAAGCCCAAGACGTGAAGCGAAAGGTAGTTTGTATCTTGATCAAAGCCCAAGATATGAAGCTGAAAGGTCTCAACTTTAGAGAGAATTTATCATCTCTAAAGAGGGGGTTGTATGTCACAACTGTCTATAAAGGAGAATTACTTTAACCGGGATATGTGAATCCGACAATGCCATAATTTCCTTTATAGGGGGGTTTTAACCTAAAGGTGAAGACTTTAACTCAGTGTAGAGTAATGCTATCTTTCCTTAGGAATTTCTCATGCTAAAAGAGGGGCAGTGGCATGGATGTAGATGATCCAGAGGCTTGTCGCTTACAGCGATTAGATGAAAGGGAATGAGTTGTTGATGTTTGTGTACTGTGAATGAGGCATAACTTTGATGCTAAAAGGTTAATTGGATTAACCAGTGGTTTTCTTATACAAAGCCTAAGAGGATGCTGATATGTATCTCGTACAAAGCCCGAGAGAAAGGCTAAAAGGTTTTGACTCTACGATGGAATATTTTGGTATCTCGTATAAAGCCCGAGATGGAGGCTATTTGACTTAACAAGGGAGTTTTTTGTATCTCGTATGAAGCCCGAGATAGAGGCTGTTATTTGTTTGGCTCAATAAGAACCTTTTGGTATCTCGTATAAAGCCCGAGATGGAGGCGAAATAGGTGATTGACTCAACGAGGGAGTCTCTTATGTGTCTCGTACAAAGCCCGAGAGAGAGGCTAAACATTGTTTGAATCTGCTGGGGAGAATCATTGTACAAAGCCCAAGAGGAGGCTATGGTTACTATTTCAGTTAAGTGACAGGTCCAGTATACTGATTTTGAAAGAGAAAATCAGTTCTAATATGAGCAACACTGTACTCAGGGATTTGATTTGAGGATCAGGGATATTTCCTTCTCTTTGAGGAAACGGGAAATCCAAAGGGTATTGAGACTGTCCGAGTCTGCGGGTTTCCTTCCTATTTAACGAAGGGGTCACTTGAGAATGTCTTTGAGACTCAAGGAGATTAGACTGTCCAAGTCTAGAGTGTCATCTTTTGTACTATGCTTTGAGAAACAGTAGTAGACTCTTTGAAAGGACTGTTCTATAAAGATTACTAAGTTCTGTTCCTATACCTCTAGGAGGTCGTCGGGACAATTTGTACGAAGCCCAAGAGGAGGCTGGAAACTTTTAAGAAGCCGACGGGTCCTTGTACTAAGCCCAAGAGGAGGCTATCATTCCCGGAGAAAGAGATCATTATACGAAGCCTAAGAGGAGGCAGTGAATACTTCTAAGAAGTCGTAGGGTCCTTGTACTAAGCCCAAGAAGAGGCTAGGTTGCTTTTAGGAAGCCTGTGGGTCCTTGTACGATGCCCAAGAGGAGGCCGATGCTTTTAAGAAGCCCGTGGGTCCCCAAACCCCGAGAAATTCAAGGCAATGCTATTCACCGAGAATAGATCAAAGTCAGGAAAGTTCGAGAATTTGGAAGAAACTCAAAGATGCCATTCACGGAGAAGACATTCATCTCTGGGAGCAGAGTTTCTTGACAATTCCTAATGAGGACAGTCGAAGAGAAGACTGTATCTGGTGATCCTGTTGGGGATCTAGTTGTCTATTTCTATGAATAAACGAAACGGCGTCACCTAGTTCTAGACGTAGTTGCCGGGGAAACTCGAAATATCTATACTATTATTACACAGTTGATATGAGTTTATGAAAGAAGACTTACAGTGAAACAGCCCCACAATACAGTTATATGTATATGAAAGCGTTAAATGAAAGCAATAACCACTTACTCGGTTGTAGAGCTTCCATGCTATTTGGTTAGTTGTTCAACAAAGAAAGATTGAAAACAACAGTATATTCAAAATGAAAGGAGAAAGTGCTTTGAAAAAGAAAGATTTGGGGCTTACAGCTCAAGGAGAGGCCCAGTTGATTTATCAGTGAGCGCACTGTTGAATTTGTACAGAGGGACTTATACAAGTGACTGAGGCCCAAAAAGGTTTTCTATACAAAGGGATGGGTCTTACACTCTCTCAAGATGCCCAAGTGAGTTTTAGGAAAAGAGTGGGGCTTATAACACGAGGGTAGGCCCTATTGATTTTTCCGTTTGAAATGGCGATCGCGCCGAGGTTTTCTTTTAACGCAGAGGGACTTATACAATAAGTGAGGCCCAAAATTTTGGTTAAAAGGGGATTGGGTCTTACACTCTAATAGAGGCCCAAAGTGTTTTGAATGAGTCTTATAGCTCAAGGAGAGGCCCAAAGTTATTTTGAAAAGGCGATGTTCGCGCCGTTTGTTTTTTGACGGTATCGGGACTTATACAATACACTGAGGCCCAAAATGAGTTGGTCAACAAAAGGATTGGGTCTTACACTCTATTAGAGGCCCAAAGTGTTTTGAAAATGATTTATGAGGGTTGAATTAATCCAAAAACCCTAATTTGTTTTCAAAAATGTATTTAATTGAATAAAAATTCAATTAAAATGATCAAAATTGTTTAACATAGGAAAAACAAATTGTGATTTTGGATTAATGTTTCAAAAATTAAGTATTGACCTACAAAATAATTAGAAAGCATTAAAAGTTGCAAAATCAATGTAGAAAAAATATTTAAAATGTCAAAAATAATTAAAATATTAATTCTTTACAAAAATATCAATTATATGAAATAAATAATATTTTTGGGATTTTTTGATAAAATAAAATATTTTAAAATTTTTGTGAATTATTAAAAAAAGAATCAACTCAAAATCATTAAAACTCAGAGAGAAATTAATTTTTGAATCAATTAAACAAAATCACAAAATTCAAATATTTGAATTATTCAAAAATGGCGCCAAGAACACACCAAGAACACGCGTGTGTTCTGGGTTTGGCTGATTTGCATTTTCTCCTCAATCTCACTGAATACTTGATTATATCATGCAATTCACATATCATTATGCTCGTCTCAACCTCACGATCATGTCTATAACACTTAATTTCATTTAAATTAAACATAAAACATGAAATCACGAAGAAACCTCAAGAACCCTAATTTCTGCATGAAGGCTAGGATTTTTGATACACGATTCAAACAATGCAATTAATTGAGGGAAAACATTCCATGCATGATTATGAACATATGGCCAAATTATTGTGCGAGGAAATATGCATAGATTGAGAGATGACCAAGTATGTGCTTACCTCTAAGCCGTGACAGCAAGTGCAATGTGATTTTTGATTTGGAGGTGTTACAGATGAGTGGTGATGATCTGAACAGCTTCCCTACACCCTATGGAGTGTGTTTGGATGGTTGGACTTGATTGAAATTGGCTGGATCACTTTGTGGTAGCTCAGCTGCACTTTGGTTAAAACCTTGAGCAACCAGCTGGTGATTTTGTGAAATTGGTGTTTCAGAAGTGATCTAAGTGTTTGAACAGCTCATATGTGATGTATGTGAGGCGTGTGAGTGATTGGTTTGATTGGAATTGCTCTCAAACTCAAAACCCGATAATGACTTGCCTTAGAAGGCAAAATTGGAGTGAAAGAAGAGATTTTGAGGAAAGCATCTGTTAGATGGCTTTGGTGTACTCAAATTGATCACAATTGAGCTCTATTTATAGTAGAGCAAGTTTGTTTTGCAAGGAATAGTGAATAGCAGCTGGTAAGTAGGTTTGGCCAATGTTGGCAAATGAAAATCCAAGTCTCCTCTAGCCATTGACTAGAGGTTAGGGCACAGAGCTTTGGTTCCCTTGGTCTTGGATAAGTCTTGACTGATTTCAGATGAGAATGGCTCAGTCCATGCCACCTTGATGCTTCCATTGAATGCTTTAATCCAAATTTAGAGTCTTGTCCCTATTTTGGCCATTCTAGGTTCAACATGTTATTTCTTGTTCCATGGACTTTGGAGGCTTGGCTCAGTGATTGTCCCCTTTAGATTCAATCCTCATATGTGTCCAAGTGGATAGGAGCATTTAAATTTGGCTGATTTTGGAAAATCGAACCAAAATGCAAAATCTACCTTGCCTTTGACAGATTTCAGCAAGGCAACTTGACAATGTCATATCTCATGGTGTAAGTTGAATTTTGCAATGTTCTTGGCCATTTTGGAAAGCCCTTACATGATACAACAACTGTTTGAACAAGTTTGGTTTTGATCTCTTTTGATTCCAAGTGAAAAATCCCTCTACATTTGGCAAAAAGTGAAGCAAAATCTGACTTAGTGAAATTTTCACTAAGTGTTGGAACAAAGTGTGATTTCTTGATTTTGATCACTCCATAACTCAAAATCCTTAATGAATTGGACTTAGGTCTAGTTGAAGTTTTTGTAGAGGGTAATGAGGGCTACAAATCCATATTTGGATGAGAAAAAATGGCCATGTGGTTTAGGAGTTATGATCCTCCAAAGTTAGTGCATTAGTGGTACTTTTTCCATAACTTAGAAAATTTTCTAAGTTTTATGGTTACCCCTTTTACAAGTTATCCAACTTTATTTGATTTTTCTTGATGAATGATGATTCAAATCATACATTAACATCATTTTAGGGTTAAAAATCCATTTTGGTGAAAACTCTCAAAAAGTCAAAGTTGACTTTTGTGCACAGTTGACTTTTTATCAGATGAATTCCAAATTGTGCAATTCTTCAGGAAATCATGTCCTTGACCTAAATCAAACTTGATGGACATGTTCCATGGGTGTCATAGGGTATATTGGGGCATGTCCTAGGGTTTGGGAGCATGTCCTGGTCAAAAGTCAAAGTTACAGTTGACTTTCCTCGCGAAACCCTAATTGTGGTGCAGATGAAATTGAGACTTGTTGCTCAAGCTTCTTGGATTAATCCATTGTTCCAAATGGATCAATATAGTTCATTAGAGACCCTCAAATCCTCTCTTGAGGTCTTGGTTCATGATTTGTCCCAAAAGTCAACTTAGGGGTGAATTAGGTCAAGAAACCCTAATTCCTGATTTTTTATGAATGCATCCCCTGAGGTCAAATTGACTTGATGATTGGGTCCATGAGGTTCCATGGAGTATATTAGGTTGTGTTTTGGATAATTGGCTCATGCCCAGAGGAAAATTTCCCTTTGGAGGCCCTGGTCGACCAAAACCCTAATTTGGTGACACTGGCGATCTTGAGACTTGATCCACCTAGAAGGGAGCAACCTTGTGCTTAATCCTTGAAGTGGGAGTCCTTTTGATCCATTTGTGGATGTTTGAGAGGTTAGACAAGTTGAAGATCATGTCATTCCTTGATTGATCCTTTGTCTAAGGCTCTGAGAGGGCTTAAAACCCTAATTTTGATTGTAGTGAATGCTTAACAACCCTTGAGGCATTTGGTGAGGCATGATGGTTCATCCATATTGTGATGATGATTTGCACAATGATGGGAAATCTTAGTGGTCAAAATTTGGGGTATGACAATAACATCGTATCAATGTGTTCCAGCCTTCACCTTCGTGAATCAATGATCTTCTCAAACACATTCACAACCACACATTGATTGATGTAGAACATAGCTTTTTGATATTTCTTTCTCATATCTCTATATGTGTTCCTTTGTTCTTCAATTGCATTTGCTGCAACCACTACATAACCGTCATTTACGAGATCAAGAGCATCTTAAACGCTAAACAACTCATGCATCTGAATCATCCATTGATTCCAATTCTTTCCATCAAAGACTGAAAGCTTTGTCTTCAAGTTACCGTTTCCACCGTTCATATTTGATCTTGTGCAAGAATTCACTCAGATCTCACCAAACATTCGTGTTTTCCAATCCCGCAGAATTCAGAAATATGATTCTGTAACGATTTTGATCGTAAATTCAACGTGAATTCAAGAAATGAAATCAATCATACACGTCTCACATTCACTCGTGTTTCCCTTGGTTTTTCCCGTGGATCCGAACTAGAGCTCTAGATACTAATTGTTAGTGCACAAGAAAGAAGAAGATGAAGATGATGAAGATGGAAAAAAGAGAAGAAAGACGTAACTAACTTCTCACAGAAGATTGAAATTCTGTTGTGGTTTTTTTAATGAAATTAGTTACAAAGTTTTTTAAATACACAAACTGAAATGCCACTTAGGCTAAGCTAAAGATGTTATACTAAGCTGAAAATGAAATTACATAACAAAAATCAATCGAATACAATGCTCAATTAAAAATGGGACACAAATTCATGCATTTTCTCACAAATTCACTATATATGTAACTTAGATGTTCGAATTCTATAGAGGATAATAATGAAAAATGTGAACCATTGTTACAGAGATTAAATTGCCTTATATACAAGTATATCAGTAACCGCCGATAACGACTAATTTCCTAGAAATCGACATGTATACCATTATGTGGCATTTTGTTCCCTGCATTGCTTCAACGTGTCTTCAGTCTTTAAACTGCTCATGTCAAGAACTCCTAGTCGAATCTTGTAATTTTTGTATCCGAACCATGCTTTAACTACTCTTGTTTAGCCTGTGTATTTATCTTACTCTCTATTTCTGTCAAATATGCTAAATCACTACAAACCTTTTTGAGATTATAAATATGTTTTGAAGAGAGAGTGATCCTAATCTTATAAATATGTTCTTGAGATTCTTCCAAATATGACTTAATGGGTCTCATTGCAGTTTGAGTAAAAAATTACAGTCTAACACGATCATAGTAGTTAATTTTTATTTGTGTAACCGCAACTTTTGTTCACACGGACTTTGAGCTTAATTCGTTTTGCTTTCTAAAATTTGGATGACTTAATTTTTTTCCGAATTGAGTCTCGGTCTATTATGAAACACTAGCTAAAAGAACAAATATAAATATTCAACAATACAATATTTATAGGTGTATAAAATAACTGAACTGATATCTATTAATTGCATTAAGTGTAATATGTTTATCTAGGTTCATCCCTAAAGGTAATATTTATTTGTATTTATACATTAATATAAACAAGTTGTTATAAAATAATAATTAAAAAATACAATATAATATCTGCTTCTTTAAATTAAGTTCAATAAAATAATTATTAATATTTTATATTATAAATGATTAAAATAATGTATAAAATCTATAGAAGTATTTGTAAGATGGTGAGAAAAACGTTGAAGGTGAGTGACAAGTATAAAGTGAGGTGGGAATTATACATGGATGGATGACAAGTTGGATTAATCTATATTTATTTATAGAGAACAAATAATAATAAAAATAATAATAAAAAGTAGAGATCACGTGTCGGTGATCTGACTTTGTTATATGTTCCCAACTTAAGACATAAATGTGGAAAAAGTGGGAAAGGAAAGGAACGAAGGGAAATAGCTTAGACTAGTTAATAGACCTCATTCATTCATTCATAAACAAACATCACAAAAACTCACTCACTATATGAATCCGTGTCCTTTCATCTTTCTTACACACCACAAGAAAACAAAACTACAGAATATACAAAACTGATCATATCAGATCAGTGGCGCACTGGCCGGGTTAAAGAGATTATTTCTGGTTCCACATCGAAGGAAAAGAAACAAGAACAAGAAGAAGACTGTTCTACTAGCAGCAGCAGCATCCACTGTCAAAAACAACAAACTCATGCATATCTGGCAAACCATGATTTTCCCTGTCAAGCGTCTCTGCCTTGCTCTCTCCACTCGCATCAAACACCGCAAAAACGGTAACAATCATCAATCTTCTCCTATACTACTATACATGCATATCAATATTCATAGATATGAATAATTAGGTGAATTCTTATTTACAAATTTAATTACTATATATTATAATCAAGATTATACAGCAATAGTAACCAAAGTCAAATTGACAATATATTTACTTAGACCAACAGTAATGGATGGATTAAATTAGGTTAACCAACCATGGTTATTATGATCTCTGTCAATATATTTACTTATCTTGCTTTCGGTTATTTAATTCCACCAACCACATCAAACAAACCATATACTAGTTTCTTTATTCAATTATTTGGCCATCATAATCATTGTGTTTAGATACATACACACACACAAGTGGTGCGTAGTAACTAACCTATCTCTTTTGGTCAGTGCCCTGTGGTTGTGGCAACCAAAGAGAAAGTAGGATCCACATCTTTTTCAGTGCAAATTTCATCGTGCTTTAAAGTCTAAAAATGACCCCTAGACACGGAATTAATGCTTTCAAAAAGTGTCCTATCTTATGTTCACCTTCTAAACTTTAATGACAGTACCCTTTTTTGTTACATCATATTAATAATTGATGCTTCTTGAGGGGTCCGAAAATGTTTGTTTGTGTGATGCAACAGGAGCAGGGCTGGTGAAGCTTAGAGATGATGTACAAACTTGTGAATACGAGGATGTACAAGTCATGTGGGAAATGTTACAGAAAACAGAAACTGAAGTTTTACACAACAACCACCATCACAACAAGCGTCCTTTCTGGAGAGTTTTTGTATGGTCCAATTCATCACAATCTTCAAATCACACTTCATAAAGTACCAAACACATATAATAAATAAACATAACTGCTGCTCATGTACAGCAGTTAGTTATCTCAATCCTTTCATTGCCACCATTGCTGGGGCCTAGTTTTTTTTTATTACTAGTCTATAACTATATAGTACAGTAGTAGTTAATAAGACAAACCATATGAGCTTTCTCTCTTACAACTCAAACTGTATTACAGTAGTAGTATCTGATGTCTCTACACAACTATCAACTGAATTGGTTTAATGGGACAAATACACTAGTAGTATGTCATTTCACTTTCACAATAAGATTTTAAACAATCCAAACATAAAAATAATTTCGTGATAACTAATGCATAATCATAATTTCTCAAGAAAAAACTCATTTTATACCAGAATTGTATGGGGAAAATGATTACAAATTATTGATCTTTTTGCTTCCTGACTCTACTGCTCCATGCCTTAACCATAAGGAAGCATTTAAACACTCAAAACTTGTATGAACTTGGGGATGATGCAAGTGATTGCATTTTCCCAAACAAGTATAACAAATGACAGTGAATATTATATTGTATTTGTGAATGAATTTTGTGATTATAGTCCTATACCTGTTACGGTGTGACTGTGATGTGCCGGTGACATTAATTAATCATGCATATACATGGACCTCGACATCAACACATAGATTGTGGTGAATGTAAGGAAAAGAGCTAAGACATTGTTCACATCAGACTTCATCACCCCTGATTTGGGTTTTTCTCCGGTATTATCGGCAGGAGCACCATCTGGACTCATAGGAGATAATGCTGGCCCCGGAGCACCGGCTGGTCCGGCTACCGGTGCTGGAGATGGAGTTGTTGTTGTTGCCGGTACTGGTACTGGTGAAACAACAGGCACCGGGGATTTCACCGGTACTGGAAAAGGAGTTGGTACTGGTACCGGTGAAACTACAGGCACCGGTGAAACTGTAGGCACTGGAATGGGTGATTCGACTGGCACCGGAGAAACCACGGGAACCGGGACTGGAATTGGCAATACAACAGGAAAAGGAGGCATAGCAGTGTACTGTAACTTTCTAGTAATGTAGTTTCTGTAACTACGATATGCAGGGTATTGGGACATAAAGTTTGTCATGTCAAAAGCTGCTATAGATAAAGGTAACAACATTGTTACTAGTGAATATAAGAGGAACATTGTGGATGATGAAGACATTTTGAAAATTGATTGTGAGAATGAGAATGTGAGTGAGGGATGAGATTACAATTTACAAGTTATGAGGTATATATAATATGGTTTTGGATTGTGATCCATTACTTAAGCAATTGAGTAGACAGGGTCTGATTTATTCAACCAATTATTAAGGAAGTTTACTTGGACGCAATGTGAGAAAATGGGAGTGAAAGGTGGAGGAGTTTTCTTTCAAATTGCTAGGCCAGTTTCAAGTTTGACAATGTATACCTACTTTAACTGTTCTCTAAAATTAGTTAATTAGTTTTAGTATATTTAGAAAACTAATTACATATTTAAACTTAAAATTTTGATAATTTTGCAAACACTCCATGCTTATTAATTGGTTTAATGAAAAATAAATACACGTGACTTGATATAAAACATTTGATTGATCAAATATTGGGTGAAATTCATGGTTACTTTTCCGGGTTAAAGTCCCCCAAAATCAATTCAAAAATACTCATCAAATATACATAAGTCATAACTACGAGTTTTATGTTCAATATTCTGTTAGGGAAAAACAATCCTTGGCCTGGAGAAGACTTCAAATAACGCAAAACATGAAGAGAAACATTATAATGAGAGTCAATTGGACAACTTATGTGTTGGCTTAGTTGTTGAACAAAGTAAAGCTATGTCTCGACGTGTGTTTAGCAAATATATGAGTTGACCAACAAGCCTTCGATACTTAGTTGGATCCTACAAAGGAGTTCCATCAGTTGTTGTCAGCCTAGTATCACGAGCCATAGGTGTTTTTGCATGTTTACAACCTAGTAAACCAGTAGCAGCAAGAAGATCAAGCGTGTATTTTCTTTGACTAATGTTGATTCCTGAATTGTTGCGTGCTACTTCAAGCCCTAAAAAGTACTTCAAGGTGCCAAGATCCTTGATGTGAAAGTGATGATGCAAGATCTGTTTTGTGTGATTGATAAGATTCATGTTATTTCCTGCAATCAAAATGTCATCAACATATATCAAAATGAAAGTAAAATGCTCTTGGGATTTATGTATGAAGAGAAAATGATCACAAGAGAATTGTCTGAAGTTATTTTGATTAAATTTGTGGACAGTTTCTCAGACCACTGTCTACTGGACTGCTTTAATCCATAGATGAATTTGAGGAGCTTGTATACTTGGTTTGGGGAGGAGGCTGGAATGCCCTTTGGTAAAGACATATAGACTTCCTCATCCAAATCACCATGCAAAAATGCATTATGCACATCTAGTTGATGCATAAAAAAATTTAAAGAGGAAGCAAGAGCAAGTAATATTCTTACAGTAGTGAGCTTTGCAACATGGGAAAAGGTGTTAAAGAAGGCAATACCTTGTATTTGTTTGAAACCTTGAGCCACTAGTGCCTTTCCATGGTGACATCTGAATTGAATTTTGTCTTAAATACCTATTTACAACCTATAGTTTTCTTGCAAGGTGGTAAAGTGGTGAATATCCAAGTATGATTAGCTGTCAAAGCTTGGATTTCATCATTCATGGCTTGTACCCAATGAGGATGAACACTAGCTTACTTATAAGAAATAGGATCACAAGCAGTAGTAATGGAAACAATAAAGAAATGATATGCAGGTGAAAGATGATTATATGAAATATATTTGGAAATATTATAAAGTGGAGATGAATGGAAAACAAAATCTTTTAAATATGCAGGGGAAAATTTATTTCTTGTAGATTTTCTAGTGGTTGGGATTTCATGATCACTATCAAGGTCAGAAGTTTACAAGTTATCAGGTTGTTGGATATTCAAATTGGGTGGAGAGGAAGAATGAGGTGTGGTGGGAAAAGTAGGTTGAGCAGGGGAAATGTGCTGAGGTGGATCAGGTTCAGTGATGTTGTTATTAGTGTTAAGGATTGTCCAATGAGGTAGGATGATCAAAGAGTAAAGGAATGGTGGATTGATCTGTGGTTAGTATAGGTTCAGGGTTGGTGGGAATAAGGGGATGAGGTGTGTAAGGGAAAATGTGTTCCTGGAATACAGAATTTCTTGAAGTAAAAATGGATCTAGTAGTAAGATAAAAAAGTAAGTATCCTTTGATTCCCATGGTGAATCCTAAAAATACACATTTGGAGGCTCTTGGATCTGATTTATCTCTATGTCTTGTAAGGGTGGAAGCATAGGCAAGACATCCAAAGATTTTAAGGTTTTTATATGAAGGAGGTATGTTAAAAACTAGCTTAAAATGAGTGTGGTTGTGTATGGTTGGGCTGTATATTCTGTTTATCAAGTAAGTGGCATGACATAAGGCAAAAGACAAAAAACACTTAGGAAAATTGGTATGAAATAAGAGAGATCGAGTTACATTAAGTAAGTGTCTATGCTTTCTCTCAACAATGGAGTTTTGTTGAGGTGTTTCAACACAGCTCCTTTGTTCTAAAATGCCAAGAGATGCATAGTAAGAATGCATAAGAAACTTAGTACCATTATCACTCCTAATAACTTTGATGTTACATGAAAGTTGTGTTTGGCAATAAGATATAAAATTTTGAACATGATTTCTAGTCTCAGATTTGTTTTTCATAAGAAAAATCCATGCATATCGAGAAAAGTTATCAACAATAGTTAAAAAGTACTTAAAGCCATCCATAGAAGGAATGGAAATGGGGCCCCAAATATCCATATGGACTAAATCAAAATACTTAAGAGATGCAAAATTGCTTATGGGAAAAGGGAGTTTACATTGCTTGGATAAGTGGGAAGTATGACAAATAAAAGTTTTATTGAATTTGATAACAGGGAAAGTTTTTTACATGTTATGTAAAACCTCATTAGAGGGATGACCAAAACGATGGTGCCATAAGGAATTATCTACACTGTCAGAATCCTTAAAGCTAACAAAATTACAATTATTATGAGATGTAAAATTGGAAACAGGTGGCCTATGGAGGATGTAAAGCTTGTTATGTTGAATTACTTGGCCAATCATCCACTTGGTAGACACATCCTGGATATAACATGAATTGTCTAAGGTTATGCTATAATTAGAAATGTGACAAAGTTTAGATATGGAAATGAGGCTAAACTTAAATTCTGGTATATAAAAAACATTATGCAAATATAGAGAAGGATCAAGGAAAACAGTGCCAGAATAATATGCAGCCATACATGTGCCATTAGGTAAATAAATGGAAACAAGGAAATAACAAATGAGTCAGAAAAACACTTGATATGCGGGCATACATGATGAGATGCACATGAATCAAGGATCCATGTAGAGGGGATGTGAAGTGTACTACCTATGTTAGCAATACCTGAAATCACAGCTTTGTCATTATTGGAGGACTTGTCATTCTTTGAAAGTATGCTGATCTTTTCTTGATTGTTGAAGAAGAAGTAAGAGATGTTGGTAGTCCTCCTTGGAGATAGCAGGTTATGTGTCTGAAGTAGTTGTCTGTTTGGAATCTGAAGAAGTTTTAGGGTTATTGTTCCTATATCCAGTGGGAATCCATGCTTAAAGTAGCAAGTGTCTACTGTATGGTTTGTTTTTCTACAATTGGTGCAAAACATAGAGGTCTTTGAGGTTTCTCGACCTTTACTTCCAGTGTTGTTGTGGTTGGCATAGAGAATTGTGGAGCTAGTTGCAGAAGGAGCTGAAGAAGCAATTTGTAGTTGTGCAATGAGTGAATATACACGGCTGATGGATGAAAGAGGATCAAGGAGCAAGATTTGCGTACGGATGTTGTGGTAGTTATCATTTAATCCTTTCAAGAAGCAGGAGACATACTCCATGTGTTTAAAGTTGCGTACAAATTTGGATAATTCACAGGTACAAGGAATGGTACAAGAGCATGAAAAGGTTGGGCGTAAATCTTCTAATTCATCCCATATAATCTTTAAATCAGTGAAGTATGTGGATAAAGAATGACCACCTTGTTTAATTAAATGTAAGTTACAGAGAAGATCAGAGAAGTGGAAATTATTACCTTTAGTGAATCGTTCTCAAAGGTCTTCCTGTAATACCCCAAATTTTGACCACTTAGATTTCCAATCATTGTGAAAATCATCATCACAATATGGATGTACCTTTATGCTTCATTAGTCTCCCCAAAGATGGGTGAGCATCCACTACAATCAAAATTAGGGTTTCAAGCCCTCTCTGAGTGCTTAGACAAAGGATCAATCAAGAAATGACATGATCTTCAACTTGTCTAATCTCTTAAACATCCACAATGGATCAAAAAGGACTCCCACTTCAAGGATTAAGCACAAGGCTGCTCCCTTCTAGGTGGATCAAGTCTCAAGATCGACAGTGTCACCAAATTAGGGTTTTGGTCGACCAGGGCCTCCAGATGGAAATTTTCATCTGGGCACAAGGCAATGATCCAAAGCATAACCTAATATACTTCATGGAACCTCATGAACCCATGCATCAAGTCAATTTTGCCTCAGGGGATGCATTCATCAAAAATCAGGAATTATGGTTTCTTGACCTAATTCACCCCTAAGTTAACTTTTGGGACAAACCATGAGCCAAGACCTCAAGAGATGATTTGAGGGTCTCTAATATACCATATTGATCCATTTGGAACAATGGATTGATCCAAGAAGTTTGAGCAACAAGTCTCAATTTCATCTGCACCACAATTAGGGTTTTAAGGGAAAAGTCAACTGTAACTTTGACTTTTGACCAGGACATGCTCCCAAACCCTAATACATGATTGAATATACCCTATGACACCCATGGAACATGTCCATCAAGTTTGATTTAGGTCAAGGACATGATTTCCTGAAGAATTGCACAGTTTGGAATTCATCTGATAAAAAGTCAACTGTGCACAAAAGTCAACTTTGACTTTTTGAGATTTTTCACCAAAATGGATTTTTAACCCTAAAATGATGTTAATGTATGATTTGAATCATCATTCATCAAGAAAAATCAAGAAAAGTGAGATAACTTGTAAAAGGGGTAACCATAAAACTTAGAAATTTTTCTAAGTTAAAAATAAAGTGGCAAAGGTACCAACTTTGAAGGACCATAACTCCTAAACCACAAGGCCATTTTTTCTCATCCAAAGATGGATTTGTAGCCCTCATTATCACCTACAAAAACTTCAACTACAAGTCATTCCAATTCATTAAGGATTTTGAGTTATGGAGTGATCAAAGTGGCTGAAAAGTGAAAATGTCACTTTTTCCAACACTTAGTGAAATTTTCACTAAGTCAGATTCTGCCTCACTTTTTGCCAAATGTAGGGGGATTTTTCACTTGGAATCAAAAGAGATCAAAACCAAACTTGTTCAAACAGTTGTTGTATCATGTAAGAGCTTTCCAAAATGGCCAAGAACATTGCCAAATTCAACCTACACCATGAGATACAACATTGCCAAGTTGCCTTGCTGAAATCTGTCAAGGCAAGGCAGAATTTGCAACTTTGGTCGATTTGCCAAAATCAGCCAAATTCAATTGCTCCTATCCACTTGGACACCTCAGAGGATTGAATCTAAAGGGGACAATCACTGAGCCAAGCCTCCAAAGTCCATGGAACAAGAAATAGCATGTTGAACCTAGAATGGCCAAAATAGGGACAAGACTTCAAATTTGGAATGAGGCATTCAATGGAACCATCAAGGTGGCATGGAATGAGCCATTCTCATCTGAAATCAGTCAAGACTTATCGAAGACCAAGGGGACCATAACTCTGTGCCCTAACCTCTAGTCGATGGCTAGAGGAGACTTGCATTTCCATTGGCCAACATTGAGGAAACACCTGCTGCAGTTGCCATTCACTGTGGATCCCAAAACAAACTTGCTCTACTATAAATAGAGCTCAATTGTGGTCAGTTTGAGTACACCAAAGCCATCTAACAGATGCTTTCCTCAAAATCTCTTCTTTCACTCTAATTTTGCCTTCTAAGGCAAGTCACTAGCGGGTTTTGAGTTTGAGAGCAATTCTAATCAAACCAATCACTCACACACCTCACATACATCACATATGAGCTGATCAAACACTTAGATTACTTCTGAAACATCAATTTCACAAAATCACCAGCTGGTTGCTCAAGGTTTTAACCAAAGTGCAGCTGAGGTACCACAAAATGATCCAGCCAATTTCAATCAAGTCCAACCATCCAAACACAATCCATAGGGTGTAGGGAAGCTGTTCAGATCATCACCACTCATCTTAACACCTCCAAATCAAAAATCACTTTGAACTTGTTGTCACGGCCTAGGGGTAAGCACATACTTGGTCATCTCTCAATCTATGCATATTTCCTCGCACAATAATTTGGCCATATGTTCATAATCATGCATGGAATGTTTTCCCTCAATTAATTGCATTGTTTGAATCGTGTATCAAAAATCCTAGCCTTCATGCAGAAATTAGGGTTCTTGAGGTCTCTTCGTGATTTCTTGTTGTATGTTTAATTTAAATGAAATTAAAGTACATAGACATGATCGTGAGGTTAAGACGAGCATAATGATATGTGGATTGCATGATATGATTACGTATTCATGGAGATTGGATAGAAAATGCAAATCTGAGAAACCAAGAACATGCGCGTGTTCTTCAGCTGTTCTTGGCGCCATTTTTCATAAATTCAAATATTTGAATTTTGTGATTTTGTTTAATTGATTCAAAAATTAATTTCTCTCTGAGTTTTAATGATTTTGAGTTGATTCTTTTTTTAATAATTCAAAAAAATGTTAAAATATTTTATTTTCACAAAAAACCCCAAAAATATTATTTATTTCATATAATTGATATTTTTGTAAAGAATTAATATTTTGATTGTTTTTGGCATTTTAAATATTTTTTCTACATTGATTTTGCAACTTTTAATGCTTTCTAATTATTTTGTAGGTCAATACTTAATTTTTGAAGCATTAATCCAAGATCACAATTTGTTTTCCATGTGTTAAACAATTTTTGATCATTTTAATTGAATTTTTATTCAATTAAATACATTTTGAAAACAAATTAGGGTTTTGGATTAATTCAACCCTCATAAATCATTTTCAAAACTTTTTGGGCCTCTTGAGAGAGTGTAAGACCCATCCCCCCTTGTACAAAATCTTTTTGGGCCTCACTCATTGTATAAGTCCCTCTGTACAAGTAAACGGCGCGATCGTCGCCTGTTTAAAAATAAAAATCATCTGGGCCTCTCCTTGAGCTATAAGACCCATTCAAAACACTTTGGGCCTCTATTAGAGTGTAAGACCCAATCCCCCTTTTAACCAAAACATTTTGGGCCTCACTTATTGTATAAGTCCCTCTGCGTTAAAAGAAAACCTCGGCGCGATCGCCATTTTTAAACGAAAAATCATTTGGGCCTACCCTCGTGTTATAAGCCCCACTCTTTTTTCTTTAAACCTTTTTGGGCCTCTTGAGAGAGTGTAAGACCCATCCCTTTGTACAGAAAACCTTTTTGGGCCTCAGTCACTTGTATAAGTCCATCTGTACAAATTCAACAGTGCGCTCACTGATAAAACCCTGGGCCTCTCCTTGAGCTGTAAGCCCCAAATCTTTCTTTTTCAAAGCACTTTCTCCTTTGATTTTGAATATACTATTGTTTTCAATCTTTCTTTGTTGAACAACTAACCAAACAGCATGGAAGCACTCCAACCGAGTAAGTGGTTATCGCTTTCATTTACTGCTTTCATATTATAAACTGTATTGTGGGGCTGCTCACTGTAAGTCTCCTTTCATAAACTCATATCTACTGTGTAATAATAGTATAGATATTTCGAGTTTCCCCGGCTACTACATCTAGAACTAGGTGACGCCGTTTCGTTTATTCGTAGAAATAGACGCCTAGATCCCCAATAGGAGCACCAGATACAGTCTTCTCTTCGGCTGTCCTCCTTAGGAATCGTCACGAAGCTCTACTCCCTAAGATGAATGTATTCTCCGTGAATGGCATCTTTGAGTTTCTTCCAAATTCTCGAACTTTCCTGACTTGATCTATTCCTTGTGGATAGCTTGCCTTGAATGTCTCGGGGTTTGGGTACCCACTATGGTCATAATCTTGGACCTTAACTAAGGAACCCTCTTCAAAAGCTAAAAGTCGCTGGATAGTAAACCTCGCACATTTACCAGTGGTTTTTATCTTTAAAAGAGTTATCTCTCCTAATGGAAAGGAGATGATAGACCCACGGGCTTCTTAAAAGCATCGGCCTCCTCTTGGGCATTATTCAAGGACCCTACGGCTTCTTAGAAGTATTCACAGCCTCCTCTTAGGCTTCGTATAATGATCTCTTCCTCCGGGAATGATAGCCTCCTCTTGGGCTTCGTACAAGGACCCGTCGGCTTCTTAAAAGTTTCCAGCCTCCTCTTGGGCTTCGTACAAATTGTCCCGACGACCTCCTAGAGGTATAGGAACAGAACTTAGTCATCTCCATAGAACAGTCCTTTCAAAGAGTCTACTACTGTTTCTCAAAACATAGTACAAAATATGAAACTCTAGACACGGACAGTCTAACTTCCTTGAGTCTCAAAAGACATTCTCAAGTGACCCCTTCGTTAAATAGGAAGGAAACCCGCAGACTCGGACAGTCTCAACACCCTTTGGATTTCCAGTTTCCTCAAAGAAAAATAGACCACCCCGATCCTCATATCTAACCCATGAGTACAGTGATGCTCATATAAGAACTGATTTTCTCTTTCAAAATCAGTATACTGGACCTGTCACTTAACTGACATAGCCTCCTCTTGGGCTTTGTACAATGACTCTCCCTAGCGGAGTCAAACAAACCTTTTAGCCTCTCTCTCAGGCTTTGTACGAGACACAAAATAGCCTCCTCTTAGGCTTTGTATAATGATTTTCCTAGCGGAAATTAGCCTCCTCTTAGGCTTTGTATAATGATTTTCCTAACGGAAATTAGCCTCCTCTTAGGCTTTGTATAAGAAAACCACTGGTTGATCCAATCAACCTTTTAGCATCAAAGCTGTGCCTCGTTCACAGTACACAAACATCAACAACTCCTTTCCCTTCATCTAATCGCTGTAAGCGGCAAGCCTCTGGATCATCTATATCCACGCCACTGTCCCTCTTTTAGCATGAGAAATTCCTAAGGAAAGATGGCATTGCTCTACACTGAGTTAAAGTCTTCTCCTTCAGGTTAAAACCCTTTCTTCGGAAATCATGGCATTGCTTGGATCCGCGTATCCCAGTTAAAGTAATTCTCCTTCTCCCCTCTTTAGAGATGACAAATTCTCTCTAAAGTCGAGGTCTTTCAGCTTCACGTCTTGGGCTTTGAACAAGACACAAATAGACCTTTCAGCTTCACATCTTGGGCTTTGAATAAGATACAAACTACCTTTCGCTTCACATCTTGGGCTTTGAACAAGACACCAAAAACCAATTTCCTCCCATAGAATAGGAGGAACTACGAACGCTCTGATTTCCCTGTTTCGGTAAACGGGAATACGTAGGCATAAGATCGAAAGAAAAGATCTTAGCGAGCGCAATCAACAAAAAACCCAAATCCCATATCTCCATCAATCAAAAACAGTATTTCAAAAGCATCAGTCCTAACATCCTAATCCTTGTTCCCCGCCAGAAACCTTCTTCCCAGGTAAAAAAGAAAGAAAACAGTATTGGCGAAAATACAAATAACCAGTACAAAGGCCCCCCACATTGATAGCATCCGTAACCTAACAGACCGCTGTTTAAACTCAGTATGCAAAGCAGGGTTAATTGGAGACATTTATTTCCCTTCCTTATTCAGCTCACAATAGGATAAAAAATGAATCGACCTGTAGTTCAAGCTCAACCGCAGAGAGCGACCAGCGCTTAAGAACCGCGTCCAAAATCGCTCGCTACACTTCCCATAGGTCATAAGCAGAATCAAAGCAAATGGTACTTTGTGCAATGTATGGTGAAAGAGTGTGATTGATCCAAGAAAGGACCATGTTGTTAGCACGATCCCGTAACTCATAGTTAGGGTTAGAAAATGAGGGTTTAAGGAGATTACCATTGATGAACGAAAGCTTGTTCTTGGACGTCAAAGCTCGCCTCATGGATTTGCTCTAATTGTGGTAATTGTTGTCGCAAGAGGCGGTGCAACAATTGTGACGTCGAGGTTTTCTCCAAAATGAAGGTAATAGGGGTTTCTAGGGTTCAAGACTGGATTAGTGGGATCGGTCTTGGGAGTATCAAGTTTCTTTGGATCTTCTTTATCATACGATTTATCCGAGTCGGCATCAAAAGCCATGGAAAGGGGAAGAAAATTTGATGAAAGCTAATGAAAACGGAAAAGATGAAAAAAGAGGTTATGATCTACTGATACCATATTACACTTCCATCTGAGCTAGAAGGAACGTGATAAATAGGGACAAGGCAGAAACTATGAAATTGAAAAATGGAAAGTAGCAAAATATTGTATTGTATTTTCATCTGATAACAGGTTAAGAACTTATATACAATGTAATGGGCCATAGTAAACTAATAAGCCCAATAACTATAAAAGATATTAATAATTATACATGCTAATGGTGTATGCATCCAACTAAATCTTGATATATAAATATTTATAAGGATTAGATATATAAAAAAATAACAATAGCTATTAGCCTCATTAAAGAAACATAATAGTAAATGTTCTTATTTATTTTATGTTTTTCTTTGTATACTAACATTAATAATATCAATTTTATAAGAGTTTAAAGATAATTTACAGTCCTCATTTTCTCTGTACATGAGATTGAGTTTGGTGGACAAATTATCATGCACCAATCATGTTCCTTTCTAAATCTTTTTTCTGATTTAACTTAATCTAAAATAGTTGTTTTAATTTCATAGATGACATCTCAACAGTCACAGTTTTTATAGAGTCGTGTTCAATTGGAGATCGATGGCATAGAGGTCCAAATCACTGTTAGAGAGAAGATAAAAAAAAAGCAAGTTTGGTGTACAATGGGAGATCGATGGCATATAGTTCAAAGGAGAGGCTTTAGACATTTGCATAAAGAAAAATGAGATTATTTCCCTTCTGGTGGAGAAAAATTGGTTGGAGAGAAAGACTTTCAATCTTTCTATTTTTTCAGAGTTTTATGATAATATCAAGGCTTGTGACATCTTTCAACTTTTTGGTAAGTTTGGAAATATTTCAGAAGTGATGATCCCTCCCGAAAGAAACAAGTTTGGAAAGCGATTTGGTTTTTCTAGATTCTTAGAGGTTGAAGATGGTAGGATGCTTGTGGTCAAACTTGATAACATCTTCATCGAGAATGTCAAAATTCATGCAAACATTCCCAGATTTTCTAGGGGGCAAAATAATCGTAATGAAGAAACCAAGAGCAGAGGGATCAACCATAAGTTTAAAAATGGGAACGAATCAGGCAAAAAGAGAATGTTTTTTTCTGATTCAAGGGTTGGTGATAGATTCTTTGATGAAGTAGTCAATGTTGCTGGTGAGTCTCGAGCTCCACAGGTTCCTCGTAATTCTTCAGTTCATCTTAGTTACACAGCGAAAGAAGATGATATCTCTAGGCTCAGTAAAGCTTATGTTGGAGTGGCTAACAATCTTGGTATGTCTTACAATATACTGATAAGTGTTTTATTCAAGATGAAATAGCACATAAAATAGGGCATTTATCTTACATTAATGACGAGATTCTAACATAAATACCTCAACTAATGAATGAAATTAATATGGTACAAAGTCTTCTTGGTTTGGTTGACAGTTGTGCAGGAAAAGGCTAAAAGAATGCATCAAAGAAAGAAAAAAGAAAAGTTGTGCCCTGCAGACTATGCGAAGCGAAGCAGAAGCAAAGCTAGTTCGTATAGCGATGGACAACGATGCAAGACAGAACCAAATTGTCCTTGAAGCGAAGAAAGCGACAGAGTTCACAATGCGAACTTTTCTTCGCATAGCGAAAGTTCGCGATGCGAACTTTACTTCGCATAGCGAAGTAAGGCGGCTTCACAAAAGACGGTTTGACAGCTCAGAGACTTAATGGAGAAGAAAGGAAAGTTCGCAAAGCGAACATACTTTCGCTATGCGAAGTCAGGCGGCCATAACTGCTATAAAAGGAGATCAAACTCAGTTCAAAGGGCATTCGGTTTTCATAGCTTGTAATTTATCATTTAGGATACTTTATAATAAGAATAGAAGTGAGGATTAGAGGAAGAAGAGTGGATTGTGCATCAAGAGTCAGGAAATCGTCGTTGATGCTCATTCAACTCAAATCTTCCATTATGCTTCAAGCTACCATGAGCAGCTAAATCTCTCTCTTGTTGGGATTGGTCATAGTTCACCGAAACAGTATGCATTATCTTTAATCATGGCATTATATGCAATTTTTGTATGAATCATTATTGATGTTATCTTTGTTTTACAGTTTATTTCATGGATTGAATTGATATTGACAAATATGATTCTAATCTCGATCTAAGATAACATCTATTAAATCCTAAATGCTAGATATAGATTTAGGTTTAATACTCACAAAAAGTATCGAATCTTAATGCTACCGTATTGTTTAATAGGCTGAGAAATCGTCGATTAAACCATAAGGTAGAACTCTCATCAAAGCTCAGACATGAATTATGTTTGTAAATGATACGTGATAATATCGAAACATGCTTAAATTGTGTATAACTGATTTGTGATATACATCTTGAATCGGTAGATGAACACCAATTCCCAACAAGTCTATTCCTCTGAAAACTATCTTCATTTATCATACGCGTTTAATTTTCGCAATTTACAAACCAAACAGCTTGAAACTTTTACTTAAAATCATAAAGAATATTGAACGGTTTTGATATCGCTCCAATCCCTGTGGATACGATAAAAACAAATACTTACATTTGATCATACTCAACATCAAATTGGCGCCGTTGCTGGGGATTGACGTTTAAGATATTAAAACATCGCAATAGTTTCTATACTTCTAAGTTGTTATATATTGTATATATTTGTTTTTCGCAACGTGTGTTCAATTGTTGGATAGGTGGTGAAACTTCTGTTTATGCTTCGAGGCAAGACTTCGGAAGAACAACTTGTTTTTGGTCCCGAGATCGAAAGAACTATCCGAAAGAACAAAAGACAAAAGAAGAAATAGAAACAACTATCCAAGAAGAAAAATCACAAAGAAGTTTCCGCATCAACTTCTTCAACAAAAGAAACAATGGCTGAAGTTGTCAACGGTGGGCCTTGTCGGAGCAGTCCAAGATGATTAGCTCGCCTCACCAACACTCCAAATAACCGACAGGCTAAAATGAAAACAGGCCTGCTGCAGATCATTTATGCTAACCCCTTTTCAGGTTTGGATCATGAAGATCCATACTCCCACCTCACAAAGTTCTATGAAATTGCCGGTACGTTAGGTGCACCCGAAGCTGAAGAGGAAGCAGTGTTTATGAGGTTATTCCCGCATTCTTTGATCGGTAAAGTGAAGGATTGGTATCTTGACCAACCTACTGAAACCATGACAAACTGGAATGTTATGGAAGAAAATTTTCTTAACAGGTTCTTCTCTCACAACCGGTTCATGGATGCGAAAACATCCATTGCCGCGTTTGCTCAAACTGCAAATGAGACTCTTTGTGAAGCTTGGGAACGTTACAGATCCATGCTACGGAAATGTCCAAATCATGGTTTTGACAGCCTAAAACAAGTCCACATCTTTCGCAATGGATTGCAGCCCCAACCAAAGCTCTTACTTGACGCAACAGCTGGTGGTTCTTTATTGGCAAAAAGTGCAGAAGAAGCAGTTGCAATTATCAACTAAATGGCTCTCACCGATCATCAAGTCCAATATAATCGAGGAACCACACAAAAGAAACCTGGAATTCTTGAGTTGGATACAAATAATGCGATCTTGGCACAAAATAAACTTCTCACTCAAACTGTGGAAGAACTCACCAAGCAATTATCCAATCTTCCACAATAACTCAAAAACCTGCACGAAGCGCCCAAACCACAACAAGTAGCCATGTGTGAACTTTGTACAGGAGACCACCCAACGGTTTTTGTCCTCCGATTAATGAAGAGGTCAATTATGTGGGAAACCAACAGCAGATGCAGGCCCCGTACCGAAACAATCAAGGGTATTCCTACAACAATAATGCAAGCTATGGCCAAAATAGGCAGAACCAATACCAAAGCTATACTCAGCCAGATAAGCTTACAAAGATCGAAGAAACCTTGAATCAATTTATGCAGATGTCCATGGCAAACCAGAAAAATACAGATGCATCGATCAGAAATCTGGAAACACAAGTAGGGCAAATCGCAAAACAGTTGAATGAGCAACAAAAAGGTATGTTTTCTGCTACCACTCAAAATAATCCTAAGGAAACTTGTAATGCAATTACAACGAAGAGTGGTGACACGGTTCAAAGCAAAGTTGGGGAGAATTCAAAAGAGATGGTTGTGGAGGAAAATCAAGAAAAAGAGAAAAATAAGAAAAAGGAGGTAGAAAACAATGCTGATCCTGGAAAAGTCACCGTACCAGTTACCATTGGAAGAATCCACTTTGATAAAGCTTTGATTGATCTTGGTTCAAGCACCAATCTTCTTCCGTTATCCGTTCTTAAAAAGATTGGTGACCTTGAAATAGAGCCTACAACAATGTTGTTAGAACTTGCTAACAAATCTATCACAAAACCAACTGGCATGGTAAAAGGTGTAATGGTGAAACTCAAAAGCTTTCTATTCCCGACAGATTTTTTGGTGATGGACAATGATGAGGATAGAGACACACCTCAGATTTTAGGTCGTCCATTCATAAAGGCAGCTAGAATGATGATTGACATTGATGAAGGAATGATGAAAGTAAGATCCAACAATAAAGAAGCCAACTTTAAATTGTTTCACCACAAAGAGGATGACTACTCCAAGATTGAAGCTCCTGATGAAACAGGTCTGGAATTAAGGATAAAGAATGTTAAAGGAAGGCCAGAAGATGGTAGCATAGATGCTTTGGCAAATTCATACAAGCCACCTTGATTTTACGCGAAACAGACGTCGAGCTAACGACGTTAAACAAGCACTTGTTGGGAGGTAACCCAACCTTTTTATTTGTTTATGTTTGTTTCCTATTGCATAACTAGTTTAAATGGTAGGAAGAAAATAGCATGAATGTGCCAAAAGAAAATTCTGCATAAAACTGAATTCTGCAGATTTCGCGCCGCGAAATATACTTCGCATAGCGAAAGTAGTAGAATCAGCAAAAATGCCATTCATGCCATTCTCCTTCACTTTAATATTTTTCTTTTGTTGTGGGTGTCATATGACCAATTGTTAGATGTCAAACATACTACATAATTGTATTCAATACTTGGCATTTTTCATTACTTTTCATGTTTAACTTGTTGATTTTAGTGGTGATTTGTGTTGTTCTTCAAACATTGGAATATACTTGTGGTGCTTGTAATTTGTGTGCTAGTATGCAGAAATAGACATGAAATGATCAAGAATGTAAGACACAATGAATTGATGCAAGCTGCCATAGAATCAAGAAAGAAACAGCAGGATTCCAAGCGAAGTCACCAGCGAACGTTCGCCTTGCGAACGGTGGCGAAGCTTCTAGCGAAGAGAGGCAGAAAAAGGCAGTGGAAAAAGGGAGTAGAATTCGCTGTGGCGAGGGAGCCAGCGAATGTTCGCTGCTTTGCTCGCTAGGCAAAGCTTCTAGCGAAGAGAGGCAGAAAGAGGCAGGGGCGAAAGGACCCAAAATTCGCTGGGGCGAAGGTTTTGGCGAATGCTCACTTCGCAAATGATTTTGTTTGCCTAGCGAACCCGCGATACATTTTGTGGGCGTTTTAAGTCTGAGGCACTTAAGGTGCCATTTTTTAATACATTTGCTAGGCGAATGATTCCTTCGCTAGGCGAAGGCTGCTGAATTTTTGTGTTGTATAAATAGATTTTTCACTTTTCTTGAAGGGGATCTTTTGCTATTTTCACCCAAACACATAGTTTTCTGTCTTTTGATCATCCCAGAGGAAATTTTCACCTAGAGAAGCTGAAGTCACATCCATTCTCGATTATTCGACGTGGATGTTCATTCATCTCATCTTGAAACTTGTCATCCAAGCTACCATGAGAATGAGTAGCTAAACACTCTTGTGTTAAGGTTAGATGTAGTTGATCTTGATCATATGTATTTCTTTTGATCTTTTGTATATGAACAAGGTTATTGATCAATATAGATGGAGTTATTTGTTCTTAATGATGTATTTGTGGTTTGTATTACTCTAGACATAGATTCTACAAATCATGACCTAAGAATTTCATCTCTTAAAAACCAAACTCTAGACATAGATTTGGGATTTGTTATTCGCTTTGTGTTGATCTTAATGATTGTTGTTTCGATTGTTAGCGTGAGACATCATCTAACGGTCTAAAAAACGATACTCATGACTTTGCTTTAGACATAAACTTAGTCGAGAGGATACGCGGTTGTATTGGTCGGAAACTAAATTCATATGCGTGATTAATCGGATATATGTGAAAAGGATTAGCGAAACCTAACCTTGACATACTTTTTCTAAAACCCTTACAAACTCTTTGCCACAAATTTACTCTTTGCTACTAATTAATGTTAACCAACGTCAAGAACAATTTGAAACTCTGTAACTTAAAACATTGTGACTATTGAACGGCAAGCATCTAATATCGCACAATCCTTGTGGCGACGATAAAAACACCCCCCTAAAACTGTTTCAACAAAATGGCATCGTTGCCGGGGATTGTTGTTTGATATTGCAAGCATTGCAATAGTTGTTTGTTTTAAGCTTGTTAACTTTGTCTTGAACTTGTTAATTTGTTTTGTTTAGTGTGCAGACTTTGTTTTATGCGAGGGAAACTACCGGCGGGCCAACTTCTGTTCGATCCTGAGATTGAAAGAATCGCTCGTAGAACCAATTGCAGAACGAGATGAAGAAGGCAACTAGCTTGACAAAGGCGAGAACAAGAGGGAAGTTCGACTTCTACACCACCACCATTTCCACAGTTACTTCCAGCTATGGAACATCCACCTCCACCACCACCACCTGCTTCTAGACCGTGTACCAACAGTCCGAGACACAATGCACAGTTTGCTCGTAATATGCAGAACAGTCGTCATTCAGAAATAAAGACTGGTATTCTCCAACTGCTATACCAAAGTCCTTTTACTGGTATGGATCATGAGGATCCTTTTACACATCTGAAAAAGTTCTATGAGATTGCGGGAGCAACTGGTGCGCCCGAAGCTGAAGAGGAATCTCTGTTTAAGAGACTGTTCCCGCATTCCCTCATTGGGAAAGCCAAGGAATGGTATCTTGATCAGTCAACGGCAATAAAGACTGATTGGAATTCACTTGAAGAAAAAATTTTGGAGCGATTTTTCCCACATAATCGGTTCATGGAGTCAAAGACCGCAATAGCAGTGTTCACGCAAGGTGCCAACGAATCTCTCAACGAAGCGTGGGAGAGATTCAAATCTATGTTGAGGAAATGCAAGGGGCATGGCTTTGATGAATTGTCTCAAATTGATATTTTTCGGAATGGACTTCAACTTGTGCATAAAACCTTGTTGGATGCCACCGCTGGTGGATCCCTAATGAGCAAAACTGCTGAAGAAGCCACTGCCATTATTGACAAGATGGCATTAAATGATCATCAGGGAAGTCATAATCGTAGCCCTTCTCAAAGGACTCCTGGAGTTTTGGAACTGGGAACCAATGATGCTATACTTGCTCAAAACAAGTTATTATCCCAACAAGTTGAGTTGTTGACGAAACAAATGTCTAAACTTCCTCAACAATTTAAAGAGATTCATGACTCCCTGAGCAAGAGTGTACAAGTAGCTTGTTGTGAATTGTGTAGAGGAGATCATCCTACCGGATATTGTCCTCCAGTTGTGGAGGAGGTAAATTATGCTGGAAATCCGACTCAAGGTTATCAAGGAAGACCTCCGTACCCAAGTACTCAACCACCATACCAAAATCAACAAGGCTATCAACCTCGAGACAACTACCGAAATCAACAAGGATGGAGACAAAATCCTTACCAACCACCCCAAGAGCAAAGTGAAAGTTCAAGAATGGAGGAGACTTTCACAAAATTCATGCAATTATCAATGGCAACTCAAAAGAGTACGGAAGCTTCGATTAGAAATCTTGAATCGCAAGTAGGGCAACTTGCCAAGCAATTAGCCGAAAACCAACCGGGGCCATCCTTCTCCGCTACCACTCAACCAAATCCCAAAGGAGAGTGTAAAGCTATTTTCACAAGAAGTGGTAGAACAATTGGAAGAGATGTTGAACATGAGGTGGTAGTTGAATAGGAACATGATGTTGTGTTGAAGGAAGTCGAAAAAAATGATGAAAATGGGGTAGTTGAAAAGAATGATGAGGAAGTGAGGAAGAAAAAAGAAAAAGAAAGAAAGGAGTTTGAGAAGGAAGTTTTACAAAAACGATTACCGTATCCCCCTACTCCAAAGAAAAAAGAGAATGATAGGCATTACGCAAGGTTTTTGGAGTTATTTAGTAGTTTACAAGTAACCGTACCTTTCTCTGAAGCTCTTGAACAAATGCCTAGGTATGTCAAATTCATGAAAGACATACTTATGAAAAAGAAGAGGTGCACTGACAAAAACAACATTGATCTTAATGCCGAGTGTAGTGCCATCATCCAATGTGTGCTTCCGTGGAAAGAACAAGATCCGGGAAGAGTAGCTTTACCTATTACAATAGGTAATGATTTTCAATGCAAAGCTTTGGTTGACATGGGTGCGAGCATCAATCTAATTCCCTTGTCGGTGGTGAAACGACTTGATAATATGACCATAAAATTAACAACCATGACCTTACAACTTGCGGATAAGTCTAGAACTCGTCCGTATGGTGTTGTGGAGGATGTGCTGGTAAAAGTGATAAATTCTTCTTTCCTGTTGATTTTGTGATTGTTGAAATGGATGAGGATGAAGATACACCGATTATATTGGGCCGACCATTCATGAAAACCGCCAAAATGTTGGTGGACGTTGATGAAGGCTTAATGAAAGTGCAGATCAAGGAAAGTGGTATGGAGGAAGAAGCTTGTTTTACATTGTTCAAAGGAGTGATGTTTGTGAATCAAGTGGACGAAGTCGTGCAAAAAGAAAAAGACTTGAAAAAACAGAAGTTGGAAAGTGAAGCATTTGAAAAGAAAAAGAATGAAGATGCAAAGGTATCCTTGATGAATTCATGTTGGGATTGGTCGTTTTTAAAGAAAATGAGACCAAAAACTGGGCACGATAACCGATGAGTTTGTGTGCGCGTAGTGTGTTTTTCTCGGGAGCCAATTCTTTAGCTTTTGGTTTCGAGGCGTCTAGTCTCTGGACCATCGAGCTTAGCCGACGTTAAACAAGCGCTTGTTGGGAGGCACCCCAACATTGTAAGTATTTACTGCTTTGTTGCTGTTTTTTTGTGGTATTGGTTAAAGTTTTGGAGTGTTGAAAGATGTGGTCAAATGCAGAAAATTTTGAAAAAATTCTGCCATGTTCGCTGGCGTTCGCCTAGCGAGCCTGGGGCGAGCATTTGCTGGCTCCTTCGCTTCGCGAACCCAGCGAGACAGGGCATGCTGATTTGCCACATCAGTTAAATTAGGGGTAATTTTTGGGTGGGCCAACCAATTGGGCCCATGACCCAACTTGTCTGAGAATTATGAGAGGGAAACCCTAGTTTCCTTGCTCACTTTGCCTCTCCCAACATTTTCAAAACCTTCTCACCGCTCAAGATTTCTTGTACCCATTGTCCCTTCCTGCTCATTTCTCCTAGTTCCTACTTTTTCACTTGCAAAGTTCAGGTTTGTTCACCCTTTCCATGTTTATTTCTGTTTGGCATTAGTTTAGAGAATGATTTGGATTTTGGATGAAAATCACTTTGGATTTCAAAATTCATGTACCTCTGTTCATATTGTTTTTGTGCTGCATGTTGTATATTACCAAAGCATTATGAATAGGGTGATGTTTTAAAAGTGAGTTTGTTGTTGGACTGGTTGTTTGATATTGTTTTTTTGCATTTTCGTGGGTTTACTGCTGTGTTCGCTTCGCGAGCCTGTGCGAGCATTCGCCAGTATTCGCTTCGCGAACCTGGGGCGAGTGTTCGCCAGCCTTCGCCTAGCGACACCTGGAGCAAACGAAAGGAAATTTAATTATTTTTTTTATAAAGTTTCAGTCTCTTGTTGTGTTGCCTTGGTTCACTAATGTGTTGGTTTGCTGTTGTTGTGTTTTATTGGTTGTTTTGCGCAGATGGCACCTAAAATGGCAACCAACCCGGCAAAGAAAAGGAAAGCCTCAACTTCGAGGCAGGTACCAGTGCAGTTTGATGACACTAGATTCATAGGTGCCAAACAGGCGGCCCGCTACGAGACCTTGGAAAGAAAGCATATCTTGGCTGAGAAGAGGTTCATTCTAAGCGACCGTGGAAGTTACCGAACGGTGGATGCACTTTTTGTGGAAAAGAAGTGGGGTCGCTTAATGACACCTTTGGATGGTTATAATGCAAAGATTGTCCAGGAGTTTTACGCAAATGCACTGCCCGATGATGGGGAGCGTTTTAGCTGGACCTCTCTTGTGAGGGGGACTGTTGTGAGATTCGAAATGAGGACTATTAACACGGTTTTGGGCGATCCGTTACCATTGGTCGGTAGTCAGTTAGATGCTTATCATCGAGATTTTCATCTTCACTGTGACATTCCAAAGATGACCCGTGATCTACTCCTTCCGGGTAAAGATGTTGAGCGTAACTCATTCAGGGTTGCAATTAGATTCCGAAGGGTGGATATGCAGCCATTGGTCCAACTCATCTTGCTTTTTGTGCTTACCAACATCGCGCCAAGGTCACATCATATCACCATCCCTATACCTTTGGCCTATCTTATCCATAGCATTCAGACGAATGTAGAGATTGACGTGGCCCACATTATTGCGGATGAGATTAAGGCCATTGTTCTAAGTGGTCTTGGGGGTACTACGGATCACAAGAATGCCCCGCTTGCTTTTCCGTGTCACATTATGTCGTTGTGTGCTCATGCTGGAGTTGATATACCCGCACGTAGGCAGGTCACGATTCCATCGGCTATAGATGATCGATATGTGGATAAGTTTTGTAGGCCCAGAGGGGCAATTGGAGAATCTTCTGGTGCTGGTACTGATGCTAGCGCAGGGGATGGTGGAGTTTCTGGATCGGCATCACCGGGCTTTTATCCTTTTCAGCAGGAGATTTGTCAATACAACTGGGATTGGATGGCAGCTTCACAGCGCGCCATGACTGACCTTCATGATTCTATGTAGGTACTCCAGTTGCAGATTTGCGACCCTGCCACTGAGCACTCGATGATGTCTAGGGAGCAGTTCCTAGCATATTCGGAGGGGGTGAAGATGATGCTGCTGAGGATGATGAGGTTGGTGATGATGTTGTTAGTGATGATGTTGATGATGAGGCGACTGGTTCTGCTGGCGGTTCTGAGGAGGAGGAGATTGCGGTGTCTGATGAGGACTAATGTTGTTGATTTCAGACTTTTGTACTTCCTTTGTGCTACAAAGTGAAGTTTTATCATGTTTTATTGTATTTTGTTTTATTTCAGTTTAGTAGTGATGTACTTTATCCACTGTGTTGGATTATTTTTGGTTGTATGATGTTTATGTACCCTTTGGTGGTACTTTTGACTCTGTAGGTGAGTTCACACCAGTACACTGCTATTATTATTAGTAGTAGTATTTGATGTTTTCAGTAAAAAATTTCTGTTTTTATTTTACTAATATTTCAGTTTTAATTATTGTATTAAGTGTGAGTTCTTCAGTTTACGAATGCTCAACACTTAAATGGTTGGTATGCTTATGTGTTAAGAGTTGAATTCTTCAGTTTACGAATGTTCAACTCTTTGAATGTTAATATTTTTTTTATTGTTTATATGTTTTATGTTGGTATGCTTGTGAATATTTAATGTTTCCTTCTTTTGTTGATGGAACTAGGGAAAGTTTAGGTTGGTGATTCTTGATCTTAAAAGAAGATTCTTCCAAGTTGGATGGCGATGATAGTAATTTAAGCATGATATTGTCGGCAAGGTACATAGTTGCCTAGTTCTAGAATTTAGAATGTATTAGAATTTGTGTCTTTGTACAATTGGAAATTGTGGTTCTTGTTACAACTGTATTGATTGCTTATGTCATTTAGGTCCAAAAATCACAAAAGTGAGAAACCTCCAGGTTATACTATATGCTTTGGATTAATGATAGATTTTGTTTTATACTTTTAATTCATGCTTCATCTTGTGATGTGTGTGATTTTGTGGAAGTATTAGAAATGATCAAGGCACTTGTTGATTTTGAGCACAACCATTTCTAAACAGTAATTTACCTGTGAGTAGCGAGAATTTGTTAGCCCCTTTGTGCCTAAATTTGTTAGATCTCTTTCGGTGATGAACTTGGTGTTGTACATATTTTAAAAATCAAGGTCATCATTGAATTTTTGAGAGCTTCTAAAAAATTTTCTTCTTGAACCTGGAAACTTTTGTTTTAATTGACTCCCTTGCCTTAAAAAGCAAGGAACATTCACGAAGGTTAAGTCAAAAATAAGTTGGGGAGAATGAAATGGAGTATTGGTGAATTGCTCAAACTTGTGAAAACATTTAAGCAAGCATGAAAAGAGAAGAGTATGTGAATATGTGTGTACAAAAGAGAAAAAGAATGCTTGCTTGAAAAAAATAGATCCAATAATTGTGCAAGGAAGTTTGAGAAGGTGTGATAAAGAAAAATTGGTGAATGAAGTTCAGGTGTTGTGAAGACTTTGTAGAGTGAATGTTCTTTTGCATCGGCAATTTCGATTCAATGGCCGTTAGAAATGTCCCTTTATTGTTAACCCAACCAAGCTACAACCTTGAAGCCCTTAGTGATCTTGTGCTTCCATGATTTCTTTCGTGATCATTTAGATATTGTATGAATTGCTTAGTATTTACATCATTTGTCATTTAAGTGAAATTGTCTCGTGCTTGTATGCGCATTGCCCTTCAATCCTTTTTCGAAGTGGAGTGTTAGATTGACATGTGCATGAAAACTTAGTTGTCTCTTGAAACATCGTTTGAAGTTGTTTAAGAGTCAAGTTCTTTTACATTGTAAATTCTAGGATTATGTAATTGTTGCTTTGTTGTGATTGTTGCTTATTTGAGCCGTTTATCTTGTCTTGGTTGAATTTTATACTAGAGCAAATCCTCTTGTTTTTCAATAAGAGGCAGACTTTGCTTGAGGACAAACAAAGAGTTAGTTGGGGAGAGTTTGTTAGATGTCAAACATACTACATAATTATATTCAATACTTGGCATTTTTCATTACTTTCCATGTTTAACTTGTTGATTTTAGTGGTGATTTGTGTTGTTCTTCAAACATTGGAATATACTTGTGGTGCTTGTAATTTGTGTGCTAGTGTGCAGAAATAGGCATGAAATGATCAAGAATGTAAGACACAATGATTTGATGCAAGCTTCCATAGAATCAAGAAAGCAACAGCAACGTGAATCCAGGCGAAGTCACCAGCGAACGTTCGCCTAGCGAACGGTGGCGAAGCTTCTAGCGAAGAGAGGCAAAAAGAGACAGTGGAAAAAGGGAGTAGAATTTGCTGTGGCGAGGGAGCCAGCGAATGTTCGCTGCTTTGCTCGCTAGGCGGAGCTTCCAGCGAAGAGAGGCAAAAAGTGGCAGGGGCGAAAGAACCCAAAATTCGCTGGGGCAAAGGTTTTGGCGAATGCTCGCTTCGCGAATGATTTTGTTCGCCTAGCGAACCCGCGATAACTTTTGTGGGCGGTTTAAGTCTGAGGCACTTAAGGTGCCATTTTTTAATACATTCGCTAGGCGAAGGCTGATGAATTTTTGTGTTGTATAAATAGATTTTTCACTTTTCTTGAAGGGGATCTTTTGCTATTTTCACCCAAAAACATAGTTTTCTGTCTTTTGATCATCCAAGAGGAAATTTTCACCTAGAGAAGCTGAAGTCACATCCATTCTCGATTATTCGACGTGGATGTTCATTCATCTCCTCTTGAAACTTGTCATCCAAGCTACCATGAGAATGAGTAGCTAAACACTCTTGTGTTAAGGTTAGATGTAGTTTATCTTGATCATATGTATTTCTTTTGATCTTTTGTATATGAACAAGGTTATTGATCAATATAGATGGAGTTATTTGTTCTTAATGATGTATTTGTGGTTTGTATTACTCTAGACATAGATTCTACAAATCATGACCTAAGAATTTCATCTATTAAAAACCAAACTCTAGACATAGATTTGGGATTTGTTATTCGCTTTGTGTTGATCTTAACGATTGTTGTTTCGATTGTTAGCGTGAGACATCATCTAACGGTCTAAACAACGATACTCACGACTTTGCTTTAGACATAAACTTAGTCGAGAGGATACGCGGTTGTATTGGTCAGAAACTAAATTCATATGCGTGATTAATCGGATATATGTGAAAAGGATTAGCGAAACCTAACCTTGACATACTTTTTCTAAAAACCTTACAAACTCTTTGCCACAAATTTACTCTTTTCTACCAATTAATGTTAATCAAAGTCAAGAACAATTTGAAACTCTGTAACTTAAAACATTGTGACTAATGAACGACAAGCATCTAATATCGCACAATCCCTGTGGAGACGATAAAAACACCCTCCTAAAACTGTTTCAACACCAATCCATATACTTGATACTTGTCCTCTAAATGAGATTAGAAAAGCAAAAGAGTGGATGATCACATTCACATGAATCAACAAAGGTACATTAGTAAGGATACAAATTTTTGAAGAATCACACAATCCAAGGTACTTGTTTATTGCTTTCTTAGAGCTTAGCATGATTATAACATGAGTAGTCTACATAAAATCAAGTCATTCAAGCTTATGCAATAGCATGTTTTCATTGTGAATCACGTAGTTCCAAAACCAGAAAAGTGAGGTAACCATTCATTAATTACTATATGCTTAAGAGACTGATACATTCTTGTTTTAACTCGTTTGGTTCATGCTTAATCTTGCATTTATGGTAATAATTGTGGAGACATGGAAAGGATCAAGGCAATTCTTCAAAGTGAGCATAACTAGTAAACCAAATGGAGCCTCATTGTCCCTTGTGAGTGAGTGAGCATTTGCAACCCCTTTTGAGCCATATGACATTGAATCAATCATTGATGAACTGAGCAATGCATTAAGTAAACCACTTAATGGATATTGTTCCACATCTTGAAAACTCATAAAGTTCATCCATGATAGATTCACAATCTTCTTGAATTAAACCCTTGAAACCTTTGCCAAATCTTAAAGAGCATTCAAAGTAAAAAGAGAGGTTTTATTCAAGTTGGGGAGAGGAAGAAAACTTCTTTTGTCAAGAAAAGAAAAATTAGAAAATGAAGAGATCAAGAAAAATATGAAAGAAAAAGAAAAGTAAGAAAAGAAACAAGCAAATACCAAAAGATGGATATATTCAAAAGAAAGAAACAAGGAAGGTTTGAAGGAGTAATATGGTACAAAGAATCAAATTCTATGAATGCTTTTCTAAAAAAGAAAGAAAAACCAAGCATATTCATCACAATGCTTATCATTCAACATAAACACATATATTCGTGTTCATTCATCCATGCACAAATACAAGGATGACCAATGCAAATCATAGAGACCGACTCACGACTCTATGCAAATGCAATGCGGTACCGACTCATTTCATCTCAAGTTCAATTGAAGAACTTATTGGAACCATCGCTCGTTACTTAGTGTAACTCCCCGTCGGGCATACGATGTTCACCCATTGCTACCACCTCTCAAAAGGCTTACAATGTTTATGGATTGCACCCACCTCTCAAAAGGCTTACAATCGTTTGTAATCATCGCCCCACCTCTCAAAAGGCTTACGACGTTACAACGGATTCATCTTAGAACCCCACAATGCAAGAATGCACATCATGATGCTTCACATACAACATGACTCATGACACTTTTGACATGCATAAATATTCACAATATAGTCATGCATTCATCACACACAATCCACATACATTCACATCAATTGTGCCAAACGGCAACCGAACGTTTTCACAAATAACCAAACAATTTGATTTACGGTTTACCGGAAAAGTCGGTTAAAAGTCGGCTAAAAATAATATTTTCCATCATCATCAAAAAGTACTCATCCACAGCTTCGATTCGATATAAAGAACACTTAAATCCGATAAACAACGAAGAAGATATGTATATTTCAAAATAACGTAAAATCATAAACCGGAGGCCCGACACTACGAAACGGTTCGAAAATACTGTTCCAATTGGACTAGGTTTAGACCTCAAAACCATTTTTCCTAGAAAGAACATCTCGTTAGCTTCCCAACGCTTCGAACGGGGGTCAAAACCGACTTACGGTTCAAGAGTTATGAATTTCCGAAGTTTCCCCGACAAACCAGAATTTTCTGGTTCAGCACAGTATGTATCAATACATAGGCTTATGTATCGACGCATAGAGGCCACATGTATCGATACATAGCACGCATGTGTCGACGCATGCTGTAGTGAAAATTCTGTTTTCTTAAAATTCTACAGTATGTATCGACGCATAAGGGTTATGTATCGATACATAAACCATTTCGTATTGATACATGGCTGTTATGCATCGATACATAACTCTGTTTTTCTCAAAAACCAGATTTCTCAAATGCATGCTGTAACTTTTTCCAAATGCCCGAAAACTCGACTAAATCGAACATTTTCACCGAAACAAACATATACGCGCAACCACCAAATACATAAGAACAATTTAGAACACATAAACGAAATTTCTACGACGTTCGATTTTTCGATTAAATTTCAACCTTTCAAAAACCAGAATTTTCAAACATCACCAAATCGAATAAAAAGCACGCTATACGACGACCTAACCTTACTCGATACAACTACGTAATTTATTTCGAAATTCATCCGTGAAAACATCGATTTCTATCGATTTCCTACAATTCGACCTAAACGGAAAAACAATGGAAACATAACGAAAACTAACCGAAACATAACCAAACTTCATGAAACTTTAAACAGCAGCTCACATACATATAGCCAACCAACACATGTATTTATACGACTTTTCGACCGTAAAAACATCGGTTTCTATCGATTTCCTCAAATACGGCATAAACGGAAACATATGGAAAACCAACCAAAACATCCACACAAAACACATACATAATCATACACAAAGTTAGGATAACAATATTTCACACCCTTACCCGATTAAATTCGATTCCTAGAGTTGTCTTGACGATTTCCTAGCTTTTCCAATCTTTTCTTCTCTTTTTCTTCTCTTGTTCTTCTTTCTCTCTATTTTTCTCTCTAACTCTCCTTTTCTCTCTTTTCTAACTCTTATACTTTTCTTTCTATTTCTTTTCTTACTACTTTCTTTTCTTTACTTTAAATATCTCACAAATACCCTTAAATCATTCCTCACTTAAATTCTAACTTAACAATAATTATGAAATGTCTAAAATACCCTCCAATCTAATTTCCCCCGAAAACTCTCAAAAACGGTAAAATAATATAACACGCCAACATATCATATTAAAACACCAATTTCACAATAACATTATTATCACCCAAATTAAATAAAAGACTCAACAAAATAATACACATTAGCACAAAATGGAGATAATCATAATCGGGTTGTTACATTACATGGTTACGCTGCTATGGCATTCCATGGCATGCTTGAAACTTCAAGTTCTTCAAACTTTTGACCAAGACGGTGGGTACTTACATGTGTGTAAATGAATAAACGCTAAAGGGAAGCTGCATAGACATCACACAAATTATGGTGAGAACTAAATGTGCTATTGTCTTGAATGAAAATTTTAAAGTCAGGATTGGTGGAGAGGTCTTTGTCATCAAAATGGTAGAGGATTCGCACGGGTCACTGCGTATTCTTGGACCCTCTCTTAGAAAAAATGAGGAGGTTGAATCTTTTTCGTCTGATTCGGAGGTTAATTGGATAGTTCTAGGAGATGAAAAAGATGAAGAAGCCATGGTTGAGACCCAGAAGAAACTGATTGATCTTGAAGAAGGTGAAATTTGTACTTCTGCAACTAAGGTGTCAGACGTGAAAAATGTGACTAGGGAGTTTGAGGTTGCAGTAGATCTTCGGAGAGGTTATGATAAACCTAGGATTTCTAATCCTGGGCATACACGGTAAAATCTAGCTTTTGATGATGCTATCGAGGCAGCAAAGGCGGCAAAAGTTATTGAGGTGTTGTTTGATGATAGGTTGGACAGAGTTAGGTCTACGCATGACTTGTCTAAAACTATAGGGAAGTCTTCCCTAGAAATTAGAATGTTCAGAAAACTGGCTTGTAGTGGGCAACTTTTTGCTTCAAAAAAGTCAAAACTAAAAAAGGTATTGGAAGTTATTGGGCCGAACCCGAAAACCAGATCCAAGAAGAAAAAGGTCAAGAGAGTTTCAGGCCTTGTTTCTTTGGATGACCCTTTGGCTTCAGAATACCCTATTGAGGATTTCTCTACTTCAGATAAGGTGGCGTTGACTCAGGGAAATGTTGGCGGTGCGCATACTATGAGATCAGGGCAATCTAATTCTCTCTCAATTCATTCTGTTAAATTCTCAGCAGGTGAAATACTCTGTTGTGATCAGATATCTGATACAGATGTTAGAGTTGGTAATATCAGATTTTGGGACCAGATGGATTCGAACTTAGGAGGCAAAATCAGGAAAGCTGCTTTAGATCTAGGGGTAGTGACGGAAGACAATTCTATTGATTATCCGAAGAAGCTTAATGAGTTGGAAGCAACTGAAAAACCAGAATCAATGGCAAGAAGGCGTCTCTTAATTCGAAGAAATGATTATTGGTTCTCTTAACATTAGAGGTGGAGGGAATATTTCTAAGAGGATGAGAACTAACAAGATTATTACTTCAGGTAAAGCTAAAGTCTTTTTCATACAGGAATCTAAACTTAAGGATGTTGACAGTGTTGTTATTAAGAGTCTTTGGAATAGTTGTGACATTGGATGGTCTTATAGTAAAGCCCAGGGATTTTCTGGGGGTATAATTACATTATGGAAAGAGCAGTTTGTTCAACCCATCTTCTATTTTTCAGGAAAGGGGTATCTTGGAATAAAAGTGGAATGGAATTCAGATTTTTTTATCTGGTTAACGTTTATTTAGCATGTGATATTCTGTCAAAGAGGAAGCTGTGGAAAGAATTAATCGAGTTGAAGAAGAAATTTACAGATGGAGCTTGGATCATGGGAGGGGACTTCAATGCGATTTCCAAAAGCTCTGAGAGGAAGGGACAAAGTCTAACTAATAAAATTTCAAAAACTAGGGATTTTGAAGCTTTCATTTTTTAGTCTGGTATGGAAGATCTTCTTGTTTTAGGTAACATATTTACTTGGTATAGTGGTGATGGGCATTCTATGAGCAGAATTGATAGGTTTTAGGTTGATAATTCAATCATTAGCAAATGAGGTATTCTATGTCAAACGGTAGGAAAGAGGGAAGTATCAAATCATTGCTCTATATGGATGCATCTTAAACTCATCAATTGGGGCTACAAACCTTTCAAATCTTTTGATAGTTGGTTTGATCATCCTCAATTTCTTGAGTTTGTGGGTAAGTAATGGAAAGAGATTAAAGTTGTTGGTAGAAGCGATTTTGTCATCAAAGAAAAGTTCAAAGTTTTAAAGGTTAGGATTAAAGAGTGGAACATTAAAGTCTTTGGCTGGTATGATCTAAAAGCAGAGGAGGGCATCAATGTGATGAATGAGATTAATTAAAAATTATCCTTTTGTGCATCGTCTGAGGTTGAAGAGCTTGTGGAAAAGAGGTCAGAAGCATGCAGGCAGATCTGGAGGAATCTTCACATTAAAGATAATTTAGTCATTCAAAAAGCTAGAAGCAATTGGTTACGAAAAGGAGATGGAAACACAAGGTTTTATCATAACTTCATCAAGGGCGGACAAAAAGTAAAGTTTATAGGAGTAGTGGAAACTAAACAGGGCAGAGTTGAGTCAGTTGAGGAAGTTAAAGAGGATGTCTGGAAATTCTTCAAATCAAAATATTATGAACCAGATCAGGCTCGTCCTTACTTGAAAGAGGGGTACTTCAATAAGTTATCTGAAGTGGAAGCTGAATCTTTGGAAGTTCCTTTTTCTGAAGAGGAGATTAGAGAGGTTGTTAAGAGCTGTGATAGTTCGAAAAGTCCGGGGCCAGACGGTTTCAACTTCTTCTTCTTTAAGAAATGTTGGTCTTTCTCGAAGGAGGACATCTTGTTATTTTTGAGAGATTTCCACCATCATGCTCATCTTCCTAAAGCTATATCATCCTTTTTCATTACTCTAATTCCTAAGGCAAACAATCCTTTGCATCTTAGGGAATACATACCTATATGCTTAGTTGGAGGTCTTTGAAAAATTCTGGCGAAACTCTTGGAAAACAAATTGAAGAAGGTAATAGGAAGTTTGGTTTATCAATGTCAAACGACGTTCGTACCAGGCCGTCAGATGCTAGAATGAGTGGTAATTGCTAATGAAATTGTGGACATGGCTACTAGAGAAAGTAAAGATTGCTTACTCTTCAATGTAGATTTCGAGAAGGCGTATGACTGCGTGAACTAGAATTTTCTGCGTCAATTATTCGTGGCTATAGGTTTTGGTTGTAAGTGGCGTAAATGGATGGAAACCTGCATCTTCAACTGCTATCTTTCTATCTTAGTAAATGGCAATCCTACCAAGGATTTTGCAGTGGAACAGGGCCTTCGTCAGGGAGACCCCTTTTCTCCCTTTATTTTTGTTCTAGTCACTGAAGGTCTGTCTCAAATTATGAGAAATGCTTCAGCAGGTGGATCTTTCAAGGGTTTTGAAGTTTGTCCTAATCTTAGGGTGGATATCCTATAATTTGTTGAAGATACGTTGATCATTGGAGAAGGTACCTGGCATAATCTTTGGAGTATTAAATTTTTCCTAAGAAGTTTTGAACTAGTTTCAGGCTTGAAGGTCAATTTCAATAAGAGTAGAATTATGGGTATTAATGTGAGCCCTCATTTCCTTGAAGCAGCTTCTTCTTTCTTAGCATGTAGGATTGACATGCCTTGTCTTCGTTTCATGGGCATTCAAGTAGGGAGTAATCCTAGAAGAATCAGTTTTTGGGACTTTTTGGTGGATATTTTCAAAAACAAGTTGGCAGTTTGGAAAGGGAAAGGTCTCTCAATGCAAGCAGGGTAACTTTGATCAACTCAACTTTATCTAGTCTCCCTATTTTCTGGCACTCTTTCTATAGGATTCATGTGTCTGTTCTAAAAAGGATTGACATCCTTAGGAAACGATTCCTTTGGGGAGGGTTAGATTCTAAACCAAGCATTCACTGGGTGAGATGAGAGATAGCTTGTAGTCCTAAGGATAAATGAGGTTTGGGAATTTTGGATCTGGATGCGTTCAATTTAGCCCTCCTTTCGAAATGGAAATGGAAAATTTGGGATAATAAGATTGCTCTATGGAAGGATGTGTTGAGAGGGAGGTACGGTTTTCTGGAAGAAATTCTCTTGGCGGATAATCAATCCTCGAAGACTTATTCTTCTTCAGTTTGGTGGAAGGATCTCACCAAACTGGGGACTATCTCTTCTAACTCTGGTTTCTCTTTTGCAGGTTGTGTCTCGCACACCTTGGACGAAGGGAAGTCGATCTCGTTCTAGTCGGCTTCTTAGATTTCTGCAGTTCCTTTGGCTGAGATATTCAAAAATATGTTTTATAGAAGTAAGGAAAAGAGAAGTTCGGTGAGATTCATGGGTGAATTCATCGATGGAGAGTGGTGCTGGGGAGATATTGGCATACCTGGAAAATCTGAATCCTGAAGAAACTAACCAGCTGTAACTTTTGAAACAATTACTGCAGCAATCTTCATCAATTCTGGAGACTACTGATTCGACTAGCTGGGGGCTTGGAGTTAGTAAAGATTATGTTGTCTGTGAGGTTTACAATAAGCTGGTGATTGAATTAGATTACACTGAGATTCGTCCCCATTAAACTTTATCGTACAACCTGTTATGGAAATTGAATATTCCGCCTAAGTTTAAGTTGAAGGCTTTTTTGGAATAGACTGCCTAAAAAAGATAACTTGGTGAAACGCGAATTGATGCTCCCTGATCTCACCTGTATTTTTTGCAAATCTGTAGATGAGGATTTATGCCATTTGTTGTTTTCTTGCCCCTTCGCAGTGTCAGTTTGGAACAATATAGGCGATTGGTGTGGTTGTGATATATCTTTTGCAGGTTGTTTCTGGAGTTTCTTCATCTCTTGGTTTTGTTTTGGTTGGAATAGTTCGGTGTCGAGCAGGTTGGGTAATTGCTGGATTGCGATAAGTTGGTGCTTGTGGAAGGCTAGAAATATTTTTATTTTTAGAAATGATCCCATAAACTATAACAATATTTGCTGGGAAATAAAACTTTTATTGTGGAAATGGAACTTGTTGAGTGATATTTCTTCTTCCAACTCCAATTTCTTAACTTTCACTATAGATCCTTTAGGGCATTAAGTTAGCTTGGAGTTGGATAGAATTATCTTGTTCTGCTGTTGTTTTCTGTATTATGGGTGAGTACCCCTTCTATTCAATAATTCCAATTTACTTAAAAAAAAAGAGATAATTTACAGTCCGTGTTAAAGTAATATATAGGGTGTTAAAGTAATACAAGATCTCAAAAAATTGGGACCTGAAAATTAAAAAAGGTTAAAATATTACAATAACGAATAACCAATATCAATACTTCTTATGCCTAAATTACTTACAATTCAGAAGTAGCAGTCCAGCGGCGAAACATATGATTTTCAGTTCAACACTTGCTGGTTGCAGTTTTACATTTTAATTTTATTATTTTTGATATGGCCATTATAAAATGGAAAAAAGGGTGATGCACTGACAGTGTAATTTTTTTTACACTGTCAACCAATGACGACCATGCATCCCGCCAAGTCAGACTGAAAATTTAAAACTAATTAAATGACATGGCAGAATGATATATTCATATTCGATGACAGTGTAAAACTTTTTTACACTGTCAGTGCATCACCATTAAACTCTTATAAAATTAGTTTCATTTTATATTTTCAATAACAAATATTTTTTTTTTATATAATTCTGAAATTTATAATGGACCCTTATGTAGCCGGGTGCATATTTACATTTTAATTTTATAATTTTACAAATCCCTTAATGTTTTAGTTTCATTTTATATTTTCAATAATAAATGATTTTATTATATAATCTTTCGAAATTTATAATGGACCCTTCAGTATTGAGGGTGTATTTTTTCATTTTAATTTTATAATTTTACAAAATTTTAACGCATTAATTTTATTTCATATTTTCAGTGACATAATTTTTTTATATAATTCTTTGCAATTTATAACGAAACCTTAAATCAATTTTTGTTGATAATTATTTTTTCCAATATTTAAACAAAGATGACAATTTGACCTATCCCCAATGGGCACCCACAAGATTATTTATAATGGGTAGGATAAAAACCTGCAAAAATGGGTACGTGCACGAGCTCAGGTAATTATCCACAAAAATAAGCGAATATGGATGCGGGTATAGACACCTTAGTACCTACCCCGTCCTATACCCACAAAATATATTTATGTATTTTAATTTATATTTATATATTTTAATTTATATTATTACATAACAATATATGTATACCAATTTTAAAAAGTATATCAATGTTAAACCATTACATGTTTAACATAAATGTTCGTTTAGTTCAACAATAAAATTTTTTGAAAACTTAAAATGATATGATATTTCATAATTGATCTATTTATTTTTAATAGGAATGCGGGTAACGGGTACAGGAATGGGTACTTACATACCTATAGGGCTAGGGTACAGGTGCTAACTTTGGCGCCCAAGTGGGTATGAGTTCGGGTACGGGGATTTTTTTAAATTGCGGAAATGGGGATGTGTACTATAGTACTCTGCCCAAACCCTACTCAAACCCTGCCCATTGCCATTCCTACTTAAACCTGACAACTAACATGTTTGTATATCATCTTTTGACATTTTTAGATTCTTAGCTCCAGAGATCGTAGATCTTTTACAAAAAAACTAGAGGCTTATGAATAACAATATTGTATCATTTATAACTTTGTTTTTAAGATGATTGATTTCGCAAAAGATAAAATGCAACATGTTGTACGTTTGTCTTATATATATATATATATATATATATATATATATATATATATATAATGTTTGTTTATAATGTTTGTTTATAATAAAAAATGACTCTTTTTGAATTCTCAGTGTTTCATTTTTTAGGGGTCGATTCTTAAAATTTGAACATTGCCTTCAAATTGTTTGAGGCAAGTATGGCAATATTATACAAACATTCAATCAAATTCTTTAAACTTGCCAACTCATATCAATATTTAAAAATAAAAACCGTGATTTGATGGGATACACATCCTTCCTTGGTTTGGTAGTATAAAAATATTTTACAATGTTGTTAAATATGTAATTCATTATTTTAGAAAGATTAGATTTGATTTAGAAATATCAGATTTCATTTAGAAATATTATATTAGATATTTTTAGGCTTTTATAGTTTGAGCTTTAGCTTGCGATGCAAGTTAACCTAAATATATAAATAGGGAGGTACCTTTATCATTGTAATCATCAAATTTGATAATCACGGTTTTGCAGTTGCAAAGTGATAATAAAATTCCACAGATATGGACAGAGAGTTACTCTGCAGTTCATACTCATCTTCTTTAAACGTGTTCTTGTTTTTTTTCATTGTCATTACATAACAGTCTTTAGATCAAGATTGAGAAGAATTCACCATAGATCGTGGTTGAATTTCCAGCATCTGGTATCAAAGCTCCGGTTTTGATTCAAGGGAAGAACAATTGTGATGGCGATGAATCACCCGAACGGTCACATTCCAGCAAATCTTCCAATTCTCAAGAAAGATAATTATGAGAATAGGTGCAAGCAGGTTAAGGTGGTTTTCTGTTACCAAGATCTCTGGGATCTTCTGAAGGAGGGATTATCACCGCTTGCAAAAACTCCGACAGATAAGGAGAATGCAGCATATAAAGAATTGAAGAAGAAAGATTATAAAGATCTCTGTATAATCCATCAATGTGTTGATCCAGATAACTTTGAAAAGGTTAGTGATGTAGAATTAGCAAAAGAAACTTGGGAGATTCTTCAAAATTCATTTGGAGGCGCAGAGAAGGTGAAAGGTGAGGTTACAAATTCACAAAAGGACTTATGAATTGCTTCAGATGGAAGACAATGAAAGTATAACAAATTTCTTCACCAGAGTTACAAAGCTGGTGAATCGAATCAAGGTATGTGGAGAAGTGTTGACATCAAGATTAGTTGTGTCAAAGATCTTGAGGTCATTGACTCCAAAATTTGACCACGTGGTAGTAGCCATAGAAGGGTCGAAATACTTGTCAGTATTGACAAAGGAAGAGTTTCAAGGGACGCTTGAGTCTCATGAACAAAGGATGACTAAAAGAGCTGCAGGAAAGTCGAAGAGTGATATGGCTTTGCAGGCGCAGTCGGGAAAAGAAAGAAAAGGTAAAGGAATCTGAAATGGCAACAAAGGTAGAGGAGGCTACACCAATTCGAATGGTCGAAATCAGCATGAAGGAAACTGGTCGAATAAGAGAAAACCCTGGAACCAAGGCAACCAAAAAGGTGGTGCTGCAGGTAGAGGAAGAGGTGGTGGTCGAAAGCCTGACAAAAGTCACATTCAGTGTTTCAATTATCAGAAGTAAGGTCACTATTTTAGTGATTGTCTAGAAAATAAGAAGAATCAAGAAACTGATGCAAAGCTGGCGAAACATGAAGAAGAAGAGACGTTGCTGATGGTCACAACTAGAGACGAAGAGAGATTCCAGGACCAGTGGTACTTGGAATCAAGATGCTCATCACACATGACTGGAAGGAAAGATTGGATTGTCAACATAAAGCCCTCGTCGAAGAACACGGTGAAGTTTGCAAATGACAACACTCTAGCAGCTGAAGGTGTTGGTGATGTTCATATCGTGAGGAAGGATGGCAAGAAATCAATAATTTCCAACGTGTTATACATACTTTGCATGAAAAGTAACCTGCTCAGTATAGGACAACTTTTCGAAAAGAACTACAAGGTAGTTGTCGAAGATAAGATGATGAGATTTCTCGACATAGGTGGTAGGTTGATCTTGAAGGCTCCAATTTCTTAGAATAGGACCTTCAAGATTGAAATCAATGTGATGGAGCACAAGTGCCTAGCAACTGCAGCCAGCAAAGATGAGTGGTTATGGCATTTTCGACTAGGCCATCTCAACTTCAATGACATCAGAGAGCTAAAGAGAAGAAATATGGCTTCAGGATTACCTAAAATCGACATTCCAAGTGAAGTCTGTGAAGAGTGTGTTCAGTCGAAACAACACAAGAATAGATTTAGCAAGGATGCAGGAAGGAAGTCGAAGGTAATTCTGAAAGTCATATACTCTGATGTATGTGGTCCAATCTAGGTGGATTCGATTATAGACAACAAATACTTTGTCACGTTCATAGATGATTACAGTCGAAAGTTGTGGACTTACCTTATCTAGAAGAAAAGTGATGTGATCGAGTTATTTGCCAGATTCAATTATATGGTCGAAAGACAGAGTGGTCGAAAGCTAAAAATTCTGAGGATTGATGGTGGTGGAGAGTATGTGTCGAAAGAGTTCGATGCATTATATGAAAAAGAAGGGATTGTGCATGAGGTGGTGCCACCCTACACTCCACGTCAAAATGGAATTGCAGAAAGAAAGAACATAACCATCATGAACATAGTGAGAAATATGTTAAATAGAAAGCATCTACCCGACCAAAGAATTATGGGGAGAAGCGGTTTCGACAACATCATACATATTAAACAGATCTGCAACGAAGAAGCTTGAAGAAATCACACCAGAAGAATGTTGGTCTGGTGTCAAGCCTAGCCTCAGTCACTTGAATATATTTGGATCTATAGTACATAGACATGTGCAAGATTAGTTGAGAAGGAAGCTTGATGACAAGTCAAATCAGATGATCTTGATAGGATATCATTCAACTGGAGGTTACAAGTTGTTCGACCCAGTGAATAAGCAGGTAGTGATCAACAGGGACGTGATTATAGATGAGCTTAAAGAATGGGATTGGACTAAGAAGGATTCAGTGAGAATCTCTTGTGAAGAACCAGCCACTGAAGTCGAAAGAGAAGTTTGACATAAACAAGTCAAAGATGAAGCAGACCCAAGCAGACCTCGACGAACAAGACATATTCCTGCAAGGTTGCAAGAATGTGTGATTACATCAGATGATGTGGTCAATGAAGAGGGTGAGCTGGTACATTATGATTTCTCCACAGATGTCGAACCAATCAATGCAGCTGAGGCATTGAAAGATTCGAAGTGGGTGAAAGCAATGAATGAGGAGTTAAACTCCATCGAAGTCAACAACACCTGGTCACTTGTCGAATTGCCTCAAGGCAATAAGGCAATTGATGTGAAGTGGGTTTACAAGGTGAAGGTGAATCCTAAAGGAGAAGTAACTCAACACAAGACGAGATTTATGGCGAAAGGATTTCTTCAGAAGGAAGGAATCAACTTCAACGAAGTTTTTGTACCTATTGCTAGGATCGAAACAATTAGGTTGGTTGTTGGTCTAGCAAACATGAAAAATTGGCACACATGTCAGATGGATGTGAAATGTGCATTTCTTAATGGCTCCTTAGACGAAGAAGTTTATGTTGCACAACCAGTTAGGTTTGTGAAACAAGGCTAAGAAAGAAAGGCGTACAGGTTGCATAAAGCCCTGTATGGACTTAAACAAGCTCCAAGAGCTTGGAATAAGAAGATCGACAACTTTCTAAGGGAGAAAAAATTTGTAAAGTGCAGAACTAAGCATGTAGTATATGTAAGGAGAAGCAATGGTGAATTTCTTATACTATGTCTCTATGTCGATGACCTGTTGATAACAGGAAGTTGCAAAAAGGAGATCAAAGATTTCAAACATGACCTAAGTGAGGAGTTTGAAATGTCAGACTTAGGAAATATCGCATATTTCCTTGGCATCGAATTCTACAAGACTGGTAGAGGTTTGATGATGCACCAAGGAAGATATGCAGGCGAAATACTCAAGAGATTTGAGATGCAAGATTGCAACCCAACTTCGACTCCATCTGAGACCAGATTGCAACTGTCGAAAGATTCAAATGAAGGTGATGTCGATCCAACCCAATATAGAAGACTTATTGGGTCACTTAGATACCTTTGTCACACAAGGTCTGACTTAGCATACAATATAGGTATGGTAAGTAGATTCATGCAGAAGCCAAAGGTATCACACCTATCAGTAACAAAGAGGATACTGAGGTATCTGAAAGGAACTCTTGACTACAACATTTTGTTTCCTGCAGCTAATGAAGGAAAAGAATGCAAGCTAGTGGAATACACTGACTCAAGTTGGTTTAGTGATGCTGAGGATAGAAAATCCAGAGCTGGCTATGTGTTTATGTTAGGTGGTGCATCAGTTGCTTGGAGTTCGAGAAAGGAGCCAGTAGTGGCATTGTCATCATGCGAAGCAAAATATATAGATGTTTCTCTTTATGCATGTCAAGCAACATGGATGGTGAACCTGGTCGAAGAGATAACAACAAAGAGTCACGGAGCAATTACCATGAAGATCGACAACATGTCAGCTATCAATTTGGCGAAGAATCCAATAGCACACGGTTGAAGCAAGCACATCGAAATGAGGTTCGATTATCTTCGAGAATAGGTAGCAGAAGGGAAGATGAACTTGGAACACAGCAGAACTGAGAATTAGATTGCAGACATCATGACGAAGGGAGTGCCAGTCGAAGTGTTCAAGAAGCTAAGGTCTATGATGAATGTAGATAGTTTAGACACAATGAATTAGGTGGTGTGTTAAATATGTAATTCATTATTTTAGAAATATTTGATTTGATTTAGAAAGATTAGATTAGATATTTTTGGGCTTTTATAGTTTGAGCTTTAGCTTGAGATGCAAGTTAACCTAAATCTATAAATAGGGAGGAACCCTTATCATTGTAATCATCAAGTTTGATAATCACGGTTTTGCAGTTGCAAAGTGATAATAAAATTTCACAGTTGTCGGCAGAGAGTTACTCTACAGTTCATACTCATCTTCTTTAAACGTGTTCTTGTTTTTGTTCATTGTCATTACATAACAATCTTGAGATCAAGATTGAGAAGAATTCACCATAGATCGTGGTTAAATTTCCAACAAATGTCAATGCATATCTATTTTTTCATTTTTTAAATCTTTTTGCATTTAACGTGAAAGCTAAGTACTAGTAAGTAAGGAGGGAAAAACAGGTCGTGGCCCACTGGGTCGGCCTGAGCACCCGCCAAAAAATGGCGGGTTGAGTTGGGAATTTGTGTCTATCTACCCACTCAGCCCGCCCCTTTTAAGCCCACAAAAAAAGGGAGGGATGTCTCGTTAGCCCGCCAACCTAATTATCAAACACTCAAAATATTTATTTTGGTTGGTTAAAGATTAATACTTGAACTATAGTTTGAAATACTTGTTGATGATTATATTTTATACATTTATTTGTGAATATATGCAATATTTTTCTAAGTAAAATTTGTTAAAAAATACTTTATAAAAAATTGTTCTAAAAAAATAAGTGAAAAATCTAATTAAAATGTAAAAATAAACCTATTAATCTATTAAAAAAAGAAAAATAAAAAAATAAAAAAATAGGCGGACAAGCCTGTCGCCCGCCAACCCGCCACCTTGGCGGATAAGCTAGATTTTTAAGTCCAATTTTACTTGGTAGGCTTGTCCGCCCTGTCTCCTTTTTTGACGGGATTAAGACAAGACGGAACAGACGATCCGTTTTGCCACCCCTACTAGTAAATACCTACTTCTCCAAATTCACTTTAACTCATTACTAAACATTCTCAATCTACTTTTAATATAAGAAAGTAAAATACCTCCATTTTTACTTAATAACTCTAATTAAAGTTAATTTGAAAAGCTATTTTGTGTCTCTAATGATCATTTTCGTTTCCCTTAGGCTCGATTTAGCACAACCATTTTTGAGCTATATAACTTATAGCTTATAAGCTCACATGACAATAAAAGATTTGTTTGGTAACAGTCTTTCCATCATAAATTTATAGCTTATTTTACTAACTTATAGCTTATATTCCAAACGCTATTTTAAATAGTGTTTTAGCTTATAACTTATATTATAGCTTATCATTTTTTATTCCATTTTTGTGCATATTATTTTAACTAAAATTCACTACTAGCCTTTATAATTTATTTTAATTTAAATAAAATAACTATATATTAAATGTCTTTTATATAATTTTAATTTATCAACTAATCAAACCGTTAATTTTACCAAACACTTCAATTAGCTTATCAATTATAATTCATAACCCATCAACTATAAGTTATAAACTGTCAGTCATCAACCATCAGTTATAAGCTATAAGCTATCAGCTAGCTTATCAACCAACCGTTATTTTTACCAAACAGAGCTTAAATGTCTTTTATGTAATTTTAATTTATCAACTAATCGAAGTGCTAATTTTACCAAACACTTCAATTAACATATCAATTATAAGTCATCAGCCATCAACTATAAGTTATAAGCTATCAGTCATCAGCTATCAGTCATATGCTATAAATTATTAGCTAGCTTATCAACCAATCGTTATTTTTACCAAACATAGCCTTAATTATTTCAAGTATTTTTAAATATTTTCTATTTTTTATTCAATGAAATATGTTTATTTACTTCAGTTATTATTAAATATTTTCTATTTTTTTAGTCAATGAAATATGTTTATTCATTATTTCCAATACACTAATTTCAAATTCTATAGTCTTTTTCTCTACAAAATCCTTGGAACTCTAATGAAATTACACCTAAATTTATTAACCATTCCATAACCCATTGATATAACAATTTTCTCTCTCTTCCTTAATCATTTTTGCTTTTTCATCTAGAAAATTTAAATGTTCAAGGTTGCTTTCTCATTTCTTTTCCCTAATTTTTACATTACTCAATTAAACTTGCAGAATAAATCACTACTATAAATAATACATTTTATGACAAAATTTTCACTCCATCCAACAAAAAACTGAGGTATAATGTCAAGGCGCGTCAAGTTTTATTTAAAAAAAATCACATATTCTCTCAATTTATAAATATAACTGAGGGGTTAAGTAATTCAGGACACGTTTCAAATTTCAAAAAATGCAATTTGTGTTTATATCTCTTTAAAAGTGGTTCATTTTTTTAATTAATGATCTATTCCTTCGGTTTTCTTTAATAACTGAGGGATAAAATAATCAAATTTTACTATAAAAGTACTCGTTAATCAGATTTTACCCTAAACCTAACTTATATGTAGCCGCTCCAAACTTGTACGCATCATTCTTTGAAATGGATTGCAAGATAAAAAAAAATCTTCAATGTTCTTCTATCTTGAATAAAAAAAACTGCTCCTGTAATCCATCCCAACATAATGGTGTTGATTTTGTTGTATTTTTGGAATAACCTTCTTATGTTATCAATAAAAAACACTCCATAATTGATTGCTTTTTTCGATTGACAACTTTGAGAAATTTATTCCTAAACATGTTGTAAATTGCAAACACATGTATCTTGTTCACTTTCTTGTGAAAGCATTTGCCATAAAAACAATTGCTCAAGATAATGAAATTTTTACAGATCTCTGGGATAAATTGCAAGTGCAGAAAAAAATTCGCATGGTTGGAACAAATAACTTATCAGAAATTGGATGCATGAAATGAAGGGAAAAAGCGATTCAAAATGCAGCGGAAAACAAAACTTATCATTTAGTTGATCCTTACGAATGATGCATGATCAATGATAGAACAATTACCTCTTGTGGCGATTAAAAACTTTGATGCAAATTCGGATGAATGATCACAAGCGATAAACGATGATCAACACCTCTACTCAGTCCACACGAATAAAGTGCCTTCAATCTCAATGCTAGCTCCTACAAATGAAGACTTTGTGTGTGTGTGTGTGAGAGAGAGAGAGAGAGGGAGAGAGAGAGAGAGAGAGAGAGAGAGAGAGAGAGAGAAGAAAGAGAGAGAGAGAGAGAGAGAGAGAGAGAGAGAGAGAGAGATTACGGTAGAATTTCACAAATCTAATTTCATCAAGTGTCAAATCTTCTACACAAGGGTTCTATTTATAAAATCACTTGTGTGGACAATAAGCTCAAAAATCTCAACTTAAATGTACCATATAATAATAAAACATTATTATAATAACTTTTATTATAATCAACACACTTATTATAATTATTATTATATTATACACTATTCATATTCCACTTAAGTACACTGTATCTTACGGTATTTCATAATTCTCTCAAGTACACCGTACCTTACAATGTTCCTTATTTATTTTATCTCCCATCAAATGTCCTTATGTGTGTGATTCTATAGATTCTCGTTACGTTGACAATTATATTAAATCAAACATTTAATATAATAAACAATGAGCGATATCTAGCAACACATCACTGCTACCCAAAACATGAAAATTTCATGTGATTTGACAAAAAAAATTTGTGATAATATTATTGTGTATAATTACCCTTTTGCCCTCATGTCTATATTGAACATAAGGCACAAACCGTGTCACCCTTGTCCTGTTCAATATTTATTGAAAAAACCAAGTCTCATATATCCATAATTCGGGCCACCCACCGTTTATATCACGCACCAAGCCCATTAGTGATGGGCGTGCGGATGTGTATTGGGAAAAACCCAAGTCCCACATTGGTTAAAAATAGAACTAAAAAAGGGTTTATATAGAGTGGTACCCCTCACCTTACAAGTCAGTTTTGTAAGGATGAGTTAGGTCAAACTCTAATTCTATCATGGTATCACGAGCCTATCGATTCAAGCCACCCACCATTTACATATGCGCACCAAGCCCCAAAAAAAGTGTTGGGCACAAGGGGGTGTATTGGAAAAACCAAGTCCCATATATCCATAATTTGGGTCGGTCCACCCACCGTTTATATCACACACCAAACCCTCACCTTACAAGCCGGTTTTGTAGGGATGAGTTAGGCTAAACTCTAATTATATCAATATTGGACCCTTAGAAATTTCTCATGTTACGCAGGATGAGTAAATTCTATCTAGGTCACTTATGTCCCTCAACATGATTTGTGGAGTACCCATCAATTGTCTTTATGGTCATCCATTTACAGATAATGTTTGATCAAAAATAAAGTACTCGACTCCCCATCTAGGGTCCATAGTGGTTTCGGGTCAAAGGGTGGTATACACCATTATCACCGTGAGAATAACTTATAACACTTCTATATAACATTCTATGTAGTTTTCGTTAAGCAGACCAATTCAGTATATATCTAACTCCTAATATTCATACCTATGTTAAGACTTGGTAACTCTTTATTCATGATCCATGAGATATGATCATCCGTCTATCCACATAATAGTTTCAATGCTTTAATATCATCCCACTTCACAATAAAGCTTGACTACGTATATTTTAAGAATAATGTCCTTATGTTTAATGTGATCTCATGACTAAGTCACACTTAACATTTTATTGAACAGACTAACTATTCTATGAACTTTATTATTTTAGGAAAACAAACATAATAAAGAAATGCCTTTTTTATTATTAATACATAATTCAATACAAGTAGTAAAACAATTGGCCTCTAGGGCTTACACACCAACAATTTTTCACTAGCACTAGAGTCATTCAAGCATACCCCTAATACCCATAGATCTAGTATGACCATCATGCTTTTGTTGCGGCAGAGGCTTTCTCAGTAGGCCGGCGACATTGTCAAGTGTTGGTATTATGTATATCTTCACATATCATATATCTATTACATCTAAAAAATGAGGTGATATCACCTAAGCATGTGTTAGGATCGTTGGTGAGATATAGACTTCTTAGCTTGTGCGATAGCACCATTGTTATCACAATAGAGATCAATGGGATCCACAATGCTAGGGACTATGCCAAGTCCACTAATGAACTTCTTGATCCAAATAGCTCCCTTTGTTGCATTTAAGGCAACAATGTACTCGACCTCGCTTGTAGAATCAACACTTTACTTACGCCTGTATTCTGACTTAGGCCAAGCATTTTTTTGTGATCTATCTCTATAGATCATAATTCCTAATATATAAGCTGCTTCACCCAGGTCTTTCATAGAAAAGCATTTCTCTTGTCAAGTTTTCATTTGTTGTAAGGTAGGGACATTGTTTCCATTGAGTAATATGTCATCTACATATAATATCAGGAAGACGATATTGCTATCACTAACCTTCTTATAGACACCAGGCACATCTTTGTTTTTAATGAATCCATATTATTTTACCATTTCATCAAAACGGAGATTCTAACTTCTGGAAGCTTGCTTCAATCCATATATTGATCAATGTAACTTGCATATCTTTTGAATTTCTTCTGATATGTCAAATCCTTCCGGTTGTGTCATGTACACATCCTCAATAAGATTTCCATTAAAGAAAATAGTATTGACATCCATCTACAATATTTCATAATCATAATATGCAGCGGTAGCAAGTAAAATTCGAATAAATTTAAGCATTGTAATTGATGAAAAAAGTTTCATCATAATCTGCACAATGAATCAGCTTATAGTCCTTAACAACCACTCTTTCTTTATAAGTATGTGCCTTAACAAATTATAAATTCATGATGAAAACAACGATAACAAACAAATGATTCATTATCATAAGAACTTATAAGTTAAAGATATAAACTCAAAAATATGTCATAGCAATAAGAGTTTTAAAAAGACAATTATTCCTAGATTTTAAAAAATACAAGTAAAACATTTTCGGTAGGACGGAGGTAAAGTTACCCAAATACCCCACATTTTTGAAAAAATTCCCCAAATATCCCACGTTTCAAAAATTTTCTCAAACTGCCCCAGTTAGGGCAAGGCTTTGTACATTGTCGCCAAATGAAATGGCGACACCCCTTTAAGGCTATAACCCTGTTGCCAATTGTATTAGCGACTCCCTTTTGCCTTTGTACAGGGTCGTCAATTGCACTAGCAACTTGATAAGCAAGGGAGTCGCCAATGCAATTGGCGACAGAGTTGTAGCCTTAAAGGGGTGTCGCCATTTCATTTGGCGACAATGTACAAAGCCTTGCCCTAACTGGGGCAGTTTGGAAAAATTTTTGAAACGTGGAGTATTTGGGAAATTTTTTCAAAAATGTGGGGTATTTTGGTAAAATATTCTAGGACGGAATGAGTATAAATGTCAATCAATAATTTGTTACAATTTGTTACCTTTAATCCCGAAATTGCAAACAGATTGAGGTGAAAATAAGATAAATGCAAAACAGGTTTTGAAGAAATAACGAATGGGTTAAATATAGGAGCCGTGAATCTAAACCCTAAACCTTTGAAATAAAAGAAACCCTTATAGCATCATTCGTTGGTACCAAAGAGTGCTTACAAGAGGTTAGTTCTTCCGTTTGTCCCTTATAGCATCATTGAATTCATATATATTTTTAGTTCTTCAGTTTGACCCTTATATAGCATCATTCAAGAAGATGCAGAAAAAAATACCTTTGCTTTTTTATGTAAGTGGAGTAGGGCTTGGTCAGAAACAAACATTTTGTAGCATATCAGATCCAACCAAAACATATTCAACAAGTATTAATCCAGTACAACTTAGGGTATCAAGACAATGTACAATTCAACATGGTTGGTATCTTTTACAAAACTACATAACATATAATCTTAGTGACTTCTTTCTTTGGCACCCATATCACCTTAAGAAAATCACGCTTCCATCCCTCAATCATAACGGCGATGCCATTGCTCATTACATTTTGTCGCCTCCTCCGACACAAAACCCTAACGATCAACCCTGCTCCATTTTTTTATTCTCATGTGATTCCCCTTCAATATTCTATTGCCATCTTGGAGACAAACAATGGACTCACGTCAACTTTAACGACGACATAGTCAGTGCTTTGGCTATCATAGGTAGAGAGCCTTCTGATCGATTCAAAAGCTTTTTTATCAACCCAGTTTACTGCAATGGTTGCTTGTATGCATCCCTGTGGACGTCATTTGGGTTTAGTTTAGTCCAAATCCAAATACAAAAACCTAATGGTCTTCTTAAAATGAACTCCACACTTTTTCCTATGCCAAAACTTCTAATACTTCCACCACCTACTTTTCAGAAACCTATAGATTGGATGTTAGAATCCAACAACCAAATATTTAGAATAGAGATTTTGCAAGCACATGATAGGGTTATTGCAGTTTCTGTTTATAGATTTGATTGTTCTCAAACCATGTGGGAAAAGGTGAAAAGCATCAAGGATAGAATGTTCTTTGTGTCAAGTCTTGACTCATCTTTTGCTTGTCAACCAATCAATCCAGAAAGTGAAGGAGGCCGTATCTATGTCGCTCTAGACGACAACGACTTTGTCTATATTTACAACATTGAAGACGACAGTCTTGTGATATCTCAGTCTTTCTCTAGTTTACCCAAGAATCGGTCTAATTCAAGATGGATAATGCCAAATATAGGGTAATTTATTGATTTATTTGTTTAAGATTATGCTTTTCCTAGGACTGTTTTTTAATTTGATTATGTTTTTTTTTTAACATAATGCATGAAATGATATATATCTGTTATATATGTAGCATCACTGATAGACTCAAAGAAGAAAATGAAAAAGCTCATCAAATTAGAGAAAAAGAAAATATGTGTAATGCAATCCATTTAAAGGAGACGGAGGATAAATTTGCACTTCCAATAGACATTGTTGAAGTGATCGCAAAACACATTGTTGACGCGTTTGATTATTTACATTTTCGAGCTGCCAATAGACTCTTTCATATAGCAGCCCCACCACTTGAATGGAGATCATCCTCTAGTTCCATGTCAATGTCAAGGTTTGACGATCTTTCATTGTCTCCATTATTTATGTTCTCAGAGAACAAGGACAAAATATGCACTTTTGTGCATCCAAAACATGGTCTCAAGTACAAATATAGCATAAACTTGCCATATGGTGATTTTTGGAACTTGATGACAGATTGGGAAATTTGCTGTTCTAAAGATGGTTGGCTATTACTAGTGGTAGGAACTGCAAGATATGGCTTTTTCTTCAATCCCTTTACAAAACAAGTGCTGCTGCCGCGTGCATTAAGGTTTTCAAACTGGAATACCCGGTGCGTAGGCCTTTCACACCCCCCAACATCTTCTGAATGCGTGATCATTGACTTGGGAAAGTATGAATCATCTTCCCATATGGTAGCAAACACGTATATCCCTTCGGAAGGTATTTGGGGTATGAGCAATGTCTCATTTGAAAACATTGAATTTCCTCTCTACAACATTAGTCCTGCTTTTCATAATGGAAAGAGGAGAAATACCAAAATGGAAAGAACTTGTGGAGCCTCAAGCTCCATGCACTGGTTTCTTCAACAGCTTTCTAGTTGAATGGAATGGCAGTCTCTTGTCAGTATTTGAATGTTGTTTTAGAAAATGGGTTCAAGTTTTCAAGTTGAATGAATCTACAATGACATGGATGAAAGTTGAAAGCCTCAACAATCATATGCTTTTTGTTGGCAATAATTCATCATTTTCTGCTGTGGCAAAGATTCCTGGAATGGAGAACAAAATCTACTTTCCCAGATTTTATGGTGAGAGTATTGTGTTTTATTGTTTAGAAACAAACAAGTACCATACATTTGAAAATGAAGTTGTTAATTTTCATCATGTGAGAGAACACTTAAATAGTTGCTGGATTGACCCAAGGTGCCACTAAGTTTCATGTGTTTTCTGGCAAGACTAGACGAGTTAGTAGTTACCATTTTTATCTCTAGTTTAGATTAGATTAGATTAAATTTGGAAATAGAGAAGAGGAAAATAGACTCTTTTATCTATCTTCTTGTCTTCATTTTCTTTACTTTCAGTCTCTCATTTGCAATCATGTTATTATAATCATTCAATGTCATATCTAGAAATTTTCAACGTGGTGGTTTTGTCAATCCAACCAGTCTTAGTCCTTTGCTCCTTACATGTTAAAATATTGGCCTGCAACAGTTTATGTTACGGCCTTATGTTAAAATATTTCTCCTTTATGAACAGTATCATATCAAGTATTATATATGCAACTTATGCTACCATTGTTTAGAAGTCATAACGAAAAAGTGCGAAACATCACTAGATCTTTACCATATTAAGACAAAACAATGTGACATATATGAATCTAATAAAGGCTTAATACCCTTTTTAGTCCGGCCTGGGTCCAATTTGATCCTCTATCTTTTAAAAGTTTTAAATTGGTCCCGTACGTTATTTAACTGAATCAAATTGGTATTTTCCGTCAAATATTTGTAACGCCGTTAGAAATAAGTGATGTGGCATCTGAGGTGGCGATTTTTGATGACGTGACGTCTGAGTGGCAGAATTATTTTTTATTAATTTTAATTAATTATTATAGAAAATCAATTTAAATTATTTTTCACAATCTTTATTATAAAATATTTGGACCTAAACACATTGTTCATTAAAGCACTAGCCCACTTTTTAAATTTTATTACTATAGTGTTAAAAGTGTTTTATAAACACTTGAAATTGGGCCTAGAAATTCAATGTGGGACTTCTCCATAAAACAGCAACTTGTTCAAGGAAAAAAAAACGTGGGACTTCTTCTTTCTTTAACACTCCAAACTTAGCTCCCTCACATCACTGCCTTAAACTAAACAGCAACTTGTTCTTCCTCCACCCTCCAACTCACAGCACACACCTCCATGCACAGACCTCACAAACCACCGTGTCAAACAACAACTTGTTTTTCCTTTTGACAGATGGTGATTTGTAATACATAAACACATTATCTCTTAATTTTAATTTCCTCAAATACTATCTGAATGTAAATTATAGGAAGCTATGATGTGTTGGTTATGTTCTTACTTCTTTCTCAGTTTTTAATCATTTATATTCTCTTTGCTCAAGATAAAAATAAAATAGAGAAATGGGTTGGTATGGTGCACCTTGCACATGGAGAGTTTTGACTAAATAGTTATGGCATGCAGATGTGTATTTTGAACTGTTGACTTCTGTTTTTATTTGAACTGCTGCTTGTGTAAGTTATGGAAAAAAAAGGTAGAGCATTTAATTTACTATAGCATATCTACAATACTAAACTTATTCAAGATAAAAAAAATCTATCATTTTTGTTAAATGAGTTGTAATGATAAAGTATTTTATTATGTTTCTTTGTTCAATAGATTAGTTGATATTTAGCAATGTATCAAACACGAGTACCCTGTATTAAGAGACCTCCAAACCTTTACACAGTGGTCTCAAACCGCAATTGCATTTGCGAAGATACTAGTGAACCAAAAGGTTGTAACAATATAAGTGAAAAGGATGTAGACAAGAGCCAAACTATGAACAGAATAATCACAACTTTCCAAAATCATCTATATTGCATAGTATTTATAATAGATTTATAATAAGCATACAGCTTTCAGAAACTGAAAAAATACACTGCCGCTAAGAACAGGCCATTTATGTCTTTGGTGAATATAATGAGCCTGTCGTGAATATCAACGTTTTGCTGGCAAAGTACATGCTATAAATTCAAAACAAAACTAAGGCAAGCAACAAAAATACAACCGATGAATTCAACATTACACAACATTGACAGGTTGCATTGGCGCCGCTCTGAGTGTTTTACACCTGCAAATGATGAAACATTGCTCAGTAATAGTGTGAGGGCAGGTGCAAACATACTTGATAGATTCATAATGAATAGCATAATTTTGCCTTCAATTGGAGGGCATTCAATTCTGCACTGCTAAATGACTACAAGATAGAGAGAATCACCTGTTACATTCTAGTCGGGAAGCATAATATTCAACTAAAAGGGTTGTAATCCAAGAATTGTAGTAGTTTGGTGAATGCCTCCACTTGCATTAGCTATTGTTAAAGTTCCACATCGATTGTATAATAATAATGTTGAGTCTTTATAAAGCCTTTGTGCACACACTAATAATAAATGTAGATTAATGGATTGTACTTGTGAGGAATATTATCATTGGGCCCAAACATTTTATATTAAAGATTGTGGAAATTAATTTAAATTGATTTTCTAAAATAATTAATTAAAATTAATAAAAAATAATTCTCCCACTCAGACGCCACATCATCAAAAATTGCCACCTCAGATGCCAAATCACTTATTTCTAACGGCGTTACAAATACTTGACGGAAAAGACCAATTTGATTCAGTTAGATAACGTAAGGGACCAATTTGGAACTTTTAAAAGATAGAGGACCAAATTGGACTCAGGCCTATAGTTAGAGGACTAAAAAGGGTATTAAGCCTCTAATAAATATCTGCACAACATGAAAATGATGAAATCGAGATAATTGGAGAATTTGTGACATTAATTTTTGGGTTAATTATATGAAACCCCCTTGCATTAGGGCGAGATTTGATATTGCCCCCTTGAAGTTTTTTTTTTTGAACTCCCCCTTATAAAACCAAAAACCTACTTTTACCACACCCTTTTACTGGTGTTGGTGACTGGGCATTAATTAATTGGTTAGGTGGCAATTTGATTTTCCTTGATTTTCGGATACGCCTTGTTCATCATCTCCCACGATGCGATTCGCCAACGATGCATCCGCCATGGCTACCATCTCCTTCGACCGCATATCTCTTTCTCCCTCGCACGCACGAATTCAAATTCGTTCGACCATCTTACCCATCACGGTCTTCTTGCTCCCAAATTTCTCACAAAAATGTTCAAGTAAAGAAAGGAATCCAACAAACATGAGTTAGTAGCAACAATTAGAAAAACGAAATACCAATAATGAGTTGTGAAGTGCTTGGATTGCTGATTCGGGACGATAATGACGACGAACTTTGCGACGAATCGGGTATGGGTTTCGATTTCCCTCTCTCTGTGTCTACGAGCTTCTTCTTCTTCTAGTTCGATCTTTCTCTGTGATGCTTATGTATGTCGTGAAGTGCTCTCTTTCGTACGCGTCTGCGTGTTGGTTGTGTGAAGGTTCTCCTTGGTGTGTGTATCTGTGAATCTTTTGGTGATATTTGGATACTGGTATGAACTGATTTTTTTTTTTTGTGAATTTGTGTATGGTTTGTATGAATTTCTGAACTGGTGTGAATTTGTGATAATATCCTATTCTGAACTTGTGTATGTGAATTCTGCTGTTGTGTTTCTAGTGCGTCTCCATTCCTCAAACAGAAGTTCTTTTTTATAGGCAGCTGTTGATTAATTCCATAACTATGGATTGAATGTGCAAGATGATTTTGTCTGCTCTTGTTTGGGTAAGAAGATAATGGGAATATGGGTGCTGATTTTTTTGCCCTGTTGGTTCATTATTATACAGTCAGCAAGCCACAAGGAAAATCAAATTGCCACCTAACCAATTAATTAATACCCAGTCACCAACATCAGTAAAAGCGTGTGGTAAAAGTAGGTTTTTGGTTTTATAAGGGGGAGTTCAAAAAAAAAACTTCAAGGGGGCAATATCAAATCTCGCCCTAATGGCAGGGGGCTTTCATATAATTAACCCTTAATTTTTTTTCTTCTAAATAGCAAAACATAAACCATATATTAAAAAAAAAAGTTACATAACAAAGTGAAAAGTAGCTAATAGTATCAGAAGAGCGTAAGCACTACAACCCTCACAATCGACCAAGCTATAAATAAAAAGAAAATCAAAAGAGAAAACCATAACCAAAGTGAAACAAAAGACAATCAATAAACCAAGGCACACTATCTTGAAGCCTTAGACATGATAGATCTCCGGAGATAGGAAGCTGGAGGAAAGTATATTCAACCACCTGTACAAAGGGCAACTGACCATCCAACACACCACTAACTGCCCAATCACGTAAGTGTGCAGGTTTCACTCCCAATCAACTAGAAAAATGGCAAAACCTGAAGCATGGAAATGAATGCACTTTCACGGCAAACTAATAATCATAGATGTCCTCTGATTAACCGTCAAGCTTTCTTGGCAAAAAATAACTTTATTCCATATTTTTCCAAATAACCCAGACCACCGAATGTAAGATTGAGACCAAACCTAAAGATATTTGTTTTCCATAACCAAAACCATGGAACAACGCAAAGAGCCCTAAGATCAAACGAGGTAGAGGCTCCTGCCGCCCTACCCACCTAAAAACTATATACAAATGGTAGAAGCAACCTCACACAATACAAAGAGATGGTTCACCGACTCCACCCAACCCTCCTTACACTATAGGAGGAAAACCAGTAAGACTCTTAGTCCAGAAGAACCCTAAAAAAAAGAAACACCCTTCTAAGACAACCTTCCCTACCTCCCAAAGGGGATTCAAACCCCTAAGACCCATACCCCCATCTTACTAATGACTCTCTAAAAGGAAGACAAATTCAAAAGAATCTTCTACATTCACTTACTTGGCAAGATTAACAAGTCTATGATTCTTCATCCCTAACCCATATATTCTTTTGGATTTTCACATATTCTCCCAATTAACCCACACAACCTTAACTCATCCTTTAAACCCCCCAGAGAAAACGTCTCTGCAAACTAACCAACTTCTTCCAAACCAAAACTGGTAACTTCATGAAAAACAAAAAGAACCAAATTCAACAGAGCCACTCGACCACATAAGTTGACAAATCTATTCCTCCAAGAGGCTAACCTCTTAGAGACAAGATTAACAAGAGGGTTCCAAGTCATTTTCTTCTTCGAATTTGTACCCACCAGGACCATTAGATACTTAAAAGAAAGGGAACCAATCTTATAGTGTAAAAAATATTTCACTAAATCCAAGAAAGGCCTACCATCATTCACATCAAATAGACAACTCTTGGAAAGTTCACTTTGAGGCCCGAGGCAAGATCAAAACTTATGAGAATCGCCTTGATAGTAAAAAATTTCTCAACACATAGTACACCCACCAACACCATATCATTGTCATACAAAAAAAGAGACACCTCAAGCTCATCTGAACCCACCTTGAACCTTTGAAACACACCAAGCGAGATAACCTTTTTCAAAGAAGCACTAAGACCCTCTACCAACAGAAGGAAAAGAAAGGGGAGAAAATGGATCTCCCTGCTTAAAACCCTTTTGAATGATAATTTTCTATATTGGATACCCGTCCACCAAAATAAAGTAGGAGAGGACGGGAAAAGGGGATGCCTTGGTATATTTTCTGACTAGTGATAGTTTATGTAACACCCTACTCTCCCCATTCATTTAATAAATTAAAAAAAATAGTTTGCGGAAAAATCAGAGTTACACGCGTAGGATGCCACATCAACATAAAATCTCATGAAATATTAAGTCATTTCATATCTTATTTCCTCATAAAAAGAAATTAATTAAACAACAGAATATTCAAATAGTTCAGCACTACGGCTCCAATTACATCAAACTCCACAAAATCTATGGTTCAACATCATTAAACAAAATCAAGATACATAACTAATAAAAAACATCATAAAGAATAACGAAATCCTCATCCTTCACGTGTTACGTATCAGAGCGACTCCTAAGACTCGATCAATAATAACACATGCTCCAAACACTACTCGGGTACCTGATTATCTGTACTCCCCAAGGAGCACATACACAACACAGAAAAGGGCTGAGAATTACATTAAATAAATATATGGTGAAAATCACATGCTAAGGAGTAGTATTCACACAATTCACACCCATTAACAATCATAACGCACAAACAAGTGCCACACCAAACATTTAACATGTTCAACCCACATTCAATCATACATAAATGCAATGTGACTCGACTGACACGACACCATGCATGCAGTACCAACACAATCCATAAAATTCACTCTTTGAACCTGATTCCCTTCGGAATTCGGATAAGTCGTATGCGTTCCTCTAAACTACAACTTATCTCCACTCGACTCCCACATGGAGTCCGGACGAGACTAGGCACCCATCATGGATTCCCACCTAGACTCATCTCCACATGACACAACATGAGTGCATGACATATAATTATGTATAATATAATTATCATTAATGCATAACACACGATCCACAATGATCACACGTGAGCCACAAACTCACAGTAATTCTCTCTAGAATAACCACTGCTGCCCAAGACTGTCCACATAACAACAATCTTAGCAACACAAGCATCAATCACACATCAGAAAGAAAATCACACAAAATTCCATGTTTTACCATATTTACTACCACTACCGGTTCCCCTATGTACAAATATGTCATTTTAGTCTTACGAACCAAGAGGAATTGCATCACACGCGAAATCGGGAAAGAAATCGCGAAAATGGAAAAATTCTAACACATGTCTGCCCATACGTGTATGACCCTGCTCCATACGCTTATGGCCTCACTTCCTCGCCCCCAGCACTGCGTATGCTACGCGTAGGGCCCCGGATGCCCAACCCTCATACGCGTATTGCCGCATACCTTATGCGTATGACCAGAGACCATTTCCTCCTCAAAACCCCCAAAGAACTTCCCATACGTGTAATGGCTACACCATACGCGTACCGCCCACTCCCTTACGCGTCCCATACGCATACTAGCAAAGGGTCGTGCTGGCCATGGTGACATGGCATGTATCGTACACGTTAGCACCGGGAACGTCCCTGTTGTACCCCAAAATTTGCCCGCCCTATTTCTAACATTTAAATTATTTTTAACTTTGATTTTATAAGTTTTTTTTTGTTCAATTTTACTAACATTTTAACAGTAATTTTTATTCGAAAATGGTAACAGTTTACTTTAAATTGTTTAAATAACAAATAGTTGTTTGACCTTCATATGCTTTCAAGTGCATTTTTGTTTCGAATAAATGAATTGGCACAATCGAAAAGGAGATAAGGCTTGCAAGTATGAGGTCGCGGGTTTGAATCTCACATGTTACATTTTGAATTTTTTTTTTCTGTTATTTGTTACTAACTTTCTTTCCATTTTAAATTATTTTCAAAAAAAAAATCACAAAAATTGTATTTTTTTATTATTATTTGTTTTTAATTTTAATTTTTTATTTTAAGGCATTTTTGAAAAATAATTATTTATTTGATTTTATGCACTTTTTACCAAAAAAGGAGTGCAAAAATCATAATAGATACCAAAAATATTTCCTTTCTTGTGTACTCATTTCCTATTGGTCAGTTTATGTCATTTTTATGTTATACTTAGTTTCTAATTAGTCTACTTGGTGACCAAGTAAAAATCAGATACTATATGATTTTATTCAGATGTTATTTGATCAATATGAATTAAGACTGATTTTTTTTCCTTTTTAAACTTTTTAACCTAATTTTCTAGATCTATAAATACATGTTGTTTTACACATGAGAGGGGAACCTAAAAAAAAAGAAAAAGACAATCATTCTCACTCTCTTAAAGAGAAAAACCCCTCAAGATCACTCTCTCCTTCCGGCCGCCGCCCTCCGCCGTCCTTACGGAACCGCCGCCGCCGCCGTCCGTACGACCGTACGGTCCGCCTTCTCCCTCTGTTTTGTTGCATTCTTCGCTTGCGATCTCTTTGCCAACCTTCAATCTAGGTAATTCCTCGCACATTCCTCGATTTTCTTGTGATTTGATTGTTTGGTTTAGTGAATCGATATTAAATTGAGGTTGAGGTTAGAATTGTGATATTTCTTACGGTATAAATTTTTGATAAAATGCTTAGATGAATTTTTTTTGATGTAAATCGATATTGTTTGATTTAGATAATTTTTGAATTCACATGGTGATAATGTCCAAATCCGGAATCGGTTGATTTGTTTGAAATTTGTTGTGGATCTTGATTTTGGGTCACTAATTGTGTTGAATTTTTGCAGTGAAGCATAAGCCAGATTGTTGTGATTATAATTTTGGTTTTAGGCGTGGATTCAATTTCCATCCCATGCATTTTTATTTTTCCATATTTTACTAACCCTTATTTTTTTCATTCCATTTAGTTATTTACTTTCTTGTTTAAAACTAATCAATACAATAAAACCATAAAAATTAGAAATTAGGGTTTTAATTAATTAGACTTTAGTTTTTTAATTAATTTGTACATAATTAGAATTAGATTTATTTTTTATCACTAACATTAAAATCAATTCCTAAAGAATACAGAAAAGCATTAATTTAGACTTTAGGTCTTTAAAATAATTTTCCTAACATTTTTCTTCACTTATTTATTTATTTGCCTATTTAAATCTCTAGGAAAATTGTATAGGTCGCACGGTTTTTTTTTGCAATAGCTGTATTTTTATTTTCCGCAAGGGTTTTCATACTTATGTATCTCTCCCAAAGCCTTGTAATAGCGTAGGATTTAATTTTCCGCACTTATATTTTAGGCTTGTATATATATAATCTGTTTAGATGTATGCTAATAGGATTGTATGGCAAGACTTAAAAATAGACGATAGATAACCCTAATTCAAAATAAATGATTGAAACCAACACACTTTGCACACATGCACCTCTAGGGTAACCTCTCTTCGTTTGCCTTACGAACTAATGGTCATGTCCCTCGAAAGTAAGGGTACTTTAGCAAAAGACGCTTACGAATAATATCATCATAGTCCCTTCGATATAAAGATCATAGTCCCTCGACGACCCTTCGAGTTGCCTACGAAAAGATGATATTGTCCCTCGATAACCCTTCGAGTTGCCTACGAAAAAATGATCTTGTCCCTCGATGACCCTACGGAAAAATGATGATTGTCCCTTCGAATTGCTAAGGTATCCTTACATGTTGCCTTCTATGACCATTCGATGACCCTTCACTGTCCCTTCACATCCAATAGATAGGACTACCTACCCACTAATGGTATGGATAGTACTATATCTTAAGGAAAATGATAAGTACAAGAAAGACCTTATAAATTAAGGGTAAGTAACTTTTAAATGCTTGCTCACAACTAAAAAACAAATACTTTTCACACCTCACACTTTCAAAAATATTTTCAAAAAAAAAAAAAAAACAATTTGTATACATTCTTACGCGAATTATTACAAAGTCAAACCTTTACAAAAATATTTTCAAAAACAAACACTTTGTATACATTCTTACACGAATTATCACAAAGTCAACTTTTACGAAATATTTTCTAAACACACACCACATTTCAAAAAAAAAAAGCAAGTTAAACTGAGCAAGCAATTAAGAGCCCGTAGATAACTACGGATGAAAAAGGGTGCTAACACCTTCCCTTTTCATAACTTACCCCCCGAAATCAAAATATTTCCAAAAAGGTATTTCCTGTTCTTTTCACCTTTCCTAAATAAATTAGATAAAAGAAAAGTCGGTGGCGACTCTTGCTAACCGCAACATGTTTTGCGAAAACAAAATTAAAAAGTCAGTTCTCCACCGTATTACAGAACTGGCGACTCTGTTGGGGAGATGTCTAAAAGAGGGGTTACCTTAAGAGTTAGATCACTTTACTTGCTTTAATTGTTTTGTCTGCTTTAATTTTAAGGGCTTGTTCGGGTTTTACTTGTGTGAAAGATCCTACACCCGGATCTAGTGATTCCTTAGGTAAGTAGCAATAGATCATAAAGACTGTACGTCGTATACCGATATGGTTAATATGATAGCTACAGTTAGTGTGACACTTTGGTTTGTACTGATGTTCTTTAAGTCAGTTGAGGATAACATTAGTCTTCCACGTGGTGTCATTAGCACTAACTTTCTTTTAGAACCTTAATTGACCCATCTTGGCCATTAGAAAGTAGTGAGATAGCCGGCTTTGGTGCAGTCTAAAGTTGGTTGATACTCGATGCTACGCTCATTGAGATTCTGATCTCGGGATGTTTTGGTTGGCAAGTCAGTTGCCGTGCTAAAATAAAGCCTTTGAGAAGGATCTGTGATATTGAGATTCCTTAGAACCCGGTTACTATTCTAGGACAGGTTGAACCAACTAAACTTCAGTGGGGAGGGTACTTGCCTATGGACTTCATGCAAGCTTTTAAACCTAAGGCTCTTGCGTGACTTATGTGTGTTTTCCACTTACTTGCTTTAAACATGAACATAACATCATAACATTGCATTTCCATTTCAAAGACCTAGGGATTTATCTTTGTTCTTTGCCACAGGTTATGGCTTCCGCTCGCAGAAACACTATCCGAATCAACTTTGTAAGGGTACCTTCCAAGCTTAAGGAATTAGTCTCAAAGGTTCCCAAGAATTCTTAATTCACCAAAAGGCATGGTTATCTACTCGATTTGGTTACCTCAGGGTTTGAAGAAGACATGATGAGTGTTTTGTTCCAGTTCTTTGATCCTAAGCATCACTGTTTCACGTTCCCAGATTATAAGCTGGTGCCCACAATGGAAGAATTCTCTAAACTACTTGGTGTACCTATTCTTGATCAGACACCCTTCACCGGGCTAGAGAAAGTTCCAAAACCTGAAGTTATTGCAGCAGCCTTACATCTAAAACGGTTAGACATTGTATCCAATTGGGAAACAAGAAGTGGAGTTAAAGGTCTTCTTGCTAAATTCCTGATAGAGAAAACTCAGTTGTTTCTAGATGCTATGAGTTACTATGCTTTTAAGGAGATTGTGGCTCTATTGATCTATGGTTTGGTATTGTTCCCTAATCCGGACTAATTCATAGATGTGCACGCAATCAAAATATTTCTGACTCATAATCCTGTGCCTACTTTGCTTGGAGATATTTTTCACTCTCTTCACACTCGTACTATGAGGGCGCGAGGGACTCTCATGTGTTGCATACCTTTACTATCCAGGTGGTTTATTTCGCACCTTCCTCGACCAGTGATGAAGAATGAGCAAGGTTTGAGGTGGTCTCGAAGGATGATGTCACTTTCTCATTCAGATATCTATTGGCGTTCCCGATCTCAGGAAGACGCCACTATCATTGATCGCTGTGGGGAATTCCCAAATGTGCCACTTCTTGGCATAAGGGGATGCATTACTTATAATCCTTCTCTAGCTCTGCGTCAATTTGGTTATGCTCGGAGGGACGGTCCTCATGATATGCTTATCCAGGGTATTGTATTCGATTACGAAAACGATCCTCAAGGTTGTCGTCAAAGGTTTATACATGCTTGGGGCATGGTGAATAAGATTGATAGCAAGACTTTGGAACCGAAGAAATCCATCCCTTTGGAGCCTTGCCTCAGATGGGTGCGATCTCGTGCTCAAAATCTTATAATGCCATATCCTGCTGTCCTACCGGTGATTGTTGAGCCTATTGTTGAAGGAGGTGTTCCTTATACCATTCTTCATCCAGACATGCCTACTGACCTTGAAGAGCTATAGAAATCCTGGATCCAACTGAAGGAGGAAAGGGATACCTTGGAGACTCAGTTCTATGCTAGCGAGAAGAAAGTGTTAGAGCTGACAAGATGACTTCACAAAGAGCAGAACCTTAATGCATATTTCAACACAAAGAGGAAGCGTCCATGGGAGACTTGAGTCTTAGGTATTAAGAGTTTTACAATTTATTTCCTTGTAACCTTTTATTGTTTTTCCCTTCATTGTAAGCCCGAGAGGCAGTTATATTTTGAACTTACTAATAAGAGTCTTTGTTTCTGTTTCCTTTTTAACAAATTTAAATCCCACGAGGTCCTTGAAAACATTGCATATGTATTTACATACCATATCATTGCATAACAGGATGCCAAGACAAGTTTCTCACCTTCTCGCTGTTTATTTCAGCAAAGAAAATGGCTCTCGAACAAACCGTCAAAGATCTCCAGGACCAGAACGCCCAATTCCAAGAGCTGATCCTGAACTTGTCCAAGGGACAAGAAGAATTGAAGGCACTCCTGACCAAGAAGAAGAAGAAAACAAGAAAATCAGTTGGCTTCATCAACATGGGTAGGAGGTTCAAAGGTCAAATGAAGAAGGCCGACGAGGTTGAAATTCCAGAGGACAATGACAATAGAGACTCTGGGAAAGAAGAAAGTAGCCACCATGGTACTATTGGGAATTCTGATCAAGAAGAGGACTATTATTATGATTCTGCTGACGATGGGAAATACAAGTTGTTGGAAGACCTCTTGAATGCCATGGAGGTGCAGAAGATACCTGGTTTGGATTTCGAAGACTTGGGTCTGGTTTCAGGGGTTGGCATTCCTCCCAGGTTCGAGGTTCCTGCTTTTGTGCTATATGACGGTGTTTCGTGTCCGAAGCTGCATCTGAGATCTTATGTCCGAAAGATTTAGCCACATACTGCTGATAAAAAGTTGTGGATGCATTTCTTCCAAGAAAGTTTATCTGGAGCTCAACTGGAGTGGTACTACCAACTTGAGAGTACCAATATTCGTACCTGGAACGATCTTGCTGAAGCCTTCTATAGGCAGTATCAGTATAACTCTGATTTGGCGCCAACTCGGATGCAACTCCAAAGCATGTCCATGGGCCCTAATGAAAGTTTCAAAGAGTACGCCCAAAAATGGATAGATCTTGCAGGCAGGGTTTAGCCTCCTTTAGCTGCCAGAGAGTTGGTTAACATGTTCATGAGCACGCTAACTGGTCCTTTCTATAGTCATCTACTTGAAAGCTCGTCATTCGATTTCACCGAGCTGATACTGATAGGAGAATGTGTTGAAAGTGGATTTCGAAATGGTAAAATACAAGTGGCTACATCTTCAGGTACTACAAAGAAGCCACATAATGGGAAGAAAGAATCTAAAGTTGTATACGGCCAGAAAGGTCACAACCAATCTGTTGGGGCAGTTCTGATCTCTGCACCGGTGCCACAACAACAACAAGGTAGTCAGCATAAGCAGGATAAACCCAGGAGACAGTTTACAAAGATCAACATGTCATTGGCTCAGGCGTTGCAGCATATGTTGAAGGCAAAGTTGATTACTTTGAGGGATCCTCCTAGGAATCCTAATACTTCCGCTCCTAGCTATAATCCCAATGCAAGGTGTGCATACCATTCTAATAGTCCTGGACATGATACGAACAGCTGTTGGGCGCTGAAGAACAAGATTCAAGACATGATTGACGCTAAGGAGATTGAGTTTGATCCCCCTAAGACTCCTAATGTGATTACCGCTCCTATGCCGAATCATGACAAGATCGTTAGTGCTATTGATGATGGTTCTTATGTTTCTACTGTGGTTGACTTGACTGCTCCTCTATCAATTGTTAAGAAGAAGCTGTTGCAAGCCGGTTTATTTTCGGGCTGCGTTGAAAACTGTCATTATTGTGCATCTCAATCCAATGGTTGTGTGAAGCTGAAAGAGGGCATTCAACGTTTGATGGACGACCATACTATACTGTTTGAGAAGATTCCTTCTATGGAGAGCTTATGTGAAAGTTTGTCCCGAGGTCTGAAGTTTGAGGACGTATTTGTGGTTACTAATTCCAAAACTCCTGTGAGGATCGCCTCTAAAGGTCCTGTGAAGATTACTGTCGAGCCTAGAGTGGCTCCCCTAATTATTACTACACCCGGTCCGATTCCATATTCCTCTAACAAGGACATCCCTTGGAATTATGGTGCTGATGTTTACATTCATGGTGTCAAGCAAGAGCCTTTGACTGATGGAACTGCTGAAGTTACTAATCCCGATGTTGATAGTATCGTCGGGACTAGTAAGGTTACCCGAAGTGGAAGGATTTTCTCCCCAGAAATCTCTCTGAAGACTGTTACTACTCCAGTTCGTATCTCTGCTTTCGAATCAATTACTGAGACTTGAGGCAAAGAACCGGTGGTTGAGCCTGCCCAAATGAAGACCCCGGGTGAAACTACTATAGATTCCTCCAAGCAAATGGAGGAAGTGCTGAAAATTATCCGCAAGAGTGATTACAATGTTGTTGAACAGTTGGGGTACACCCCGTCCAAGATCTCTATGCTATCTCTATTGTTGTGCTCCGAGGCCCATGCTAAGGCTTTGGTGAAGTTTTTAAAATCTGCGCATGTGCCGCAATAAATCTCTGTTGACCAGTTTGAAAATTGTGTCGCTAGCCTGACAACTGATAATGGTCTAGGCTTTTCTGACGTTGATCTGACTCCCGTCGGAAGGAACCATAATAAGGCCCTGCACATCTCTATTGAGTGTAGGGGCACTACTCTATCTCATGTATTGGTGGACACGGGTTCCTCATTGAATGTATTGCCGAAGATTGCTCTAGACAAGCTTGACTGTGAAGGGGTTGTGCTGAGACCCAGCGATGTTGTGGTGAGAGCTTTTGATGGTTCAAAGAGATTAGTGCACTGAGAGGTTGATCTTCCAATTAGAGTGGGTTCTCAAGTCTTTGTTTCTACTTTCTATGTAATGGACATTCGTCCTGCCTATTTCTGTCTGCTTGGGCACCCTTGGATACATGGGGCAGGCGCTGTGACTTCTACCTTACATCAGAAGCTGAAGTATCCTGTGAAAGGCAATATTGTCACCGTCTATGGTGAAGAAGAGTACATGGTTAGTCATTTGAATACTTTCAAGTATGTTGAGATGGATGGCGAATTCCTCGAGACTCCTTGTCAAACATTTGAATTGGTTCCTCAGACTGTTCCTATTGTTAAACCAGTTCCTACTGTTCCCAAGGTCACTAGAGTATCTCCTACAATGGCTTCCCTAAAGGATGCTAGAGCTGTGGTTGAAGAAGGTGGTTGCACCATTTGGGGTCAGCTTCCTGACATTCCTTACAAGTATGACAAATTTGTTTTGGGCTTCACTTCAGAGGCTCAGAGGGTTGTACGTCGTGCTCATGCTATTCGTATCACCAACAAAGGAGTTCATAAAGATCAGGTCAACACTGTGGAAGATGCTGATAGTGACTGTGACCTAGACAGTCGGATCTTTCCTACCATTGGCAGTGGGCTCAATAATTGGAAGACTGAAGACATTATTCCTATCTCCTTTAGTCAGGAGTAAATGCTATTTTCTATTTTTCTTATTTTCAAAGTTTGGTTTTGTAATTTGAACAATAAAACTTTTAAGCCTTATGCCTTGCCCAGGGCACAGTGGCCCATTTGTTAGGGTTGTCATTTCATCGCATATTTTCATTCAATAAATCAATGGACGTTTTGCATTCAAATTTTACGCTCTTTGTCTTTTCTTTTACTTTATCTTCATCAAAATAGCTATGTGTTCTTACACACACCCACGCGATAAACTACAGATCCACATCCACCCTGGAGCCCATTGATAACGGTTCTGCTATTGTCAATTATGACATCGAAAATTCGATCTACCAAGCCGAGGACGAAGGTGAGGAAGATTATGAAGTGCCTAGAGATCTTGCTAGACTATTATAGCAAGAAGAAAAGACCATACAACCGCACGAAGAGCCAGTCGAGGTCGTAAATCTAGGTACTGAGGAGGATAAGAAAGAAATCAAGATAGGTGCTGGATTAGAAGACCGTGTCAAGAAAAGACTGATTCAGATGCTACGTGATTATGCTGAGATTTTTGCTTGGTCTTATGAAGATATGCTAGGACTTGATACCGATATCGTGGTTCACCATTTACCAATGAAGGAAGGTTGTCCTCCGATAAAGCAGAAGGTTCGTCGTATGCGCCCTGAGATGTCTGAAAAGATCAAAGCCGAGGTTATGAAGCAGTTCAACGCAGGTTTTCTAGTTGTCACATCATATCCTCAGTGGGTTGTAAATGTGGTACCCGTGCCTAAAAAGGATGGTAAAGTTCGTATGTGTGTGGACTACAGGGATCTGAACAGAGCAAGCCCCAAAGATGACTTCCCTCTCCCACATATTGATGTTCTGGTAGACAACACTGCTCAGCACAAGATATTCTCATTCATGGATGGTTTCTCAGGTTATAATCAAATCAAGATGGCACCTAAAAACATGGAGAATACTACGTTCATTACACAATGGGGCACCTTTTGTTACAAGGTAATGCCATTTGGTTTGAAGAACGCAGGGGCAACATACCAGTGCGATATGGTTGCTTTATTCCATGATATGATCCATCACGAGATAGAGGTATACATTGATGATATGATAGCCAAGTCTCAGAATGAAGAAGAGTACCTTGATCACCTACACAAGCTATTTGAGAGGTTGAAGAAGTACAAGTTGTGATTGAATCCAAACAAATGCACCTTTGGGGTTAGATCCGGTAAACTTTTGGGTTTCGTCGTCAATGGTAAAGGTATTGAAGTCGACCCTGCAAAGGTAAAAGCTATACAAGATATGCCCGCTCCCCGTACTGAGAGAGAAGTCAGAGGTTTCTTGGGACGTTTGAACTATGTTGCCAGATTTATCTCCCATTTGACCGCTACTTGTGAGCCAATCTTCAAATTACTGAGGAAAGATCAAGTAGTGAAGTGGAACGACGAATGTCAGATAGCTTTTGATAAGATCAAGGAGTATCTCCAAAAACCTCCGATTCTGATGCCACCAGTTGAAGGAAGACCTTTAATCATGTACTTAACAGTGCTAGAGTATTCAATGGGGTGTGTTGGGGCAACATGACGAGTCTGGTCGAAAAGAGCATGCAATATACTACCTTAGCAAAAAGTTTACCGACTGTGAAACAAGATATTCACTGCTTGAGAAAACTTGCTGCGCTTTGGCATGGGTTGCTCGCCGACTAAGACAGTATATGTTGACTCATACCACTTTATTGATCTCTAAGATGGATCCTATCAAATACATATTTGAGAAACCTGCTCTCTCCGGACGAATAGCAAGATGGCAGATGGTATTGACAGAATACGATATCCAGTACACTACGCATAAAGCAATCAAAGGAAGTGTACTAGCTGATCATTTGGCTCATCAAGCGGTGGATAACTATCAGTCTATGAATTTTGAGTTCCCAGATTAGAATATTATGCTTGTTACTGATTATGAAGAACCTGGACCATATGAAGGACCTGAACTGGGATCCTGATGGACTATGGTTTTTGACGGAGCTTCTAACGCACTTGGTAATGGTATTGGTGCTGTAATTATCTCTCCTAAGGGTTGCCATACGTCGTTTACTGCTAGACTTTGCTTTGACTGTACCAACAATATGGCTGAATATGAAGTATGCATCATGGGTATCAAAGCTGCCATTGATATGAGGATCAAATTCTTGAATGTATATGGGGACTCAGCCCTAGTAATCAGTCAGATTAAAGGAGAATGGGACACGAAGTATCCAAATCTCATTCCTTACCGAGAACATGTGTTGACTTTGATTCCATCCTTTGAAGAAATCACTTTTGAGCATATTCCACGAGAAGAGAATCAGTTGGCAGACGCGTTAGCCACCATGTCATCTATGTTCAAATTCAGATGGGACAACGAGGCTCCTAGGATTACTATTGACAGACTAGACGAGTCGGCATACTATTATGAAGTTGATACCGATGGGGTAGAAGAGAAACCTTGGTTCCACGAAGTGAAAAGGTATCTCGAAACTCCGGAATATCCTGAAGGGGCATCTATCAATGACAAGAAGTTTCTAAGGAGGTTCTCTGCCAAGTTCTTTCTGAGTAACGAAATTTTGTACAAACGCAACCACGATTCAACCTTGCTTTGCTGTGTAGACAAGAAGGAAGCAGAAAAGATTATGGAAGAGATGCATGACGGAATCTTTGGCACTCACTCCAGTGGGCATACAATGGCTAAGAAGATTTTGAGAGCAGGTTACTACTGGTCTACCATGGAAACTGATTTCCATCATCACTCTAAAACTTGTTACAAGTGCCAGATCTATGCTGACAAAGTACATGTACCTCCGGTTCCGTTGAATGTTCTGACTGCTCCTTGGCCTTTTGTAATGTGGGGCATTGATATGATTGGAGAGATTAAACCTACCGCTTCCAATGGACATCGTTTCATCCTTGTTGCTATCGATTACTTTACGAAGTGGGTAGAGGCAGCCTCGTTCGCTTCTGTTACCAAGAATGTTGTGGCCCGGTCCATCAAGCATTATCTTATCTGTCGATATGGCATCCCTGAAAGGATTATCACAGACAATGGTACTAATCTGAACAACACTATGATCAATGAACTCTGCACGCAGTTCAAGATTAAGCATCACAATTCTTCTCCATATCGACCAAAGATGAATGGCGCAGTGGAAGCTGCCAACAAGAATATTAAGAAGATCTTGCAAAAGATGACGGTGACATACAAAGATTGGCATGAGATGTTACCATTTGCTCTTCATGGATATCGTACCTCAGTACGTACCTCAACAGGGGCAACCCCTTTCTCTCTAGTCTATGGTATGGAGGCAGTTTTACCTGTTGAAGTTCAGATTCCTTCCCTAAGGATTATGAAAGACGCAGGTTTAGATGAAGACGAATGGATTCAGACTCGACTTGACCAAATAAATTTGATTGATGAAAAGAGGCTCGCGACTGTTTGTCATGGCCAAATGTATCAGAAGCGTATAATCAAGGCCTTTAACAAGAAAGTCAAGCACCAAGTGTACCAGGCCGGTGATTTGGTAATAAAGCGTATCATTCTACCACAAAGTGATCCCAGGGGCAAATGGACTCCCACGTACGAAGGGCCATTTATAATCAAGAAGATATTTTCTGGCGGAGCTATGATACTTACTACTATGGACGGTGAAGATTTCCCGCACCCTGTGAACGCGGACATAATCAAAAGATACTACGCATAAAAAGAGACCCGCTAGGTTGATTGACCTAGGCAAAAATTAGGGATATATATACAAAAGAACTATACACCCGGCAAGTCGAAAACCTGAAAAGGCGGCTTGGGCAAAAAAAGGGTATCCCGGTGGACTGAAAACCTGAAAAGGCGGTCCAGGCAAAAGTTAGGGATTAAAGCGTACGACTATGTCCCGTTGGATCACTTATCTACTTCCAGCTAGTTGTGTTACCAATATCAAGTTCAAACAACACAGATCGATCCAGTCATCTTTATTTCGATAGCAAGGGATGAGATGCTTGAAGATATAGGGGCAATAGCAGAATTGAAACCCGACGGGATCATTTCCACATAGTTGTTTTTCTTTGTTTATAACTTTGTACCTTTTCAATTTTACGACAATTTCCTCTTACTAGGATTTCTGTCTCCTTGTACAAAACTGCCTGTTTATAGGCCAATTTCAAAATCAATACAAGTCTATTTTCAAATTCAAAATTGCTTTTACTTTCCCTATTTTGTTTGCGTAAACGTCTAATGGGTACTTTGAATGAACATATGCACTTGAATATGATTGATGTTTACAAAAAAATATATATATACATGAAAACAGGAATAGCATTTACTAAGGATTCTAGGAGTTGGGATAGTGTTCAAGATATCCACGAACCCCCACAGAGCCAGTTTCATGGAAATATCCCCACAGAGCAATCTCCATGGAACTATCTCTATAGAGTTATCTTCACAAGCTCATCCCCAACAGAGATATATTCCCCGACAGAATTAGTATGCCCTCAAACAGAAATCGGGGCATCTTCCAGCGATTCACTGCCATATCTTTGATAGACAACTTGGCATGATCATAGATCCCCTAGCAGATAAAGAAGTTGATCATTTCCCCAGTATACAGCAGAAATTTCCTCAACGCAGCCTATGAAATTCTAATCCCCATCGGAGATTATTCCCTTTATGTAGTATACAGAATTCAATTCCCCAGCTGAGTTTATTTCTCTAACACTATAGAATTCTCTCCCCCAGCAGAATTTATTCAAGGATGCTATCCCCAGAAGAGTTGACACTCGTATCTGAAACCTGGTCAGATAGTGCATCGGAGAATTACCCATCTCTTTTATTCCCAGTCAGAATACATACAATTAATTTCCACAGTAAAAGAACAACGGACTACCGACTCTCCTGACAGAATACTTCTATCCCTAAGCGGAAGTCAAAGATCCCCAGCGGAATATTCCCAAACGGAAAGTATGAATCCCCAGTAGAGTCATTCCAAATAGGATCTGAAGATTTATTTTCTCCATCCCCAGCAACAGTCAGGGATTTATTTTTCCCAATCAGACGTTACTATTTAAAGTCACTGCTACCTTCAACGACATCTCATACCCATACATCATTTACAATACATCATAGCATATGCATACAAAACACATATAACATTCTCATTTATTTTAAGAGCATCATTACGCAATGCATTACATATATCTTGACATTGCATAAAACTAACTTGGTTTTTTCAGGTTAGTTCTCAAACGGACAAATATTGTCAAGAGTTTATCATCCTTCAGATACAATCAGTCGAAGATTCATTCTGATACTCCTTTGGATACAGTCAAGAGTAGACTCATTCCAGTACATCTTTTAGATACAGTCGGTCGAAGGCTCATTCTAATACTAATTTTTTAGATACAGTCAGGCGTAGACTCATTCTAATACAGCTCTCAAATAAAGTCAGGCAAAGACTCATTCCGATCTCCTTATAGATATAGTCAAGACATAAACTCATTCTAGAACATCATATAGATACAATCAAGGCATAAGAATCATTCTGGCACTCCCTAGCATGTCTGCTAGATACAGTTGGACACAGACTCGTTCTAGTATATTCCTCAGATACAGTCAAACCTAGACTCATTCTGATACTCCTATCAGCAGTTACTTTGGATGGCATCTATAAGACCATCTCCATCCTGTCATCTTTTCGAATGGCATCTTTAAGCCCATTCAAGCAATATAATCAACCAACAAGCGTTACTTCGTGCACCCGTGAGTGCAAATTTCTGGGCACTTAAGTGTTCAATCCTCTTCCACCTTCAGATCACGAATGGCAGACATGCCAATCTAACTCCTCAGGTTTAAGAAGATTGAACAGGGGCAACTGTTGTACCCCAAAATTTGCCCGCCCTATTTCTAACATTTAAATTATTTTTAACTTTGATTTTATAAGTTTTTTTTTTTTGGTTCAATTTTACTAACATTTTAACAGTAATTTTTATTCGAAAATGGTAACAGTTTACTTTAAATTGTTTAAATAACAAATAGTTGTTTGACCTTCATATGCTTTCAAGTGCATTTTTGTTTCGAATAAATGAATTGGCATAATTGGAAAGGAGATAAGGCTTGCAAGTATGAGGTCGCGGGTTTGAATCTCACATGTTACATTTTGGATTTTTTTTCTTGTTATTTGTTACTAACTTTCTTTCCATTTTAAATTATTTTCAAAAAAAAAAAAATCACAAAATTTGTATTTTTTTATTATTATTTGTTTTTAATTTTCGTTTTTTATTTTAAGGCATTTTTGAAAAATAATTATTTATTTGATTTTATGCACTTTTTACCAAAAAAGGAGTGCAAAAATCATAATAGATACAAAAAATATTTCCTTTCTTGTGTACTCATTTCCTATTGGTTAGTTTATGTCATTTTTGTGCCATACTTAGTTTCTAATTGGTCTACTTGGTGACCAAGTAAAAATCAGATACTATATGATTTTATTCAGATGTTATTTGATCAATATGAATTAAGACTGATTTTTTTTTCCTTTTTAAACTTTTTAACCTAATTTTCTAGATCTATAAATACATGTTGTTTTACACATGAGAGGGGGACCTAAAAAAAAAAGAAAAAGACAATCATTCTCACTCTCTCAAAGAGCAAAATCCCTCAAGATCACTCTCTCCTTCCGGCCGCCGCCCTCTGCCGTCCGTACGGAACCGCGCGCCGCCGCCATCCGTACACCGTCTGTACGACCGTACGGTCCGCCTCCTCCCTCTGTTTTGTTGCATTCTTCGATTGCGATCTCTTTGTCAACCTTCAATCTAGGTAATTCCTCGCACATTCCTCGATTTTCTTGTGATTTGATTGTTTGGTTTAGTGAATCGATATTAAATTGAGGTTGAGGTTAGAATTGTGATATTTCTTACGGTATAAATTTTTGATAAAATGCTTAGATGAATTTTTTTTTATGTAAATTGGTATTGTTTGATTTAGATAATTTTTGAATTCACATGGTGATAATGTCCAAATCCGGAATCGGTTGATTTGTTTGAAATTTGTTGTGGATCTTGATTTTGGGTCACTAATTGTGTTGAATTTTTGCAGTGAAGCATAAGCCAGATTGTTGTGATTATAATTTTGGTTTTAGGCGTGGATTCAATTTCCATCCCATGCATTTTTATTTTTCCATATTTTACTAACCCTTATTTTTTTCATTCCATTTAGTTATTTACTTTCTTGTTTAAAACTAATCAATACAATAAAACCATAAAAATTAGAAATTAGGGTTTTAATTAATCAGACTTTAGTTTTTTAATTAATTTGTACATAATTAGAATTAGATTTATTTTTTATCACTAACATTAGACTCAGTTCCTAAAGAATACAGAAAAGCATTAATTTAGACTTTAGGTCTTTAAAATAATTTTCCTAACATTTTTCTTCACTTATTTATTTATTTGCCTATTTAAATCTCTAGGAAAATTGTATAGGTCGCACGGTTTTTTTTTGCAATAGCTGTATTTTTATTTTCCGCAAGGGTTTTCATACTTATGTATCTCTCCCAAAGCCTTGTAATAGCGTAGGATTTAATTTTCCGCACTTATATTTTACGCTTGTATATATATAATTTGTTTAGATGTATGCTAATAGGATTGTATGGCAAGACTTAAAAACAAACGATAGATAACCCTAATTCAAAATAAATGATTGAAACCAACACACTTTGCACACATGCACCTCTAGGGTAACCTCTCTTCGTTTGCCTTACGAACTAATGGTCATGTCCCTCGAAAGTAAGGGTACTTTAGCAAAAGACGCTTACGAATAATATCATCATAGTCCCTTCGATATAAAGATCACAGTCCCTCGATGACCCTTCGAGTTGCCTACGAAAAGATGATATTGTCCCTCGATGACCCTTCGAGTTGCCTATGAAAAAATGATCTTGTCCCTCGATGACCCTACGGAAAAATGATGATTATCCCTTCGAATTGCTAAGGTATCCTTACATGTTGCCTTCTATGACCATTCGACGACCCTTCGCTGTCCCTTCACATCCAATAGATAGGACTACCTACCCACTAATGGTATGGATAATACTATCTCTCAAGGAAAATGATAAGTACAAGAAAGACCTTATAAATTAAGGGTAAGTAACTTTTAAATGCTTGCTCACAACTAAAAAACAAATACTTTTCACACCTCACACTTTCAAAAATATTTTCAAAAAAAAAAAAAACAATTTGTATACATTCTTACGCGAATTATTACAAAGTCAAACCTTTACAAAAATATTTTCAAAAGCAAACAGTTTGTATACATTCTTACACAAATTATCACAAAGTCAACTTTTACGAAATATTTTCTAAACACACACCACATTTAAAAAAAAAAGCAAGTTAAAGTGAGCAAGCAATTAAGAGCCCGTAGATAACTACAGATGAAAAGGGGTGCTAACACCTTCCCTTTTCATAACTTACCCCCCAAACTCAATCTTTTCAAAAAGGTATTTCCTGTTCTTTTCACCTTTCCTAAATAAATTGGATAAAAGAAAAGTCGGTGGCGACTCTTGCTAACCGCAACATGTTTTGCGAAAACAAAATTAAAAAGTCAGTTCTCCACCGTATTACATTCCCCCATACGTGTATGCCCCCTGGCATACGCGTATGGCCAGCTTGCACAGAGAAAAACCAGTTTTCACAACAGTGCGATTTTTCACCCATTGGAGCACTTTCAAGCTCCTATTTCTGACCCAAAACATCATTAATACCAGTATAATCCTAAAGTCTTTATTCTACTTCATTAATCTATCATTTTATCAATGTTTTCTACAATTTGAAACCAATTTTCGTCATCTCCCAAAACCCCATAATTTCCTTATCTGCTCTTATGGTATACTGATAAGTGCAAATTGTAGATATTTTTGTATATAAGTTTTGTTGCACTTATCGATACTTTTTGTTAATATCGTACGAATAAACCCCGATTTGTTTGTAAATACGTTTACTTTACGTAATAGTGTATATATTGCGTATCGTGTAAATATCATTGAGTTTAATTTATTTTCTCTCATTTTTGTAGGTATTCAAGCAATTATATTTTGCCATTGTTTTATAGAGCATTGAATAAGTTTTCCAGCGCTTCCGACCGTGCGTCAATCCGAGTTACGGTTCAGAAGTTGTGGTCAAAATAAGGGCTGGTTTGCTGTCAAGTTCGCTTTGCGAACTTTCCAGCGAATGTTCGCTTTGCGAACTTCCCAACGAATGCTCCTAGAATTGGACAGGGGAGAAAAGGGCCAAAGTTCGCTTTGCAAACTGTGCAGCGAGCATTCGTTTTGCGAATAAATCGTTCACATTGCGAACTTCTGGAATTTTGCAGAGGCGGTTTAGCATTTCAGAGGCACTTAAGTGCCATTTTTTTTAGGCTCACTTTGCGAGTAAAACGTTCGCTTAGCGAATGTACAAATTTTGTAATTGTATTTAAGACATTTTCAGTCATTTTTTAGGTTATGTTTTGGGGTATTTGTTCCCAATTCATCAAACCTTCATCCTTTGTAGTCTAGAGCTTAGAAAAGCATCAATGGTGGTTGCAACTCGACGATTGGGGGTGGATAATTCGTGGATCGTGATTGACACCGCGAGAGATTTTGATTCCTCTTCTCTCTTCCCTTTGTAGTTTTTATTGTTGTGAGTTTGTATGTAAGTTTACCTTGATAGTATGTATATTTATTGCTCATGGCTTTGTATGCGAGCTATTTTACAAATCTCTATTTGTGTTATCCTTGTTTTAATCGCTTTATTTATGGATTTGAGTTGCGGTAGACATATCCTCATTGAATCCGAAATTAGGATGAACATTTATTAGGTTCTTTACTCTAGAGATAGATTAAGGCTTAATATTCACTTGAGTATCGAAGCTTAATGCCATCCGTACCTTGAGTCGAGTGCGAGAGTGTCGACGATGGTAATATGGTTGTTCTCTCAATTTTGCGTTAGATATAACCTTTGTTGTGGGCGATACGTGATAATGTGGACGAGTGATTTAGGTTGCGTGCAAATGAGTAGTAAGTTTGAGTATTTGATAGGGTAGATGAAATGTAAACTCGAGAGTTCTCTACTCTCCAAGAATGAATTCTTTTTCTTTTCATAAGTTTTATTTCCTGCATTTAATTTAAACCCATTATAAACTCAAACTCATAAACGTGAGAGACTGTCGAACGACATTCTTTCCCTCGAACCGATCTTTGTGGACACGATAAATTTTCGGAAAAATACTTCCAAATATTTTTGTTGCTTGCCGCTATTCCACTCCAACATACACACAGTGTAGCTCTGGTTTTTGTGACGTGACCACTACCGCATTTAGTGATACTTTCTGATTTCTAATATTTATCCTATGATGCTTAAAAGGAAGGGGAAGATACCTTAAACTAACCCTGCTCACAAGTGTTTTTCTTACAAATGCAAAGAGATCTGGAATCGGGGGTTGGTTATACTGAGGGAAGCTACTAACACCCTGAGTATATATACTAATCTATAGGAACCTTTATTATATATATTTCTATTGTTGAATTACTTGTTTGCTTAAGTTTATTTGCTGCTAAATTGGGAAAGTTTCTCCTTTGTGAATACTGAGGAAATGTTTTTGTTGTTTTATGGTTTTCTATTATTTTTGGAAGGTACCTAGACCTAAGCTTTTTTATTAGTGTGCTCGCTAAGATCTTGCAATCTTATGCCTACGTATTCCTGAAAAGAGGATTGGGGAAATCAGAGTGTTTGTAGTTCCTCCTAATCTATGGGAGGAAAAAGTTTGTTTTGTATCTTGTTTAAAGCCCAAGATGATGAAGCTAAAGGAGTGTTTGAAAGATTTGACAAATTGTCACCTTTAAGGGAGATATCTCACATATTCACTACAATCATTTGAAAGTGATGTCACAAGGGAAAGAGCTTTGAACTTGTTGTGTTAAGCAATGCCACTTTTTCCTTTATGAAATCTTTACATACTAATAAAATGACCTTAACTTGGATATATAATCGACAAGTGTGTCACTTACATCAGTTAGATGAAAGAAAAGTTTTGAACCATGATAAAGGAGGGACTCCAACTTGGATTTTGAATCAACAAGTGTGCCACTTACATCAGTTATATGGAAAAATAGTGCTTTGATGTTTGACTTGAATTGTAGTGATTAGAAGATAAATCTTCCTACAGAGATGGCTCAAGGTCTCATCTGTGGGGAGATGAATTTATTTAGGTATCTTGATTGAAGCCCAAGATATGAAGCTGAAAAATGATTGACTCAACTGGGGAGTTTTTATTTGTCTCGTATAAAGCCCAAGATTGAGCCTGATTAACTGGAGAAATTATTTGTATAAAAGCCTGAGAGAAGTCTAATGACTGTTGGGGAAGTTTGAAGAGACTGACTCAATACTGAGGATTTGACTGACTCTTTTGGGGATTTTTTTGTTTGTATCTTGTACAAAGCCCAGGATGAATGAGGCTAAAATAATTTATTTGTGTCCTGTACAAAACCCATGATGGTGAGGCTAAAATATTTATTTATGTAGATAACCAAGACTTGGTTTATGCTTTTAAGAAGTCTGAGGGTCCTTGTATGAAGCCCAAGAGGATGCTCGGGGGATTGAGTGAGACTTTCCAAGTCTCCTTGTATGAAGCCCAAGAGGAGGCTATCTTGCTGGGGAGATTCCTTGTATGATGCCTAAGAGGAGGCAATGATGCTTGTATAAGGCCCAAGAGGAGGCTAGGGAACTAGTTGTTTGGACTAAGTTGTGATTGAAGGGGTCCTATTGTTGACTTAGATCTAAACTAAGGATGATGTAAATGTCAAGAGAAACTTAACACAACATGAACAAACATGATTGAAGATTAACAAGCATAGACATTGATATGACATGTTTGGATTCATGGAAGATTTTTCATCTTTAGGATTTTTGAATGTTTATTTGTGTGTTTTGTTTTATTCACAAAAGGTGTTGGGTCTTACACTCTATGCAGAGGCCCAAGATTTTAAGCATTTGTGTATCACCAATACTGTGAAAGTTGAAGATTGAGATATTGAAAGATTGAAAGTTTTGAGAAATTGAAAATATTTTTGAGGAAGAGGGGAGGGACTTACACTCTAATAGAGGCCCAAAGTGTTTGTATTTGAAAATGTAATAGGTCTTACACTCTCGAGAAAGGCCCGAGGATTTTGAAAATGAAATTGAATCAAACCAAGAGATGTATTTATCATGGTGAGAGCTTTTATGAAGGAAATACTTGAACATTGAAGCAAGGATACAAGTTGAACATGTTAAGACAAGTTGATAACAATCAAACATTTAGGGTTTAAACAGGGTCTTGGACAAAGTGGAAACATCACAAACATGTATATAAAAGCATTTTCAGGGCAAAGTTCAAAATGTTTTAGGAAAATATAAACATGGTATGATCAACACAAAGGCACATAAACATATCAAATTCATGTAAACATGGAAGAAAACCAACATGTTAAGGCAAATGATCAAGCAAAAAATTCATGGCATGATTGAAAGTTCATCATTCATTCACAAGTAAACATACACTTGAAAATGCATTAAAATTAAGTAAGGACAAGGATGTATGAATTCATAACATCATTTAAGGTTCATACAAGATGTATATGGTTCAAACAAATCATGGTAAGCAAGGAAAGGCAAGAACCCATTCAAAAGATTCAAAAGAAGTCTTAATAAAACCCTAAAAAGTCACACACTTTAAGCACTCATAAATGTGAGAAAAATAATTATTTTTGGTAATTTCTTTTCACAAATATAAAATAGATATTATCATGAACAATTTGCAAAAAGAATGGGTTTAAAATGATAAAAAATGAGAAAGTTATGGACATTTGAAATTGTGAAGAAAAGAGAGAAAATTAAGTACGAAAAAAATAATGGGAAGGGTCCCCATGGGTGTTGAACCCAGGACATCTCGCTCACAGCACAAAACCTTAACCAACTCTACCACGCGCGTAGGTTGATAACAAAGGGAAGGCAAGATATTATATGTGTTGAACACTTAAAAATCAGAAGAAAAAAAAAAGAAATAAAAAGAATTCGGGCAAGGGGGATTCGAACCCCAGTTCTGGTAGGCATAAGTACTCAAGGGCGCGCAGGTTTAACCATTGGGCTGGACATGACCTGAGGCCAGACCAAGCAAAAGGCGTCATGGCTAGTTTCTTGCCTAAGGTTTTCAAGTTTCAACCATTTGCAAAACCTATTGTAACTTTGTCATTTCTCCATTAAAATGGATGAAACAAAGATGAAACTAGCTTGAAATTTCCTAAGGAATCCAATGGTGGTGTGAGATTTTTCTAAAAATGCCTACATTTTAAAACCCGATAGTGGTTCCTAAAAGGCTTCAAATTTGCAAGTTATATGCTACAACTCTATTTAATCAATAATAGCATGATAAAATAGTTCAAACATAACAAGTAAGACATATATGATATGATCATGATCAATGTACATCAAAGCAAAGCATATTTCTTAAAGTTCAAGTTCTTAGGAAGCTTACCTCTTGAAGCTCACTTGTCAATTTTCAAGAAACTTGATACAGAAGTAAACCAATGCTCTGGACCCCTCTAATACACCTTATAGAATCTTCTTGGATGCTTGGAATCAAAGGGAAACCTCTAGAACAAAATTTGTCTCCTTCTTGCAAAATGTGTCGAAAGTGGCCAAAATGGAAACTCTACCAAATAGTGTTACATTTGAGAAAATTTTATTGGAACAACTTAAAGATGTTATTTAGAGAGTGTTTGGAGTGTTGGATGGTTTTAAAATGGACAAGATCAAGACATGGCTTGAAAAATGCAGAAAAGTCAAAATATGAGGTTTTGATAGTTGACTTTCTGATTTTGGTGGTTTGAGATGAAGAAGAAGGTTTGAACACCTTCAAGGGGTGATTTGTGATGTTTTTGGATGGTTGTTTGAGTGGTTTAAGACCTGGTTTTGAAAATTCTAAGTCTGCTCTTTGAAACTTTGAAAACTTGAAGTAAAAGAGAGAGAATGAGAAAACAAGTCTTTGGTATTGTTTTGGTGTATTTGAATTGATGCAAAATGACCTCTATTTATAGGAGAATTGATTTGTTTTGGATGAATAGTATTGGATGAGAGAGCATGCTATTATCCAATGGATATAACCATGTAGCTCTAACTTAAAGGCAAAGGTACCAAAAGTCTTCTATAGCATGACTAGAATCTTGACTCAATTGCCATTTGCAGGTTTGAACACTCATTATTTTTGAATTGATCTGAACTGGTGTGGCTCATTTCATGCTAATTCAATGCTTCAAATAAATGCCAAATGAAAAACTTGAATTCGTGGCTTTGTAATGATGGTTTTCACATACTAAGAGATAGAATTCTTGACTTATGGTTCAAAGTTGAAGATATTATGTGATTCAACAAGATTCCTTCTAATCTTGGAGGATGACAAGGCTTTTAAAGTGACAAAATTTGAAGGTGAAAATCGTGTGACACAAGTAATGCACCAATGCTGTCTTGAAAATCAGTTTGATCATGGCATGTTGTGAGGATCATATCTCCTTAAGGATGTTCTTGTACTTTTTAGAAAGCTGATATATCCTACTTTAACTTTGATGCTTACATTTGGTCTTAATTCATCTTGGATTTTGGAGAAAAATGGCCTCAAAGTTTGTTAAAACATAAAACAGATTCTGCCTAAAAAAATTTCTAAGTGTCAAAGTTCAAAATGTCTTGAAACCCTAACTTCAAGGCCTTATATCTCAAAATTTATGCATTTTTTTGGGATAGTTCAGCCCAACAATTTTGTTGTATGGAATAAGATCTATCATTTTTGTTTTGGAGTGCAAAAAAATGGTTGCTTGGATCACAAGTTATGGCCTTGTAAAGTTAGGTACTTGAACATGAATTTCCATAACTTAGTGAAATTTTCAATTCTTCCAATTTTGCTTCTTTTGCAAGTAACCTTGATTATTTGATCATTCCTTGATTAAATGCAACTATGGATCATATTTTCTTGAATAATAGCCCTTGATGATCAATTTTGCTCAAAAAGTCAAACTTTGACTTTGGGTATCAGATGAATTTTGTGTAGAGAAACCCTATTTCTTGATTTTCAAATGAATGAATCCTATGAGGCAATTTTAAACTTATGAATGGATATCAAATGTATATTTGAGTGTCTTGAATCATGTCCCAAGGTTTGAGAGCATGCCTTGCTCAAAAGTCAAAGGTATGGTTGACTTTTTATCAAAACCCTAGTTTGTGGCTCAAATGGATTTGAATTCTTGCATTGTTTATGAATCAAGTTCTTTGGATCAATCCAATCATATGAATGGACTAATATGATGTATTTGAAGTCCTTGAAACATATCTTGAGGTCTTGGATCATGCCTTGCTCCACAAGTCATCCCAGAGATTGAATTAGGTCAAAACCCTAATTTTGGTGTACTTAGGGTATGACAGATGCCCCTATTTAATCTTCTTGGACCTGAATGAGGAATGATAAAAATATTCAGATATTCAAGGTAAAAGAGAATTAAATATCAGAATACCCAGAATTTTGACTGTGAATGTAGATGATATGATAACTTGAACAGTGACAAATTTCCAATGCTGGAACATGTTTATCCATCTTCTTTTACCAAGTAATCCTACTTAGAAAAGGTGAAACTTCCCCTCGATCCCGGTCTTCAGCCATAGAACTGGTCTTAGTTTCTTGAAATAAACTTCTCCTTGATCCTGGCCTTTAGCCATGGAACTGGTCTCAGTTTCTTGAAATAAACTTCCCTTCGATCTTGGTCTTCAGCCATGGAACTGGTCTCAGTTTCTTCTTATCAAGTCTTTCTTTTGACAAGGTTTGGGCAAACAAGCTTCTGAAAAGGTGATTACTTGCTGGACTAATAACTTCACCGGGGATCTTCGAGGAGATGCGGGTTAATTATCTTGTAAGACAGATTTCGAAATCTGTAAAGGTCTTCGTCAAACTTCTCATTGGAATTCACTTGAGGAGATGTCATTTGATGAAAGTAGGCTTCATCATACTTCTCTTCGAAACTTCTTCAGAGAGATGTCATAGGATGAGCAAAGATCTGATAACAGACTTATTGGGGAATGCCACAGATTATAATGTAGAGGTTTGTAAACTTCTCTGTTGAAATGTCATTTGCTTGGAGAGATTTCATCATACTTCCCTTTGAGACTTCTTCGGAAGGGATGCCATGTGATGTAGGGCAATTTTGATTCCCGTGGTAACTATGGTGGTAGATGTGAACTCTGATAAGGGAGGCTCTAATGAAAAGATAATTTTGGGAATTTGAAACTCAAGAAATGTCCCTAATGTGGTTGAAGTTCCATATGGGAATTTTTGCTCAAATGTGGATTTAGAGATAGTGGAATCTATTGAGTCTTTCTGTTCTACATAACTTGTGTAAGAAACTGTAGAGATTTGTAAGGATATTGTTGTGGGCTCTAAGGAGGCAGAAGAGAAAATGGTGTTTTTAGAAAAATCTTAGGAAAATTTCACGGATTTAGAAGCATCTAGTGGAAAAATGGAAGATTTTGGCACATATAAATTTCAAATGGTGTTTTCTAGAGCTAGCAAGAAAAAAAAAAGCAAAATTCTAGGTTAAAAATTCTCTACGTAACCAAGTTCAAAGCTGGTACATCTAACTCTTTGCCATGAAATGCTTATTGTGGAATGTCACAGGCATAACCAATGCTCCTACTAGATTGGCTCTTAAGAGTTTATTTTTATCTCACAAACCTAATTTATGTTTTATTGCTGAATCATGGGTAGATTATGTTTCCTTTCCACCCAGATTCTTTGATGCATTATGACTAAACCTTTTTTTTCTTCTATAAACTCTAGGAATAAGCCTAATCCTTGGCTCTTTTGTTCTAGATTTCTCTACCCATTTATCATAAAATCTACTGATCAAATGGTATCTATTAAACTGGAATTTAATAATTGTGAGATTGGCGTAGAACCTATTTATACCCCCATTTGTTTTGTGAAAAGAAAAACCTTATGGTAGAATCCGTCTGTTGTGTCTGTTGGGTCTATGTTGCATTGGTGATTTTAATTTAATTTTAAGAGCTCATGAGCGCTATGGTTTATGCTCTCTTAATACCACCCACATGATTGATTTCTTTTCCTGGTTTGATCTTAATAACCTAGTGGACATTCTAACACACCAGTTTCTTTTTTACTTGGTCTAATGGTAGGAGTGGAACGACTCATATTGAAAGGAAATCAAACAAAGTGTTTTGCTTCCAAAGTTGATTAATTGTTTTTACTGCAAGTTCTTCTATCACTCTCACCAAGCTTCAATCTGACCAATATCTAATTGTGTTTGAGTCCAAAGTGGGAGCAACTAACTTTATCTCTCAATTCAAATTCCATAAAATGAGTATTCTGCACGAGGGTTACAAGGAGTTCATTGCAGATTGCTAGAAAGAAAAAATGGATTATTTCACTAGACATGTGGATTATTTCACTAACTCTTTATATTTTGCAGACATTTCCCATGACTTCTCTATTGTGGAGGAGGTTATCTCTCGCTTGGTAACTGACAACATGAACAATTTGCTCACTATACTCCCTTCAATGGAGGAGATTTAGGTTACAGTTCTCAATCTTAACCGTGACACTACTCCTGATCTTAATGGATCTGAGACCTGTTTCTTTCAACTTACTACTGCATAATGAAGGACAAGGTGTGTAACTTAGTCATTCAATTCTTCCCTTCTAATTGTATTTTGCCTAACTTTAACTCCCACTCAATTATCTGTACATAATCTTCACACGAGGGCTAAATTTAAAGGATACAATCGAGAATGGTATACATGATAATTTTTTATTATTTTAATTTTCATCAATTAATTAGATTCAAATTTAATATAATCAATCAATTTTTAAACAATAAAGTTATTAAAATATAAGACTTAGACTTAAATTTACAAATTTGGATGTTCTCATTCTCTTTTTCTTTCCGTTTCTCTTCTTCCTTTTTATCTCTCTTAATTTCACTCTCTCTTTTTTATAAAATCATTTTTATTTTAGAGAGAGTGAAATTAAGAAAGAGATAGAAAAGAAGAGAAATGAAGATAAAAAGAGGAGGAGAGGATCCAAAATCTAAATTTACATTAATAAAGTGAGATTTTTATCCTAAAAAATAAAATAAAAAGTATAAAAGGAATTTATTACCTATCAATAATAAAAATTTAATAAAAAAAGTTTTTCCCAACAGAGCCGCCGTTGTCGCTACGCGAAAAATACAGAGTCACCACTGAACTTTATTTATTCTAAAAGAGAAGGAAAAATATTGATAAAACTCTTAAAAGGTGGAGAAAAATGCTAATCACACCCCTGGAATTCGTCCTACACCCCTCTGGCTGGGCACAAATAGTATGGGCTTATTGTTTGGCCCAATAAAATTGCTTTCATACCAGTATTCAGCACCAACACCTCCTTTTCTTTATACTTGTTTCTTTTTTTTTTATTTTTTTTTTATTTTTAAATTTCTTCCTCTTCTTGTTATTAATTATTTAATTTCTTTTTTTACTTACTTTGAATACAATTTTGTGAGCACCACAAAATAATTAGGAATTAAATAACATGATTTAGGTTTGGTCCTTAATTTTTTTTTTAAATATTAGAAATTGAACATTAATTCTTTTAATTGATTTTAATAAAAAAATAGGTTAGTTACAATTTTGATAAGATATTAGGATTAATTTGATAATTAATTTTTAATCAAGAAGATGTCATGCTCCCTTAGTTTTAGGCCAACTTTATAATTAAACTTTGACTTTTCTTAGGGCTTTAGATAATTGTTTTCATTGTGCCTAATTGTTTTTTTCATTGATTTCATCATATTTGATTAAGTTGATCAAAGTTCATTTTGACCAACTAAATTCTTTGATTGTGTTTATTTCCCTGTCTAAGTTAAGTGATCAGAAGTTTCTTGATCACTTGACAAGACTAATTCCCTGTACTGAATATGCTTTGGATCTCAAGACTTCACACCCATACAAGTTAGACAGATACTACAGGCAAAATGAAGACTGAATTATTAATCAAGCACAACAAAGGTTCCTCAACACTTATTAGTTCTGACACGAATTGTGCGTCACGAGTCTTAAGTAGTGGAGAAGGAATGAGAGGGATTTAGTCCTATCATTGTTCTGAATATCTCTGGATACGAGATGGATGACCCAGTTGTTCAGAGTATTCGCTTTCACTCATAGACTTTAGTCCGATTCGAGTCTAATAATTGATAAGTCTTCTTCCATAGACATTGCAAGCAGATGTGATAGCAAGACATTGGCCTTCAGGACTCTTTCTTTTCGATGTTCTTTTCTTATTTTAAGACTAAAATCATTTTGTAAATAAACTCAAAAACACTTAAAAATACAATTAGAATTGTGCGCCACGAGTCTTAAGTAGTGTAGAAGGGATGAGAATGTAGCATTTCTACCCTCATTCTGAATATTCTGGATACGAGACGCTTAACTCAGTTATCCAAAGTATTTGCCTTCACTCATAGATTTTAGTGCAATTCAAAAAAAAAAAAAACTTCTTTTCAACTCTAAAATCAATTTTAACACATAAAATCCTTTTTTTTCCTTAAGGCATCATTCAAAAACCTTTTCAGAAAGGAAATGTTACTCCCGTTCTACCGCAATACAAACAACACTTAAGTCTCTCACGCACGAGTGTACAAGCAACGTTTAACTATTAGGACGTGAACATTAACACTGTCCACTAAAAACAACCAACACACACTTATTTTCTACTCCAAACTACGAAGCTCTGATTTTCTCATTGCACTATGAGGATACGTAGGCACGAGAGTTTCAATCCTCCGCGATCACACTAATTTAAAACTTATTTTTTCCGTATCGCAAGTAACATTTAGGTAATAACACTCATCCACGAAAAAAATAATCAAAATGGTTCCCGTTGAGTATAACGGATGTGAAAGATGTTAATATCTTCTTCTTGTATAACTGACTTTCAAACCCAAATTTAATTGTGACGATCATTTTTTCCACTTTTTAAGAATTTTATGGATATTTTATTTTAAATAAATAAAATTCGGTAATGATTTTGTATTTTTTTTTATATCAACAACACAATTTATTATTATTATTTGTTTGCATGCACTTTCGGGATAGTTTTGAGTATAATAAATATGAAATCCATAATACATTAAAAAAAAAAGGTAGCCTTAACGATTAAATCATACACGATGTAAATGCATGCTACTATAGTATAGTAGCGTGGCTTTAAAAAAAAAGAGAGAAGAGGAGCGCATATCGTGAAATAGAGGAAAGTTATACAAGGTACTTCTATACTATACTTTTTTATTACTAGGGTTTCTTCTCCCTTTCTACATTCCACCGTCGTAGCTGTATCGGAATCGGAATCGGAATCGGAATCGGTGCCGAGTAGTCATGAAGCTCACCGTCAAGACTTTGAAAGGAAGCCATTTCGAAATCAGGGTTCAGCCTTCTGATTCTGTCAGTTTTCTTATTTTACTTCTGCTACCGCCATTTTTGCATCCATTCTTTCCAATTTTACTTTCTTTCACTTTGATTCGTTTATGTTGAAATGAAGATTCTATTTAGAAACTTAGAATAATTATACATTTGGTTTTCCCTCAAAATGTAGAACAGAATTGTTTGTGAATTTCTAAGTATCTGCTATCATGTTTTCAAATTAAACATTGTCAGCTGGAAAAATGATAGCGATAATTAGAAAAATTAATCCAAAAAAAATTAAGTACTTTTTTTAATCATTTATGTCTAGTAAAATGCAATAGACCTAATACCAATTTTGAATTTTGTTGCTACTTTTTTTTCACTTTAGATAATGGCTGTAAAAAAGAATATTGAAGACATACAAGGCAAAGATAATTACCCTTGCGGTCAGCAATTGCTGATTCATAATGGAAAGGTTTTGAAAGATGAAACTACATTAGCGGAGAATAAGGTTTCCGAAGACGGCTTTCTTGTTGTCATGCTTAGTAAGGTATATTTATTTCTTCTCTTCATTAAACCATTTTTAAACAATGTGTCACTTATTATCATTTGGATTATACGATCCCGGATCTAAACGGAAAGAAAATTGCGTTAAAGTTTGAAAACAGCTCAAATAGTTGTTGCATTATCAATTTATTATTACTCTGCATCCTCCTCGTTGGACAACTGTAACACACATAGTACTAGGTGTGACATGCAATGACAGTCTGACAGCCAAGCCAAAACAGTTTACCGGGGTTATTGACACGGGCACATGATTATTATCAAGTTCTTAATTAAATGCAAAATTTTAATATGATTCTCCACTATGCATCATTCTCCCCAAGAAAAACTTGCCTTCAGCCAGTTAAGCATTTTTTGCTCATCCAAAGAGGTGTACCACGAAGAACATTATATCTTCTCATAGCATTTGATGGAGAGTGATAAACAGATCTTGTTATTTAAGAGCATGGAAATAAAATAATATAATAGAGCATTGAAGTCGGGTCAAAATTAGTTAGTTAGTACTAAGTAGTTTTAAAAACCTTAATCATATCATATCCAGTGTTATCAAATTGCGGCGCCATGGCCAATATACATGGCGGTTTTTGGGCTTGCCGCAATGGTAAATATCGTCCGCAATAGCGGGTTTTTCCGCCATAATCCGCAATAACGGTGCCGCAAAGCTGCCGATATGGCGGGATTTTGGCTCTCCGCCATGGCAGGATCTTATCCGAGTATTATAAGAAGGATAATTGATTGTATAAGAGACATATTGACAGATTAATGATGATTTAATCAGTTCAGTTTACATGTATAAAGATGATTGTTTATACTAGTGATTTAGATTGAGTGCCAATTCATGAATAAAATAATAAGTTTGATAAAGATGAAAAAATGATAAAGAAGTATAAACTTTGCTCTTGGCAAGCCACCTCAATGTCCACTGTAATCCAGTTCTCAATTTTTAACCAACTACCTCTATTTATGTTTTTTGTGTTTCTTGATTGCAATGAAAGGTGTTTTTTTTTGTCTTCTTATTGACCATATGATTGAAGCATTAGATCTTATCAAACGGTTTGCAGTTTGCCTCTTGTTTCAATTTGATAGACTAAATTCTATGTTAACATTTGTTTTTGAATAGTTACCTTTTATAGTTTCGTTATGCTCTCCAGCATGCATTGTTTGTTTGTGATACATTTATTGCGTCTTTAACCATAATATACCATTGTACTGTTCATTTGCAGAGTAAAACCTCGGGCCCTGCAGGAACCTCATCTACTCAGGCATGTTTCCTACTCATTTTTAATGTCTTTTTGGCATTTAAGTTTTTCCCCTTTGTATGAGCTAGTGATTGTGCATGTGTGACAGAATGCTAGCAATCCACCTATAGCTGTGCCAACACCAGATTCCACACCTGCAGTACAAACTCAGTAAGTTTATTTGAAATACTTCTTCATATAATTTTTTCATAAAATTCTATTTTTTCATAACTTATTTTATTTGGCTGAGCAGATCTGTAAACAACAATGCATCTGCAGAGGATGTCCCAATTACAAAGTATGGTTTTTGTCTCTATGTTTCTAACCAAGTTTGCATACTATGTATTTCCTTTAAATAGTTTTTTTTGTCATGATGGCTATCAAAAAGCTATTCTTTTAATCGTCAGTAAGATTGTAATTAGGATAGTAAGATCCTACCCAACTATTTACCGTTTTAAGAGAGGGGGTTGCAAGAACGTAAAACATAAGATTGCAATCAAGATAGTAAAATCCTACTAAATTAAAAAAAAAAAAACTATACTAAAATAATATATATTATTGACTTGGCCAGATATTACTCGAGAATCTTATTGGAAGTTTTTTTTAAACTCATAATATTGGGAACTTAGACAGCCTTACTTAAACAAAAGTAATTTACACCATACTATTCATTTTTTGTTGGGCCGGACCCATTTAAAAGCAACACTAATTCTTTTGATTCCTTTCTATTCCAACATATGTAAAGCTTTCAAAATCTTCTTCTCCCATTGTGGCAACATCATTCTTTCTACATTTTTTCTCTTTCACAATTTCACCAAAATGCGATTTTTCTCATGATCAAGATCGCTAGCATGTTGTGGGATTGCGAAATCATAAGATCTTACGATTAAGATCAAGATTTTGATAACATGGATTGTCTTCAAGAGGCAAAATGTCATGGTTGTAATATGAATTTTGTCTGATTACTTTTAGGCTGAAAAATTCTAATCTAGAATGAAGAATAGAGTCCTAATCCAACCATGGGGAATACTGTACCAGACCGAAATAACTAAACCTAAATTCTTACTTACTAACTCAAGCCTCCTAATTATAATTGCACCTTGAATTAACATAGCAAACATAAACATCTTACCCGCTTGCTGCAATCAACAAATTGAGTTTGCCATTTTCCTATTTGTATAATCAAGGCTTCTGAAATACATTTGAATGGCATTTCTGCAGTGTTACTACAGATACTTATGGTCAAGCTGCTTCAAATTTAGTTGCTGGGAGTAATCTTGAGCAGACTATTCAACAACTTGTGGACATGGGTGGAGGCAGCTGGGATAGAGATACTGTTAATCGTGCTCTTCGTGCAGCTTTCAATAACCCAGAACGTGCTGTCGATTATTTGTATTCTGTATGCCTAAACTGCTCATTGTAGACTCTATCTTCTTGAACTTTCTGCTGTGTCTTGTTTGATTTAACAATTATTTTTTCATTTGCAGGGGATTCCTGAAACAGCAGAAGTTGCTGTACCGGCTCCTCATTACCCAAATAATCAAACTGAAACTGGTGGTGTCACTACTGGAGTTGTTCCTGGGGCTCCTAACTCGTCCCCATTGAATATGTTTCCGCAGGTAAAAGTTATAAATGTGAATGGGTTAACAAAAGTCATTTGATTCATGTAGCCGATCTTACTTGGTGGGATAAGGCTTGGTTGTTGATGTTGTAACAAAAGTCACTGTACCTTGTCATTTACATCTTTTGCTGTTACTCTGTCCTTTATTTTGAGTTGAAAAATTCTCTCAGGAGACAATTTCTGGCGCTGGAGCTGGAGCTGGGTCGCTTGACTTCTTGAGGAACAATCCCCAGGTGGGCATTTTATTTCATAATTTTCAACACACAAAATGTTAAGAAATTCATGTTTGCGCGTCCATGTTGAAAGAAATAGTGTTTGTATTTAAACTTGTTATACCAATGGAATCTGAGAGGCGGGTCACAAATACAAGTAGCATATCACGTGTCACTGTTTGACAAATTTTTTATACTGTGCATAACATTAATATTGGCTAACTTGTTTACAAATCGTATGCTATTGCTTAAAAGAGCAAATGAAGTAAAAAAAACTTCTAGAAATGAAACAAAAAATTCAATGTTGTGTGCTTTAAAAATCTTGGTTTTTGGTGTATTGTCTTGGCTGGTAAATTGATTTTGTCTATCTACGATTGGAGCTAGTTCAACATAAATAGCTGTGCCTAGTCAATATTGTGCACATCATTAGTATGTTTATTAGTAGAGACAATATTGTACTGCAGAGCACTTGTTATTCTTCTTTTGTATCCAACTTCAATAAATTATTAGTAAATTTTTCTATGTTGGGCATATTCAGTTTCAAGCATTACGGACAATGGTGCAATCCAATCCACAAATTCTCCAGGTATCTAACTATCTATTTTCTCAATCACCTAATACCTGACTTTTGGTCATCTGTCAAAGTCTGAGATAATTTCTATTGCAGCCTGTACTTCAGGAGCTTGGAAAGCAAAATCCCAGTCTATTGAGACTTATTGATGAGCACCACGCTGAGTTTCTCCAGTTAATAAACGAACCCATGGACGGTTCTGAAGGGTGAGTATATACAGCATGCCATGTATGGTCTGAGATAATTTAACATGTCATATTTGCATTTTATATTCATTCCTTGATCCCATAGTTTATTCATGAATGTAACTCTCTTCTACTATTTAGAGATAATTTTGATCAGCCAGAACAAGACATGCCTCATGCTATCAATGTGACGCCAGCTGAGCAGGAGGCAATCGGAAGGGTATATCTATTTTTCTAAGTCTGACTTGCGCTCTTTTCATTTAATTTGATTTACCATATGTGCTGATTCATTTTTACTGATATGCAGCTAGAGGCCATGGGATTTGATAGAGCCTTAGTTATAGAGGCATTTTTGGCATGTGACCGCGATGAGCAATTGGCGGCCAACTACTTACTGGAAAATGCTGCAGATTTTGAGGATTAAAATTTTAACCTACATTGATTCATAGTTTTTGTTCAGGCTTTTTTCTTTTTTTCTTCTTTTTGCGAGGTGGGTTTGAAAATTTTCTTCTTGCCGTGTCTTTCTAGGGAGAAGTATGTGATAGAGTTTCTGATTTGGATTTGACGTATTCTACTACATATTATTAATGATTTTGGTTTTGGTTTTGGTTTTGGTTTGGTTTGTATAACAGCGTTTGTATCTTCCCTTTCATAGACTTTTGTTTCCTCTTGAGAGGAAAACAAAATATCTCACTAATGGAAATTCTATTCTTTTTTTTTGCCCAAATGAAAATCGCACTTTTAGCTCCACTTTAAGTGATTTTGGTTCTCTAATATTTACAAGCAATTTTATTTCTTAAATGCATTTAGTTGTATTGTAGTTATATATTAACTTATTATTAGTTTAAACTCTTAAGTTACCCAGCTTTATAAGTGAAAATATAGAATTGAAAATAAGCATCTCTATAGCCAATTATTTATAATAAGAGTGATACTCACCATTTTTGAAGAACTTTTAAATACTCATTTTCCAGAAGAACAAAACACCCACTTTTTTATTCTTTTGTTGTTTTATGTTTTTCAATAGATTGTTGTTTAACCCTTTCCATTGTAACTTTGTTGATGGAGTAACTCTATTTATTTCATCTCTTGTCTCCTAAACATGTTATTAACTCTCTTCTAGTTTTGATACTTGCACATCATTTGTTGTCTTTTGGAAATTTCTCTTCAAACAAATAACCCGCACATAAAAAATCCTCTATATTGAAAAAGCTTTCATTAATACTCCCTCCATTTTAAAATGACTGTCGTTTTAGGAAAAAAAAATTATTTTAAAATGAATGTTATTCTCACTTTATAATGTAGTAATAATTGCTATTTTTTCAATTGTGTCATATAATCATTGCATTCGTTAATCTGTGTATAAAAACCTTAAACGACAGTTATTTTAAAACGGAGTTATTTTGAAACGGGGGGAGTACCTTATCTCTAATTGAACACGTGAAAAATTAAGGTATAATTTGAAATCACTAATAGTGTGTTTGGATGAGGTAATTGAGATTTTTTAAGAAATTTAAAATTCTAAGCAATTTAAATGATTCAATTGAAATCCATTTATTTTTAAATTCTTTTGTTTGGATAAAGTATTAAAATGATTCATTGTTAAATTTTTAGGGTCATTTTCATAAATTTTAAAACTTTTGAGCCAAATTTAAAATATGAAAAATAGGGACCAATTAGCAATTTTTGAAAATTTGAAGAGATTAATTTGTGAAATTTAAGAATTTTTAGGGACTTATTTGCAATCTTTAGAAAAATTTAGGGGTGTATTTGAAATTTTCATAAAATATGAGGACTATCTTGCAAAATTTAAAAAATTGATAACAAACAATTTAACAATTGTATGATATAGAGTGAAAGAGTAATTTTAAATTCCTTACTTTTTGGTGTCATTTGAAATTTCTTAAATTTAACTTGAATAAAATACTTCATAAATTGACATCATTTTAACAATTATCTATATTTTTTATCCAAACAATGGATTTTGGTCAAATCATTTCAAATTCCCTCAAAAAATGACTTTCTCTCGTTAAAATCCTTCATCCAAGAGTGTGTTTGGATGAAGAATTTGAGATTTTTTAGGGAATTTAAAATTCTAAGTAATTCAAATGATTCAATTGAAATTCATTCATTTTTAAATTCTTTTGTTTGGATGAAGTATTAAAATGATTCAATGTAAAAAATTTGGGGCCATTTTCATAATTTTTAAAGCTTTTGGGTCAAATTTAAAATAAAAAAAATAGGGATCAATTTGTAATTTTTGAAAATTTGAAGGGACCAATTTGTAAAATTTAAAAATTATTAGGGACTAATTTGCAATTTTTTGAAAATTTTGAGAGTGAATTTGAAATTTTCATAAAATATGAGGATCATCTTGCAAAATTTGAAAAATTAATAATAAACAATTTAATATTCATATTATATAGAGTTAAGAAGCAATTTGAAATTATTTACTTTTTGGTGTTATTTTAAATTCCTTAAATTTAACATGAATAAAATACTCTATAAATTTATATCATTTTAGCAATTCTCCATAATTTTTATCCAAACAATAAATTTTGATCAAGTCATTTCAAATTCCCTCAAAAAAATACTTTTCCTCATTAAAATCATTCATCCAAACACACTCTAAAGGTTTGTCGGAGTATTGGATGATTTTTGTGTGAAAAGTTTTAAAAGTTTGTATTTTAAAATGTGTGATATTTAAAAAAGAATTTAAAACATAATCTACTATATTAAAATATAAAATCATATTATTTTTAAAAATTTTTAAAAATATAAAACATATTTTAACGTAACCCTATAAAACATTCATTTCTAAAATTTTCTAAAAACTAACTTCGAAAAAGACCTAGAAGATTTAAGGTGATAATTTACATTTTGTTTACAATGTCTTCTTTTCATGCTTGTTTATATTTAGTCTTTCATTTTCCTTCACTGTTCTATTAACTTTTATTCAAACAATTCTTTTGGTTTAGAAATGAATTTTTCGGATCTACAAGTAACAAATAATGAAAAAGGCTCAAATGCCCTCTATCATAGCTTTATTACCAACAATCTTATGAAAAAGTTACAAATTAAGTTCTGAATGACATTTTTTGCGTTTTTAATTTACACTTTAAATTTTTTTCTAGACATAATCAACAAAATAGTATTTGTCAGACCAATTTTTTTATAATTGCTGATCTAAATTATCCCTTTCAATAAATAATTACAGCTCAATTTTAATAAATAATTTCAAACACAATTACTCAAATAATATTGATTATATTAATATTTTACTTGAATTTTTTAAACAAATTAGTTTTGAAATAAATAGAGTGTGGTTAGGTGTTTAGTATATCAAGTGTGAGTAGTATGAGTAATAGTTCCACGTTGGTTAAAAATGTGGAGAAATATTTATAAGTGAGAGAACCCATACACCTATCACCTTAAGGTTTTGGCTGAGTATGTGGTGTATCTCTCACAGGACCCTCTTTGAGGGCGTGCAGACCGACCTACAACACAAGACCTCACATTTTTTCATGAATAAACTATGACAAAAAGGGCATTTATACACATTATTCACAGTTAAATAGGATCTCTTAAAAATAACTTACGACTCAAATGAAGGTAACTTTAAATTTTTACACAGGACCTCTCACATGTTTGAGACGACCCTGGTCTCTCACAAAGGTATTGCTCTAAAAAGGAAAGACCCACAATATTCAATGCTCCCTAGTTGAAAAATCTCCCCTAACAGTAGGGATGTAAACATTTTAAAAACACAAAAAAGTTATTATCATATAACTGTTGAAATATTAGATTAGATTTGATTTGATATGATTAGATTTGATTAGATTTAATATTTAGATATAATTCAAGTTGTGTTAACCCAAGCCCGATTAGGGTTGTATATAAATAGTCCTAACTTGTATCATTATTTACACAATTCAATAGTACAATTCCTTATTTCCTTATTCTCTCTCTATTCTCTCCTCACTAAAAGTGTCTCACGCACAAACAAATTGGTATCCAGAGCTTCCGGTTATTCTTCTTGATCGAGTTTTCAAGAACTTCACGTTAGAGATCGTGTTTCAAGGGCAAGTGAATCAACCACTGCGAAGATGACCGGTGATAAGAGCATTCTGAATTCCCTTCCAATGCTTGACGGCAAGAATTGGAACAGATGAAAAAAAAAACAGATGCAATCCTTATTTGGCTTCCATGATACCCTAGAAGTGGTTGCCGACGGTGTTCCTGTGTTGGCTGAAAATGCAACCGAAGAACAGAAAAAAGTCCACAACGAAGTCAAGAAGAAAGATTGCAAGGTTGCTTATTGCATTCAGATGGCGGTCGATGCTGCTAACTTTGACAGAATCTCTCATGCTGAAACGACGAAGGAGACATGGAATATTCTGGTGAAGTATTATGAAGGAGGTGAGAAAGTCAAGGTTGTCAAGTTGCAAATCTTGCGTCGACAATATGAGTTGTTGTCGATGGGAGAAGACGAAAAAGTTACAGAATATGTGTCGAAGGTTCAGAAACTCGTTCATCTCATGAAGGGTTGTGATGAAACCATAACTGATAAGATGATAGTTGAGAAGGTAATGAAAGCGTTGACCTCTCACTTTGATCACGTTATCGTAACTATTCAAGAATCCAACAATCTTGAAACCCTAAAAGTGGAAGATTTGGTTGGTTCGTTGGAGGCGCATGAGATGAGGATTGTCGAAAGAAAGGGAGTTCAGGATTCAATACAAGCACTGCAGGCTCAGTCATGGAAAAGGAATGATGGTTCCAACAAATTCAAAGGAAAAGTCGACAAAACTCAAGGAAAGAAGTCTTGGTCGAACCCTCACAAGAATCAGGTCGAAGATAGAGCTTCTGAATCCTAGAAAAGAGGAGGAGGAAACTATCGAAATGACAAAGAAGATAAGAAAAGTATGCAGTTTTATAACTGTGAAAAGTGGGGTCATTTGGCCAAACATTGTTGGTACAGGAAAGACAATGGATCGAAAAAAGGCAAGGACGAAGGAGCGAACCGTGCACGCCAAGATTCAGATTATTCTGAATGTGGTATGGTGGTTATGGCTGCAGTGGCAGATAACCATGTCGAATCCAAGATCTGGTTCCTCGACTCAGGCTGCTCAAATCACATGACTGGTCGAAAGGAGTGGTTGGCAGATTTTGATGAGTCGAAGAAGAGCAAGATAAAACTTGCTGATAACAGTTCGTTGCAAGCAGAAGGTACTGGCAACATAGTTTTTCAATTGAGTAATGGAGCGAAAGCTATGATCAGAGATGTGTTCAATGTACTTGGAATAAAGTGAAACATGTTAAGTGTTGGACAACTGGCCGAAAAAGGTGTAGCACGATTTTTGTGGTTTCGAATCACTATCGCTTTGGTACTACAGTTCGATTCATTTTTTATCCTGTGAAGCTGATTAAGGAAGGGAAATAGATGTCTCCAATTAACCCTGCTTGCATACTAAGCTTAAACAGATGACTGTTGGTTTATAGATGCTATCAAAATAGGGGGTATGTCTTAGGTTATTTTGCTTAAGAATACAGTGTCTAGACTATTTACGAGGCTTTTGGTAAGGTGTTAGGTCTGATGCTTTTTGATTGATGTGTGGAGGTACTGGACTTTGAGTTTTTGGTTAGTATGCTCGCTAAGATTTCGCAATCTTATGCCTACGTATTCCCGTTTAACGAAACAGGGAAATCAGAGCGATCGTAGTTCCCTCCTGTTCTAAGGGGGAAAAGGATGTTTTGGTGTCTTGTTCAAAGCCCAAGATTAAAGCGAAAAGTGATTTGTATCTTGTTCAAAGCCCAAGATATGAAGCTGAAGGGTTTTTTGTGTCTTGTTCAAAGCCCAAGATTGAAGCTAAAAAGTTTGACTGAGAGAGAACTTGTCATCTCTAAAGAGGAACTGTTGATGTTCGTATGCCTTGATTAAAGCACAAGTTTGATGCTAAAAGGTTGATTGACTCAACCGAGGATTTCTCTATACAAAGCCTAAGAGGAGGCTATTGACCCAACAAGAGGGTGTTTATTATTTGTCTCGTACGAAGCCCGAGATAGAGGCTAAAAGGGTTGACTCAACAAGAGAGTGCATTTATATGTTTTGTACGAAGCCCCAGACGGAGGTTAAAAATGTTTGACTCAACAAGAGAGTACTTTTATCTGTCTTATACAAAGCCCAAGACGGAGGCTAAAAAGGTTTGACTCAATAAGAGAATACTTTTATTTGTCTTATACGAAGCCCAAGACGGAGGCTAAAAATGTTTGACTCAACAAGAGAGTCGGACAAGTTGATTGACTCAACGAGAGAGTCTTTTATACTCAACAAGAGAGTGATTTGCTGTCTCATACGAAGCCCGAGATAGAGGCTAAAAGGAAAGTGACTCAACAAGAGAGTCTTGAAAAGTGATGGACTCAACAAGAGAGTCTGAAAAGGTGAACTCCGGTAGGGGGAATCATTGTACAAAGCCCAAGAGGAGGCTGACTTCGCTGAGGAAGGATCATTATACAAAGCCTAAGAGGAGGCTATACTTCTGTTAGGGATTCTTGAGATCCCGAGGCTGGTCCAAGAAGGGAATCAATCCTTGCAGGGGAATGCAAATGGATTGATAGATCAGAAACCTTGAGGCTCTGGTTTGAGATAGTGTTATCTGAACCGGGTTGGGGAAATTTTGGGAGGAGGACGGGGTTTTAGAACCCGCAAAGTTTTAACTCGGCTGGAGATTAATCCAGAATCCGGGGTTTCTCCTATGTTTGAAAGGGACTTGAGAATATCCTTGAGACTCAAGGGAATTAGACTGTCCAAGTCTACTGGTAGAGTTTTATCTTTTGTATGATGCCCAAGAGGAGGCCGACTCGTTTAAGGGATGAGTATCAACCCTAAAATTGGTCTGAAGGTTTTTGACTCCTTTTAGAAAGACAGCTCTAACGAAGGATGACTAAGTTATGTCCTACACCTTTAGGAGGCCGCGAAGGTCCTTGTACGAAGCCTAAGAGAAGGCATGAGAACTTTTAAGAAGCCGAAGGGTCCTTGTACAACGCCCAAGAGGAGGCGGGGATGCTTTTAGGAAGCCTGTGGGTCCCCAAACCAAGAGAAGTTCAAGAAATTCAATTCACAGAGAAGAGATCATTCCAGGAAAGTTTGAGAATTTAGAAGAAACTCAAGAGATGCTATTCACGGAGAATAGATCAACTCTGGGGAGTAGAGTCTCTTTGACAATTTCTAAGGGTGACAGTCTGAGAAAAGGTTCACCGAGAATACTGCCTTTCTCTTTGTTCCATATTGTTTAACCCCAAGAGAAGGGAAGACTGTATCTGGTAATCCTATGGGGATCTAGTTTTGTTTGTATTCGAGAGTGACCAACAGGCTTTACCTAGTTCTAGACGTAGTTACCGGGAAAAAAACTCTAAATAACTATACTAGTATTACACAGTTGATATGTGACAAGTATATAAAAGGATGTGAAAGAAGACTTACAGTGAAACAGCCCCACAATACAATTATATACATATGAAAGCGCTAAATGAAAGCGGATAAACACTTACCCATTGTAGAGCTTCCATGCTATTTTGTTAGTTGTTCAACAAAGAAATTAAAGAAAGTTTTGATAACAACATATATTTGAATTCAAAATCAAAGGAGAAAGTGCTTTGAAAAGATTGTTGGGGCTTACAGCTCAAGGAGAGGCCCAAGTTTTAACGATGATCGCACCGTTGTTTTGAAAACTGTACAGAGGGACTTATACAATATCTAAGGCCCAAAAAGTTTTTATGTACAAGGCGATGGGTCTTACACTCTATTAGAGGCCCAAAGGTTTATTTTTGTACAAGAGATGAGACTTACAACTCAAGGAGAGGCCCAGGGTTATTTGTTTGAAAACGGCGATCTCACCGAGGTTTTTGAAAACACAGTGGGTCTTATACAATATCTGAGGCCCAAATCATTTTGGTTTCAAAAAGGGGTTGGGTCTTACACTCTATTAGAGGCCCAAAGAGTATGAAAATGAATAAATATGGGTCTTATAGCTCAAGGAGAAGCCCAGGGTTATTTTGAAAAGGCGACGATCGCGCTGAACGTTTGAAAATATACAGAGGGACTTATACAATGTGTGAGGCCCAAAATTGTTTATTTACAAAGAGGGGTTGGATCTTACACTCTATTAGAGGCCCATGAGTGTTTGAAAATGATTGATGAGGGTTGAATTAATCTAAACCCTAATTTTGTTTAAAAAGGAATTAATTTTGTTTAAAAATTAATAAAAATTATTGAAAACATGTGAAAAATGAGTGGTGATCTTGGATCAATGTTTCAAAAATCATGTTTATATCCACAAAATGATTGGAAACCAATTAAATTTGGAAAATCAAGGAGGAAAAAATATTTTAAATGTTAAAAAACAAATAAAAGATTAATTCTTTGCAAAAATATCAAGTATATGAAATAAATATTATTTTTGGGAATTTTTGGCAAAATAAAATATTTTAACATTTTTGTGAATTATTAAAAAAAGAATCAACTCAAAATCATTAAAACTCAGATAGAAATTAATTTTTGAATCAATTAAATAAAATCACAAAATTCAAATATTCAAATTTGTGAAAAAGGCGCCAAGAACATGGGCCAAGAACACGCGAGAAGGGAGTTTTACTCAGATTTGCATTTTCTATCCAATCTCACTGAATACTTGATGAAATCACACAATCCACGTATCAATTTGCTCGTTTTCACCTCACGATCATGTCTATGGTCTTTAATTTCATTTATTTTAAGCATGGAATAAGAAATCAAGACAAAACCTCAAGAACACTAAAATTTGCATGAAGGTAGAGAATTTTGATACACGATTCAAACAAAGCAATTAATTGAGGGGAAACATTCTATGCATGATTATGAACATTTGGCAAAAGTATTGTGCGAGGAAATATGCATAGATTAAGAGATGACCAAGTTTAGGCTTACTTGAGGGTCGTGACAGCAAGAGCAATGCGATTTTTGAGTTGGAGGTGTTGCAGATGAGTTGTGATGATCTGAACAGCTTCCCTACACCATATGGAGTGTGTTTGAATGCTAGGACTTGATTGGAAATGGCTGGATCACTTCATGGCATCTCAACTGCAACTTGGTTGAAAACTTGAGCAACTGGCTGGTGATTCTGAGAAATCACTGTTATAGTTGTGTGTTTAGTGTTTGATCAGCTCACATATGATGTTTATGAGGTGTTAGAGCAATTGGTTTGAGTGGAATTGCTCTCTACTGAAAAATTCGATAGTGACTTGCTAAGAAAGGCATTTTTGAGAGTGAGAAGATGATTTTGAGAAAGGCAAGTGTTGTAGGCCTTTGGTGTACTTAAAATGAGCACAAATGAGCTCTATTTATAGTAGAGCAAGTTTGTTTTGCAAGCAATAGTGAATGGCAACTGCAGCAGCTCATTGTCCAATTGCATCACTTTGGAATCTTAAGTCTCCTCTAGCCATTGACTAGAGGTTAGAGCACAGGCCTTTGGTTCCCTAGTTCAGAGATCATCCTTGACTCATTCAGTTGGAAAAGGCCCAGTTCATGCCACCTTGGTGCATCCATTGAATGCTCCAAAACAAAATTGGAGTCTTGTCCCCTTTTTAGGCATTTTTAGGTTTGGCATGCTACTTTTAGTTCCAAAGACTTAGGAGGCTTATGGATCAGTGTTTGTTCCTCCTTGGTCTCCCCCTGAGGTGTTCAGATGGATAAAATTATTTGTCATTTGCACAATTTGATCAAATCGAGCAAAATGCACAAATCTGCCTTGCCATGACAGTTGCAGCAAGGCATATTGCCAATGTCATAACTCTTGGCTTAAACGGAATTTGATGGAGTTCTTGGCCATTTTGGAAAGATCTCATATGATACAACATATGTGTGATCATAGTTTGTCTTGACACTTTTTGGATCCAAGTGAAAAATTCCCCTACATTTTGAAAAAAGCGAAACAGATTCTCACTTAGTGAAAATTTCACTAAGTGTTGGAAAAATGCCACTTTTGTGTTTTTAGCCATTTTGATCACTCCATAACTTAAAATCAATGAGGAATTGGAATGAGGTGTAGTTGACAATTTTAAAGTATGCCATGAGAGCTACAAATTCATCTTTGGATCAGCCAAAATGGTTGCTTGGATGACAAGTTATGATCCTTGGAAGTTGGTATCCTAACCACTTTGTTCCATAACTTAGAAAATTTCTAAGTTTTTTATGGTTACCCCTTTTACAAGTTATCCCAATTTTATTGATTTTTCTTGATGAATGATGATTCCAATCACACATTAACATCATTTTAGGGTTAGGGAACCATAATTGATAAAAAAATCAAAAAGTCAAACTTTGATTTTTGGGAACAATTGACTTTTTATCAGATGAATTCCCAAACTGTGCGATCCTTTATGAAATCAAGTCCTTGACCTAAATCAAACTTGATGGATTGACTTCATAGGTGTTATAGGGTGTATTGAATCATGTCCCAATGTTTGGGAACATGTCCTGGTCAAAAGTCAAAGGCATAGTCGAAAGCACATGTCCTGGAAACAGATATTTTGTTTCGTTTGTCGATGAGTTTAGTCGAAAGCTGTGGATCTATGTGATCAAGAGAAAGGATGAAGTATTTGAAATCTTTAAGAGATTCAAGATGCTTGTCGAAAACCAGAGTGAGAAGAGGATCAAAGTTCTGCGAACAGATGGAGGTGGCGAATACACTTCAAAGATGTTTGAAAAATTCTGTGCAGAACATGGTGTTGATCATGAGGTAACTGCTCCTTATACTCCTCAACATAATGGAATTGCTGAAAGAAGAAACATAACCATATTGGATATGGCGAGATGTATGCTCAAGCAGAAGAATTTGCCAAAATCTTTATGGGGTGCAGCTGTTTCGAATGCAATTTATATCCTGAACAGGTGCCTTACTAAACAATTGAAGAACAAGGTTCCTGAAGAAGTGTGGAGTGACAAACGACCTTCAGTGAGTCATCTGAAGGTGTTTAGATCTATGTGTTACAAGCATATTCCTGATTCAAGAAGAAGGAATCTTGATGACAAGAGTGAACCTATGATTCTGGTAGGATATCATAAGACTGGTGCATACAGGCTATTCAATCCAATTAATGAGAAGATTGTGTTGTGTAACGTCCGGTAATTAATTAATTATTTAATTAAATATATTCGTATCATTTGTGTTGATTTATGTTGATTTTCGAATTATCGGAATTGTGTTGTGTTGAGTTGCTATGTCGGTTTTAGTTGAATTAATCATAAAAATGTTGATTTAAGTTGTGTTGACCTTAGTTGAATTAATTAATTTAACTAAGATGATTTAAGTTGTAGAAATAATAGGGTGTTATTATATATTAGAAGTATAGGAGAATATTGGGCTTAGAGAGATGGTAGTAATAGTGGGAGGTATAGTAATGAGGCCCAATAAGAAAAATAAGATAATAAAGTTATTATATTAGGTTTTAGAAATAAAAAAAGAAATTAGAAGTAGCAGTAAGTGGAAGTTGCAGAGTAAGAGGAAAAGTAGGAAAAGAACGTGGAAGTTGCAGAAAAAGAGGAAAAATAGGAGAAGAACGTGGAAGTTTCGGAGAAGAGAAAGAATGAGGGTTGTGGAGAAAAGAAGAGTTCGTTGAAATCGCAGAAAAGTGGAAGAAGAAGTCTGGGAGAAATTGATCATGGACCGTTGCAGACTAAAAGAGCAAAAGGTTTGAAGCCATGGAAAAGCTATGATGCAACCGGAATTATAGAGCGGTCTCCAATCCAAGGTAAGGGTGGGGTTCTTACTCTATAATTGGGTATATGATGAATGATATGTGGGATTATATTTGTAGGATTGCCTTGCGTATGTTGTCTGCGTGTGTTGATTATATTTTCTGTGTATGTTGATTTCGTAATTGATACCGAAGATCGATAAATGGTTGATGTTGTTGAATTTAGTCATGAAAAATGAATGTAAGTTAATGTGAGTATAATCATGGCCCTAAATTATGTGTATTGAGATGGTTGAAAGGTTGGTTTGTGATCGATCAGAAAGAGAAAATTGGAAGAATGAGAGAAACAGAGAGAACGAAGGCTAACAGGTGTGACGCCCGTTTGGGAGGCATGACAACCGTCATGGCCTTGTTACAACCGTCACGCGGGTTATGACCGCCACAGATTGGTTATGACCGTCACGCAGAACAAAAATTAAATTGAGTTTTTCTGGTTGCTGTATGTCTGTAGGCATAGTATAACTGAACTTAGCAAATGTGTTTGCAGAAAACATAATTAATCAGTATATATATATATATATATATATATATATATATATATATATATATATATTACTAGTAGCAGAAGATATTTAGTAGCATGAGGTAATAAGTTGTAACAGAGCTGGTATTTAAAGTAGCAGAAAACCATAGTGTTGATACATATATATGTGCTTAGCATTGCATACTTTAAAGTATTATAGAAATAAAATAATATTATTTATAATAATGACTGTTATAATAATTACAGAATAACTATAATAAGAATAACAGTTAGTGTATAAGCAATATATTAATTATGAGTTGGATTAAATATACATATAGCAGTAGAATAAAATGAAAGTAAGTAGCAGGAGGTAGTAATAGCTGACACAGTAAACATCAGGTTAGAAATAAAAATAATAGAGATATTGGAAATTGGCAGGATTGTTAAGATACAGAGTTAGTAAATTTAGCAGCAATGGGAATCAATAGAGTATGGACAGAACAAAATAAAACAGGTTGTAGTAGTATAGCAGAACCATATTAGTAGCAGGATTTCTGTGTAGAAAAATAAGCAGTCGAACTAATTAATTAAGTAGAATATGTAGAAATAATTGAATAGCAGTAGCAGTGATTAGTTAGTAGAAGAATAGACTAGCAGCACATGTATAATAGCAGTACTGGAATAATATCAATAATATTAATGCAGAGTAGAATTGTTAGTAATTTTAGTAGAAGAATAATTAATCGGTTTTAGTAGAATTGTCTGGAATAATCACGGATCGCTGTTGTATATTTTGGTTGATCGTGTTGATGTTGAATTATCGTTGTTGATGTGTTGTATTGTTGATAAGTTGCTGCCAAATTGTTGTTGTGGCATTGTCATTGTTAAATGGCGTTGTTGTTGAGATGTTGATACCAAGTTGTAGGCCTATGGGCAATGCTGATTTGATGTTGTGCTGATAGATATAATTATCAGTGTTGTTATTATGATGTTCATGTTGGGTCACATGGCATAACATATTAAGCGGGCCTGGATTGACAAAATATTAAGCTGGCCTAGATTGGCAAAAATATTAAGCAGAAGGCTTATGCCTTGTTGACGTCAATATTAATTGGCAAATTTTTACGCTGGGAGTTCTGCTCCAATGGTACCACATGCATGTGCATTTTGAGTCGCATTTCATGTTGCATTTTGAGTCGCATTTCATGTTGCATTTTGAGTCGCATTTCATGTTACATTTTGAGTTGTTGTGATGATATATTCGTGGTTTGTATGTTGTTGACTTGTTATGACAGGTACTGTCTGAAAGCTATAAAAATGTTGTTATAACCTGTTGAGGGTTTTGTTGTTATGTTTGTGGTTTGAAAGTTGTTATATTAAGTTGGTTAAATTGCTGTGATATTAAGTTGATGACTGGATTTGATAATTGTTGCTATAAGCTGTAAAGTGGTAATTTTATACGATCTAAATTCTAATATATTATTTATCATACATCTTATTATATTGTTAGATATCTCACCCCTTCTGCTGATATTTCCCCTACCATGGGAAATGGGCAGGTACTCAAGAATAGCAGTGGCAGTTCGGAATAGTTTTGGAGTCCTTATGTTGCCTTATTGCAAGTCAAGAGGGTCTTGCTCTGATACGTAACACTCGGGGGGATGAACGATCGTTGTTTTATAGTTGTTATATTTCAGTTGTTGAATTATAAGTTGACGTCATTGAATATTTGTTGTGTTGAAGTTGTTTTTAGTTGAACAAAAGATGTTATGACAATTAAGTTGAAAATTGTGATTCCACTACTTAGTTAATAAAAGTGGTTTTGTTTTTCAAAGACTAATTATATTGTTATCGGTTCATTCAAGTTAAAGTGTTATTTATCTGTTTTACATGAGATTAAATGAAGTTGATTTTAAGAAGTAAGTGTAGCATCTCATTTGTTTGTTGAAATTTTGTAACTCTGATTTTTAATAATATTCACTGGGTAGAAGTGGGGTGTTACATTAGTGGTATCAGAGCAGGTCGATCCGTCCGGCCAAGTTGTCTAATGTTGTTTATTCCTTAGTGCGCGGCATGTGTGTGAAACACTGTCGATACTTGCTTATTAGTTTTCTAACCGTTTGTCTCCAGGAGTTGGTTTGAAATAAGTGGGGGAGAAGCTTGCTTCCCGAAAATGTTAATGGTATGTGAAGTTGAATCAAGGCGATATTGATTGCAAGAGTGCAAAGGTTATTGGAACTGTGTTGCGAACTGACGAGAGTATGAACTCATGATTCTTATCGGTCAAGTTTGAGATGCCTTTGAGGGAGGACGAGCCGATAATTGCGATTGGCCTCTGAAGTGTAGATAAGAGTTTGGGGACAGTTAAGAGATGATTGAGGTTAAGGATCCACTCTAAAGAAAATGATAATTCGATGGATCAACTGGTAGACTAGTATGTTTTGAGTATAATTGGATTGAAGTCGGATGATTTTCAGAGTTGGGTGAAAAGCAAGGATAGTTGGAAGAGTTTGGAAGCAAGAGAAAGAGGTAGAACTCATGTTCACCAATTTCGGATTTTATTTTCGTATTTATGGAACAACCTTCAGTATAAGAGGCATAACTTTCTACTCGTAACTCCGATGAAAGCGATTCTGGACTTTTAGGAAAGTTTACAAAATTCCCTACAGTTTGCATATAAATTTTGTATTCGGCATGTTTTTGAACAGAGAGAAAAACGCGTTTGAATTTTTGGGTCTGATGCTGATTTTGGTGGAAGTATGTATACGGGATTTATGGATCAGCCGCCATTGCACAGGCGATAACTTTTTACTCGTAACTCGAATTTAAGTGATTCTTAAAGTTCTGAAATATACATGAAATTCCCTTCATTTTGGAATATAATTTTGTGTCTGGGAGGTCTGTATTGAAGAAGATAATCGTGTTTGAAGTTGGAAAATTCTTGCTGGAAATAGTAAGATGAAATCAAGTATAAAATGTTTGGTAATGGGAAGAAGATAAGAGTATCGGAGGAGCACATGGAAGTGCGGCGTATAATAGTTGAAAATGATTAAAGTATAGAAATCTTTGAGGAAGGTTAAATAGTAAAGTGGATTGTGTGTTATTGACGAGATGTGTCGACATGAGTCAGAAAATTTTGGAAGTTCTATCACCAACCAGATGATGAGATGGTATTGTTGAGATTGTGATTGGAATGAGAATCAAGTGTGAAACTATATGGATCATTGAAGTTATGAAATTAAGAAGAAAGACGAAGGATTTGTTAGTGTGTTAAAGCTCTTAACTTGGATAAATGTTTCGGTGGAAGTGGACCGATTTGGATGGTACTTGATGTGGTAGCGATTCCGGTACTAGAAGGATATTTAATGATTGTGTTGTACAACTAACTTGTATAGGAGAATATGTGTTGGATTTTGGACGTTGTGTATTAGTGCCGAAGTTGGAAATAAAGAAATTAAGAACACGTTTGTAAGCCTTAGAGGAATGGTGGAGCAGTATGCTTAGGTAATCTTGAGCACAAGGTAAATGACGCTATTGTAGTTGGGTAATGATGATTTATGCCACCATTATGGTTGCCGACTGTCTATTGACAAATTGAGGAACTGATCACCCTTAATCTCTTGTTGATAGTAGACGGAATCATGTGGATGGAGTAGACGTGTCTTGCCAACTAGAATAGTATGCACAGTGAATTGTTTGGAGTTGAGCCAAGTGCTTATGAATTGTTTGAGTTGTCGATGCAGATTCCTATATAGGTGTTGTGAATCGGATACCTTTAACAAAGTATTCCGGTTTCTTTATACACAAAAAAACTCCACAAGGGTTAGGGTTAACAAAGAAAACAAGAGTAACAACAAGGATTGGTTATAAAACTGTTATTCTTTCCTTTCTCCTTAAAACAAGGATTGCAAGTATACAAGAATAACAAACTAACCACTCTCACTCTTTCTAGGTTTTGTCACACTCTAGAATGAGAGACTAACATGCTATTTATAATAAAACCTAGCACACTAAACTAATGGGCCTTTAACAAATTACCCATTACAAGCTAACTTAGATTTCAAGCTAACTTAAACAATTGGATCCTTAACACAAGGCCCAATTCAATATGCTAACAAACCTAGCAATATTAACTAATGCACGTTAGAACAATCTTCGACTACAATCATGCATTATTTTCGACAGCAGCATGTGAACCAACTTCGACGGCATGCTTCTTCTAGAGTTCGATCCAAATTCCATAAATCTCCACCTTGGATCTAAATCTAACAACAAGAAAGCAAACTAGCTTTCTTCATGCAGCTTTATCAACTGCATACAGTGGAAAAACTTGCAACTTGTCAACGTCTTGATAATCATATCAGCAGCATTATGATCTGTCGAAACCTTCAGCACTTGGACTTCTCCACGCTCGATTACCCCTCTGACGAAATGCAGCCTCACATCAATGTGCTTGGTTCGCTCATGATAGGTTGAGTTCTTCGACAGGTGTATTGCACTTTGACTATCACATTTAACAGTGATACTTCGACCTTGAAGTTTCAGCTCCTTTGCAAAACCATCAAGCCACAATGCTTCCTTCACAGCTTCAGTGAGGGCAATATATTCAGCTTCAGTGGTTGATAAGGCAACAACCTTCTGGAGCGTCGCTTTCCAACTGATTGCTGTGCCAAACATTGTGAAAACATATCCAGAAATAGACTTTCTGGAATCCATACAACCTGCATAATCAGAGTCAACAAATCCTTCGACTGCGGCTTTACTATCTTCACCCAAGGCTCCACCATAAATTAGGACTCTATTCAGAGACCCATTTATGTACCTTAAAATCCACTTCAATGCTTTCCAGTGAGCCTTTCCAGGATTCGCCATGTACCTGCTTACAAGACTTACTGCATATGCTATGTCGGGTCTAGTACAGACCATAGCATACATCAAAGAACCAACTATATTAGCATATGGAATGCTATTCATATAAGTTCTTTCGACATCAGTACTGGGACACTGATCTATACTCAGCTTGAATTGAGGGTTTGTCGGAGTTATAACAGGCTTTGAATTCGACATACCATACTTTTCGAGAATCTTCCGTAGGTATGCCTCTTGAGATAAGCATAATTTCGACTGCTTTCTATCTCTTCGTATGTCAATCCCAAGAATCCTGGACGCAGCTCCCAGATCCTTCATTTCGAACTCCTTACTGAGTTCAGCCTTCACCCTCATTACCTCTTCGACATTGTTGCTTGCTATTAGAATATCATCCACATAAAGCAACAAAATAACAAATGAATTACCCTGTCGAAATCTGAAGTAAACACAGTGGTCGAACTGACTTCTGATGAAACTTATGCGTGCCATGAACTTATCGAATCTCCTATTCCACTGTCGAGGAGATTGTTTCAGTCCATATAAAGATCTCTTCAGTTTGCACACATAATCTTCCTTCCCCTTTTCGACATACCCTTCAGGTTGCCTCATTAGGATCGTTTCATCTAGGTCACCATACAAGAATGCAGTCTTCACATCCATCTGTTCCAGTTCAAGGTCAAACTGTGCCACCATGGCAAGCAAAATTCGAATGGACCTGTGCTTCACAACAGGCGAGAACACATCATTGAAATCGACACCTTCTTTCTGAGTGAACCCCCTAGCAACCAACCTTGCCTTATATCTTTTCGACGCCACTCATTCGATTCCTTCCTTGACTTTGAAAATCCATTTACAGCTGACTAACCTGGCTCCAGTAGGTTTCTTTATCAGTTCCCATGTATCGTTATCATGAAGAGATTTCATCTCGTCATCCATGGCCTTCAGCCATTCAGTCTTCTTTCGACTCCTCATAACTTCCTTATAGTCTCTAGGTTCTTCGTCGAGAACCTCACTTGCAGAGATTAAGGCATAAGCTATAAGATCTGCATACCCAAGTCTTTGAGGTGGCTTGATGACTCTTCTCGACCTGTCTCTTGCTAACAGGTAGTCATTATCAGTTTCCTCATCTTCGACAACATCTTCTGTTTCGTCTTCGACTTCATCTGGGGTACGCACTTCAGCATCAACATGCTCCACCTCAACAGGAATCTCTCCGTGTTCCAGCTCTTCGTCAGAAACATCAATTTTCTTGAAAGCCATCTCAGCTTCATTGAAAACTACATCTCGACTGGTGATACACCTCCCGTGACCTGGCTCTAGGCACCATAGCCTATAAGCTTTGACTCCTTCAGGGTATCCCATGAACATGCACTTCAGAGCTCTAGGTTCGACCTTGTCTTGCCTAATGTAAGCATAGGCCACACAGCCAAATACTCTCAGTCTGTCGAGACTAGGTGGATTTCCCGACCAAACTTCTTCAGGTGTCTTCATATCTAATGCAGTCGAAGGACATCTATTTATCAGATATGCAGCTGTCGAAACAGCTTCAGCCCAAAATACCTTCTTCAATCCAGCACTAACCAACATGCATCTAACCCTTTCAAGGATTGTTCGATTGAATCTCTCAGCTAAGCCATTTTGTTGAGGAGTACCTGCTACAGTCTTATGCCTTGCAATCCCAGACTCAACACAGTAACTGTCGAATGCTTTGTTGCAGAACTCAAGGCCATTGTCGGTTCTCAACCTCTTAACCTTTCTGCCAGTTTGAGTTTCGACCAGAATCTTCCAACTTTTGAAGTTCTCAAAAGTTTCATCCTTTGTCTTCTGAATGAATACCCATAGCTTTCTGGAATAGTCATTAACAATGGATAGAAAATACCTTGCACCTGAGTGTGAAGGATTCCTTGCAGGTCCCCAAAGATCAGCATGAATGTAATCAAGGGATCCATGTGTTCTTTGCTTGCCTTTGTTGAACTTCACCCTACAGGATTTACCAAATACACAAGATTCACAAAACTCCAACTTTTCGACTTTGTCACCACCTAGCAGGTTCTGTTTCCCCAATTCGACTAGGCCTCTTTCGCTGACATGGCCCAATCTCATGTGCCATAAATATGTCTTCGACACAGGTTTCGTGGATACAGTATTTGTCGAACCACTTACAACCTCAGCCTCAAGGGTATACAAGCCTTGTTTCTTCACGCCTCTCAAGACTTCCTTCGACCCCTTCATGACTCTTAGGATACTTTTCTCTCCTTGGAAAACGTATCCCTTCCTGTCGATTTCACCAAGAGAAATTAAATTTCTCTTTAAGTCAGGTACATACCTGACTTCAGTCAATAACCTTATTGACTCATCATGGAGTTTGAATCTCACAGATCCAATACCTGCAATTTTGCATGATTTATTGTTTCCCAACAGCACCGATCCACCATCTTGATCACATAGCTCTTCGAACAATTCTCTGTTTGGAGTCATGTGCCAAGTGCATCCTGAATCCATAATCCACTCTTTTCTTGAGTCGCCGCTTGAAACTACAAGAACATCAGATGAGTCGAAGTCATCTTGAACAATGGATGCGTTGCCATTATCCTTACCTCCATGATCTTTCAGGCGTTCAGGGCACACCTTTCTTGTGTGACCCTCCTTCTTACAGTGATAACATCGAAAACCAGATGTTTTGCCACTAGAAGATTTCTGCTGACTTTTACCTTTCTTCTTGTCGAACCTACATCCTTTCGCAAGAATTTTCCCTTAACTGCCAAACCTTCACCAACCGTCGAAGGTTTATGCTCCTTTCGTTCGTTCAGGTCCTTAGAGTACAAGGCTGCTTGAACTTCTTCAAAGGTCAGGGACTCTCTTCCATACAAGAGAGTTTCTTTGAAGTGAGCATGCGATTTGGGCAAAGCACACAACAACAACAATGCTTGATCTTCATCATCAATCTTCACATCAATGTTTTCAAGATCAAGAATCAGTTTGTTGAAAGAATCCAACTGATCAGCCAAAGCCTTTTCTTCATTCATCTTGAACGAATACAAGGCTTGCTTCAGGTAAAGACGATTCACCAAGGATTTGGTCATATACAAACTTTCCAGCTTCGTCCATAATCCCGCCGCCGTCGTCTCTTTTGATACCTGTCGAAGAACCTTATCACCAAGGCTCAACAATATTGCGCTGTGTGCTTTCTCGATCATGGTAGTCTTTTCTTTTTCCGTTAACGCAACATCCATGGCTGCCATTCCCTTCAACGCTTCCAAACAACCCTGCTGAACCAGTAGGGCTTTCATCTTCAAGCGCCACAGACCGAAGTCGTTCACTCCGGTGAACTTCTCGATCTCATACTTTGTTGAAGGCATCTCCTCCACGCTCACCGCACCAATTTGTTGTGAATCGGATACCTTTAACAAAGTATTTCCGGTTTCTTTATACACAAAGAAACTCCATAAGGGTTAGGGTTAACAAAGAAAACAAGAGTAACAACAAGGATTGGTTATAAAACTGTTATTCTTTCCTTTCTCCTTAAAACAAGGATTACAAGTATACAAGAATAACAAACTAACCACTCTCACTCTTTCTAGGTTTTGTCACACTCTAGAATGAGAGACTAACATGCTATTTATAATAAAACCTAGCACACTAAACTAATTGGCCTTTAACAAATTACCCATTACAAGCTAACTTAGATTTCAAGCTAACTTAAACAATTGGATCCTTAACACAAGGCCCAATTCAATATGCTAACAAACCTAGCAATATTAACTAATGCACGTTAGAACAATCTTCGACTACAATCATGCATTATTTTCGACAGCAGCATGTGAACCAACTTCGACGGCATGCTTCTTCTAGAGTTCGATCCAAATTCCACAATAGGGAAATGAGGTTGCGGGTTGATCGGTGAGTAGTTTGGAAACTCACATTTGTGTTCTGGATAACTTGGGTTTTTATTTGTGGTGGATCAAGAATTCGATTGACATGAGACTTGGAGAATTGTAGAGATGATCCAAGGAGGAATTAAATGGAAATGTAAGACCATAATTTGACAAGGAGGTCGGATAAAGAATGGTGGTGGCTGGTATGCCTTAACGTGTATATAGGAAATATGAATTGTATTTTCCATACTTGTTCAGATAATGTTATAACTGGTGTTCATTGTGGACGTTCTGATCTGCTATGAAATCAGAAGGAAGGCACGTAGGGTATTTGAGAGTCGAGTTGCCAGTGTTGAAAAAAGTGAAGTTATATGTTGAGTTATCAAAGTGTGATTTTGATTCGTAAAGATGAGTTTACTTGGTTGTGTTACTTCGGATGAGGATCATGGAGAATTGGGCTAGTATGAGTAGAACTTGATGAATTAGTGTTTGATTGGTTTGGTTAATATGCCATGTTAAGTGTAGGTTATTGCGGCTAAATCTATGGCTATTGAGTGTTAAGCACTGTTGGTAAGATGGTTTTTTCTTGTTGAGATTAATTGGACATTGTACCCTTATGTTGTTGTAATGCTGTTAGGTGTTTAAGACGAGTTGAGACAATGTGTTAATACAACATGGTAAAATTGTAGCTTGTTTTTTACGATGATTGGGGATTCATGAAAGTATCTATCATATTCCTATTCAAGATTTGGAATTGGCTGCAGTTGTAGTTGTGTGGGATATTCGGAGGTATTATTTATGGATCTAAGTTTGAAGTAGACACTAATCAAAGTGTAGAATACTTGTTGGTCGAAATTTCCGGAGAATTAAGTCGAAAGTCTTTTCTTATGTCTGCTTTGATAGTCGGAAGTTGATGTGAACTTGGTAGATTTGATGGTTTCTAGTACTCAGAGTGCGCAGTGAAAGCATGGTGTGGCGCAGTTTGTTCTTATGTGAGTAACAACGATGTTGGTGGTTTGATTACGTTGATGTTGTGTTATGACTTTTGTGCTCTTATCCTTGTTGTTGCCTCGTTACCTAGGGTGATGGTTCGAGTGCGAGTAGCTAATTCCTATGATGGGGGATTAGGGGAGTGTTGCCTATGGTGATGGTAACGATTGTGTCGTGTTCTGGTTCATAGAGAACTTGTGTGTTCGTAACTTGGTTATTCTTCGTGTCCTGAGTTAGTCGTTGGGTGCGTTGCGTGAGCATTGTTTCGTGTTGTTGTTGTCGTTGATGTGATGTATTGTTGTTTGGTGTTAGACGTAGGGTTGCCTTTTTAGGGCAGGGAAGTTGATTTGTTAGCTGAGATAACGTATCTGAAGTGTGGCGCATCGAGTAAATTTTTGAGGACGAAAATATTCTAAGTGGTGGAGAGTTGTAACGCCTGGTAATTAATTAATTATTTAATTAAATATATTCGTATCATTTGTGTTGATTTATGTTGATTTTCGAATTATCGGAATTGTGTTGTGTTGAGTTGCTATGTCGGTTTTTGTTGAATTAATCATAAAAATGTTGATTTAAGTTGTGTTGACCTTAGTTGAATTAATTAATTTAATTAAGATGATTTAAGTTGTAGAAATAATAGGGTGTTATTATATATTAGAAGTATAGGAGAATATTGGGCTTAGAGAGATGGTAGTAATAGTGGGGGGTATAGTAATGAGGCCCAATAAGAAAAATAAGATAATAGAGTTATTATATTAGGTTTTAGAAATAAAAAAAGAAATTAGAAGTAGCAGTAAGTGGAAGTTGCAGAGAAAGAGGAAAAGTAGGAGAAGAACGTGGAAGTTGCAGAAAAAGAGGAAAAATAGGAGAAGAACGTGGAAGTTACGGAGAAGAGAAAGAATGAGGGTTGTGGAGAAAAGAAGAGTTCGTTGAAATCGCAGAAAAGTGGAAGAAGAAGTCTGGCAGAAATTGATCACGGACCGTTGCAGACTAAAAGAGCAAATGGTTTGAAGCCATGGAAAAGCTATGATGCAATCGGAATTATAGAGCGGTCTCCAATCCAAGGCAAGGGTGGGGTTCTTACTCTATAATTGGGTATATGATGAATGATATGTGGGATTAGATTTGTAGGATTTCCTTGCGTATGTTTTCTGCGTGTGTTGATTATATTTTATGTGTATGTTGATTTCGTAATTGATACCGAAGATCGATAATTGGTTGATGCTGTTGAATTTAGTCGTGAAAAATGAATGTAAGTTAATGTGAGTATAATCATGGCCCTAAATTATGTGTATTGAGATGGTTGAAAGGTTGGTTTGTGATCGATCAGAAAGAGAAAATTGGAAGAATGAGAGAAACAGAGAGAACGAAGGCTAACAGGTGGGACACCCGTCTGGGAGGCATGACGACCGTCCTGACCTTGTTACAACCGTCACACGGGTTACGACCGCCACGGATTAGTTACGACTGTCACGCAGAACAAAAATTAAATTGAGATTTTCTGGTTGCTATATGTCTGTAGGCATAGTATAACTGAACTTAGCAAATGTGTTTGCAGAAAACATAATTAATCAGTATATATATATATATATATATATATATATATATATATATATATATATATATATATATATATATATATATATATATATATATATATATATATATATATATATATATATATATATATATATATAATCAGTATATATATATATATATATATATATATATACTGATTATATATATATATATATATATATATATATATATATATATATATATATATATATATATATATATATATATATATATATATATATATATATATATATATATATATGCATAGTATATTACTAGTAGCAGAAGATATTTAGTAGCAAGAGGTAATAAGTTGTAACAGAGCTGGTATTTAAAGTAGCAGAAAACCATAGTGTTGATACATATATATGTGCTTAGCATTGCATAGCTTAAAGTATTATAGAAATAAAATAATATTATTTATAATAATGACTGTTATAATAATTACGGAATAACTATAATAAGAATAACAGTTAGTGTATAAGCAATATATTAATTATGAGTTGGATTAAATATACATATAGCAGTAGAATAAAATGAAAGTAAGTAGCAGGAGGTAGTAATAGCTGACACAGTAAACATCAGGTTAGAAATAAAAATAACAGAGATATTGGAAATTGGCAGGATTGTTAAGATACAAAGTTAGTAAATTTAGCAGCAATGGGAATCAATAGAGTATGGACAGAACAAAATAAAACAGGTTGTAGTAGTATAGCAGAACCATATTAGTAGCAGGATTTCTGTGTAGAAAAATAAGCAGTCGAACTAATTAATTAAGTAGAATATGTAGAAATAATTGAATAGCAGTAGCAATGATTAATTAGTAGAAGAATAGACTAGCAGCACATGTATAATAGCAGTACCGGAATAATATCAATAATATTAATGCAGAGTAGAATTGTTAGTAATTTTAGTAGAAGAATAATTAATCGGTTTTAGTATAATTGTCTGGAATAATCACGGATCGCTGTTGTATATTTTGGTTGATCGTGTTGATGTTGAATTATCGTTGTTGATGTGTTGTATTGTTGATAAGTTGTTGCCGAATTGTTGTTGTAGCGTTGTCATTGTTAAATGGCGTTGTTGTTGAGATGTTGATACCAAGTTGTAGTCCTATGGGCAATGCTGATTTGCTGTTGTGCTGATAGATATAATTATCAGTGTTGTTATTATGATGTTCATGTTGGGTCACATGGCATAACATATTAAGCGGGCCTGGATTGGCAAAATATTAAGCTGGCCTGGATTGGCAAAAATATTAAGCAGAAGGCTTATGCCTTGTTGACGTCAATATTAATTGGCAAATTTTTAAGTTGGGAGTTCTGCTCCAATGGTACCACATGCATGTGCATTTTGAGTCGCATTTCATGTTGCATTTTGAGTCGCATTTCATGTTGCATTTTGAGTTGTTGTGATGATATATTCGTTGTTAGTATGTTGTTGACTTGTTATGACAGGTACTGTCTGAAAGCTATAAAAATGTTGTTATAACCTGTTGAGGGTTTTGTTGTTATGTTTGTGGTTTGAAAGTTGTTATATTAAGTTGGTTAAATTGCTGTGATATTAATTTGATGACTGGATTTGATAATTGTTGCTATAAGCTGTAAAGTGGTAATTTTATATGATTTAAATTCTAATATATTATTTATCATACATCTTATTATATTGTTAGATATCTCACCCCTTCTGCTGATATTTCCCCTACCATGGGAAATGGGTAGGTACTCAAGAATAGCAGTGGCAGTTCGGAATAGTTTTGGAGTCCTTATGTTGCCTTATTGCAAGTCAAGAGGGTCTTGCTCTGATACGTAACACTCGGGGGGATGAACGATCGTTATTTTATAGTTGTTATATTTCAGTTGTTGAATTATAAGTTGACGTCATTGAATACTTGTTGTGTTAAAGTTGTTTTTAGTTGAACAAAAGATGTTATGACAATTAAGTTGAAAATTGTGATTCCACTACTTAGTTAATAAAAGTGGTTTTGTTTTTCAAAGACTAATTATATTGTTATCGGTTCATTCAAGTTAAAGTGTTATGTATCTGTTTTACATGAGATTAAATGAAGTTGATTTTAAGAAGTAAGTGTAGCATCTCATTTGTTTGTTGAAATTTTGTAACTCTGATTTTTAATAATATTTGCTGGGTAGAAGTGGGGTGTTACATGTTGAGTCGAAATTCTGCCTGGGATTGGAATTCTAGTAATTCAATTAACAAGCCATTGATGAGCTCTGATTTCGACGAAGAAACTGATGAAGTTGAAGTTGAAGAAATTGTTGAGAATCCAGTCGAAGTCGAAGTAGAAGCAGTTGCTGACATTCCCGATACAGAGGTTGTGGCTGAAATAAGCCAAAGACCTCGGCGAAGTAGAGTTTCTCCAACAAGACTTCATGATTATGAAGTGACTGGTGATAATGAAGTCACACCAGATGGAGAATTAGTTCATTTTGCTTTACTTGCAGGTGCTGAACCAATCAACCATAACGATGCTTTAAAAATTCAACAGTCGAAGTTAGCTATGGTCGAGGAGTTACAGGCAATTGAAAGAAACAACACATGGGAGTTAGTCGAATTGCCAGCACATACAAAAGCTATCAAAGTAAAGTGGGTGTTCAAGTTGAAACACAATGCTGATGGGTCGATAGCAAGACATAAAGCAAGATTAGTAGCTCGAGGGTTTCTTCAAAGAGAAGGACTTGACTACTATGAAGTATTTGCTCCAGTAGCAAGACTGGAGACTGTTCGACTAGTGGCAACATTGGCATGTAACCAAGGTTGGTCGACATTTCACTTAGATGTGAAGTCAGCTTTTCTGAATGGTCCGTTAGACGAAGAGGTTTATGTCACACAACCTCATGGGTTTGTGATTTAGAAGGAAACAAGTAAAGTATATAAGTTGCACAAAGCACTCTATGGCCTTAAGCAGGCACCTAGGTGTCATACCCCAAATTTTGACCACTAAGATTTCCCATCATTGTTCAAATCATCCTCACAATATGGATGAACCATTAGTCTCCCCAAAGATGGGTGAGCATCCACTACAATCAGACTTAGGGTTTCAAGCCCTCTCAGAGCTCTTAGACAAAGGATCAATCAAGAAATGACATGATCTTCAACTTGTCTAGCCTCTCAAACATCTACAAAGGATCAAGAGGACTCCCACTTCAAGGATCGCTAGTGTCACCAAATTAAGGTTTGGTCGACCAGGGCCTCCAGATGGAAATTTTCCTCTGGGCATGAGCCAATGCTGCAAAGAATAACCTATGATGCTCCAAGGGATCTCATGAACCCAATCATCAAGTCAATTTAGCCTCAGCGGATACATTCATCAAAAAATCAGGAATTAGGGTTTCTTGACCTAATTCACCCCTAAGTTGACTTTTGGGACAAAACATGAGCCAAGACCTCAAGAGGGGATTTGAGGGTCTCAAATACATCACATTGATCCATTTACAACAATGGATTGATCCAATAAGCTTGAGCAATAAGTTTCAATTTCATCAGAACCACAGTTAGGGTTTCGCAGAAAAAGTCAACTGTATCTTTGACTTTTGACCAAGACATGCTCCCAAACCCTAAGACATGATTCAATACACCCTATAACACCTATGAAATCAATCCATCAAGTTTGATTTAGGTCAAGGACTTGATTTCATAGAGGATCACACAGTTTGGAATTCATCTAACAAAAAGTCAATTGTGCACAAAAGTCAAACTTTGACTTTTTGAGATTTTTCACAATTATGGTTCTTTGACCCCAAAATGATGTTAATGTATGATTGGAATCATCATTCATCAAGAAAAATCAAGAAAAGTGGGATAACTTGTAAAAGGGGTAACCATAAAAAAAACTTAGAAAATTTTCTAAGTTATGGAACAAAGTGGCTAGGGTACCAACTTTGGAGGATCATAACTCCTAAACCACAAGGCCATTTTTTCCCATCCAAAGCTGGATTTGTAGTTCTCATGGCCCTCTACAAAAGCTTCAAGCACCACTCATTCCAATTCCCCATGGATTTCAAGTTATGGAATGATCAAAATCAAGAAAAGTGAAAATGTCACTTTTTTCCAACACTTGTGAAATTTTCACTAAGTCAGAATCTGCCTTCACTTTTTTCCAAATGTAGGGGCATTTTCACTTGGATCCACAAAGTATCAAAACCAATTATGATCAAACAGTTATTGTATCATAGAGGGCTTTCCAAAATGGCCAAGAACTCCATCAAATTCCACTTGAGCCATGAGATAGGACAATGGCAATATGCCTTGCTGAAAACTGCCAAGGCTAGGCAGAATTTTGCACTTTTGCTCGATTTGGAAAAATCAGATAATTCCAAGCTTTGTCATCACTTTGGACACATCTGAGGATCAAATCTAAAGGGAACAAACATTGATCCAAGCCTCCAAAGTCTTTGGAACAAGAAGTAGCATGCCAAACCTAGAAATCCCTAAAAGAGGGACAAGACTCCAATTTTGGATTGGAGCATTTAATGGATGCACCAAGGCGGCATGGACTGACATATTTGCAACTGAATCCAGTCAAGATTCATCCAACAACTTGGGAACCACAGCTCTGTGCTCTAACCTCTAGTCAATGGCTAGAGGAGACTTGGATTCCTATTGATCAACATTAGCCAAACCTCTGCTGCAGTTGCCATTCACTATTGATCCTAAAACAAACTTGGTCTACTATAAATAGAGCTCATTTGTGCTCAGTTTTAGTACACCAAAGCCATCAAACAAATGCTTTCCTCAAAATCACTTTCTTTAGACAAAAATACCTTCTTTAGCAAGGTAACTCTGAGTTTTTGAGTTAGAGAGCATTTCCATCACAGCTCATGATCCAAACACATCCAATATGTCATATCTAAGCTGTCCAAACTCACACAAGTGACCTGTAATCCTTAAATCTCAAAGTTACCTCTCAAAACCTCAAAATAGGCTTTTTGTGCATTTTTCAAGCCATGTCTTGATTCACTCACTTTCCAAACCAGATAAAGCCTCAAACACACTCCAAATATCATCCTTGAACTGTCCCAAATGGTTCCCCCCATCTGGAACACCATTTGAGAGAGTTACTATTTTGGCCATTTTAACCCCTTTTGCAAGAAAGGACCAGTTTTTGTTTTTGCAGGTTCCAGCTGATTCCAATCATCCTAAAAACTTCTAAGGTATCATTTGAGAGTGTCCAAAGCATCAAACCATTTCTGGAACAAGAAACTTGGCAGATTGCACAAAAAACTCCAAAAGCTCAAAAAGAGGTAAGCATCATGACTTGAACTTTCCAAAATATGCATTGCTTTGAAGTCCACTGATCATGCATCTCTTCTACATGTCATATGTGTTGTGTTTGCATCAATTTATCATGTAATTTCATACCTGTACCAAGATGTAGCACAGAAAATGCAAAATATGGTCTATTTCAAAACCACTATCGGATTTTGAGGAGGGATCATGATCTGAAAAAAATACCACCACCATTGGATTCCTTGTGAAATTCTAGGCCAGATGCATATAAATTTTGTCCCCAACCATGGAGAAATGAGAAAGTTATGGACCTTCCCGTTTCTTGTCAAAACTTGCCTTGCCTTGCCTTGGGCCAGGCCAAAAGCAAGGCAAGCCTTGTATATTTATGGTTGTGTTTCAATCAACAGATGTAACACCACCCCAGTGGTAAGGCGTGCGCCCTATACACAAGAGGTCTGGGGTTCGAATCCCCCTCGCCCCAGATCCTCTTTTTGCTATTTTTCCCACTTTTTTATTATTTTCCATATTATTTTTAATAGTTTGAAAAATTAATAACTCCCTCAATTTTAATTATTTTTTATTGGTTCTTTTTGCAAAAAATCACAAAAATGTTGAAATATTTTATTCCCCCCAAAATTAGATTTATATTATTTATTTAATATAATTAGTATTTTTGTGAATAAATGTCTTTTATTTGTTTTTAAACCTTTTAAAAATAAATATCCATTTTGGAAAATCAAAACCAAGTAGGTTTTAATTCATCTTGTGATGAAAGCCTCCTTTTTCAAACCTAAAACCAAAATCACAAGTTGTTTATTCAAACTTATTTGGAATTTTTATCATTTGTATTAATTTTCTTTGAATAATTATATTAAAAAATGATGAAATTAGGGTTTTATTGATTTTCACCATAACAAACTTTTCCGAACACTCATGGGCGTCTAATAGAGTGTAAGACCCAATCCTTTGTAAATACAAACCTATGTTGGGCCTCAAATGTTGTATAAGTCCCGTTGTATTTCAAAAGTTCGGCGCGATCCTCGACCGTTTAAAACAAACCATCTGGGCATCTCCTCGAGCTATAAGACCCATTCAAAATCATTTTGGGCCTCTAATAGAGTGTAAGACCCAATCCCCTTTTGAAACCAAAAACGTTTGGGCCTCAGTCGTTGTATAAGACCCACGGTGTTTTCAAAACCTCGGCGCGATCGTCGCCCTTTTCAAAATTAACCATTGGGTTTCTCCTTGAGCTATAAGACCCATCTTTGTTCACTTTCAATCATTTTGGGCCTCTTGTGAGAGTGTAAGACCCATCCCCTTGTACAGAAAACCTTTCTTGGGCCTCAGTCACTTGTATAAGTCCCTGTACAAAACGACAGTGCGATCACTGATTAAACCCAGGGCCTCTCCTTGAGCCGTAAGCCCCAATTTTCCTTTCAAAAGCACTTTCTCCTTTGATTTTGTAACATACTGTTATTTTCAATTTCTTTGTTGAATAACTAACAATACAGTATGGAAGCTCTACAACCGAGTAAGTGTTTACCCGCTTTCATTTACCGCTTTCATATGTATATAACTGTATTGTGGGGCTGTTTCACTATAAGTCTTCTTTCATAAACTCATATCGACTGTGTAATACTAGTATAGATATTTAGAGTTTCCCCGAAAACTACGTCTAGAACTAGACAAAACCTCGTCTCCTTACCTCCGACGTTCTCCCGGACATTTCAACATAACCTAAACCATGAGAATTTTCTTTTACAACAATTTTAGATAACTATATCTAAGAAATCTCCCCCTTGAACAGTTCATATACAGAAGGCCAATGTTCCAAGTGAAACCCCTTCTGGAACTGTTCATCAGCCTCCTCTTGGGCTTAGTGCAAGGACCTACAGGCTTCCTAAAAGCATCCCCGCCTCCTCTTGGGCGTTGTACAAGGACCCGTCGGCTTCTTAGAAGTTTTCACAGCCTCCTCTTAGGCTTCGTATAATGATTCTTCCTCCGGGAAGATAGCCTCCTCTTGGGCTTCGTACAAATTGTCCCTTCGGCTTCTTAAAAGTTTTTCTCGCCTCCTCTTGGGCTTCGTACAAATTGTCCCGACGACCTCTTAAAGGTATAGGAACAGAAATTAGTCATCTTAATAGAACAGTATTTCAAAGAGTCTAGATCTTCCTACGACGAACATACTGTCTCTTGATCTCTCTTAAGCATAGTACAAAAGATAAAACTCTAGACTTGGACAGTCTAATCTCCTTGAGTCTCGAAGACATTCTCAAGTTCCTTTCAAAAATAGGAAAAAACACTCGTAGACTTGGGCAGTCTCAATACCCTTCGGATTCCCCGTTTCCTTAAAGAACGAGAAATAATCCCGGTCCTCAGATCAAATCCATGAGTACAACATTACCCATATAAGAACCGATTTTCTCTTTTAACCAACATATTGGACCTGTCACTCAACTTAAACAGTAACCCTAGCCTCCTCTTGGGCTTTGTACAATGATTCTCCCCAGGAGAGTTAACCTTTGCAGCCTTCATCTCGGGATTTGTACGAGATACAAAACACTATCTTGTTGAGTATAAAAGACTCTCTTGTTGAGTCAAAACTTTGCAGCCTCCATCTCGGGCTTCGTACGAGATACAAAATCACTCTCTTGTTGAGTATAAAAGACTCTCTTGTTGAGTCAAACATTTTTTAGCCTTCATCTCGGGCTTTTTACGAGATACAAAACACTCTCTTAATGAGTATAAAAAGACTCTCTTGTTAAGTCGATCACCTTTAGCCTCCATCTCGGGCTTCGTACGAGATACAAATCACTCTCTTGGTGAGTATAAAAGACGCTCTTGTTGAGTCAAACCCTTTTAGCCTCCGTCTTGGGCTTCGTACAATACACATATAAAAACACTCTCTTGTTGAGTCAACCCTTTTAGCCTCTATCTCGGGCTTCGTACGAGACACAAAAGCATCCTCTTGTTGGGTCAATAGCCTCCTCTTAGGCTTTGTATAAAGAAATCCCCGTTTGATTCAATCAACCTTTTAGCATCAAATCATGCTTTGGTCACAGCATACAAACATCAACAACTCATTTTCCCTCGTCTAATTGTTGTAAGCGGCAAGCCTCTGGATTATTTACATCAACGCCATTGTCCCTCTTTTAGCATGAGAAATTCCTAAGGAAAGATGTCATTGCTCTAAACTGAGTTAAAGTCTTCCCCTTCAGGTTGAAAATCCCCTATAAAGGAAATTATGGCATTGTTGGATTCGCATATCCCAGTTAAAGTAATTCTCCTTTATAATCAGTCACCCAATAGTTATGGCAAACAGACCAAATATTCCCCTTTAGAGATGACAAATTCTCTCTAAAGTCAACACATCTTGGGCTTCGAACAAGATATAAGTAGACCCTTCAGCTTCATATCTTGGGCTTTGAACAAGGTATAAACCACCTTTAGCTTCATGTCTTGGGCTTTGAACAAGACACCAAAACACCATTTCCTCCCATAGAATAGGAGGAACTACGATCGCTCTGATTTCCCTATCCCGGGAATACGTAGGCATAAGATTGAAAAAGAATCTTAGCGAGCACACTAATAAAAAAACCCAAAGTCCCCTACCTCCATCCAACCTGGCGCAGGATCCCAACAAATTCCCCATGAACAGTCCCGGTATTTCGTTCTGAACAAAATAAGCAGAGAGAGGCCCACGATCTAAAACCGCATCGGTAAACCAACAGTTTTGACTGTTTAACCTCAGTTTGCAAGCAGGGTTAGTTGGAGACATCTATTTCCATTCCTTCATCAGCTTTAATAGGATAAAAAATGAACCGACCTGTAGTGCCCCAAAGCGACAGTGCTTAAGAACCACGTCCAAAATCACTCGCTACACTAGGGCATGGAACAGGAAGATCTACTCATACTTAGTCAAATTGGGATTTGTCAAATGCATGTCTGAGTATGGTGTCTATGTTCAGGTTGTAGCACAAAATATAACAATCATCTGCTTATATATCGATGACTTGTTAGTAACTGGAAATAGCCTGAAGAACTTGTCGAAGTTCAAAGAGCTAATGAAGAAGGAATTTGAAATTTCAGATATGGGAAAATTGTCTTATTTCCTAGGCATGGGATTTCATATGTCGAAGCAAGGTATGGTGCTACATTAAAGGAAGTATGTCAAAGAGATACTTAAGAGATTCAGAATAGATGATTCGAATCCTGCATCCTCACCCGCCGTACCAAACTTGAAGTTGGAGAAGCATAGAGAGGAAGATAAAGTTGATGTAACTTTGTTCAAACAAATAGTTAGATCTCTGAGATATGTGTGCAATAGTCTGCCTGATATAGGTTTCGCAGTCGGATTAGTGAGCAGATTCATGGGTGAACCAAGAGTGTCACACATGAAAACTGCAAGAAGAATTTTGAGATACTTAAAAGGAACTACAGATTTTGAAATTCTATTTCGACGATATTCTGAAGGCAAAGGAGTGTCATACCCCAAATTTTGACAACTAAGACTTCCCATCATTGTGCAAATCATCATCACAATATGGATGAACCATTAGTCTCCCCAAAGATGGGTGAGCATCCACTACAATCAGGCTTAGGGTTTCAAGCCCTCTCAGAGCTCTTAGACAAAGGATCAATCAAGAAATGACATGATCTTCAACTTGTATAGCCTCTCAAACATCCACAAAGGATCAAGAGGACTCCCACTTCAAGGATTAAGCACAAGGCTTCTCCCTTCTAGGTGGATCAAGCCTTAAGATCGCCAGTGTCACCAAATTAGGGTTTGGTCGACCAGGGCCTTCAGATGGAAATTTTCCTCTAGGCATGAGCCAATGCTTCAAAGCATAACCTATGATGCTCCAAGGGACATCATGAACCCAATCATCAAGTAAATATAACCTCAGGGGATGTATTCACAAAAAATAAGGAATTAGGGTTTCTTGACCTAATTCACCCCTAAGTTGACTTTTGGGGCAAAGCATGAGCCAAGACCTCAAGAGAGGATTTGAGGGTCTCTAATACACCACATTGATCCAATTACAATAATGGATTGATCCAAGAAGCTTGAGCAACAAGGTTTAAGTTCCTCAGAACCACAATTAGGGTTTCGCGGGAAAAGTCAACTGTACCTTTGACTTTTGACCAGGACATGCTCCCAAACCCTAGGACATGATTCAACACACCCTATAACACCTATGAAATCAATCCATCAAGTTTGATTTAGGTCAAGGACTTGATTTCATAGAGGATCGCACAGTTTGGAATTCATTTGATAAAAAGTCAATTGTGCACAAAAGTCAAACTTTGACTTTTTGAGATTTTTCACAATTATGGTTTTTAACCCTAAAATGATGTTAATGTGTGATTGGAATCATCATTCATCAAGAAAAATCAAGAAAAGTGGGATAACTTGTAAAAGGGGTAACCATAAAAACTTAGAAAATTTTCTAAGTTATGGAACAAAGTGGCTAGGGTACCAACTTTGGAGGGTCATAACTCCTAAACCACAAAGCCATTTTTCCCCATCCAAAGCTGGATTTGTAGCTCCCATTACCCTCTACAAAAGCTTCAACTACCACTCATTCCAATTCACCATGGATTTTGAGTTATGGAATGATCAAAATCATAAAAAGTGAAAATGTCCCTTTTTTCCAACACTTAGTGAAATTTTCACTAAGTCAGAATCTGCCTTCACTTTTTTCCAAATGTAGGGGCATTTTTCACTTGGATCCAAAAAGTATCAAAACCAATTATGATCAAACAGTTATTGTATCATATGAGGGCTTTCCAAAATGGCCAAGAACTCCATCAAATTCCATTTGAGCCATGAGATATGACAATGGCAACATGCCTTGCTGAAAACTGTCAAGGCAAGGCAGATTTTGGAGTTTTGCTCGATTTGCCAAATTTGTGCAATTCCAAGCAACTCTATCCATCTGAACACCTCAAGGGGGGCCAAGGAGGAACCAACTCTGATCCTAAGCCTCCCAAGTATTTGGAACCAAAAATAGCATGCCAAACCTAGAATTGCCTAAAAGAGGGACAAGACTCCGATTTTGGATTGAAGCATTCAATGCATACACCAAGGTGGCATGGACTGAGCCATTGCCAACTGAATTCAGTCAAGACTTATCCAAGACCAAGGGGACCAGCAGCCTGTGCCCTAACCTCTAGTCAATGGCTAGAGGAGACTTGGATTCTCATTGCTCAACATTGGCCAAACCTATGCAACAGTTGCCATTCACTATTCCTTCCAAAACAAACTTGCTCTACTATAAATAGAGCTCATTTGTGATCAGTTTGAGTACACCAAAGCCATCAAACAGATGCTTTCCTCAAAATCTCATTCTTCACTCCAATTTTGCCTTCCAAAGCAAGTCACTATCGGGTTTTGAGTTTGAGAGCAATTATAACCAAACCAATCACACACACACCTCATAAACATCATATAGAAGTGATCCAAACACTCACATAACATCTGGAACACCAAAATCACAAAATCACTAGCCAATTGCTCAAGCCCTTGACAGATTTGCAGTTGGGGTGCCATCTCAAGTTCCAGATCACTTCAATCCATTCCAAGCATCCAGACACACTCCATGGCACCTAGGGAAGCTATCCAGATCATTGGAACCTAGCTGTAACACCTCTAACCCAAAACACGATCACCAGCTGCAAGAGGTGAGCATGAGCTCTTCTAACTCTATGATCCATGCATTTTTTGCTGCACAATAATTTGGCCATATGTTCATAATCATGCATTAAGTGTTTACCCTCAATCAATTGCTTTGTATGAATCGTGTTTGGAGTTTCTGAACCTTCATGCAGAATTTAGGGTTCTTGAGGTTTCTCTTTGATTTCTTATTCCATGCTTAAAATAAATGAAATTATAGACCATAGACATGATCGTGAGGTTGAAACGAGTAGATTGATATGTAGATTGTATGATATAATCAAGTATTGAGTGAGATTGGATAGAAATCGCAAATCTGCAGAAATAGAGGAAGGGTGCATGTTCTTGCCATGTTTGTGGCGCCCTTTTTCAAATATTTGAATATTTGAATTTTGTGATTTTATTTAATTGATTCAAAAATTAATTTCTCTCTGAGTTTTAATGATTTTGAGTTGATTCTTTTTTTAATAATTCACAAAAACGTTAAAATATTTTATTTTCCCAAAAAACCCCAAAAATATTATTTATTTCATATAATTGATATTTTTGCAAAGAATTAATATTTTAATTGTTTTTGACATTTAAAATATTAATTCCTTCTTGATTTTGCAAATTTTAATGATTTCTAATCATTTTGTAGGTCAAAGCATGATTTTTGAAACATTAATCCAAGATCACAATTTGTTTTCCACATGTTAAACAATTTTGATCATTTTAATTGAATTTTTTATTCAATTAAAATACATTTTGGAAACAAATTAGGGTTTTGATTAATTCAACCCTCATCAAACCTTTTAAAATCATTTCTGGGCCTCTAATAGAGTGTAAGACCCAATCCTTTGTAAATACAAACCTATTTTGGGCCTCAAATGTTGTATAAGTCCCGTTGTATTTCAAAAGTTCGGTGCGATCATCGCCCGTTTAAAACAAGCCATCTGAGCCTCTCCTCGAGCTATAAGACCCATTCAAAACCATTCTGGGCTTTTATTAGAGTGTAAGACCCAACCCCTTTGAAAACCAAAACTTTTGGACCTCAGTCATTGTATAAGACCCACTGCGTTTTCAAAAATCTCGGCGCAATCGCCATTTCAAAACAAAAATCATCTGGGCCTCTCCTTCAGCTGTAAGCCCCATCACTTGTACAAAAATCATTTTTGGGCCTCTAATAGAGTGTAAGACCCAATCCCCTTTTAACCAAAACAATCTTTGGGCCTCAGATATTGTATAAGTCCCTCTGCGTTAAAAGAAAAGCTCGAGACGATCGCCAGTTCAAAAAAAAAATCATCTGGGCCTACCCTCGTGTTATAAGCCCCATTTCTTTTTCTTTCAATCATTTTTGGACCTCTTGAGAGAGTGTAAGACCTATCCCCTTGTACAGAAAACCTTTCTCGGGCCTCAGTCACTTGTATAAGTCCCTGTACAAAACGACAGTGCGATCACTGATAAAACCCTGGGCCTCTCCTTGAGCTGTAAGCCCCAATTTTCCTTTCAAAAGCACTTTCTCCTTTGATTTTGAATATAATATTGTTATCAAAGCTTTCTTTGTTGAACAAACTAACCAAACAACATGGAAGCTCTACAACCGAGTAAGTGTTTACCCGCTTTCATTTACCGCTTTCATATGTATATAACTGTATTGTGGGGCTGTTTCACTGTAAGTCTTCTTTCATAAACTCATATCGACTGTGTAATACTAGTATAGATATTTAGAGTTTCCCCGGCAACTACGTCTAGAACTAGACAAAACCTCGTCTCCTTACATCTGACGTTCTCCCGGATATTTCAAACATAACCTAAACCATGAGAATTTTCTTTTACAACAATTTTAGATAACTAGATCTAAGAAATCTCCCCCTTGAACAGTTCATATACAGAAGGCCAATGTTCCAAGTGAAACCCCTTCTGGAACTGTTCATCAGCCTCCTCTTGGGCTTAGTGCAAGGACCCACAGGCTTCCTAAAAGCATCCCCGCCTCCTCTTGGGCGTTGTACAAGGACCCGTCGGTTTCTTAGAAGTTTTCACAGCCTCCTCTTAGGCTTCGTATAATGATTCTTCCTCCGGGAAGATAGCCTCCTCTTGGGCTTCGTACAAATTGTCCCTTCGGCTTCTTAAAAGTTTTTCTCGCCTCCTCTTGGGCTTCGTACAAATTGTCCCGACGACCTCTTAAAGGTATATGAACAGAAATTAGTCATCTTAATAGAACAATCTTTCAAAGAGTCTAGATCTTTCTACCGCGAACGCACTGTCTCTTGATCTCTCTTAAGCATAGTACAAAAGATAAAACTCTAGACTTGGACAGTCTAATCTCCTTGAGTCTCGAAGACATTCTCAAGTTCCTTTCAAAAATAGGAAAAAACAACCGTAGACTTGGGCAGTCTCAATACCCTTCGGATTCCCCGTTTGCTTAAAGAACAGGAAATAATCCCGGTCCTCAGATCAAATCCATGAGTACAACATTACCCATATAAGAACTGATTTTCTCTTTTAACCAACATACTGGACCTGTCACTCAACTGAAATAGTAACCCTAGCCTCCTCTTGGGCTTTGTACAATGAATCTCCCAGCAGAGTTAACCTTTGCAGCCTTCATCTCGAGCTTTGTACGAGATACAAAACACTCTCTTGTTGAGTATAAAAGACTAACCTTTGCAGCCTCCATCTCGGGCTTCGTACGAGATACAAAATCAATTTCTTGTTGAGTATAAAAGACTCTCTTGTTGAGTCAAACATTTTTAGCCTCCATCTCGGGCTTCGTACGAGATACCAAATCACTCTCTTGTTGAGTATAAAAGACTCTTTTGTTGAGTCTAACATTTTTTAGCCTTCATCTCGGGCTTTGTACGAGATACAAAACACTCTCTTGTTGAGTATAAAAGACTCTCTTGTTGAGTCAAACCATTTTAGCCTTCATCTCGGGCTTTATACGAGATACAAAACACTCTCTTGTTGAGTATAAAAAGACTCTCTTGTTGAGTCGATCACCTTTAGCCTCCATCTCGGGCTTCGTACGAGATACAAAAACACTCTCTTGTTGAGTATAAAAGACTCTCTTGTTGAGCCAATCCTCTTTTAGCCTCCATCTCGGGCTTCGTACGAGATACACATCACTCTCTTGGTGAGTATACAAGACTCTCTTGTTGAGTCAAACCCTTTTAGCCTCCGTCTTGGGCTTTGTACAAGACACATATAAAAACACTCTCTTGTTGAGTCAACCCTTTTAGCCTCTATCTCGGGCTTCGTACGAGACACAAAAACATCCTCTTGTTGGGTCAATAGCCTCCTCTTAGGCTTTGTATAAAGAAATCCCCGTTTAATTCAATCAACCTTTTAGCATCAAAAGTTGTGCCTCGTTCACAGTATACAAACATCAACAACTCTTTTTCCTTGTCTAAATTGCTGTAAGCGGCAAGCCTCTGGATTATTTACATCCATGCCATTGTCCCTCTTTTAGCATGAGGAATTCCTAAGGAAAGATAGCATTGCTCTACACTGAGTTAAAGTCTTATCCTTCAGGTTAAAAATCCCCTATAAAGGAAATTATGGCATTGCTGGATTCACATATCCCAGTTAAAGTAGTTCTCCTTTATAATCAGTCACCCAACAATATTGACAAACAGACCAAATACCCCCCTTTTAGAGATGACAAATTTTCTCTAAAGTCAACACCCTTTTAGCTTCACATCTTGGGCTTTGAACAAGATACAAATAGACCCTTCAGCTTCACATCTTGGGCTTTGAACAAGATACAAACAACCTTTAGCTTCATGTCTTGGGCTTTGAACAAGACACCAAAACATCATTTCCTCCCATAGAATAGGAGGAACTACGATCACTCTGATTTCCCTATCCCGGGAATACATAGGCATAAGATTGAAAAAGAATCTTAGCGAGCACACTAATAAAAAAACCCCAAAGTCCCCTACCTCCAGCCAATCTAGCGCAGTATCCCAACAAATTCCCCATGAACAATCCCGACATTTCGTTCTGAACAAAATAAGCAGAGAGAGACCCACGAACTAAAGCCGCATCTGTAAACCAACAGTTTTGACTATTTAACCTCAGTATGCAAGCAGGGTTAATTGGAGACATCTATTTCCCTTCCTTTATCAGCTTCAATGGGATAAAAAATGAATCTAACTGTAGTACCAAAGCGATAGTGATTCGAAACCACAAAAACCGCGCTACAAGGAGCAATAGTTAATTGATTTTCAGATGCTGATTGATGTGGAGATAAGGAAGATCGAAGAAGTATAACTGGCTATTTCTTTCAAGTATTTGGTACCCCAATCTCATGGTGTTCGAAGAAGCAACCTGTGGTGGCATTTTCATCGTGTGAAGGAGAATATATAGCAGGATTCTATGCTGCATGTCAAGCAATTTAGATCAGATCAGTACTTGAAGAAATGGAGGTCGAAGTGAAGAAACCTCTTGTGTTTCAAATCGACAACAAGTCAGCCATAAATCTGGTGGGGAATCCAGTTCTGCATGGAAGGAGTATGCATATCGAAGCCAGATTTCACTTCTTGAGGGAAAAGGTAAATCGAGGTGAACTTTAAGTTAGGCATTGCTCAAGTGAAGCACAGTTGGCCGATATTTTCACCAAAGGATTGAAGATCGACAGATTCCTGAATTTGAGAAAGAAATTAGAAATAGTTCAGATCGACTATGACTAGCGTAGGCTCGACAACTTGGATTATGGGGGTGTGTTGAAATATTAGATTAGGTTTAATTTGATATAATTAGATTTGATTAGATTTAATATTTAGATATAATCCAAGTTATGTTAGCCCAAGCCCAATTAGGGTTGTATATAAATAGTCCTAGCTTGTATCATTATTTACACAATTCAATAGTATAATTCCTTATTTCCTTATTCTCTCCTCACTAAAAGTGCCTCACGCACTAACAATAACGTCCATATAATCCCCTCTCAATTTAACAACAAAACTTATTCACATTAATTTCCTTTTTTCCACACCAAAACATAATAACATCCAAACATAATATTCATACATTTCATTTTTAACCAAAACAAATAAAAGATATTGTGATTGTAAGTTGTGGTTGAAGAGTAGACAACAGTCGAGTAGAAAGGGGACACTTGTTGGACAGAGAAATGGCAGTATTAGTTGGTTGGATGATTAAATTATTGAAGTGAGGTCTAGAGGATTGAAGAAGTTTAAATATGAAATGATCAAATAGGATTTGTATGAAATGTAAAAGATTTTATTCAAATAACATTAAAAAAAATAGAAGATTAATTTTTTTAGAAGATGAAAAGAAAAAGTATAATAAACTAATAAAATTTAAATAATTTTTATAATTTATTAACGAATACAGATATCCGTGGGCATGAGCATAATTAAACCCACATTCATATCCATTAACAAACAGATATTTAAATATTAATTTATTTTATCCGTGAATATTCATTAAACTACATGCCCGGTATCTGAGACAAATTTTATCCGCAGATTCAAATATTTTTGCCATCCTTAAATGTGGCCCATACTATATTCTTTAATACTCCTTCCGTTTCTACTACACTCACTTTACAAAAAATATTTATACCAAATTATAAATATTTTACATTATTCATAAAGTATTAATATTTTTTCTATCATATTTTTATTTATTACTTTCTTTTCATACAATTGTTTTTAATTTTTTTATATCATTAATAAGTGTGTACATATCGATCTGTTAGTAGATCAAAGATGCCAATTTCTTAATGCACCATATATGTTTTTTAAATACCACGCGAAAATTCAAAAATGCTTCCAGTTTTCGGAGATAAATCTTCGGACGCACCCTAACACACACTCAACACAGACCATTATGAGTGATGCCCTATTTTTTTTTTTTTAATTCCAGAGATGTAGCTCCGGAATGTTTCTGTAGTTATATTTCCGTAACACAGACACATCAGTAGCATAACCAAAAACATGTAATTTTTCAAAATAAAATTAACATTCATAAAATAAAATAAGCATTACATTGATCATATCAACATAAAATACAACATTACACTTTAATATTCAGGTGGACGATTCAACATCTTCGCAATATCTTCGACTGATCTTGAAATCGTAGCTTCCAACTCGAGCAAAACTTTTGTTTCAAAACGGAAATACGTATTCCACATAGACCTTATATTTGCTTGCGTTTTGAGCTCAAATTTGTTGAACTCAATGTTCCCTTTATTGTCAATAGACGGTGAACGGTATTCGAGTTTCACAATCCTTTGATTGTCTCTGTACGGTAGGAGATTATGTATTTCGTCTTTGATATATTCGAGAGAGGTGTACTCAGTGAGCTTAAACGTTTGCCCTGGTGTAGAGTTGGAGAAGGAGACATTTGCGACATACCAATTGATGTTTATTTGTGACATTTGAGACATTTTCAATTTGTATGAAATATAACACAAGTGCACCTTAATTTATAGAAGCCATAGATTAATATGAACCACTCAATAACTAGCATGCTGATTCTGGAGATATATCTCCGATTCCGGACCCTATTATCTTGTTCCAGAGGTACATCTCAGGAACCTCTCCTGAACTAGTTCCAAAACAGAACATTTAAAACATAACATTTTTTTTACAAAAGAACAAATGTTGTTATGGGGAAGATAAAAAATGCGTTAAGACACAATATGAACAAATGTTGAATATATTAAACTTCATTTATATTGAGGCACAATTAAATATACTTATTTGTCGGTCTAAACAAGAAATTAAAAAGAATCGAAACATATGTTGCCGACTAAATCTATGAGTGCTACCCCCTTGATTTTTGTGCATTTGATTCTGTTTCAAGGTTGCTCAATTTCTCGAACTCTTGCATCATTTCCATAAAATAAACCGGCCAAGTCTCGAATTTTGTTATTGAATGAGCCGTCCACTTTGGTGATGTAAGTTGTATAGGGCATCCCAGTTTCAAGTAAACTTGAACAAAATGACTTGATTTTGAAAGCCACGAAATACACATAATACGATTATTTGGATTTTGAGGTGATGCGGTTGTCATACCCCAAATTTTGACCACCAAGATTCCCCATCATTGTGCAAACCATCATCACCATATGGATGAATCATCATACCTCATTAGTTTCCCCAAAGATGGGTGAGCATCCACTACAATCAAACTTAGTGTTTCAAGCCCTCTTAGACAAAAGATTAATCAAGGAATGACATGATCTTCAACTTGTCTAAACCTCTCAAACATCCACAATGGATCAAAAGGACTCCCACATCAAGGATCAAGCACAAGGCTGCAACATTCCAAGTGGATTAAGCCTCAAGATCGCTAGTGTCACCAAATTAGGGTTTTGGTCGACCAAGGCCTCCAGATGGAAATTTTCCTTTGGGCATGAGCTAATGCTTCAAAGAATAACCCAAAATACTCTAAGGGACCTCATAAACCCCATCATCAAGTCAATTTAACCTCAGGGGAGGCATTCATAAAAAATCAGGGATTAGGGTTTCTTGACCTAATTCACCCCTAAGTTGACTTTTGGGACAAAAAATGAGCCAAGACCTCAAGACATGATTTAAGGGTCTCCAATACACTACATTGATCCATTTGCAACAATGGATTGATCCAAGAAGCTTGATTTACAAGCTTCAATTTCATCAGGACCACAGTTAGGGTTTTGAGGGAAAAGTCAACTGTGCCTTTGACGTCTGACCAAGACATGCTCCTAAACCTTGGTACATGATTCAATACACCCTATAACACCTATTAAATCAATCCATCAAGTTTGATTTAGGTCAAAGACTTGATTTCATAGAGGATCGCACAGTTTGGAATTCATCTAATAAAAAGTCAACTGTGCCCAAAAGTCAATGTTTGACTTTTTGATTTTTTGATCAATTATGGTTCCCTAACCCTAAAATGATGATAATGTGTGATTGGAATCATCATTCATCAAGAAAAATCAAGAAAAGTGGAATAACTTGTAAAAGGGGTAACCATAAAAAACTTAGAAATTTTCTAAGTTATGGAACAAAGTGGCTAGGGTACCAACTTCCAAGGATCATAACTTGAGATCCAAGCAACCATTTTGGCTGGTCCAAAGATGTATTTGTAGCTCTCATGGCATACTTTAAAAGTGTCAACTACACCTCATTCCAATTCATCATGGATTTTGAGTTATGGTTGGATCAAAATGGCTGAAAACATGAAATGTCACTTTTTCCAACACTTAGTGAAATTTTCACTAAGTCAGAATCTGTTTCACTTTTTCCAAAATGTAAGGGCATTTTTCACTTGGATCCAAAAAGTGTCAAGATAAACTATGATCACACATATGTTGTATCATATGAGAGCTTTCCAAAATGGCCAAGAACCCCATGAAACTCCACTTAAGCCATGAAATATGACAATGGCAATGTGCCTTGCTGCAAACTGTCATGGCAAGGCAGATTTGTGCATTTTGCTCGATTTGAGCAATTTGTGCAAATGACAAACAAGTTTATCCATCTGAACACCTCAGGGGGAGACCAAGGAGGGACAAACATTGATCCATAAGCCTCCCAATTCTTTGGAACTAAAAATAGCTTGCCAAACCTAAAAAACCCTAGAGAGGGGACACGACTCCAATTTTGTTTTGGAGCATTCAATGGATGCACCAAGGTGGCATGAACTGAGCCATTTCCAACTGAATGAGTCAAGGATGATCTCTGAACTAGGGAACTAGCAGCCTGTGCTCTAACCTCTAGTCAATGGCTAGAGGAGACTTAGATTCCTATTGATCAACATTTGCCAAACCTCTGCTGCAGTTGTCATTCCCTATTCCTTGCAAAACAAACTTGCTCTACTATTAATAGAGCTCATTTGTGCTCAGTTTAAGTACACCAAAGCCATCAAACATACACTTTCCTCAAAATTACCTTCTCACTTCCAAATTTGCCTTCCAAAGCAACTCACTATCGGGTTTTGAGTTTGAGAGCTATTCCAACCAAACCAATCACACACACACCTCATAAACATCATATAAAAGTGATCCAAACATTTAAACAACAACTGTAACACTGATTTCTCAGAATCACCAGCCAATTGCTCAAGGTTTTAACCCAGTTGCAGCTGAGATGCCATGAAGTGATCCAGCCATTTCCAATCAAATCCAAGCATTCAAACACACTCCATATGGTGTAGGGAAGCTGTTCAAATCATCACAACTCATCTGTAACACCTACAACTCAAAAATCACTTTGCTCTTGCTGTCACGACCTTCAAGTAAGCCTAAACTTGGTCATCTCTTAATCTATGCATATTTCCTCGCACAATACTTTTGCCAAATGTTCATAATCATGCATAGAATGTTTCCCCTCAATTAATTACTTTGTTTGAATTGTGTATCAAAATTCTCAGCCTTCATGCAAATTTTAGGGTTCTTGAGGTTTTGTCTTGATTTCTTATTCCATGCTTAAAATAAATGAAATTAAAGACCATAGACATGACCGTGAGGTGAAAACGAGCATATTGATATGTGGATTGTGTGATTTCATCAAGTATTCAGTGAGATTGGATAGAAAATGCAAATCAGGCCAAACTCAGAACACGCGCGTGTTCTTGCCATGTTCTTGGCGCCTTTTTCACAAATTCAAATATTTGAATTTTGTGATTTTATTTAATTGATTCAAAAATTAATTTCTCTCTGAGTTTTAATGATTTTGAGTTGATTCTTTTTTTAATAATTCACAAAAATGTTAAAATATTTTATTTTGCCAAAAATTCCCAAAAAATATTGTTTATTTCATATAATTGATATTTTTGTAAAGAATTATTCTTTTATTTGTTTTTAATATTTAAAATATTTTTTCCTCCTTGATTTTTCAAATTTAATTGGTTTCCAATCATTTTGTGGATATAAACATGATTTTTCAAACATTAATCCAAGATCACAACTTGTTTTTCACACATGTTTGATAATTTTGATCATTTTAATTAAATTTTTATTTAATTAAAATACATTTTGAAATTAATTTAAGGTTTTGATCTTAATCACCCTAAACAAATTATTTTCAAACACTCATGGGCCTCTAATAGAGTGTAAGACCCAACCCCTCTTGAAAACCAAAATATTTTGGGCCTCAATATGTTGTATAAGCCCCGATACCGTCAAAAAGTTCGGCACGATCGTCTCCTTTTTTGGGCTTCTCCTTGAGCTATAAGACCCATCTTTATTCAAAATAAATCTTTGGGCCTCTAATAGAGTGTAAGACCCAATCCCCTTTTAACCAAAACCTTTTTGGGCCTCAGATATTGTATAAGTCCCTCTGCGGTAAAAGGAAAAATCTCGGCGCGATCGCCGGTTAAAAAATCAAATCATCTGGGCCTACCCTCGTGTTGTAAGTCCCATTTCTTTCATTTAAAAACTTTTTGGGCCTCTATTAGAGTGTAATACCCAACCCCTTTGTAAATACACCACTTTTTGGGCCTCAGTCATTGTATAAGTCCCGCTGTAGTTTCAAAAACCTCGGCGCGATCGCCGTTTTCGAACAAATAACCTCGGGCTTCTCCTTGAGCTGTAAGTCCCATCTCTTGTACAAAAATAAATCTTTGGGCCTCTAATAGAGTGTAAGACTCATCCCCTTGTACATAAAAACTTTTTGGGCCTCACATATTGTATAAGTCCCTCAGTACGATTTTTAAAACAACCGTGCGATCATCGTTAAAACTTGGGCCTCTCCTTGAACTGTAAGCCCCAACAATCTTTTCGAAGCACTTTCTCCTTTGATTTTGAATTCAAATATATGTTGTTATCAAAACTTTCTTTGTTGAACAACTAACAAAACATCATGGAAGCTCTACAACGGGTAAGTGTTTATCCGCTTTCATTTACCGTTTTCATATGTATATAACTGTATTGTGGGGATGTTTCACTGTAAGTCTTCTTTCACATCCTTTTATATACTTGTCATATATCAACTGTGTAATACTAGTATAGTTATTTAGAGTTTTCCCCGGCAACTACGTCTAGAACTAGGTAAAGCCTGTTGGTCACTCTTAAATACAAACAAAACTAGATCCCCCTTAGGATTCCAGATACAGTCTTCCCTCCTCTTGGGGTTAAACAATGTGGAACAAAGAGAAAGACAGTATTCTCGGTGAACCTTTTCTACGGACTTTCACTCTTAGAAATTGTCAAAGAAACTCTAACTCCCCAGAGATGATCTTTTCTTCGTGAATGACATCTCTTGAGTTTCTTCCAAATTCTCAAACTTTCCTGGAATGATCTCTTCTCTGTGAATTGCATTTCTTGAACTTCTCTTGGTTTGGGGACCCACAGGCTTCCTAAAAGCATTCCCGCCTCCTCTTGGACGTTGTACAAGGACCCTTCGGCTTCTCAGAAGTTCTCATGCCTTCTCTTGGGCTTAATACAAGGACCCTGATGACCTCTTAAAGGTATAAGACATAACTTAGTCATTTTTTGCTAGAGCAATCTTTCCCGCGTCAAAACTCCGACCATTTTAGGGTTGATGCTCATCACTTAATGCCCGCGCCTCCTCTTGGGCATTGTACAAAAGATAAAACCCTAGACTTGGAAATTCTAAAAATCTTGAGTCTCAAAGACATTCTCAAGTTCCTTTCAAACAATAGGAAAAAACACCAATCACTCTAGATCAATCTCCCGCAGAAACTCGGTCTCTCTCATGAGAGTTCCCCACCCTTGGGCCTGCCTATGGATCTAATCCTCAGCAGTAAGACATCCTCCTCTTGGACTTTGTACAAATGATTCTCCCTAGTGGAGCTAACCTTTTCAGACTCTCTTGTTGAGTCAAACTCTTTTAGCCTCCGTCTTGGGCTTTGTACAAGACGCATAAAAAACCACTCTCTTGTTGAGTATAAAAGACTCTCTTGTTGAGTCAATCCCTTTTTAGCCTCAATCTCGGGCTTTGTACGAGATAGAAAAACACTCTCTTGTTGAGTATAAAAGACTCTCTTGTTGAGTCAATCCCCTTTTAGCCTCTATCTTGGGCTTTGTACGAGACCACAAATCACTCTCTTATTGAGTATAAAAGACTCTCTTGTTGAGTCAAACAAACTTCAGACTCTTTTGTTGAGTCAATCACCTGTTCATGACTCTCTTGCTGAGTCAACCTTTTTAGCCTCCGTCTTGGGCTTTATACAGGACAGATAAAAGTACTCTCTTGTTGAGTCAAACCCTTTCAGCCTCCATCTTGGGCTTTATACAAGATACATTCTCCCCAACGGAGTCAAAATCCCTTTTAGCCTCAATCTTGGGCGTTGTACAAGACAGAAAGAACATTTTCCCCGAAAAAGTCAAACTTTCCGCCTCATCTTAGGCTTTGTATAAAGAAACCCCAGGTTGAGTCAATCAACCTTTTAGCATCAAATTTGTGCCTTGCTCACAGCATACAAACATCAACAACTCCTCTTTAGAGATGACAAATTCTCTCTCATCCAAAACCTTTTAGCTTCACATCTTGGGCTTTGAACAAGATACAAACCACCTTTAGCTTCATGTCTTGGGCTTTGAACAAGACACCAAAACAATCTCTTTCCTCCCATAGAATAGGAGGAACTACGTCTGATTTCCCTGTTTCGGGAATACATAGGCATACGATTGCAAAATCTTAGCGAGCATACTAATCAAAAACTCAAAATCCAGTACCTTCATACATCAACCAAAAGCATCAGACCTAACATTTTACCAAAAACCTCGCAAATAGTCCAGACACTGTTTTTAAGCAAATAACCCTAAAGAAAAACCCCCTATTTTGATAGCATCTGTAAACCAACAGTTTTGACTGTTTAAACTCAGTTTGCAAGCAGGGTTAATTAGAGACATCTATTTCCCTTCCTTAATCAGCTCAACAGGATAAAAAAAATGAATCGAACTGTAGTACCAAAGCGATAGTGATTCGAAACCACAAAAATCGCGCTACAGAAAAATGGCGATCACAGTGGGAGGCATTCTTTCTAGCCTCTTTTATGGTGAAGGCCTTAAATTCACCAAATACCACAGAAATGGCGAATCTGCTGGGGAGTCATTGTCTGTATAGGATCATAGGACTAGAGGTCTAGGATGTTGGGACAAATATATATATATATATATATATATATATATATATATATATATATATATATATATATATATATATATATATATATTGCTTTTCCTAATTGATATCCGTGTTTATTTTTCTGCTAATGGGAATGCGTGTGATGCTGCATCTGGAAAGATTGAGTATACACCTAAGATAAGGGATGTCATTATACGGGTAATCTTACGGCGAGTGAATCCCATATAAGGGGTCCCGGTCAACCATCAAATCAGTGGAGATGCCTTTCGCGGATTCAATGCTTATACGACTTCGGTTGTTGAAAGCAGATTGTTCCATTGGGTTATCCGAGAAGCTGAGGATTTTAGTAGACTGAAATCATTTTGTAGTGCGGAAGCTATCGAAAATAGTTGTCATGCGATACTACCCTCATTTGAGATTACTCTAAGATGAACCAGCTCGCTTGGTGATTTGCTTGTTGCCGTCATCCTAAGAGGGGTCAATGATTTTGAGGACAGGTACAAAAATCACCAGTATAAACCTTTGGGGACGGGTAGAGCCTTGACTTCCTGACACCGACCCTTTGACCCCATGTTTTTTCTATGTTTTTGTGTGCTGCATTGATGCATTCATTTCATTAAAAAAATCATTAAAAAACTAAGAAAAATTTCTCTTCTAGTCTCTATTTTTCAAATTAAACTAAGACAATGATTGTAAATGTCAGATAAAGAGATTTCTAATGGATTTCGGTAGAAGGAAGACTCACAAGTACACCTTCAAGGTTCCAAAACTAGAGGATTTAAGAGGTCTGGCGAGGATGATAACCAACCCCGAGGCTTTCAGAGCCAAGTATGGAGGACTGATGTCTCTGTTAAGGGTCTATGTAATTGAAGGAATCCTATCCACACTAATCCAGTTCTACGATCCGGTCTATCACTGTTTCACATTCCCGGATTATCAACTAGCACCAACACTGGAGGAGTACTCTCACCTGACTGATTTACATATTACTGATCAAGCTCCCTTTTCTGTACTGGAAGAAATTCCAAAGGATCAAACCATTGCAAGAGCAATCTATTTGGACGAGTCAGAAGTCAGGACTCACATGATCATTAAGGGTGGTATCCAGGGTTTTCCAGCCCAGTTCTTGATAAAGAAAGCTCTGTACTTTGCTAGTATAGGGAACGTGGCCGCTTTCGAAAGCATCTTTGTTTTGCTTACCTACGGGTTATTTTTGTTTCCCAACATCGATAACTTTGTATATATCAACGCCATTAAGATTTTTCTGATTGGAAACCCTGTACCGACCTTACTCGCAGATGCTTATCATTCTGTACACTTAAGGAATTTGTATAGCAGAGGAATGATCACATGTTGTGTACCCCTGCTGTACAAATGGTTCATTTCCCACTTACCCAAGTCTGTTGCATTTTGGGATCAAAAAAGTACTTTACGTTGGTCGCAGAGAATCATGTATCTTACCAGCTCTGACATCGATTGGTACAATCGAATCTATGACGGGATCAGAATCATTTACCGTTGTGGAAATTTCCCAAATGTACCCCTTATAGGAACTAAGGGAGGAATCAACTATCACCTAATTTTAGTTCGTCGTTAATTCGGATACCCGATGAGGCATGTCCCGCAAAATGCTCATCTGGAAGGTCTTTTCTTCAAGGAAGGAGAAAATGACAGAGCACTAAAGACAGAAATAGTGCATGCCTGGAAACACGTTCACAGGAAAGGACAAGAGTCTCTAGGAAAACCAGACTGAGTCTCGGTGGAGCCTTATCTCCACTGGGTACAAACTAGAGCTCTCAAGCTAAGGATGCCTTGCCCTCGTCAGGAAGTTCTTCCGTTAAGGGACCCTGTCCTGCTGTGTGTTCTTTGCTGTTTTTGCTTTACTTCAGTTACATTTTCCGCTGCACTAATTATTAGATTCTGAACTCAGCTTTAGAATCTGAACTCTGGTTCAGAAATAAAACTATTTTTGTAAACAAAATTCAACTCCCCCTTATGTATTTTTCTCGCCTTCAGATCCAACAACATGAGAATCAAATTTCAATCACCATTAAGAGACTACATTTAATCAGGGATAATCACTTTAGTGGTTTTTCACGTGCTTTAAATGCAGAGAATATCATAACTAATATATAAGCAAGTGATCACCCAAAGAACAAACAAACATAATTCACAGAGTATACAATTGAGACTTTATTTCCTCTCGTTGGTAAAGTTTTAGTCTCTTTTTTTTGGTCAAATAGTTAAGTGACTAGAATTTCACCTTTTAAAAGTGAATAAATGGAATGTCATTTGTTTAAATCCGTGTCTCTGCATCTGATGTCCTTGCGCAACTGTCAACGGAGTTGACTTAACGAGATTAATTATTTAGTCTCTCCTAGGGTGGAAAACCAGTCCGGCCAGCCGAGCATGCTTGTTTTGCCTGCACTTAGTATGCTGATCGACATTTTTTTGCGAGATTTTATTGGTGGTGACATTAACATAAATTTTGACAAATTTCAGCCTAAAAAGGTGCAGTGTGCCACGGGCTCACCTCGGCCCGCGTTCATTCTCTACAAAATGCGCGCTCCACTCCACCTCGTTTTTTCCAGGTTTTGGTAGGACAAATCTAAATGGAACCAGCATGTTGTTTGTCTCCGCTAATCTCTATGTGTATACAAAATTATTCGACTTTGATTAATTAATCCCTCTAAATGTTCAAAAAGAGTACTAAACTCTATTAGTTAGTTTGTATAACAGCATCAAAATAATATTTGGTTCATACAAAAAATTAAAAAAAGACCATAAAATCTCTCTTATATATTTTTACTTTTATGTTTTCATAAATGGCTTTATAAAATACCTGTATTTCAAGTATGATTTGCTGGTTCTTTTATTCATTGAATTTCGTTGTCAATATATTCATACAAAATAGCAAAGCTCATAAAATTTATATACAAATTTATATATTTTGATGATATATTCAATTTTTCATATATATTAACATTGTTTTGTATTTTGTTATTAATACATTTATTTTTATAATAAAAATTAATTTAATAATATGATATAACAAGATAATAAAATCACCAATTTCTTAATTAAAATGTCCTTTTATGTCATTTTGTAATTATCAGTTAGTGTAACAGCTAATTTACCAAACACTCAAATTAACTTATTAGCTACTAGCCATCAGCTATAAGCTACCCGCTACCAGCTATCAGGTAACAGCTACCAACTACCAGTTAGTTTTACCAAACAGAGCCATAGAAGAAGACAAGAGTTTTGTGTACTTTATTTGTGTTCAAAAGTATCCTTTTGTGCACTAAACTAAAACATGAGACTGAGATGGAGTCAAATAGTTACCGTTAGAATCACCAAAGACAAAAGTACAAACCTAAATAGAGACATTATTGCACTACCCAAAGCTTTTTCAAATTCAAACCAAAACATAAAAAGTAACCAATCGGACCCACCCACCGAACTACCACTAATTCAATTCAATTCAATTCAATCATTCAAATATAAATCACCCAAACACAACAACAACATTGTTCAAAACAAACCACCAAATGAAGAACAACAACCAAAACCAAATCCTCGGTCGCATGTTTTCAAATCCACTCAGCGAGATCCAAAACAACAGCACTCGTCGCAGTTGCAGCAACTTAACAGACAACAAAGAAAACACCAATGCCAATGTTGTTCCTTCTCTTCCAAAATCCAAATCATTATCAACCAGAATTGTTAAGCCTTCTTCATTACAGTTCTGCATGCAAATCAACGATTCTTCTCACTTTTCTAACTCTCTCAAAATCTGGGACTACTCTGATTCCGAAGCCGCTCCTGCTTCCTCTTGGTCCACTTTACCTAACAAGTAAACCATTCTCTCTTTTCTTGTTTCCTCTGTAGCACCGACACCTCTGAGGTGTCTGACGTGTCAGTGTCAGTGTCATGTTTCTGGTGTATGTACTTCATAGTAACTATTATCTTGTGTTTCATTTCAGGTCTTTGATTTGTAGACCCTTGCCTATAGATATTGGAAGATGTACATGTGTTATTGTCAAAGAACCAATCCCTCAGGGTCTCTCTGCAACCACCTTCTTCTCTCTATACACCTACGAAGGTCAGGGACGGCAGAATAGGAAACTGGCTGTAGCCTGCCACAGGCGGCGGAGAAATGGAAGATCACAGTTCACAGTAGCTCAGAATGTAAAAGGATTACTCTCTTATACCGACGAAACTTTCCTCGGGACAGTAACGGCGAACCTCACCGGTTCAAAGTACAACATTTGGGATCAGAAACATAGGCCTAATTCCAAATCCAAAAGTAATCAATCAAATTCAAAGCAGCCTCTTGCTGTTGTTGAGTATGTACCTACAATACCAACATGTACAGGAACTCATAGAAGCATCAAAGCATATATACCTAATCATCAATCTATGTCTTTCAAGAACACTTCACAGGTGCAACATATTAAGGGTTTGCCACTGAATTGGAAGGGAAAGTTGGACAAAGTTCATCAACTATACTCAAAGGATCCACTCTACAACAAGGTAATTTTATTTGTCATGGATCTATTGGACTTTGACTAATTTGTATTTCTAACTTCTACTATCTTCCTGAAGAGTACAAAGCAATTTGAGCTTGACTATAGAGATAAAGGAAGGACAGGACTTGTAATTCAGAAATCAGTTAAAAACTTTCAGCTCACTTTAGAGGTATCAATCATCATCATGGAAGTGTTTCTATGTTGTATTTTGGTGTTTATCTGGCTTTTGTGTTTTATGTGGTTATTAGGAGAATGGAAAGCAGACAATTTTGCAGCTAGGAAGGGTGGCAAAATCTAAGTTTGTTATGGACTATAGGTATTGGTTCAAATACTCTAGTTTTGTTGAGCTTCCTTTTTTCTGTTTAATGTTTCATATGAATTTACTAAATTTTGCAGATATCCTTTGACTGGTTACCAGGCATTTTCAATATGTTTGGCTTCCATTGATGCAAAGCTTTGTTGCATAGTGTAATGGGAAATCGTCATTGCCACACAATCGATTCAACCTCTTACTGAGAGGAGTCTCTTCCGGGGAAGAACTGATAGTTGATTTTGTCTAATCTTCAGCTAGGAAGATATAATGCCATCCAAATATCGCAGAAAGTAATGTATAAATCATTGTGTTCAGATGGGCAATTCATTACTATTACATGTTTCAGACTTTGTAAACATGGCTACTATTTAACTAAATTCAATTCCAAGCTACTCTTTGATCCTGCAACAAATTGAATTCACTTCAGGTAGGAAGTTTTTTTTTTTATTATTATTATTTTTTGTATAATGCACTTTATTTAGAGAAATAATCTCTAATAAAGCCCCCAAATCATGTTAGATACTAGAGGAACAGCAGTTTTGTTTTTCTGTAAAAAAAGAGAGGCTCAACTCCACAAACAAAATAGCTGTGCCAACAGAAAAGACAGAAGAGGTACACTTAGGGGAGGATCAGCATCAGCACAATAAAAAAGACAAAGGAACAAATGAATGAAATGAAACTATTTGGAAACAAGAGAGACGGCAGACAAACAAAACTAACTAGTCTCTCTTGACAACCAAGCCACTGTCATTGAATCATAGTTTTACAAAATGTTATGATTGAAAAACTACACACAATACAGCAAACTTAACAAAAGGCTTATTATACCGAACTTTATTTATCAAACTAGTTTATGTCGTAGATTTGAGATAACTATACTATGACGTGCACTTAGTAAATATGTAGCTAGCTATATAAGCTACCACTACTACTTCAAATGGTTTCTTGGCTTGAGTTTTACGAGCAACGGATGAAGCCTGTGGGTGGTAAGGCCCATTGTATCCACATTCTCTTCCTCTCCATGTCCCAGCTCCCACTCAAATTCTTGTACCAATCTGCCGATAGCCGTGCAAGCTATTAACATGGCCTGAAGAGAGCCTGCACATACCCTCTTCCCTCCTCCAAAGGCCATTGTCTTGTACAAATCTGCGTGGGCATATTTCTCATCAAGAAATCTCTCTGGAATCCACTGGTCAGGATTTTCCCACAGGTCGCTATCCATGTTGCATCCATATATATTTATCGCAATCTGTAAAACAGGAAATGGGAATCAACCAATCATCAATTATATAGAATATAATACATAGGAGGAAAAAGAGAGCAACCTCGCTTCCTGCAGGAATATGATATCCTCCCAATTCGGTATCCTCATCAACATATCTTAGCGGGACAATCGGAACTGGACTATGTTTCCTTAATGTTTCATGGAATACAGCCCCTAAGTAAGGTAGCTTAGATAACTCCTCATCTGTAACCTTTTCATGTCCACATACATTTAGGAGCTCCTCATACAGACGGTCCTGCCATAATAAACCAATCAAAACTATCAAAAACTACCAAAACGAACAAAAAAACCAATCACACAGCGGTAGATGGTTGGTTAGTATTGTGAGCTAAAGGGGAAGTAAAACTATCAACCTGACGAGTTTTGTCTTTGGCAAGTTCATACATAGCCCATTCTGTTGTGACTAAGGTAGTATCAGATGTCTCAATAATTGGCTCCCAGAGCAGCATGATCATTTGTTCTTCACTCACTTCTTTAGCTTCTGATACTAGGTAATCATGATAACAATCTAATTCCTGATCCATCCCAAACAATCAAGTTAAGATAATTCTATCATGGTTTATGCGTAGTTTTGAAATTGCAAACAAGAAAAACTTACTTTTCCTGATGCCAACCGCCTCTTTTGCTCATTAATCAGTGCCTTCATGATAATTTTTCTTTGGCGATCCACTCTACGGATTTTCATCTCGAAGCTCTTATTTGGAATCCATTTCAGGTACGGAAAGAAATCTCTCCAATCCACCTCAATTGCACCCTCCATAAAATCAACGACTAGAGTGTTATATAAGTCCTCTCGTGATAATGTAGTCGTCAAATCCTCCACATAAATGGACTCAATATCATTTCCCAGAGCCTGCAAATTATCCACAAGGTGAGGGTTTTGTAAAATTTTATGCCACGCCATTCTATTCTCCGAAAATTCTTCTTAATTTTATATAAAAACGAGAAGACTCACTTGCTTTAGTGCTAGTCCGAAAAGTTCAGACACAAATATTTTCCTAAAATCAACAGCAGAATCTGAGAGGGTCTTCACATGTTCATTAAACTTCCTGGACATATTTTCCGTCATAACTTCTCTGTGAAAACGGAGTCGCTTCTGTACAAACAAAAACACGCATCAGAGACACTTTCATCCAAACCATAAAAAAGAAAAGAGAGTGTATAAACCATTTTGTAACGAACCTGTGCGTTGGCTCCAAGAACACTTGCAAGAATATGTTTTTTAACCATTTTATGAAAATCATTGTAGTCGCTCATAGCAACCATACATTTATCAGAAGTTAGAATCGTTAGTGCAGTTGATAGCTTCCTTTTTGAAATTGATGAATATCTAGTCACCATTGCCTGAAATAATAGAAAAATATCATAACTCCATTAACCACATATATACAAATAATTTCATGGACCGAAGTAACGAAAACTCAAAATCATTTTCATCGCCTCAACGTACTAATTAGTCTAAAAATACAGAAACAAATGAACACTATAAAGCACCATGTCAATGTTCTCAACTAACATCCAACATAGGATTCAAATGTGTGAAAGAGTTTATGTCAGTGACAGATCTGCCTAAAACATTAGGAACAACATGAGAAAATGAGAAACAACACAATCCAAGGTTTGACTTAAAGTAATAAACTAAGCATGAATAAAACAAATGATAATAAATTAAGCAGAAATTTTCATTTGATGCAGGAAAAGGACCTCTTTAGCAAGTTGAGCGGTGTTGAGAACAATGATTTTGGAAGAACCAGCTTTGATGGAAAAAATGGGTCCATATTTCTGAGCCATCTTTGAGAATGTCTTGTGAGGTTTCTTCTCTTTCAATTGCAGCAGATTCCCAATCACTGGCAAACCTGGAACCACTGCAAACACCAAAACACACTTTCATTATTCACCTAACAATCCATTCATACAATACAACAAAATCAAATGAGTCAGTAAATTATACATGAACTATGAAGCACATACAATAAATAAATTAATCATCATTCAAGTGTCGGTGTCGGTGTCGGTTTCGGACATAGACAGCAGGACACTAACACACCTTCTAACTGCTACATACTACATAAGATATATACCTGGTACATGGGAAAGCTTGGAATGTTTGTGAGTGGATCTCTTTAGAAGAAAGAAGAACAAAAAGAGAGAGAAAAAACCCAAAGAAAGTGTGAGAGTATCCATGGCTGCCACTGCTAGTTGCTTCACCACCTGTTCTCTCTACTATCTAACCACTTTTTTTTGTATGAGAATATTTTGACACATAGATTCTATATATAAAGATAACACAGAATCCACATGCATAGAACATAAATTTATTTGATTTAATTTAAGGAAATTTATTTGGAGTAACTAACTAAATATTATCTTAATAATATTATTATTGGATTAAGTCGATTGAATTTGGAGGCACTCTCTATAGCATTTTTCTCATAAGATTCTATGTCTCATGATAATATATAGCCAGGTATGGCCCACCAAAGATCACATTATAGAGGACAACAATATTATAATGAATACTCCATTGTTACATTGGAGGTTTGTATCACATATAGTATATAATTCAATATATGTTATATTTATTAATTAAATATATAGTAATAATATAATATTTTTATTAAATTTATTTATCATTTCTTTTGATAAAATAGTAAATCCTTATTTATAGAAACACTCATATTTAATATTAACACACCTTAAGTATAATTATTTAAAATGGAGATAACGGTAAACTAACAAAAAAAGAAAATAATAATAATAATAACAATAATAATAATAATAATAATAATAATAATAAAGACTAAATACATGCATAGACTATCATGATAATATTTTTAATTTAAAAATATAATGAATGTTGACTGGTAAAATTCAAGGAGTATATATCATTTCAAGTAAGAGAAGATGATTATTATTATTGAAAAGCCAACTCAAACTTCTTTGGTGAAATAAGTTTCATTTTATCAATAACCTCTTTTCTTCTTTATTTATTAGAGAAAAATAATTTTGAATTATTTTTTAATTTGAAATTAAATATCTATCCGACCTAAGGAGCCAAACCACTTCCCCTATTCGAGGAAGTCTAGATACAAAATAGAACTCTAAAAGAACACATTCATCTCATAATCAAAGATTATCCTATTTTCAAGGATCTTAAAAACACTCTTTAGGCATGACATCATACGACGACGAAAGCATTAACCCTAAAAATTATATGGGAACTCAGGATACCTTCACCACCTTCTGCAATATAAGAGAAATGCAAGATGTTCGTCCTTGGTTTAAAGGTTTAAGACACGAGTCCTTTATATCATGGACCAAACTTTTTAAACTCGTTATAACATATTTCATGTTTGTTGGAGGAGTCTGAGACGCGGGAAGTATTAATGAGATGAACGTTAAGGAATCAAGAGACATTGATGCCACATATACATTCAAAATTTTAAGGTAATGTGGGTATTAGTCATGTAAATCCAACATTTCCTCCATTCTTAGTCAATATGAGACTTTAACACTTTCACACTTGAAACCCAACAATCTCTCCCCCAAGTGTGAGTCACCCACGTCACTAGTCTTGATCCATACTAGGATCCACTTCCGCTTCCCCACAAAGTCAACCGAGGCTTTGACACCACTTGTTGGGGAGTTTGAGGAGTGCCGAAAGTGTCAATGAGCTAACCATTCATAGTTCTAAGAGACTTTAACGCCACATATCCGCCAAAAACCTTAAGATATTAGGGGTACGAGTCATTTCTTTTATAAATCTAACATTTTCTCTATTTCTATTTGATGTGAAACTTTACCACTCACATTTGAATCCCAACAATATCCTTCAAAAGGCAACCCAAGTCTATGAATCGATTGGTAGTCGTATCTCGTAAGGTAGCAGCAAAACAAGACCCAATGAATTTACATTGAAAAACATAAGAATTAACATTACTACAGTTACCAAATTTAACAACGGTTGTAAAAGAGATATAAACATGATTGAGAGTTCGTAGTAAAGTAGCATGTAGTTGAAAGTGGACTACTTACAATCACGGTTTATTGGTCGTGGTAATAAGTTGGCAGGCGCACTACATATCACCATAGTTGTAATAAACAACCGTAGTGAAATTATTTAAGGTCTTGGGTTCAATACCCAGAAACGTCATTTTGGAGTTTTTAAAAAAAAAAATCTGAATAACGCGCTTACATATAACCATGGTTGAAGTATCCAACCGTGATGAAATGATTTTTTTTTAATATAATTTTTTTTATTGAATTTCCAAATTTTAAACCTGTATTTTTTTTAACTATAAATAGAGCAGAAACAACAACACAAACCATTATGGAACCACACCCATAGTCGGCAACTAAAATGACTTAAAATTTGTATTACATCAAAAACCAAAAATTGCATTAAGAACCAAAAATTGCATATTACATCAAAACCAAAATGGTACAAAATAATATACAATTCAAATATCATTACATCAAACGATATTCTACAACATGAGGAACATGTCTTGTCTCTTGGTGTCTTGACTTTAAACAACTATAATTTCAAATAATAATATTTGTTAGTAAATAATCTTAGAAATTATAACTTGTAATAAATTATGGAAAAACAATAATAATATATTTACTTGTTAATTTTCCCATATTTCTTCTTCATGATCATTACGAATAACATGCACATCATCTCTATCAACTTTTTCATATGAAGTAGGCACTTGAGTTACGTAAGAAAGAGTCAAAAGAATATTAAAACTTAAATCACGATTTTCATCACTATGAGGGATGTGTTTTTCTTGGAGAACAATTGACCATCTTTTGTCAGAATGGTCAATTTCATAAAACACTTGTTTTGCTTGGATAGCCATAATGAATGGTTCATTCATATAAGTTGTCTTGCCAACGTCAGTCCGTATGAATCCTAACTCATCAGTTTGTACACCAATATTATTGCCAACCCACTTGCATTTAAATAAAGACACTTTGAATAAAACATAATCAATCTTCCAAATCTTCTCAATGACCTCAAAGTACACTCTAGATGACAGTATAAGATTCTTATCTTTCGAACTAGAGAAATACATGGATTCGGCCTCAACCGTAACCCCACTTTTTTGCATTGGACTACATTCATCTTTTGATTTTGTATGAAAGAAAAAATTACTAATGTCGTATGCGGTCCAAGTTACTACATTAAATTTTGGCAAGTATGACAACCATTTAATTGTCCTAGATGCACTATCATCATTTGAAATCCTTTCTTTAAACCAACTTATGAATTTCTTGTTATGCAATTTCAACAACCAATTGTCACTCATTCGGGGATATTTTTCTTTGATAACTCTTTTGTGAGTAGATAAGTAAGGTTCAACTTCGTCAACATTATTCTATATATATATATATATATATATATATATATATATATATATATATATATATATATATATATATATATATATATATATATATATATATATATATATATATATATATGTGTGTGTGTGTGTGTGTGTGTGTGTGTGTGTGTATATGTGTGTGTGTGTGTGCATGAAGAACTATATCCCGAGACATTGAAATAACATTTAAACCTTCAGTACCTCTACCTCCATATCTATCAGCATGACGAGACTTTGGAATTCCTATAGACTCTACTTTCGATAAATAGTTTCACTACTACAAATAACACATCTAATGTCAGCCGTGAAATGTATTTAACCTCGGTCACACATGCGAGGTAATGAAGGGTGACATGAAAAGCAATCATTTTTCACCTCAGTGTTTTTAAAACTGAGGTTAGAAATAAAAAGGTCGTGGATTTGATTCCCATCATCAACGTTTTTATAATTTTTAGAACTGGATGGCGTGCCCAATAATAAAACTATGTCTTTTGTGGAACCGAGAGAATATCTCAATGTTATAACAGAACCATATTCCTGAATATAGAACCATATTTTTAGAACCAATTACAGGATTATAGAACCATATTTTTTGGAACTTGTATTACAGAACTAATTACAGAACAATTTTCAAAACTAAAACAAAGGATTTTGAAACAAAAACAATAACCAAAATGGAAAGTTTTTTAGGTTGTCCAATGTCACTGGTCCTTAAGCACCTATAGTTTGAAAAACATTTGAAACTAATTAGGTCAATCAATAGCAACTTTAAATATATATAGTACTCTGATTAAATTGGAGTAAAATGATTAATTATAAATTTCAAAGGGATATAAAACATTTACTTACTATTTTTCCCATATCCCCTCTTCATGATCACGACGAATAACATGCACATCGTCTGAATCATTTTCTTCAGATGCTTGATTTTCATCAGTACTATCGCGAAAATGTTTACCTTGAAGAACAATTGACCATATAGTGTTAGAACAATTGACATAAAAAACTTAGGCACTCTAAGTAATTACATTAAACTTAGGCATACGTGACAACCATTTGCAAAGATCTGTTGCATTACTCTCTTTGCAAATGAAAAATATGGGGGGAAAATTGAATTCTAATAAAAAAAACCAAGAACAACCTTTGCTCTTCCCAAAAGAGAGAAACGACTATAATGATTGAAATTTTTCTTCATTTCTCAAGATGGTCACACGCCATTCAAGAATATTAACCATTAGAAGTAATCATTGGAAGCATTAAATCACCAGATGTTTCATCTTCAACCTTTTCTATAAATGCACACTTGCATATACTAAATTTCCTCATCTTCAATCTATTCTTTTTAACTTCCTATAACAACATGAGTTCTCTATTTGAGAAGGCTACGAGCATTATCTCAACAGAAGTCACTGTTGAGAACAAAACCATTACCACAGTACAACACCATTACCAGTCAACTAAGGAGGTTCAACCATATGTGTCGATTGCTGTCAAGGATGCACTGAGGGTGAGGAAGGCCAAGAAGTAGAAGAATATGTTGAAGAAGAAGAAGTGAAATGTGCCAAGGAATATTATATACTATGACTCAAATGAGGGTAGTGAGGAGAGATTCGTAGATTAGGAAGATTCTTGTAGTGCTAGAGGATATTGTTCCGACGTGGAAAAAAATTATGTAATCTAAGAATCTTGTACTCTTTCCTTTTGATAAATGAAAATATGAAAAAAAAACATAACCAACAAAAGTAAAGTTTCTCAACAACAAAAATAAAAACAACAACAACATAACCAACAAAAATAAAGCTTCTCAACAATAAGAACAACAGTAATGGAGAATAACAAGAATAACATTAATGGACCAAAGAAACAACAAGAACATCAACAAAAATAATAACATATCAGAGAACAATGGCGAGAGAGTTTTTTCGTTCGCTAGGGCTCCTTGAAGAATAAGAGTTCTTTGGTTTGCTGGAGAAGAAATGTTCTTTTTGAAATTCTGGCATAGCAGATAACAGATGTTCTAACACATGTCACAACATTGTTCTCTGCATAACTTTTAAAACAAGGACAGAATAAACAAGCTGATATTCTGAATATCAGCAACAACATCAAGATAGATGTTTCGGCATCTGTTACAACATGTTAATCAAAACTGAACTGTAAATTCCAGAATGATAAATAACACAGAATATGATGATCCAGTTCGGTGCAAATCACCTACATATTGGGGATACCAAGCCAGGAAGAAGAATCCACTATCAGTAGTATAGTTTTATGTAAACAACCTCCGGTTTACAGTAGACAACCTCTAGTTTACCTATCACTATCCAATGGAGACTTTATCATTAGAAGTCACATCTAATTGATAAGAGAAACTCATCTCACTCCCTAAATCACAACATGTGATCACTAACAGTTATAATCGACAGCAACTGCATGATCCTACTTGAAAGACATATCTTTCAATACAAAGTTCAATCGAGCATTCTCGACTAACAACACAACTTGGATTTGCTTCAAATCTTTATCCAAGAACAATACACGATTCATTACCTACAGATTTCTGAATCTGTATAAACAACCATGTTTTCCCCAATGTATCAAACTGATACAGAGGGAGACTTACAACACAAGGAAGCCTTACGGCTCTCAAAACCCTAAACCCTTATTTCCCTTTACAAAAGTGTTACAAAAGATTAGTTTTTTCTATCCTAGGTCTTGGTTTTCTTTTATAGTCTTCTGTCTTGGGATTCAGATCTTCTGTTAATTGATTCCTTGATCCACTGCTGTGATTTTTCTTAGAATCTTGAAACAGATTTAAAACCTGCTATATCAGTCAGGATGTCGAATCTGGATGTTGGAACATTGTATTCGACATCTTTGTCTTCTACAACATTCTTCATGTTGTTCAACTTGTTCTCTGGCAAAATTATGCAAGTTGGAACATTGTCTTTGACATCAAGTTTTACCAAAATTTAAGTCAAATCTTTTAGAGTCTTCAATCTTCCCGTTTTGACAAATTTTGGCTAAAACTCTTTTTGCACAATAAAGCCAGGATGCTCCTGACATCTCTTCACCCCGAGTGGTGGTTATGATTGAAATACTGATGAGACTCCACTCATGTTGGTGTGCACGAGGAAGAGGATGACCAACATTCCCCCTTACCCCATGAATTTATACTTCCTCACCTGGGGGGAAGAATTTTGCTACTGAAGTAACCAAACACCAACGTGGGTAACTCAAAACACATGACACGACTGTGTTCATAACTTAGAGCACAGGACACAAAGGAAGGACTCAGAACAAAATGGAAACCTGAGACTCAGACAGAATGTCAAAACATCCTATCCATCATCCTTGCAAAACAGCTGCAAGAACAGACCCAACCCCTGTAATTTTTCTCCCCCTTTTTAGCCAAAAATTGACAAAAGTAGCCCCCAAACCCAAACATTACTTATCCAGACACGAACAAATGACATTAGAACACAACAACACATGAGACAGAAGAAGCCAATGACCCTCTTTAAATACCCGAGCAATTACCTTAGGATGTAACGAACTATTGACAGTAACACAAGCTACAAGGAAGACACCAAAGAATACTCCAAAAAAGGCTCTAAAGACTACTCCAAAAAAGGCTTCAAAGAGTACTCCAAAAAAGGTTTCAAAGAGTACTCCTAAGAAGGCTCTAAAGAAAAAAATCAATTAATGATCTATGATGTTTTCTGATATGACAGATTAGTGCTGTTTCTGATATGCACAACTTTTGTAATGTTTTGTGTTATGACAACATAGTCTTGTTTATGACATGCACAACTTTGGTGCTATTTTGTAACGTTTGAATTATGCACACTTTTGGTGCTAGTTTATTTTGTAATGTTTTGTGTTTGACAACATAGTCTTGTTTATGATATGCATACTTATATCAAATGCTTAATGCAGTGTAGCCCATATTTTCTAATGATTACCACAACTTTTTTGACAGAAACATAATTCTTTCCATTGATATATAGAAGTTTCAAAATACATATTAATGCTAACCAGAAAAATACAACTATTGAACCAACTTAAAATTACATAAAGTTATACAATAGAGCAATAATAAAACAAAACATAACAATTGCTATCTTGAGCTTCATATTAATCCTTCTTTGAGCTTCAAGCTCCATCTTCGACTTCTCCAATTTCTTTGTTACTGTTTCAAAATTCACTTCTAGTATCTCACACTTCTTACAAAATGGTTGAATAACACTATTCCCTTTGGTAGAGTCTTCAATTTCATCATCCCATAAGAATAATTCACAGCCATTCCCAGTCTACAAAATATGATTTACACAACTGTCAACATTAATAAAAATCAAAACTTACTATCAAATTTTGCCAATTAATCCACAAACATACTTACCCCAACATTGCGACATTTTCAGAACTTTCTATTGCGGTTTTTACATGTGTTGGAGACCCACATTTTCATTACTCTATCATAACCACATCTGGGTAAACCTCGAAATGAGACTGAATTAGCGCTGCTTCCAAAAGACATGCTTCCAACCATGCTTCCAATTGATGGAACGAACAAACGAAGCATAAGAACGAACGAAGAAGAATGGCACAAAAATGGAAGAAAAGTTCAATGGAAAGGGGAAGAAAAACCCTATATTAGAGGGATTTTATTCAATCTGTGCCATGTAATCAAGATAAATGCCACATAGACTATTCCTCAATGCCACATAGCCAATTACATGATACACAGTCATCTAAACAAGGGATAGGGTGTGGTAAAAATGTATTCTTTGTTTTATAAAAGGGCGTTCAAAAAAAATTACTTCAGGGGCGCAAAACCAAATCTCGCCCTAATGACAGGGGGGGTCGTATAATTAACCGATAAAAGTATAATTGATCAAACATAAATCTTAAAGCTCAGATATGTGCATGGCATCATAAAACAATATCTCCTTAGGCTGATGCATTTTAAAGCATCTCGGTGCTACAAAAAATACATAATCGTCAGAAAGTTCAAATATTATAACACATGTGTTTCAAAGAATAAATACAAATAAATTTTACCTCTCTGTCCCACACATGCTTAGCAGTATGGTTTGCATATAGAGGCAATAGTGACGTGTCATAAATGCCTAATCCAAATTCCTCAGGAATGACATCAGGAACGGTCAGGCAACATCAGGTGCATCAACATGGATTGGTCGGGGATTCCGGGGAAGCAACAGGTGACACTTACCTCTGAAAAGACGGAGGCGAAGACATCTGAACTCCAGAAGTGGACGCTTCTATATAATATGAACTAGCATCAATCGGTGGTCGCGAGGGCCAGTCTCTCTTTCTGAGAACAAATGTATGCTGGGACACTCTACCGTGTCTCAATCGTTATTTTTTTGTCAGTGATGTTACATATAATTAAACCAGACAAATGAAAAAAATTAAACAAAGTTGAAAAACAACAAAACAAAATAGAAAAATGTTGCTCTATATTTCTAGAAGATCAAATTCATACAAATACGGAAGTGCACTTTGTAATTTCTTGAAACACATAAAACGAAAAATGGCATCAAATAGGACAAACGAAAAATGGAACAAAACACATGGCCCAATAAACTACCTAATAATAAGTGTAACGACCTATATAGCAATATTTCTTAAACAACATAATGTATCTATTTAATAATGCATGAGGAGAAAAAAAACAAATAAAAAAAACTTATCAAACAACTTATCAAACATGTAGTTAAACTTGAATCACTTGGATTAAATAAATGTTGAAAAATAACTCATAAACCACTTGGATTGAATGATGTAAAAAATGTATTTGGATTAATAAAGCACATGTGTGGTATAAGAGAAGCTTGAGACATGATTCTTATTTGGTAAATTTTGCAGGAAACGAGGATGAGGGAAAGTCTTATGTGTATTTGACTCAAACTTCATCTAGCGGTTCGTTTTTGTATTAGTTACGAAGATGCATCTCCGTATTTATTTTTGGCAAAACAATCATATAACTCATTTACGAATGAATAAGGTATGCATCTGATGCCTCTGAAAATATATTTTCGAATTATAAAAATATTTTTGATTTTTCACAAAGGTGTGTGAACACCATTAAAAATGCCAAAAGTACTGCTCTTATCATGATCATTCTACGATACCAAGTCACATTTACTATTTCTCAATATCCTAATGGATGAATATTATTTGGGCCCCCACTCAAGTAGGAACATTTTTATTTGTTTAAAATTTTTGTAATTTTACATTTTAAAGGGAATAATAATAAACACAAATCAATTTGTGATGTAATTGACCATTACATAAATTTGCAAGTTTTTATAGTTTTTGTGATGCTAGTGTATCATTTCATAACTTTGCAAGTTTTTATAATGTTAATGTGATCAAAATAATTATAAGATTGTTTACATGAGTGAAAATAACGGTTGTCAGGATGAAATTGTTAGACGCAATCATGTGAGCAGGGGAGTCATACTAAGGAACACTTTTTACACCAGAAAAATATTGAAAACAATCACAAATCTTGTCCAAATGTGATGTCAAATGAATCATGCACTTGTTTTTATAGAATTCCTCCTTCTATCTCAAAATAAGTGTCTTTTTAACCTAGAAAATTTATTTCAAACAAAGTGTCATTTTACTTTTTTTTCAATGCAACATTAATTCATTTGTTATTAATTTTATCCTTAATTAATATTATTTGCACTAATCTCAAGACAATACATGTGTGTAACCAATAACAGTTAAAAATAATTTTGTAAAATTGTTAATTTGTAGTATAACATCTTTGCTTTTATTTTGAGATGGTAGGAGTACATTATACACTTTTCCAAGCCATATACTACTATCTGGTCACCAAAAACAAGTACGTGATTGTACATGAAAAGTAGTATATCGTCAAAAGAAAAAAAAAACAGAAAAAGAAAACACTGCCTTAGAAAGATTATAGCATTCCCAAAGTAAACCTATATATAGGTTGAATGAATGAATCCCTCTCAAATATCATAGAGAAATTCCTGAAACAGTTTCATCTGCTCAGGAGGCAGAGCAATTGCCACAGACAAGCTACCATCATTTGTTGAGCTTGGAATGATGAAAGATAGTCCTTCATATGCAATTCCACCAGGTCCCATGAATATAGGTCTTCCCCAACCAAAGTCAGCATCATGAATCGGTAACCTTGCCCAGCTAGTGATACCAAGATTTGGACACCTAAAAGTATGTGCTCCACGAACAAGAGCCTTTAAATCAGGTTGTAGCTCAAGATAGTCCAAAGCAGATCTCAAATATTCATTATCCATTCGTAACAATGCATCATGGATTCTGCTAGCAGCATACCATGTTGGTTTTGACATTAAATCCCCTGCCACTGCTATTGGAGTTGTTGTGAATATCACATTGCCAAAGTAGCCTTGTGGAAGTGGAGGTTGAAGTCTTGATCTTCCATCTGTTGCAATGTACAGTTTTGTTTCTTGATCATTAGGAAGTGCTCTTGCTTTGCTTACACTTCTCCATACATGACCTGCCAGCATCTCATAAGAGCTATAGTTGATAGTGTTTCCATCTTCTTTGGACTTACCCTTCAAGATGTTGAGTTGGTCACGGGTCAATTTGAAGATAGACACCGCAGCAGTAGTATCTGAGTCTGATTTTGCAGGTTGCAGTAAGGGATGATCAGTTTTCATTGCCGGTGGAGGTTTGTATTCAATATGATCAAAAACAGGTCGAGGTGGATCCCGAGCATGGAGTAATGTTCTGTCAATGAATGGCGAAATGGAAACATCAATGCCACGCGCCATATCAGACCATGAGTTGATGAAGTGAAGACCAGAGGCTCCATCAGCTACATGGTGTTGCATACCAACTCCTAAAGAAACTCCTCCACATTTGAAATACGTTACCTGCAAGTATTGTACAGAGTAAGTCAAGCCAAATTCTTAGGTGGTTGGTCCCTCTAGTATAAATGTGGGGCAGTATTTAATAAATGGCACTATAATGATCCATCATATCATTAGGCTAAAATTCTTGCGAACCCACTAAATTCATTAAAGTTCTCCACTTAGAGAAACATGTGAATGTAGACCCATATTGTTAAAGGTTGCACCGAAAGGTAAAGTTTAGTACTATACAATAATAAACTAAAATTATTTTTATATTATGATATTCGCTTGCGCGCAGCTAAATTAACTTTTCGATAGGAGAAAACTTCAAAAAAACTACAAAAACTTTTACTTTTAAAATTTAATATTGCGTGTGGGGTTGAATTTGAACCAAAAATCAATTAAAAAAGTTTGAATATAAAATTATTTGAGAAAAATACAAGTTCGTTCTATATTATTTTTTAGTATTTAAATATGGGTCATTTCCCTTTAAATATTCCACAATTTTTTTTATTAAAAAAGTCATAAATATAAAAAGGGAACGTTAATTTAAGTCAATTGCTTATATTAAGATCTATTTTCATGTCATAAATTCAAAGGAGTAAATACAAATTTCAAGGTAAAACAGATAATATTAATTAGATAGTTTAATTTAAAAATAAATAATTCAAAATTACACTGAAAAAAAAGAACCATTTTTCAGACAATAAGTTTTCTAGTATGATAAATACTATGAAATAGAAGGAGTAAAATATATATAAAGTGTTTATTTAGGAATATCATAATATAGTAATATTGAATATATTTTTCATTCTATTTTGTTAAAGTTTTTTTTTTATAAACTCAACTTAAAAAGAATAAATTAAATTTATTCAAAAATTTATAATTATTTATTTTCCTAACATAAGAAAGAAATGTCTAAAAAATTATAAATAAAAACCTCTTTTTTAAAAAACATAGAGTAGTTGGATGGAAAGAAATGGAAAAAGGCCAAAATTAAATTGTAGAAAAAAAATAAAAAAAATAACCAAAAAAAAAGCAAAATAAGAGTTTTCCTAAACGGTGTCGAGAAAATGAAAATAAGTCAAGATATCCAATTCAATGAACTATATTCAAACAAATCCAGCCTTATTTGGAAAATATAACTAATTTATAAATAAAGAATATAATTAGGAATATAGTAAAAAATCGGAAATATTGTAACATATTAATTAATTAAAATGTTTTCCTTACTTTTTTATTAAAAATAGTTTTTATAAATTTTAAAAAGAAAAGAAATGAAAAGTTTAATCTATGTGCACCGAATTTAAAATAACTTTTCATTATCATCCAATAAAAAATTAATAATTTGTCATTTCAAAAAAACACATAATTTGACATAATTAAGTGTAAAATTATTTTATAAATGCATATTATATTTTTTTCAAAAACAGAATAAATAAAAGTTACAAACAAAAAATAAATAAATTAAAGTTATTCAAAACTATATACAGAATTATATTCCACACATTAAAAAAATGCCTCCTAAAAAGTAAATATAAAAAAGCAGTCATATTTTTAACAGAAAAAATAAAAGATTGTAATTGGATGGACAAAAATAACTAATGTCCTAAATTAATTAATTAATTAAATTCAAAAAGAAAAAGAAAAGAAAAAAAAGTTTGCTTAAACGCTTTCTAGAAAGTGAAGTAAACAACAGAAAACGCACCTGCAACACCAACAATGGATACGTTTCAATACCGGCAGAATAATCAACGGCTGGGATTAACTCACGGAGTCGAAGCGTGGGAGCGAAGTCTCCGAAATCATCCACGGAGGCAGTTGTATCAGCCTCAACAAAAAGCACTCCCTGACCGTCGCAGTAAAGCTCAACACGACCGTCGTCGTCACGGCGGAGACGAGCTGCCATCGGATAGAACGGAACCAGCACCTTGCTCAGAGCCTCCTTCATGATCTTCGCGTCAAAGAAATTGGATGCGCCGTTTGGTCTGTAGAAATACACGCTCGGTGTGTGAAAATTCGGAACCACCAAGTCGACGTTGGAATTCCATATGGCAGTTCGCGGTGTCTCCTCCGCCGGACGCACCATTGTGGAGTTCTTCACCGTGATCAACATCTTTACTGGTACTAAAACGTACATGCAACAAAACCGTTATTATTAGATTCTGAAAGTAAATTGAAAAATTGAAGTAGTAATTAAGTAGGTAGATGCAAGAAAAGAAGGAAAAATGGGATGTTAGATTACCGAAAAAGGAAGCGAAGAATGATGAAAGATTGTGAGTTGGAATTTGATGATGCGAGGCAAGATAGTGGGGAGGTGGTGCACTGATATGATTTATGCACTTTATCTTATGACTCTTATCTTTGTTGAAACTTATAGTGTTTTTTGTTTTTTATTTTTATTTTCTAATAATTAATTAGTGATAATAAGAGATTAAAATTATTATTAAATTTATTAATTAATAAATGCACAATTAATATTATGAGAAATTATGAAAATGGTTACTAATAAATAGTTATACAATTTGTAATGAACTCCCTCTATTCTACAATAAGAGTCTTTTATTGCAAAATAAAAAATAAGAGTCCTTTTAACATAAAAAATTTGTTTTAAAATAAGAGTCTTTTTATGTTTTTAAAACAATAATAATTAATTCTTATCAACTTTACTCCTAATAAATATTATCTACACAACTTTCAAAATATCATACTCCCTCCGTTTTACAAAAAGTGTCTCATTTGCACTTTTTCTATGTTTCAAAATAAATGTCTCTTTAGAATATCAATACAACATTTATTATTTGTTTCACTACTATAACCCTATTTATTAATTGTCACGCTTTTCAACTACTCCACTAACTATAAAATAAGGGTGTTTTAGTACAAACATATAATTTTTTTAAAGTTAACACTTCCAATCATTTTCTTAAGAACCGCGCATATTCCAAATCAGACATTTTTTATGAACCGATCATTATATTTTTACAAAAGCAACATAAACCATTTTCTTTTTGCCTTCTGATCTTCTATTATTTTTATTAGAAGGAAATCCACAGCATAATAGAATAATCCAATAATACAATATCTCCCAAATAACAAATACAACGACAATTAACAAAACACATCAAACAATACAACACAATTTTAGCATGGAAAAATCTCCGTTAACTAGAGTAAAAAACTATAGATAGACCACTTAAATTTCCACTATAATCAAACAATTGATATAATCAAGGTTCTCTCTAACACTAGTTAGAGACATACATCAACATCATCAAGATCTACAATCAATCTTGGAATACAACAAGAATCAAGAGAGAAAATCAACCAAAACAGCCACAAAAAACTGCACCTCAAAAGTGGACTCGTTAGACAGACTTAGAATGCTCAAAATCTGATATCCATTGTTTAGAAAATACCTCTATGAGAGTTGAACGTTGTCACCGAAAATCAAGACGATCCAACTGTTGGATTGTGAGAAAACTCTAATCTCGTGGACTGCTCTGTGCTGAATTGAGGTTGCGGGAATTTCACTATTCTCTCCATTTTTCTTTTGTTGTTTCTCACCTTATGAATTGTTGACCTAATTCTCTTTGTTTTATAATAACAAAGGCTTACACATACATGAGCTACTAACTCACATTCATTTGGGCCACTCCAAATAGGAGGGATAACCCAACAAACTCCCCCGACTGACTAGTTGGAGGGCAACGCCAATCTGGATACCGTGCGACAAAACTCAAACTTTCCCCTAGGCAATACATTTGTCAACATATTCCAACCATTGTCATCAGTCTGAATTTTCTTAAGCTCCATAAACTTGGAATCTAATGCATCACGAATCCAATGATAACGAACATCAATATGCTTTGACCTCGAGTGAAAGGAGGAATTCTTCGAGAAGTGAATGACACTTTGATTATCACAAAACAAGACATACTTTCATTGTTTCACACTAAGTTCCATTGCAATTTCCTAAATCATAACAACTTTTTTGACGCTTCCACGACGACTATAAACTCGACTTTGGTAGTAGATAGTACAACACACTTTTGCAACTTTGATTGTCAAGCCACGACTCCCCTGGAAAAAGTCACCACATACCCCGAAGTAGATTTTCGATCATCTAAGCTTCCAGCTAGATCCGAATCTGTATACCCAACCAACATAGGCTTCTTGCATCCCAAGGTTTGTTTCAAATTTAACGAGCCACGCAAATATCTAATCACCCACTTCACGACCTCCCAATGATCTTTTCCCGAATTTGAGAGATGGTAACTCACCATTCCCACGACATGAGCAATATCGGGTCTTGTACAAACAATAGCATACATAAAACTAGCAATGGCGGATGAGTACTTAATGTTCTTCATACTCAACTTTTCTTCATCCGTAGATGGACATAGTTTATGACTAAGCTTGAAATGAAAAACAAGTTGAATGCTCACCGCTTTAGCCTTATCCATACTAAAACGCCGAAGGACTTTATCCACATACATTTCTAGTGACAAGTACAACTTTTTATCATTTTGATCTCGAACAATTTTAGTACTAAGAATTTTCTAAGCCTCTCCTAAATCCTTCATAAGAAAAGATTCACTCAAAGTCTTCTTCAAATTTTTAATTCTTGAAATATCCTTTCCAACAATTAGCATATCATCCACATAAAGCAAGAGAATAATGAAATCATCTTCGGAGAAATTTCGGAAAAACACACAATGACTGGCCTTGGTCATCTTCTACCCATGTTCAATCATCACCGGGTTGAACTTTTGATACCATTGGTGAAGTGCTTGTGTCAAACCATAAACACTCTTTACCAATTTTCAAACATAGTCTTATTTTTCTTTCTTTCGGAATTCATCTGGTTACTCCATGTAAATTTCTTCATGTAGATCACCGTGAAGGAAATTCATCTTCACATCCATTTGCTCTACTTCCAAATCAAGACTACCAGCTAGCCCAAGAACCACTCGAATAGATTTCATCTTCACATCCAGAACAAAAATCTCGCCAAAGTTAACATCTTTCCGCTGTTTAAAACCTTTTACCACTAAGCAAGCCTTGTATCTTCTTTGAGAAGTACATTCATCTTGCTTAATTTGATAAAACCATCTATTCTTCAATGCTCTATTACCCTTTGGCAACTTCACTAACTCAAAGGTATTATTCTCACGAAGTGATTGCATTTCATCCTCTATGGCATCCATTCACTCCTTTTTGTTCCCATCCTCTAAAACTTATTTAAAGCTTCCGGGTTCTCCACCATCGGTAAGAAAAACATACTCGTTCGAGGGGTATCAAACAGAAGGCCTTTTATCATGAGTAGACCGCCTTAACTCATTAGAAGCAACCAGTTGCTCAACACTTTAAACATATTGATCAACCTCGTTTTCGACAACGCCTTCTATAACACCTACATCAACAATATCATTAGGATTCAAAGCATTATCAACATTCAAATCGATACCTTGATTTTTAATTGGATCATCTTAGAAAGTGATAGGGTTAGGAGTAATAATAGTTGGGTTTGTGTCATCTTCAAAAATAGGATCTTTATTCTTAACTTTGTCGATGTTCTTAATGGTATAATCCTCCATGAATACGACATCACTGTTGGTGTAAGCCCTAGAGGCCAATACTTTTGGTACTTGTATCGAATTATTTATTAATAATAAAAGGCATTTCTTTATTATGTTTGTTTTTCCAAAGTGATAAAGTCCCTAGAATAGCTAGTTCGTTTAATGAAATATTAAGTGTGACTTAATCATGAGATTCCATTAAACATAAGGACACTATTCTTAAAGTATCGGTAGTCGAGCTTTAATGTGAAATAGGATAACCTTAAAGCATTAAGACTATTATGTAGATAGACTGAGATCACATCTCATGGATCATGGATAAGGAGTTATCAAGTCTTAACATAGGTATGAATATTAGGAGTAATATTTATACTGGATTGACCCACTATGAGAGTACTACATAGAATGTTATGCAAAGTGTCATAAGTTACTCTCATGGTGATAGTGGTGTATACCACCCTTCGACCTGAAACCACTATGGATCCTAGATGTAGAGTCAAGTACTTTATTTCTAATTAAACATTGTTCGTAATTAGATGACTATAAAGACAGTTGATGGGTACTTCATGAAGCATGCTGAAGGACATGAGTGACCTAGATGGAATTTTCCCATCCTGCATAACAGGATAAATGTCTAAGGGCCCAATATTGAACTGAACAAGGATGACACGGTATATACCTTGTGTTCAATATAGAAATAAGGGCAAAAGGGTAATTATACACACAAGCACTATCACAAAAGGTTTTCTCATATCACATGACAATTTCGTGACTTGGGTAGCAGTGATGTGTTGCTAGATACCGCTCACTATTTATTATGTTAAATGCATGATTTAATATAATTACCAACGTCGCGAAATCCTACAGGGTCACACATATAAGGACAGTTTGATAAGAGGTATAGTAAATAAGGCACACTGTAAGGTACGGTGTACTTAAGTAAATATGTAACACCGTAAGGTACATTGCACTTAAGCGGAATACGGATTATGGTAAGGTACCGCGTGCTTAAGTGATATACGGTACATCATAAGATATGGTGTGCGTGCACTTAAGTGGGCTTTTTTAGCTTGCAGCCCACACAAGTGGTTCTATAAATATAACCCTTGTGCAGAAGCATAAACACTTGATGAAAATTTAGTTGTGAAACCCTAGCCGTATTTTCCTTCTCTCCATCTCTCACTCAAAGCCTTCAATCGTAGCAGCTAGCATTGAGACTGAAGGAAGTTGTTCGTGTGGACTGAGTAGAGGCGATGTTCATCGTACATCGCTCGTGATCATTCCTTCGATTCAGAATCAAAGGTTTCATTGCCACAAGAGGTAACCATTCTATCACTGATCATGATCTTTCGTAAGGATCGCTAAAGGGAAATTTTAATTTCCGTTGCGTTTTGAATCACGATTTCCCTTCAGTGGTATCAGAGCCACTTACGAAACCATGCATCAGATAAGTGTTTATTTTCTTTTTTTTTGTTTTAATTCGATTAAAACACATAACAAATTAAATTAAATCAAGAAATTTAATTTTGGCATGAGGTTGTGTACAATTTGGATGATCGATATTGACTATGCTTCGGAATCTGACAATAGTATGGTGAAGCAACGATATATCGATCGTCCTTAAGTTACATAAATATGACCGATCAAATTTTATATGTGATATAATTAACTCTGATGCAAAGATGGTATATTGGATATACTGTTTCTATTTCGTTCATTTAAATCACGTAATGATCATTATTCCTTTGAGCGATCCGTGTTCATTTGCTTCGGAATCCGATTTTAGTATGGTGAAGCAGTGGCATATGGATCAATCATACTGAATTATTGATCATGGTGTTTTGACGATATGAAATTGTTGCATTAGGGTTCATGATGGCACAAGGGTTGTGCTGTCTAAAAGGTCTGCGATTAGGGTTGTGATGGCACAAACGTTGTGCTTTAATTTTATGGAAAGTATCAAGTGTTGATGCGGAACCCCCATCTGACTAGAGTGATCATTTGTCGAAATTTAATTCGATTCATTTAATTAACAGGATTTAATTTAATAATAATAAAAGTGTGTTTATTATTTTTCTCTTGTGGTGATCAGTTATGGCCTTAGTTTTCCTTTATTTTGTTTTGGGATTTTAAAATACGACATGTGTGTCGTGCCTCTCTTTTAATCTCTTGATGTAACTTCTTTTCTCATCTCATTCCCTCGTATGTAAAAACGATTATTCTTTAATGTAATGTAAGGTTAAGAAGAAAAAGAAGACTACAAGATCAAAGGAGGACAACCTTGGAGATCTTGCTTGGAGAAGTTAGATCGTTATTAGGTTTAGCTTAGGTTCTCTCATTGGCTTGGGAGAACAATTGCGCTAGGGGCCATAACTGTTTCATTTTGTATGTATGTTGATGCAAGTGAGAGACGATTTATATGATAAATAAGCCGGTGAGATCCAACTAATGAAAATTCCCTCAAATTGAATATTAAGTTTATGCTTTCCAAGTTTTAGAACTCATCAAGACTAGTATCGAATAATGTAGGTTTCGCCTAACGCGAGGTGCATATTCTATATTAGTAAGATGCGTTGGGAAAAATGTAATATCCAATTTCTAAAACAATCGGTCAAACTTAACTAAACAAAATATAATAAGATTATATACGTTTAGAAGCAAGAGTTGGGAATAATCCATATGATGGATTAGAATAAGGAGTTATTCACCCAACTAAAATATTTGAGAATTGTATTGGATACAATTGGAAGGAGTTCCTACCTAAATAGCTGAGTTTTGTGTAATCAGCCTAACGCTGACTTAAAACAAATTGAAATATGAATCTCGATCCACTAGAAAATCTTCCAACGGGATTTTCCGAATCAAATGGTGAGGGTCATTTGGTTTGAGTAAAATAGTGGGAGCATATTTAATTAAAGGCCTAATTGAATATGTTATTTTAATGATACTTATATTGTCCATTCTATTTTGTAGATTACCATGACAACAAACACATCTAACAACATTTTGCGATCAATCCTTGATAAGGAAAAATTGTCTGGGACAAATTTTCTGGATTGGCACTGAAATCTGAGGATTGTCCTCAAACATGACAAAAAGTTGTATGTCTTAGAGACACATGTTCCTGAGGAGGAGCCTCCTAGTTCTGCTCCTAAGGCTGAAAGAGATGCTTATAAGAAGCATGTCGATGATACCAATGAAACTGCTTGCCTCATGCTGGCTACCATGAATTTTGAATTACAAAAGCAACATGAAAACATGGCAGCCTTCGATATGATCGAACACCTAAAGATGCTCTATCAAGAGCAGGCAAGGCATGAGAGGTTTGAAGTTTCAAAAGCCTTTTTTCAAGCCAAACTATCTGAGGTAGCTCCTGTAGGTCCCCATGTACTCAAGATGATTAGGTATGTGGAGAACCTTGAAAGATTGGGATTTCCCCTAAAAAAAGAGCTTGAGACTGATTTGATCCTGCAATTGTTGCCAGAAAGCTTCAGTCAATTTGTCCTTAATTTCAACATGAATGATATGGACAAAACTCTTCCTGAATTGCTAGGCATGTTAATAACTGTTGAGCAAAATTTGAAGTCAAAAGGGAAATCCATTCTGATGGTCAGTAATGGAAAGAAACAGAACAGAAGGCCCACCAAGCATGGTGGTAAATGGAAAGGCAAAGAAGTTGCGCTGCCCAAACATACTGCCCCTGCTTTGAAGCCTAGTGGAGGTATAACAAAGGAGGGCACTTGCTTCTATTGCAGTAATACCGGACACTGGAAGAGAAACTGCCCAAAGTACCTGGAAGATAAGAAGAATGAAGTGAAGACTTCGACTTCAGGTATTTTTATTATAGAAATAACTTTATCTACTTCTGCATCATGGGTATTAGATACTGGATGTGGTTCTCACATTTGTACCAATGTGCAGGGCCTAAAAAGGAGTAGAGTTTTGGCAAAAGGTGAAATTGACTTACGAGTTGGCAATGGAGCAAAGGTTGCTGATTTAGCCGTAAGAACTTATGTATTGACTTTACCTAGTGATTTAATAATTCAGTTAAAGAACTGTTACTATGTACCCGCAATTAGCAGGAATATTATTTCCGTTTCTTGTTTGGACAAGTTTGGTTTTTCATTTATAATAAAGAATAATTATTGCTCTATTTATTTGAATGATATATTCTATGCTACTGCACAAATGAACAATGGATTGTATGTCCTTGATCTTGAAATGCCAATTTATAACATTAATACTAAAAGGATGAAACCTAACGAGTTAAATCCATGTTACCTTTGGCATTGTCGCTTAGGCCATCTTGATCAACCTCATTTTCAACAACGCCTTCTATAGCACCTACATCAACAATATCATTAGGATTCAAAACATTATCAACATTCAAATCGATACCTTGATTTTTAATTGGAACATCTTAGAAAGTGATAGGGGTAGGAGTAATAGTAGTTGGGTTTGTGTCAATCATTTCTTCATCTTCAAAAATCAGATCTTTATTCTTAACTTTGTCGATGTCCTTAATGGTATAATCCTCCATGAGTACGACATCACAACTACGAATAAGCTTCTGTTAAACCAGATCAATGAATCAATACCCAAATTCATCAAGACCATACCTAACAAACACACATTTCTTCAACTTCTCATCTAATTTTGATCTCTCATCCTTCGGAATATGCACATAAGCCATGCACCCAAACACCCGAAGATGGTCGTAGGAAACATCTTTACCACTCCAAACATGATTTGGAACATCAAACTTCAACGGAACATATGGAGTGAGGTTTATAAAATGTACAACTTTACTCAATGCTTTTCCCCAAAAGTATTTTGGAAACTTTAATTGAGAAAGTAAACATCTTGTAAGTTCTTGTAATTGGCTGAAATTTTGTTAAAACAATGCTGATGTCATGGTTGATGTTGCAACATGAGCTTCTAACAGTATTGTTATGTTTTGGCTAACATTCTGGTTTGTGAATATTGTTGAAGAGTTAAAGTGCTGAAGAGTGATGTCACATGCGATGTCTTAACATCACTATACCAGAACATTAAAACATCAGGTTGGAATGTTTTAGGGCTGCGCTGATTGTGTTGACTTAAGGAGATCTGTCAGTTAGATTGGATGCGAATTTCCTGGTACAATCAGTTATGAAGAAGATTAGTTTGTTGCGAATTTAAAGCATAAAGATATGGAGAATATTTAGAGTTAATTATTGAAGATTTAATTGAAGATATGATTGAAGAAGCAGGATCTATTGCAGATTTGTTACAGATGATTTGATATGATTTGAAGGCCCAAATCCAGTTGGGATTATATTATAAATAGAATGCTTGTAACCTAGAATAGGTACGGGTCCAAGATGTAGATCATTAGGGCTTTGTCTAAGTGAACCACTCGGGTTGTGAGATGGTCACTGTGTTTAACTCAGAAACCTGTAGGTAATGAGTTTGGTTTTGTTCTTGGAGGAAGCTTTGAAGAAACTCCAATGTGTGTCATGGAAGGGTGTCTTCTATGGTTGAACAGTTGTTGGTAATCAAGCTGTTGATGCAGTGACGGTGTAGTTGACTGCTAGACATCATTGTGATGATTGGAAGTGAGATGGAGTCTCTTACCTAGGGAGGACTTAGGTAGAATGGTCATTGGGTAGTGATTAAATTAGGTAGATTGTCATCTGGTCTGTTGAGTCTGTAATTTGATACTACTAATAGTGGACTTCCTTCCTGGCTTGGTATGCCCCCAGATGTAGGTTGTTGAACCAAACTGGGTGAACAATTCAGTGTGTTATTTACTGTTTCTATTATTGCCTTGTTCAGCAAATTGCGATGTTGTGACATTGCACAAAAACATCACACATCTGTACCAGAATTTCAATTGGTATCAGAGCAGGCATCCTGTCTGTTTCTGGATGAGATCTAGGGAAGATACTTTCTGGTTCATGAGCAAGGAAGATAGTTCTGGACTTGATCAGTTCATAGAGATTTTTGTATGATCCCTTGGAGTGGAGAATGAAGTTATCAGGCGTGTAGCTTTGGTGGTGAGCTGCTGTGTGGTTTGACTTATGATGACCTAGTGCACTTGGAGTGTCGTGTTTATGCAAGGGTTATTATGTTTTGCCTGAAGGTTGTAGAGGAGTTTTCTGGTGTATGTTCCGCTGCATATATATCTGATGGAAAATTCCTGGTGGTTTTGTGTTAAGGCTACAACATTATGTTCTCCTCTAAAGATGTATCACATGGTGTGGTGATACATGGGGACATCTTCAACTAGCCTGTTAGAGTTGCCAAAGATACTTGTGGTTCATCTCAAGTCCACTCATAAAGGAACTCTTATATAAGCTTGCTGAGAAGAGGTCTGAAGAAAGGTAGAAGTAATTTATTCTTGCCTCCAACCTTACAAGGTCAATCTCTGGGTTGTGTTAAAGGAACTTTTGGTGTGAAGAGAACTTATGTCCTACCAGCAGATTGTGACATAACAGATGCTTGGGGGCTAAACAAATGTGTTGATCACATCTGGTTGGAACCTACTCCTGACTTGGAAGAGGAGGCATCTGGGTTGTGTGAAGATTCAGCAAGAAAGAAGCTGAGCTTAATATGTCAATCAACCTTTGGTCAATTGGAATTGGTGTTTGCAAGGATCAGAAGAAGAAGACCAATCTGTTCAGTATTGTGACTCCTTCATCCTTTTTGATGGTGAAAGAAGAAGGTAGAGCCAAAGCAAAAGAGTATCACTGTCAAAGTTTTTCATGCGGGAGTGAAGATCTTGATAAGTTATCTCTTAAGCTTAGTTGTGGTGACTTAATGAGGATGGCATCAAAAGGTTGAAGATTCTTGAAATATGAGAGTATGTTGGTTCATGTTTAGTGTGATTGGTGATGTTGAAACATTATTTCAGTCTTTGCCTTCTCAGCCAAAGGAAGTTTGTTATGCTCACGGTGAAGTATCAGGTCAAGCCACTTACCCAATCTAAAGTGATCAGTGGTGTGTTTTAGCAAAAGAAGGATCAACCAGTGCCTCAAGTCTGCAGGAAAAGGATGTCAGACCAGATAAAATGTTGTATCTTGCATGACAATAGTTGAATATTTGTCTGCTTTGGATAGTGTTGTGCATTCAACTAATGACAATATACATTGATGGGAGACTATGTATTTGTCTGAGGTTAAAGTGCAGGACTGCAGTAGGCTTGAGAATTTACTTTATGTGACTGTGTTAAGCATCTTGGAGTTGAATCAACTGGTGGAGTTGGTTGGTGACTATGGAGTATTATCCAAATTCTCTTGGAGCTTGTGGCAGAAGTTCTAGGTTGAGGATGGACGTATACCTAATTTTGGTGGATGAGAGTTTATGGGTTTCTGAAGCTCTCTTTGTTCAAGCTGATGACGCAGTGTTGTGTGAAGATCTTCAGTTTGGATTACTATGTTATCGTAAGTCCAGTTGGTGGAGCATTTCAAGAATCATGGCGATGATGTCTTGGTGGGTGGCAGATGTTCTAACGTGTGGATATCCTTGGTGAAGGATGATTATGCTCTGGTTCAGAAGCGTGGTGCCTACATTATGCCTAAGGAGCGTCTACATAGTCATACAGGAGAATGATGAAGTAGAAGGTCTGCCTTGGATGGAAAATGTAGACCAGGTATTGATTGATTGGAAGTCTGAAGATGAAGAGCATGGTAAGGTATGAATGCCTTTGGAGAAAGAGACAATGGTACCAAAATGTCTGTGCTCAACAAGTGTGCTCAAATGTTCATCTTCATCTAGAGCATTAGTTAACCATGACAGGGGGAGTACTTGACTATGGATTTTGCTGCAAAGGTACATATATTGTGAAGATTGCTTGATGATCAACATTGTGAAGATTGGTTGAATCTTGTGAGGAGTGAACTCTTGAAGACATATAGATACAAAGAAGCACATGCTACCCTTTATAGGGGGAGATTGTTAAAAGTTTGTGCAGATGGACGTGTGATGTTAAGGGGGAGATGGATATGTCTGCAATTTTTGGTGTTGGCACTTATTGGGAGGTTGCATTTGTGTTCCTTATTGCTTTTGTTTAGTATAGATGGAACATAATTAAAACAGAAGTTTATTGCATTTTTGGAAGCTTACAAGATCAGTAAAAACAACAAGCAAAGAGTCTAAAGATTATCCCAACCCCCCGAATCAAGAAATGTCTTCCAATCTTCATCCCATTCATCATCAGATGCTTGAAGCTGCACTTGGTTTTTCTTGATGGTCTTCATCCTTGTTTCTGATGCCTTGCGTGTTCTTGTTGCTCCTGAAGATGTTCCAGCTATGGACAGTGTTGTGTCCTTCAACTTCTGAGGATTTGGCTTCTTATCCTCCTGCATGTGTCTCTTTGCTGCATTCTTGTTAGACTGACTCATGATTCCTTCCTTTGTGTGCTGTTAGGAGCAAGGAGGTTTGTTATTTATAATGGATAAAATGTCATTGTTTGTATCGCTTGACCAGTCAGAGTAGTCTTTGGTGTGGGAATCTGTTTTTCTTGGGAACCTGTTTTTCTTGGCACATTGGTTACCAGAACTTCGTGTTCGGTGCCTGGGTAGAAGTGGTCCTAGTAGGATGAGGCTAGGTCTTGTCTAGTTGTCTAATGTTATTCCGTTTAGTCTGCTTCTGGTATAACTGCTGGTGCTGGTTAAGTGGGGTGGTCTTTTGTCTCGTGCTGATGTCCTACATGTTGTTACAACATTATGGTTGGGTATGTACCATACTTATAAAGTTTGAAGAAGCAGCATTATCGTCTGAAGTGGCAGTTCTGACATAGTGTGGATTAGAATGGGCAGATTCTAATCTTGATGGTAAGTAGTTCAGGAAATACATGGCTACTTTCATGATGAAGACTTCATTAGGAGCTGGTGAATGAAAGGACAAAAGGGTGTTGTCATTAGTGTGATCAGAAGGTGGTGACAGTCTTTATCTTGTGTGAGAAATTTCCAATCAAATGGGCCTTTGTTTATTGGACTTGGGAGACCTTGTATCTAAAATCCCCATGAGGAATGTGGCATTATTGGTGGGATATCATAAAGGGCATTGAATGTAAGGCTGTTAACTATAGCCTATTGCAACATGTGCGCTGGTCAAGCTTGTGCAGTGTGATGATGGGACCTATCATAGTTGTGTGAAGATAGTGCCTATGCAGGAGAGGTTTGCATGGGTGATTTTATTATTCCCTGATGGGTTGAAGGAATCTAGAAGAGGTTGTGAGAAGTCATCTCAATACCCATTAGATAAGAAGATGTGTTTGTGGAGTCTTGGGTTAATGAGCCAGCAGACAATGTCTGATGCGATGTCAGAACTTGACATAGGACATGTTTTTCATGAACCAAACAAGGAATTATTTTGGACGGTGGTGTTAGGATAAAGTGAAACACGTGGCCTCGACTATGCATGGAGCGTTATTGGCCTAATTTATGGTAAGATTCAGTTGTGAAATATTTAAGGAAGTCAAGGCAGTTTTTGGAAGGTAGGCATTGAATTTGAATGCAATTTTTTATACCTAAAATAGCGTTTGTTTGACCAAGAACATTGACATCTTCAAGGCTCGTTAATTTCTAAGTTACTGGTCAGCTATTTATAGGGGTTATTCTATTCTCCTTCAGCCAGTGAGTGTTCTTGTCTCATAAGTCTTATGGCGTTTATTCGTGTTTGGGTGAGCACTTCCTGGGTCTGGTTCTGTGAGGGGTTCCTTTGCTAATTTGTGGCTAAAAAGGGGGAGAAAGGAAAGGATCTGGCTAATTGGGTTGTGCAGATGTTGTGCCTGGAGTCTGCAGTTTCTGATGTTGCAGAAGAGGATGTAACATCCTTAAGTTGGTGGTGAGTTTTTGTGACTTGTGTCCTGAGTTATGAACACAGTTGTGACTTGTGTTCTGAGTTACCTGGGTTGGCAGAATGGCACTTCTTAAGTTTCCTCTTATGCCATGGACTAAACCCAGTGTCTGATCAATGAAGGTGTGCAGAATTATCTTATGCCACCATTGGTCTTTGTTGAATAGACAAACATTTCTTTTCTGGAGGAGTCTTCTACAATTGGTCTGGGTCTGATCTGGAAGGAAAAAGAAATGTGTTGTATTTGAGGGGGAGTGTTGGATATCTTCTTCCTCATGTGCACCTCCTGATGTGCTGCCTGGGTTTGCTGGTATATGGTGATGTGATGTCCTAACATCATTCAAAGTTAGCCAAGAAAATGTTTCTCCATGGATGCAGCACACATTAGCTACTGGTGTTTATTGTTAGGATCAGATGACGTCTAACAGTAGTGTAGGGTTGTAATTACTGCTGTAATCTGAGTTGTAATGTTTATATATTTGTTTTAGCCAAAATTAGCCAAAGGGGGAGATTGTAAGTTCTTGTAATTGGCTGAAATTTTGTTAAAACAATGCTGATGTCATGGTTGGTGTTGCAACATGAGCTTCTAACAGTATTGTTATGTTTTGGCTAACATTCTGGTTTGTGAATATTGTTGAAGAGTTAAAGTGCTGAAGAGTGATGTCACATGTGATGTCTTAACATCACTATACCAGAACATTAACACATCAGGCTGGAATGTTTTAGGGTTGTGCTGATTGTGTTGACTTAAGGAGATCTGTCAGTTAGATTGGATGCGAATTTCCTGGTACAATCAGTTATGAAGAAGATTAGTTTGTTGCGAATTTAAAGCATAAAGATATGGAGAATATTCAGAGTTAATTATTGAAGATTTAATTGAAGATATGATTGAAGAAGCAGGATCTGTTGCAGATTTGTTACAGATGATTTGATATGATTTGAAGGCCCAAATCCAGTTGGGATTATATTATAAATAGAATGCTTGTAACCTAGAATAGGTACGGGTCCAAGATGTAGATCATTAGGGCTTTGTCTAAGTGAACCACTCGGGTTGTGAGATGGTCACTATGTTTAACTCAGAAACCTGTAGGTAATGAGTTTGGTTTTGTTCTTGGAGGAAGCTTTGAAGCAACTCCAATGTGTGTCATAGAAGGGTGTCTTCTATGGTTGAACAGTTGTTGGTAATCAAGTTGTTGATGCAGTGACGGTGTAGTTGACTGCTAGACATCATTGTGATGATTGGAAGTGAGATGGAGTCTCTTACCTAGGGAGGACTTAGGTAGAAGGGTCATTGGGTAGTGATTAAATTAGGTAGATTGTCAACTGGTCTGTTGAGTCTGTAATTTGATACTACTAATAGTGGACTTCCTTCCTGGCTTGGTATGCCCCCAGATGTAGGTTGTTGAACCGAACTGGGTGAACAATTTAGTGTGTTATTTACTGTTTCTATTATTGCCTTGTTCAGCAGATTGCGATGTTGTGACATTGCACAAAGACATCACACATCTGTACCAGAATTTCACATCTCACCCTTTCCACCAAAGTTCTATTCATTCTTTCGGCTAACCCATTCAATTGAGGTGTATTTGTAGGAGACTTTTAATGACGTATACCTTGATCTTTACAATACTTGTAGAAGATATAACACACTCTCCCCAGTTATCAGTTCGGATAGACTTCAGATTTTTCCCCGTTTCTCTTTCAACTGATGCTTGAAACGATTGAAGGTATCTAATACTTGATCTTTCGTCTTCAAGGTATAAGCCCATGTTCTCCAAGAATAATCATCAATGAAAGTCACAAAGTAATATGCACCACTAAGAGATCGTGTCTTCATCTATCAACACACATCAGAATGTACTAAATTCAACATTTCTGATTTTCTCTTTGGTTTGGATGACATAAAGGAAACTCGACTTTGCTTACCCGCCAAACAATGCGACCACTTTCTCAAATTTTCATCGTAAACACCATACAACACATTCTTCTTTGCCAAAATACTAAAACCTTTTTCACTCATATGACCCAAACGTTTATGCCATAGTTCAGATGAGTTATCATTGTCACAATTGTTGATGTGACACTTCAAAACTCTGAGTTGGACGATATACAAGTTTTAATTCCTTTTTCCTTTAGCAACCACCATTGAGCCTTTCTTTAACTTCCATTCATTGGCCGAAAAAGAATGATTATATCCTTCATTATCCAACTTTCCAATGGATAAAAGATTAAATCGAAGTTCCATAATGTGTTTGTTACCTTGGATTTTTCGATTTACCTATAAATGGCAAGTGAAACCAATAAGCATGCTATGTGGAAAGCTGAAATTGAATGTAGTCAATCAAAAGTCAAGAGTTGATTTAATGTCAAAAGTTATACATGACGATGCTAGTCGAAATAGATGAAGGTCGATGAGCGTTGTTAGAGTATGTGGGCTTAGTGAAATTTTCAAGTATTATGGTCGGTTCGTTGTCGATTGAATACTATGCTATGTTGGATAAAGTTGGAGTTCATCATTATAATGGAAACAATGTTGACTTGGGTATCATATGTGGAAAGTACTTTAGAGTGTGTTGTCTCAAAATTGTTGATCCTGGTGATTCCGATATCATTAAGTCAATGTTGAATGCAGAATAGGGCAAGCAAGCAAAAATATTTATTTTCGGAAGAATTCCCTCCGGGATTTATGTCGTGTCCACAGAAATCGGTTCGAGGGAAAGAATGTCGTTCGACAATCTCTCGCGTTTATGAGTTTGGATTAAAATAGTTTCAAACAAGAAAACATAAAAGTAAATATTAAAACAAAAAGAAATCATTCTTCAGAGAGAAAAACTCGTCCGGCAATGCATATAAATCACTCCTCACAAACTTAAACTTACCGACCAGTTATACTCCACCTACAATACTCATCAATATCATCCAGCATCGCTCACAACACAGGTTATGTCTAACGCAAAGTTGAGAGAACAACCGTGTTACCATTGTCGATACTTTCGTACGCTAGCTCAAGGCACGAAGGTATTAAGATTGACGCCTATTGAAGATTGTTAGCCCTAAATCTATCTCTAGAATCCAGAAACTAACAGACAATCATCCCTAATCGAAGTTCGCGAAGGTTATGTCTAACGCAACTCAAATCCCGCGCATAAAGAAAAAATCAGAGACAATCACCAATAAAGATTTGTAAAGCAAGTTTTATACAACGCCATGGGCGACAAATATACATGAGTTCATAGCAAATACATATACACAACCCAACAAAGAAGAAAGACATGAAGAAAATCAGAAATGAACCAAACATCTCGCGGTTTGTCGGCGCCGGTCGATGAGAAATCCACCCTGGATCATCCACATGCAAGCTTCCATGATGTTTTCTAAGCTAATCTACTGAAAAAATGAAGTTTGATGAAGTTGGGAGAAAGTTCCCCCAAAAACATAACCTTAAAAATGATGAAAAATGGCTAAAATAGGCAAATCTGACTTTCCAGGTTCGCCTAGCGAGTCCCCATTCGCCAGGCGAACGTAAACCGCCTTAAAGTTAAGTTTTTTCACGATTCTGGAACTTTTTGTTCGCCCCGGTTCGCCTTGCGAACTCGCCAGCGAGTGCTCGCCACGGGGGTTCGCCCAGCGAACATGACAGAAAACCAGAATTTGTTTTGATCATAACTCTTGAACCGTAACTCCGATTGACGTACGGTTTGAAGCGTTGAAAAGCTTATTCAATGCTCTTTATGAATATGGAAAAAATCCCATTGCTGGAACACCTACAAAAATAAATGAAAATCGATTAAACTCAATGATATTTACACGGTAACGTACTATACACCGAAAACGTAAAGTAAACATATTTACACACAAAGTGGGGTTTATTCAACCAATTTTAACACAAAGTAACGATAAGTGCAACAAAACTTATATACAAAAATAGGTACATTTTGCATTTTTCAAACTCTCCCCAACTTACATAATTGTTTGTCCACAAACAAGAATCAAACAAACTTGAAAATGCGCAAGAAATAACCAAAGAATGACGAATTAACAGGTTTTGAAAAATGGAAACGAATGAATGGTTCAAATGAAAATGGTACACACAAAAAGTAAATACTTACCACTAAACTGCAACGATAACATAGTCACGAAACAAAAGCAAAGTACAAAAGTCATGCCAAAAATTCTAAAACAACACAAGTTCAAATGTGAATCACACCTAGCAAAAACAATCATCGGTAGATGAAAAACATAAAATGAGGTTCTTTCACTCACGCAACAATCTTGCAAACAAAAGACTAAATTATGCATACATCCATAAATTCACATTGAAAATACAAAGGCAAGAATCACAAGGGCTTTTCAAGGTTGTAGCGTGGTCGGGTAAACAAACAAGGGGCAATTTCTAAAGGTAATTGAAACAAAAACTTGCCTAAACCTAAGGGAGTGAAAACTCACAAAGATTCACACACAAAATTTCAACCAACTTCTTCCAAAATCCCAAGTGCTACACAACACACAATACTTATTTAGCACAATTGTTGCAACTCTTTTTGTTTCCTTTTTCAAGGATTTTTCTTTTTTCTTTCTTTTTCACTTTTTTCTTTTCTTTTCTTTGTCATATTTTTCTCTTTTTTCTTTTCTTTTTCAATCCTCATAGAATCCAACCAATGAGTAAACAACAATTCTCTCCCCAACTTGAATTCAACCACATCATCATGTGAATACTCCCTACTTTCTAAGGCAAGGAAAAAATCCATACAACAACACATAGTTGAGGTCCAAGAAAAAACAAAATCCATTCAAAAATAAGTGAACTAAATACTCATAGACAAGCATTAAGTTCAAATAAAAACATGGATCAAAAAGCTCAAAGGGGTTACGAATTCTCACACACTCACAAGGTGAATTGACTATTTGCCTAAGGTGGTTGTGCTCAAAATGAAACAATTGCCTTGATCCTTTTCATGCATTCATATAATCAACACAAATAAAAGATTCAACATAATAAAATCCAGTTATAACAAGAATGTTGGTTCTCCGCGCATATATGAACAATGGAAAGCCACCTCACAAAAAGGTTAGGAACTAAAGTGATTCACAATAGAACAAGTATACAAAAGAATGGATGGCATGGAAGTTTGTAAAATGCCTAAGTATCATGAATATGCTAATGTATAGAAAGCGATAAATACATACCTCAGACGTGTACAAAACTTAACAAAATCATTACCATACATCCGCAAGTTGAAACGAACCAACTTGGAAAATCACAACAGCATCCTCAAGTAAGTCAATCAAAATTTGTGAGCAAACAACAACCAAAAACATTCGAAAAGAAAAACTATAAAACATGCTTGTTTTACATCGTAAGCTCGACGCCTTTACGGTGCTTAATTAGAAACTTCCTTCATTCATGCCATGGTGATGTCTCACCGCGCAACCAAAAGCAAGCGTCATAACCAAACACTTGAACAAACGTCAAAATGTACAAGTATCAATATAAACAAGTGAAAATATACAACATGTACGATATCTACAAAACTAAAAAACAAAGAAACTATCGCAATGCGATTCAATATCAAAACCAATCCCCGGCAACGGCGCCATTTTGTTGAATGTAGAATAGGGCAAGCAAGCAAAAATATTTATTTTCGGAAAGAATTCCCTCCGAGAATTATGTCGTGTCCACAGAGATCGGTTCGAGAGAAAGAATGTCGTTCGACAATCTCTCGCGTTTATGAGTCTGGATTAAAATAGTTTCAAACAAGAAAACATAAAAGTAAATATTAAAACAAAAAGAAATCATTCTTCAGAGAGAAAAACTCGTCCGGCAATGCATATAAATCACTCCTCACAAACTTAAACTTACTGACCAGTTATACTCCACCTACAATACTCATCAATATCATCCAGCATCGCTCACAACACAGGTTATGTCTAACGCAAAGTTGAGAGAACAACTGTGTTACCATTGCCGATACTTTGGTACGCTAGCTCAAGGCACGGAGGCATTAAGATTCGACGCCTATTGAAGATTTTTAGCCCTAAATCTATCTCTAGAATCCAGAAACTAACAGACAATCATCCCTAATCGAAGTTCGCGAAGGTTATGTCTAACGCAACTCAAATCCTGCGCATAAAGCAAAAATCAGAGACAAACACCAATAAAGATTTGTAAAGCAAGTTTTATACAACGCCATGGGCGACAAATATACACGAGTTCATAGCAAATACATATACACAACCCAACAAAGAAGAAAGACATGAAGAAAATCAGAAATGAACCAAACATCTCGCGGTTTGTCGGCGCCGATCGATGAGAAATCCACCCCGGATCATCCACATGCAAGCTTCCATGATGTTTTCTAATCTAATCTACTGAAAAAATGAAGTTCGATGAAGTTGGGAGAAAGTTCCCCCAAAAACATAACCTTAAAAATGATGAAAAATGGCTAAAATAGGCAAATCTGACTTTCCAGGTTCGCCTAGCGAGTCCCCGTTCGCTAGGCGAACGTAAACTGCCTTAAAGTTGAGTTTTTTTCACGATTCTGGAGCTTTTTGTTCGCCCCGGTTCGCCTAGCGAACTCACCAGCGACTGCTCGCCACGGGGGTTCGCCCAGCGAACATGACAGAAAACCAGAATTTGTTTTGATCATAACTCTTGAACCGTAACTCCGATTGACGCACGGTTTGAAGCGTTGGAAAGCTTATTCAATGCTACTTATAAATATGGAAAAATCCCATTGCTGGAACACCTACAAAAATAAATGAAAATCGATTAAACTCAATGATATTTACACGGTAACGCACTATACACCGAAAATGTAAAGTAAACGTATTTACACACAAAGTGGGGTTTATTCAACCAATTTTAACACAAAGTAACGATAAGTACAACAAAACTTATATACAAAAATAAGTACATTTTGCACTTATCAGTCAATTCCTGGCAACTAGTGAAAGTAGTTAACATATTTGAATGGTGTTGAAAGAGCAGGAATTAAATTAAAACAAGCAGTTATTTGAAGACACGTGGAATTACGTCGAAGATAACGATTGCATGGAAGTGAAATGTGTCGTGATAGGTTTAGTCGACCGTTGTAGGTAGTTATTTTAGACTAGTATATAAAGGCGCCTATTTACATTTTAAGGGTTCGCAATTGTACTCAAATTTCTATATACTCAAAGTATCTGCGTAATTGAGAAACGAGTGAATGAAATGTGCGTAAGCGTTCCACATTTATAAATTTTAAGCATTTTTACATTCAAGTCTTTTCTTGCATTCATTGACATTTTCGTCTTTAATTTACACATTTCGATTTCAGTTACTTTTATCTTCAAAACCTTGTGTTCCAAGCCTTTTTAAATTTCACATTGTTATTCTTCAAACATAATACTTCTATTTAGATAATAACATGTTGTTCAAAGTTTTAAATGCACGCAAATATGTCCCAGGATATTTTCGAGTTTAATCCCTTAAGTATTAATAGAAAATTGTTTTGTTTACCAAATTTCCAAGTAAACAAATTGGCACACCTGGTGGGACCTTTTTGCGTGTGTTTTTACTTTCCATTTTGAAAATTTTAGTTCTTCATTCCATTAGCTTCTCATTGTATGAGTGTGCATGAGACTAAGGAGTGGTAAGATAACAAAGAGAAAAGTTAGGAAACCTGTAAGGAGATACGTCAGGAGAATGATAATTCCCAGGAAAAACAATGGAGAAAAACCTTCTAATAGCGGTGGGACAAACACAATATCTGCAACAATGAGTCGATCCCTTCGATCACTAATACTACGACCATACCATCTACAATAGTTGCGTCATCGGCCATACCGGAAGGGACGGTCTTTTCCCCTTCAGTAACTCAGGGTCACCCAGTGACTCCCAGACCAATTATGGCGCTAGAATTCAGGCCCTTTGTCACAAGTTTTACAAGGCCCATGTCAGGGCGTGAACAACCTTTTGGGTTGCCGACATCGATGATGGCAAACCTGCATAGAAACCCTTCGACATCTGCTGAAAACATTATGAACACACATTCGCCCATTTTGGCTTCAGGCTCGACCATAGGTAACCATGGGCGAACAATGCTACTTCACTGTCTTGTACTTGTTCTTTGAGTGAAAGAGGGAAAACTTTTAAGAAAAACTCTAATGCCGCATAAATAAATAGAAGAAGCATTTCATCTAAAGCCATTTGTCATTATTGTGGTGATAAGGGTCACATTAAGCCTCTTTTTCATGTTAGGAACGTTCAAGTTCCCAATGGAAAAATGACATGGATTCCTAAGTGTACCTCCACTAACCCCAAAGGACCCAACTAAAATTGGGTACCTAGTTCTATCTATTATTTTTTGTGCACGAGTGTCTAGGAATCTTTATGGACTCTCAAGAGAGGTGAAGAAAGATGCATCCAATCATATTTTTGATCGTATTATATTCTTTTTGCTGTATTTGTGTTGATACTTGCTAAAGTTACTTGAGCAGAAAGTTTAGTCCTATATCATCGTAATTAGTATGATCGTTTCATTCTCCTTTATCTTCGTGTAGTTGCACTTTATTTATCTTTTTTCGAATTAGAAATTTTTTCAATAGAAGGATATGTTCATGTTGCATTTGATGAGCCCTCACCCAAAAATACGAGGAAAGGAATTTGTGTTGATATTACAAGTTTGATAACAGAGAAGTTGATCAATGGCAAAAGTTCCAAAGATGATCCTCCACCTTCAATAAAGGACGGGGATATTAAGGAAGATAAAGAGGAAAACTTACATGACGATGATAAATAAGAGACCTAGAACCAACTATCTCAAGATTGGACAATCACAAAAGATAAATTGTTGGATCAATGGAGGTAGTTTGAAAATTTGAGGCCACAGGTGAATAAGCACACTTGAGGCCTTACTCTATCTAACCTCAAGTAGGTTAGATATCATGTTTAGTGTGTGCATGTGTGCTAGATATCAAGCATCACCTAAGGATTTCCACTTTAAATTAATAAAACATATTTTGAGGTATCTTAATAGAACTTATAATCACGATCTTTGGTATCCTTATAGTTTAGTAGATTTTCTGATTTCGATTTTGAGGGTGCAAGTCTGATAGGAAAAGTACTAGTAGTACTTGACACTTATTTGGAAGCTATTTAATTTCTTGGCACAGTAAGAAGTAGCATAATGTTGCTTTTTCTACCGCCAGGGCTGAATTTGTAGCTGTTGGTACTAGACTATGATTTAAAATTTTGATGTGATCCGATTAAGAGAGATAGTACTAGTGTGATAAGCCTCACTAAGAATCTGATACTTCATTCATGCACTAAACACATTGAGATCCGACATCATTTTCTTATAGATCATGTGGAAAAAGGGGATGTTATTTTTGAATACGTTGACACTAAAAGTCAGCTTGCTGACATTTTTACAAAACCACTATCATTGGACTCCTTTCACAAGATTTGTAGGAATTTGGGAGTCTTAGACTCTTCATGCCGTAACTAGAATGAGGATTTTGTTTAGTTTAATTAGCTATATATTTTATTTTCACTAACACTATTTTGTAGCAAATCATAGCTTTTACCGAACTACAATAGCATGTCTCTATAACTCTTATATCTGATTTAGATCATTCTATGTGCTTGTTCTAGAGTCGTGCGTTAGTTTTCTTATACCCTTCTTATCTGACTCATTTATCTCTTACTTATGTTTTAATTGTTCTTATTTGCATTTAAGTCTTTTAAATGCTTGCTACTAATTATGTGCATATGAGCATTTGTATACTTGTTGATGCATTGCTTGACATACAAGTTTTGATCACTTAATTAGTAGTTGTTGAATGTTGGTGTTGCATGTCTATTTTCATTTTGTTGCTTGTGACATGTGATGCGTGCCTTCGTGTGATAGCTTATCCGAAAGTGCACAGATATTATCAGAGTAATATAAAAGATATCGAACCCACAAAGACCAATAGTCAATCCTATCGTTACCAACCATCGCTATGTACATTTAAGGCTAATCGGGTATAATTTTGGATTTTTAGAAAAGAAAATAAAACAAGAAATAAAGTTTGTTTTGGAGAAAATTAATAAAAGCGAAACAGAATGTAATTTCCAATCGTACCTCTAGGACTCAATATATTTTTGGCGTTTGTCTTCATTTTAAAAATATTTTTCGGAAGAAAGTATCAAATTAAAAATACTGCTCACTTTTGCGCAGCCTGTGTTATATTTCAAAACCGTAAATTCTTGGTCGATGTCTCAGTTACAATTTTGAAATGCTCTTTAAAAACCAATAAAACCTAGTTAATCACTAAAACGCTGTCATTGTTTTTAGAAACTAAATCCAATTTTTTCGATCCAATACGGGTCTCACACTCTTGCGTTGTGGACCCGTACCTAAGTGTTTTCATTTTCGCACAAAACATTTTTTATTTTAAAACTTAAAATTCAGAACCGAAAAAACAAGTTAATATTAAAATTATACGCCAATTGAATCTACTGAGTCCCGTCGGAACGAAGGTCCTCACATCCGGACTCTAGGAATTTTGTCGGACATGGTTGCGAAAATAAACATGCAATTATTAACAATTGTATCGAACGAGACATTATAAACAATTTAAAACAATTGCTAACAAGGATTTTCAAATAAATTAACAGAATAAACCAAGAATCCAGAGCAATAACGTGGAAATAGAGTAATAAAGCAGGAATTGTAAAAGACTTAAAATAAAAGCTGCAGAATATAAATGACTTAAAATAAAAGCTGAAAAGTAAAGCAATTGCAATTTAAATAAACTTGCAAAATAGAATTGGAAATAAACTAGAATTAAAACTTTAAATGACGACAAGATTGTTTGATCCAAGCACAAAACACAAGCCTAAAATATTAAGGTGTAGTAGTTCCTCGATGTGAGAAAGTTATTACTTTACAATGGTGATTTCTACTTAAAACTAAATGCTCTGAACTTGCACAAGACTTGAATGCCAAAATTCTCCTAAAATACCTATTTATAGTGTTACAAGTACTGAAAATGAAGTCCAAACGCGTAGAAGTCGTGGGAAAAAAATATGGTGGAATGGGGGAAGACTAGGCATAATTCTGTTGCAATTTTTCAGGGAATGAAGTGCATGGGGGACGCCATGCACTGTGGCGGTCGCCACAAGTGTAATTTGCAAATCATGGCCAGTTTGTACTGCATTGCGGGCGCCATGACCCATGTGGCGGGAGTCATAGGCCTTTGATTGCGTCTCTTTGCTTCTTTTCTCTCTCTGGTGGGCTCCGTAACTGCCTAGTCATGGCTGGTACCATGGCAGGTGCCATGTAGGTTGCCACCAGTGTATTTTTACCAGTTTCTCCGTTTTACGCCATTTTCGTTATGTTTCTTCACATATTGACTCCAACTTGTAAGGTACCTAAAACATATGCAAACTACCAGCATAACACTACAAAATATGATAAAGTGACACTAAAACATGGCAAATCAAGTCAAAATGAACTATATATTTTAGTGTTATCAACATGTCCATTTTTCGTGTTCTGTATCCGATATTTTTTGTTGTATATGCTTTTTAACTGTTTAGCTCATATGTTCATTGGAATTACTTGTTGATGGTTGTTTGTTTGGTTTTAGACGCATTTCAATCTATCTCTTTTTTATGTTGTCAAAGAGGCAGAAGTTGTAATGAGTCTAGAATTTTTTTATGCATTTTATGATGTGGTTTGTGTGCAATGTTTTAGGGGGAGCATAAGCATTTTTCACGTTATACTCAAAGTCGACTAAATTCCAAGAGAAAGCTTGCCATGCATAAAAAAGAGGGAGAATCTAGTTGCATGTCCCTATACATTCAGAGGAGCACCCCAATCTGATTATTTTGTTGTTTGTTTTATCGCTTTCATCCTTGATTTACTTTTGATTATTGAGTCTCCTTCATGATTGCATGTCTTTGAATCAAGTTTTGAAAAGATTCGTTTTAGCATACATAAACCATTTGTTAGGTTTGAACTTGATCATGATGCATTTAATCAATTGCATGAGTTAGTGGAATACGAGTCATATATGATATTGATTCAAGTTAGGTGGAAATAAAAATCTCAAAGTCTCCATAAAATTTTGGATTTTGGGTGTTTGATTCGAATCAAACACAAATCCTGATTCGAATCATCTTAGACACTTAAAAACTAGAAATTTTCAAAACAATTTGATTCGAATCACATTTTAGACATGATCCGAATCATCAAGCTCTAGGTCACATATGCCTCAATTGATTCGAATCACACTTTACACATGATTTGAATCATACAATTTTTCCATATTTTTCCAGTTAGCTCAATCTCTTTGATTTGAATTAAATTTAACAGATGATTCAAATCACATGGTGTTTGATTCAAATCACATTTTCTTTATGACTTGAATCAACTGAAAAATGGGTCAAAACTCTTTTTGTTTTCTTTTATTCCACTTCACTTGCTCATTTGATTCAAATTATGAAAAGCTATTGATTCGAATCTAATTGACTTTTTTCAACCATTTTCAGTGCTTGATATCAATCACATATAAAACCTTTTTGCCATCATTTCTCACATAATGAATCATAGTGAGTATCATAATCAACATTGTGATTCTGTGAAAAATCAATTTCCTCTGTTTTGAAAGTTCAAAGTTGCAACGAAATTCTTTCACCTTCAACTTCAATTTTATTCAGATCTTAATAATGAGAGATTTTTAATTGATTGAAGGAGGCACATTCTTGAAACTAATCGTTCTTGAAGATTTGGTTGAGATTTTCAGGTTGTTTGCAAGATTGAGGTGATTGTCAATGGTGATGAAAAATTCTATTGAAAAGATGTAGGTTCTTCTCTCCAGATTTTCCTTAGTAGTGACCGTGTGGAAGACTACAAATATGGCAGAGTTCTTCTCAAATCTTCGGACAATTCATCGTTCAAGGAATCAGAAGGATCAAAGGGTTGATTGCTACCAATGGAGACTTGTAGTATATTGCTGATATTGGAAGATTAAGAAGCATTAATCGAGTAAAGATTACGTAAAAAAGTTTGGCATTACGCTATATACAATTAAAGATCTATATAGGAGATTTTAATTTTCTCAGTTGTATTATGGATTGATGATTGTATTAACTCTTGAAAATATTTGTCAAATAAAATGAACAATGCAAGTTCCAATGGGAAACCATTGAAGAGTGTGCGTAGGCAAAACGAGGACAAACGCCGAAGCACTTTAAATCTCTCTCTCTCTCTCTCTCTCTCTCTCTCTCTCTCTCTCTCTCTCTCTCTCTCATTCATTTAATTTTATAGTATTTGCATGCTTAGGTATTTCAATTCTAGCGTAGACAGGCCCGACCCAAGGGGATGTATCTTTTTTCAAGTACTAAATATTAGATTTGCGTAAAAAAAGTATGTATCAGATTATTTTTTATTTTTTAAAAAGTGGGTGTTTTGTTTATTGGAAAGAAAAAACAATGTTAAAAACAAGTGAGCACTTGATATCCATTTAATATTGAGAAGTTCAAATCAACATAAGAATCATATGTTTTATTTAATTTATAATTATTTAATGATCTTTATATTAAGATGGTATGATTTTTTTAATATATCATAAAATTGTATTTTCTTAATGAAAAATATAAAATAGTATTTTGTTTATAATTAATTAAATTATAATAAATAAATTTGTATATCTTAAAAAATATATAAAAAGTTATTATTTTAGAAGATTAAATTTTAATATTCACCAAAACTCGTTTTAGGCCTCTATATGTGTTAGGCCGCCCCTGTGCATAGAT